>WOVY01009540.1:0-600000 GCA_013436015.1 Rhipicephalus annulatus | reverse complement strand
ATTGCCATCTTTTACTGTGTCGCTGTTTAGTGAAGCCTTTGAGCTATTTTTTTGTACGCGATCACTAAAATAAAAGAACACCATTGAATTCGAAGCGTAGTACCATTTTCTTTATTAGAAAGCCATGCACAGGAATGATGGCAAGGTTTTCAATTGTTGGTGCAATTTTATCTGCTTTTGTGAGGTATCGAAAAATGTAACGTCTCTTTCATAGTGAATTCTTACAATCTTGCCTACTTTCCAACTTCTAGGAGCTAAATGTATTACTGGTAACGTTGAAACGAACGCTGATGAAGTGAAAGAAGAAACCTAAGAGTGTATGAAGCTTAATGTCCAAAAGTTCACAACATGTTACAAAAAAGAACCCTAATAGGCTGCGAAGTTGCAGCGTTGTGCACGGGCAGCGACACGAGTTGATCGGCGCTAATCCAGGTACTGCGTTGAGCGTTGGAAAATTCGCTTGAAGTAAAGGCTGGCGTTTCTTTAAAGTGGGCGTTGGCGCTGGTGCAGATGTGGCGCACGTTTGCTCTTGACTGCCATGGTCTCACGAGTGTTACCACTCGATGTGTGGTCGAGCGTTGCGAGTGGTGGAGAGTGTCGAAAGAGAAAGGTGACACGCACCATCATGTTTCAACGCACACGTTAGCACACGTCAGTTTTATTGCGCGTGAACCGACGAGTCGGTGGTGTTGCAGGTGAACGAACGAGGTGGCAACAGCAGGTGCTGTGGCAAGCACACGGCAGGTGAGAGAGAGAGTGATGTAATCGTGCACTTCCAGGGAAGCATGACGTTAACACGCAGCTGCGGCATGACCTACTTGGCACCACTCCAACAACTGCTCTGAGGGGAGCGCGCTGAGGCATGTTCATAGGAACCCAAAGAAAGACAGCGTTACCCAGGCTAGTCAAAGGGCTGCTTCGCATCTAATTGTGCGATGCCGTGATAAGAAACAGCGTAGGGGAGTAGAAAGGGAATTTATACCATCCGTTGTTCTTTTTTTTGCACTTACACCGAATAGTACACGAGCCTGTACCATTTCGAATCCATGAAATTTCAATTGCCTCATCCTGGATGAAATCCACTACTTTTGTGCCAGCACCCGAGATGCCTAGCCAGTGATCTATCAACCAAGGTGGACAAAAAGAGGCAATGGGATGGGCTACAATACTCTCACATGATACTGTCTCATAGAGCTAGAAGCTACGTACGTAAAGGTCTTGCAGGTAAAGGTGGACGACGGGGAGGTGCCGGGCGTCCAGGTGGTCCTGCAACGTAATTAGACAAGTTTTATGCCAAAGAAATGAAAAAAAAGTACGTGCTGGAAAATCAAATTTTATTTGTTTATCCAATTGAGGGCTATCTTGGCGTGCAAGCCTCATGATCACATCCGAAATACGAGCTAACACGTAATATATGATAGTATGTAAGGATAATTTGAGTTTTGTCATAGAAAATGAAAGCCTATTCTCGGGTTATTCAGGTGATTTGTCCTAAACTCAATACGTGGTCGCATAACAAATATGCCTAGGCCTATGAACTTAGAAGTTACACAGTACCAATCGCAACGAAGGCACTACTCTCAAGCGTTTATCATCGTAACCATGATCAGCATCATCAAGAACAACAGCTACAGAAATACCATACGTTGAACAAAGTCTACACTGGGCGAACGTAAACCCTTTCTGCGTGCCCCGTACATTACTTTCGTTGAATGGTGCACCTGATTTAGCAAAAGTAATGTCCCACAAAACTAATGTGTGCGCCCCTCACATGTGTTTTCTTCTTCCACAGAGTGCGAGATTTAATGTCTTCGACCGAGACAACTGTTTATTATGGGCGAGGCTAATTGATTAGTTGCCACGTAGACGACTCAAATGTAGCACTGTGATTATGAGCGCTCACTGCTGTTCACGAGTTTTTCGTTATAAATATCACGTTCACCCTTTATCCAAAGGCAACAGTTTTTAAGGGTGAAATATATCATCTTACGTGCTTTTTGAAGCATGGTCTATCATTATTCTTTCTTTGATTGAAACGAACCAGGTTGGTGAAAGAAAAAAAATAAATACGTAAAGATGATCAGAACTTTTCTATAAATGAAATTTCGTAGATCTTCCTGGACGATTTTGCTCGTGAGTGAATAGACCTATAAGAAATAAATCGATGACCCGATCATCATAGCCATTGGTGTGCCCCTGTAACTAACCCCCTTAATAGAAGGCAGTCACCAGGCTGATAATTACAACTGACATATCGGCCCCCCAAAACGCTCCACGAAAGGGTGAACAATTTAGTGTTGATCCTTCTGGTTGACCATCAAACGCCGGCTGTAGTCTATTGATTGAGGCAGAGCTGAGTGTTGATAGCAAAACCAAAATTTACTCCCAGAAAAGCAGAACAAACGAAATACAAACGTGTAAACTTGGTAGTTATGAAAAACAATATGGCACCACTTACAAGGTACTCAGATACATGCAAAGCAATGTCCACAAACACCAACACACGCTACGATGCAGTCTGATCAGTTAACTAACCAAGAACCTTATAGACTAAAATATTCATCAAACGTATTCGCCCAAAGACTTTGCGACAAAGCTTGTATGATTCACACAAAAGAAACAATCACTCTAACTCTAGCGCCGGTTGTCGTGTCGCTGTGTTTGAGGTTTCGTTTCCAGAAAACTTTCAATTCGTCAACTGACAGCATTTCAATACCAATACCAAATACCAAAAGCCAGTAACACATCGGCCACTTACGCCCTGCTACTGCAGGGTATGTATTCTACCACTAGCGGAAAAACTCACTCTGTCTTTAGCTCTGTCTCTGCATTGTCCTAAATTCCTACAGCCTTCGACTACTGGCGGAAAAAAACTATGTATCTCTTTATCGCCGCTCATCGCTGCCTGCTTCTATACGTTCGCCCAGAGTTCTTGGAGCTTCGGCTGTTCGTCGGCGCACCGCACTGCCACAGCTTCGGGGAAGAGAGAACGTCCCTCTCGCAGGTTTCCCATCCTGCAACGCCACTTTGCAGCACCCCTTCCTTTCGAGATGTATATTAAGTTCCCTGGGTTTGAGATCTGAGGAGGTTGTTAACGGCTGTGGTGGCTACGGCTGTTCGAGGGAGAGAGAAGGAGTGCGTGCGCGGCGTTTATTGATGCTTTTTTCTTCGTTACGCCAGCTTTTTTCGCGTTTGAACGACGCCTTCTTTTCACGTAGCTGTTAGAAATTAGAGGCGCATGCTTTGATGAGAGCTCATTCTGACAGCTCCAAAAGCAATACGCGTCTTCCTAGAAGTATTTGAATGATTGTACTACATTATTATATGATTGCCTGTAAGAGGACTACTTATGTTTTGCAGTTATTGCACTCTATGTAGGTGGATTGACAGTTAGTGACGCCTTACGTTGCATAGCTATCACCACGAATGCTCTACACCATCATTATAAAACCTTCAAGATAGTCGAACTAGCCGAGTTACACCCACACGAACCATACTAAGCAACCCGCGCAACGATGGCTTCAAATTCTCGGTAGGCTTCATTGAAAGCGCCTTTACTTAAGAAGAGAAACGGCGAGGTGTGAGATTCGAGTAGAGGGGTGACCTTTCCCCTCTCATGCATACGCTCACTTAGGGAACACGAGAGGCAGAGTTCGTAGCCTGAGCCGTGAACGCACAAATGCGTTGTACTTCAGCTGGCGTGGTTGCCGCTGATGACTGAAAGATATAAGGCAAATATAGAAGTCTCGTGTATGCATGTTCGTGCATAAAGAAGGGGGGCCTCATAAATTTCTAAATAGAGACAAGAGTTCGGTGTTCAACACCACAATCATCAGACCACCGGAACTTCATCTTGTAGCTTGTTTCTTGTAATTTGTATATATGAATTTCGTTGACGTAAAAACAACTTTGTCCCAAAAGTAAAACATGCCGCTAAGGCAAATCATTAAGTTCAATGGCAAGAAATTGTGATGTCACGTCCCGAAAGGCTAACAGTTAGGTTCTTCGCACGCCTGGTAGTATAGAAGCTAGATCAAGCATCTTTATGCAGTCTTGAACTTTTCAGCGAAAGCTCTTCATGCCGAAAGCAATAAGTAATCTCTATAAAGTTCGTCAAGGAAAGAGTGCGCGTGCGTACGAGACCGCACCCAGTAGGAGAAAAAAGAATATTGTAGACGCGCTGCTTGAAATACGAGCAGGGTGACGAGCTTTGAAATGAACAGTCCTTTCACGGTGGTTTAGTGGTTACAATTCTCGACTGTTCATCAAGAGGTTTAGGAACAAAATTGTGGTCGCGGCGACCACATTTACGATGTAGGCGAAAATGCTTGAGGCCAGTGTACGGAGATTTATGTGCACTGTAAAGAACGTTCGCTTGTGGGTATTTTGAGAGCTATTGACAACGTACTCCCTTGGATATTGTTTGGGACGTGAAACCTCAGCTATATTTAACAATTTTCTTAATATTGCTAATATTAATATCAGTATTATTAACGCCTTCAAATGTGCTCTTTCACATTTGGCGCCATCGCCTGGGTGATAGTGTAGAAGCCACTGTCAAAAATAACCACCTGGGAGGCTTGCGTATCACTGATGGTAAAAGGAGCATAAAATGGCGCACTGTTAGGTTGCTCAGGAGCACATGTGACGCGGAGGGGCAAATGACTGGTTTGAAACCCAGGTTGCAAACAATAATTTTTTTCCAAATACTGTATCACGGGTCTTTCATATTTAGGAAAGAATGCACACCCAAGGGCTTTTTTTTCGTTTGTCACCCAATAATAATGACATCTAACAGAAAACAATGCCAAGGTAAGTATTGGCTAAGTTAGTAGACCTAATTTTAAAATAAATCTGAAGAAAGAAAAGTGGGTATAAAGATAACTGACGTGGGCAGGAACGAAACCTGTGTTATTCGAAGGTCACAGGTTTGGTTCCTGCCCCTGGCAAGTTATTTTTTAGCTCTGTTTAATGAAATGGTCACCTTCTTTCAGTGCGAATGGTGGTTTACTTCGTTATCCCCTACAATGTACTCGAATGAATTCTGATTTTTCTGGTGAGCAACTCATACAACAGCTCTCCGCAAGGAGATGCACTGTTCAAGCTGCTTATTGGAGTCTAGTTTGGTTGTGGTGGAGAGAGCCTCGGTTTGCCCAGAGGCTATTATCATCGGCATGCAGGGCGTAGACCAAATCTGGTATAAACTCGAGCTGTCGGGAAAGGCGAGCCATCCCACTATTAAAGAGCAAAGCAGACAATATTATTCCTCTAGGCGTTGCACTATTAGGCACATGAAAAGCCGATGATGTAAAGTCTCCTAAGCCTATTGTTGCTGTCCGATTGGCGAGGAAAGACTGGATATTAGGGCTTATTTTTTCCCGCAGTTGGAGGAGCTGAGCTACTGCTAGATAAGGTTGTAGGCCATGGTATTGAGCACACTTTTTTAGGTCGAGAGCAACCAAGATGTTTTCCGCGCCTTAGGGAATGTCGCGTGATACTTCATCCCGAAGCCGGATAAAAACATCTTGTGTTTAGAGGTTCTGGCGGAAAGCATGCATGTGAGTAGAGAAAGAACCCCGTTCCTCGAGATAGTGTGATATGGGCGTGTCAATGAGGCAGAAAGGGAGCAAAGTTAGACGGAGATTCAGTGAGGTGGGAATTTTCTCAAGCGTTAGAATTAGCATGATTGAAGCCTGTTTTCATTCTCGCGGAACAACCCCAGGCTCCCAAAAGTGCTTATTAAAAATGACGGACTAGTTCATACAGGCAGTCATCACTAAGGTTTCGTAACATGGCATTAATAACTCCATTGGGTCCTGGTGCTGTGTTAGATTTCGTAGATGGTGCCACGGCAAAAAGTTTAGCCCTTGTGATAGGCTCAGCCAGTGCTGCATTTTTCATGCCTTCGTATTCAAGCGTGCCTGGTGGGCCACCGGCGTCACGCACGTATGTGGAATGAAGAAATTTCAACAGCTGTTCTTCTGTGCCTGCAAAAGCACCCACAAAACTCTTGACTGTCCTAGATACCATAGATTTAGTGCTACCAGGGTCGAGCAAGCTTCGTAAAATAGCTCATGTTTTTGCCGTGCTTAAGGTGTACCTCCTCGAGCCACAGAAACGCACCCAGAATTTCGCCGCAAGTTTACGAGCATATTTGTTGGCGCGCTCCGAAGCTTCTGTGAGATTGAGCCACATTTTACGATTATTTCGCAGGTTCTTCCACCACTTAATTAGGCTGCGCCTACTTTCCCCGATATAAAGGAGATGCTGGTACACAACAGGGGCTTACGATGTAAGGGCTATGCACTTCGAAACAAAACCATGTGGATCACGCAAATGACTTGCCATTGCTTTGTCATCATCAAGGGTGTTCTGGTGTAGAGTGATTTGTTCGTAATTTGACCAGTCAATTATTCTAACCTGGCCGGTAGCACAACGAACCTTCAGAGAGGCTATGAACCCATTAATGCATGACGTAGTGTTCACTGCCTTAAGTCTCCTCTAGATTACATCAAATGGCATCAGTTTAACCTACAAGTGAAGTTGGGAGAAGTGTCAACGTCTACACTGTTTTTCGATCGCGTAGGTACTGTGGGGACTATGATGTGATGAAGCCCATGATTCTCTACAGCTTAGAACCAATTCCCCTTTGGAGAGTCTCGTTCTGAGCCCCAGCTTGTGTCAGAAGCATTGAAAGCACCTAGGAAAACTAGGTGGTCCAGTTTGCGCAAAATGAAGCCTGTCCCAGAAATCAGTTCTTCCAAGTCAACGCCCTTCTCTTTGGGCAGGCTCTACACATTTGCGGTAATCATACCGGCCTTGCGGCGTTTACGTGCAAAAGTTTTAACAATTTGGTAAAAAGTTGAACATCCTATGATGTCATGTACATTCAATGAGATATACTTAGCCACCAGCGTTGCGATTTTTCAAAAACCTTCATTGAATAAGGTATAATGACACCGTAGCGTGACTGGCTTTGCAGCGGCTTCCTGCAGACAAATAATATCTGGCTTAATTGGTGCTGTTTGTATGAACTGCTGAAGAGCTGCAACGCACTTATGATACGTGCGGCAGTTCCAATTCTAGACCTCAAGATTGTTTACTTGTGTGCGTTCATAACGTGGTAGATTCACTGATCTTGAGTGAACATTGGAGTTGGGCCTATCGATGGCAAGTGGCAGACTGGGCTAGTCCATCTCCAGGTCTTTTGCATGCTGGATGAGCCATTGATGATGCTTTTTCGTATTGGTCAATGCGTGCCTTAGTGGCGATTCTGATGTTTGCTCGTTGGAAGAGTTGTAGCAAGCATGGCGCAGATGTTTGAACCTCTAATTGCAAGTGCGATATCGCGATCTCCTCCACAAGTTGCGCACTTGGGTGAGCATTCGTGACTGAGAACTGAGTATCGCATGCCACAGATATGATGCACTGGAGTGTCAGGTTGAGGGCATACGTCAGATTTATGGCCAACGTAGTAACATACTTTGCACACTTGCATGGTGTTCTTGTAGAAGTAGCAAGGGAGCTTCCCACCATGGTAATTGATGAAGCGTGGCACAAGTCCACCGTAATAGGTGATTACTGCCGTTTTCGTGTCGTCGAGCATCCGTGCCTGTTAGACATCCACGCCTTGTGTGCGCACCCGGAGATTTGCCCGGACCTCAGCGGATCGGATGTGTGGCTAAAGTCCATGGATCACGCCTCGGGTGGCTCCCTCGCCGGTGGCCACATGGCGTCGACTGCATGCGGCCGTCCTTATCTTCAAACTAGTGATGCGACTGACTTTCTCAGCAACCTCGTGGTGCGGCTAGAAATCATGGAGTTGTTCGAGCCAGGCTTCATGCGAAGCGAAAATTGTTCACCTCAAATCAAGCCTTTGCATGCAGCTATCACCGCGTCGGCGACCGTCAGGATTGTGAGACTTTTTATGGGAAGGTCCAGGTGTGGCCTCACTATGACCTTGAAATCGTTCTTGGTAAGTGAAGAAAGTCTGCGATACTTCGGCTTCCTACGTGGACGCTTCTTTGTCCTCCCATATAAACGTGACGGCTGCCTAGTAACGCCGGCCTTCTTCAGCGTCTATTTCTCGCGCTCGCGGGGTTGTGCCTCTCGCTGATGCAGTGTCAGCGCCACCTCTCAGTCTCCATCAAGCTCGCGCTGCCTAGGACTGCCAGCCTCCGATGTATTCGAGTTTCGCAAAGTTGCAAGATCATGCGCCTCTACCTCTCAAAAAACCACGTCATCAATGTCGTCAGAGCCCACGTCTAGAGCCTCAGGGGTGGAGGCAGCCATTAGCCGCTCGGCCCCATTGAGACGCTAGAGGCGTTGATGCTGCCTACTTGCATTTAACCTCGTAGTCGTAATGATGAGAAAAAGCAGATTGTCAACTTCAAGAATGGTATTTAAAGGTATCAATAATTAGGGATTCACATCACAGCTAAGAGAATTCCGTCGCACACGGAACACTGACCAAAAGGAACTGAAAATCGCAGAGCTACAAGCGAGTGCGTCAGCAACCTTCGGTGCCCCTAGCAACGTTTTCTAGCGTTGAAGTATGCTAAGAAAGACTATCATCTTCGAAATAAAGAAGTGTCAGAGACTAAGCACCTAAGGAGCTTTACATAAGGGAGATCTCAATATTCGTACTTTGTATGTGACCAACTCTGCTGCAAAGTTTCCTGAAGAAACAATATTGGTTCTGTCAGGGATTTCTGTCATGTCAATGCGGTAATAAATGTGTCGCTGACTAATTTAACTTCATAAATATGCTGCCCTTGGATGGCCACAAAAACCTCATGGTGGCTTACTAAGTCGGGATGGAAACTTAGGTGGTGGTGGGCGTGGTGGAGCAACTGGTCCTGGAATAAACGAAAGAAGTAACGTGTTAGGAGTGCCAGGTTGAAGAAAATTTTATTATTCATCATACATATGTGTAACATTGTACGTGTTAATGGGCTACCCTGTGGAAAACAGCACAGCTATATCTCCAGCCACCTTGTCAGCATTCATGAGTGCAACTTGCTTTAGCAGGTTATGTTCGCTGACGAAACGAAATATGAGCTTTATAAGGTCTGAAACAGGCATGAACTTATCTCTGCTTTTGAACAACAACAGATCAAGAATGAATGGCTAATTGCAACCATAGAAGCCCGTGGTTGCAATTTTTCGGCTTGGTTAACTTACAACAATGCGGAAGACAAATTATCGTCATTATCATCAATTATCATAAGACAAATCATCATCAACTTGACTATGCCCACTGCCGGAAAACTGCCTCTTCCATGCTCTAACATTAAATGCTGTCCTGTGCGAAGTTCATGCTGACAGGTCAAACCACGTGCTAGTGAGAACTTCACATACCTAGTGGTTACGACGAAGGCTGCCGCCAATACACTACGGCCCTCCGGATAATGTGGCGGGATTGGCACGGCCACGCCGGCTGTCTTAACGATGTCATCTAACCTCTCCTTTCTCTCGCTACACTTGATGTGGTGCCATACCACATCCGGAAGCTTCTTGATCTCATATGCCAAGCTAACACTTTGTCTCCCACTTGCACGCTTCTCAGTTATTGGAATCTATTCATCTACTCTCATTGAACAATGGTGTTCTCGCCTACACGCCTGTCTTTCCACTGATTTCTCTCTTCTTGCTCTTCCTACCCTACACGCTACATACCCTGCTCAGGACTATTTCTCAGTCTTCATATATACCAAAATTTCCTTAACGTGCATTTGCCCCCTAACCTACTATGCTCTCGCTTATCCTTTAGAGTAACACCTATTATTTACTGTTAAATTACTTGCTGCGTCTTCCTCAGTACGATGAGCAAGAACTGGCACAAGCAATAACTGGTACGATGTAGCAATGTAGGAAGATCACTTCACCATTTAACTTCTTTCTATGTAGGAAGCACCAACCTACACACCTATATGCCTAAAAACTTTGCATTGACAGATATACACGAGACATTGAATGCGTATGCTGGTGTGTAGGTCGCACTGTCTTAAACAGTGAATGTTTACGTACCAACTCGATCTATTTTTTTTACTTATTGTTAATTGATAGTCGCGGCTAAGCTGCGTGATCAATACCTGTTGCTTCACCACTTCCTGTGCTTCGATAAGGAATCGCTAAATGCTGTTCTCTTCTTAGAGTTTGTCACAAAAGCTTAGCTTTCTACACTATGGTCTTCAGATTAGCGTCCTGCTTTAGCTGTCTAAACCAGTAATCAAGAGTTTCTTTTCATCGCTAAGTTACTCATCAGCGCAGGGTCATCAGTTAAACAGAGGTCGATAACACACTAGGATAATAAGGTGCCATAAAAATTTTATCGCTTACTCTTCCAAATCAAGGGGACCCGAAAACTTCCTGTAAGCACGCGCACAATAGCATTGGGGTAACCGTTTCTCTCTGCTTTGAACTTATATGCCTGCTTTAGAAGCACAATAGAAACATTCACAGCTGATTTCGTATGATGACCTGGAATAGGTGCACAGCCATCGAGCTAGAGCAGACACAGCAGATTCGTTTGGACTGTGCGACATCGGCGTCGAAAGTTTAGGAACCATTTGTTGAGAGAAAACTATACGTTTTGAGCCATTTGATATTGCATCACGCCCAATTACACGATATATGTAAGTGCTGCTTATAACAAGCAAAAAATTAGAATACAAGTTTCCCCAAGATGGCAAATGGGCGCACTGGCTTTCAGGTGGTATTTTAAGTAGATTGCAGAAACACAACTCAGCCCGCCTGAAGTAGGAGCCAACATTTCAACAATACATTTTTGTGTGGATTGAAGTTAACATTTCAAAGCAGAATTCTGTGCCCATTCGCCGACACGAATGGATATAATCAGCAGTCACTTCCTTTTGCAATGTCCCCCTTTTACGTGACTCGCGTTCCAATAATAATTCGGGGATCGACTACTGCGGGGAACGAAGGCAGTGGCCCGTCACCGCGTGGGGGCAATGCATCTGGGCATGGACCAATCTCCACAGTCTAGGGGCACCCTTGACAGCGCTGCAGCGAGCAAACGCTTTATAAGGTGTGATGCACTTCCTTGACTAGCCTGCGTAACGCTGTCTCTCCATCCGCACCGTGATACCCTGGCCGCAGGTGTTGGGGCGGTGTCTTCTAGGTCATATTTTTCTTCGCAGTGTGCGTGCGTTGACGTCACTCTCTCGCAAGCCTGTCGTAGCTCGCCGCGGGTCATCTCTCTCGCTTCACTTTCTCCATTACTCGCAACGTTCGATCGCTTCACCTTTTCGACTGCTCGCAACGCTTGAGACAACTCCACACGTAGGCTCAAGGACGCCACCTCTCATAATCTGTGGGCGAGAAGAAGCCACGAGCCGGCGGGTGCACGCGCTGTGCAAGCCTCTAGAATCTCGTGGTGCCCGCAATGTAAACAGCGCGCCTCTGTTTGTCACGTAATCATGCCTATGGGCGGTGCGCCATCGCGGCATGCTTACCGCTAGTGTGTGCGTACCTTTCCCGGCTGTCACCGGTGTTGCGAGAGTTAGCTAAGTCAATCGCGTTAGCAAATGGCGACGTCAACGTCGATAAGGCGCGTGCCAAGGAAGCTGAACACAAGCGTCGGCAGTGAAAGGCCAGCGACACCGACTAGGTGCGAGTCGAGAACACCGATCGCGATCACGCACGTGTAACAGCGCCGAGACGCGAGCTAAGAAAGCTGAGTGCCAACGTCTCCAACGCGTCGCGCCTCTCATGTCTTTGCATTTCTAACAAACAAACGTTAAGTCGAGTAAACGCTACACCAAGTTTCACTTCAGACCATTCTTCCAGCACCCACATCGACACCCGTTTCAACCGGGTCAACAGCACTGAATCAGCAACGGGGAGATGGTCCATAGTTGTTTTATTTCAAAATAGGTCCGGAAAGTCAGCCTAAACTGAGGACGACGCAGCGACCAATGGAAAGAATATGGTAGGTGTCTCTTAAAGAGAGAAGAAGAGAGCAGAGTGGATTAGCGAACAAACATGAGTTAAGGATATAATAGTTAAAATCAAGAAGAGGAAATGGACATGGGCCGGGCATGTAGCGCGCAGACAGGACCACCGCTGGTAATTAAGGGCAACTGACTGGATTTTCAGAGAAGGCAAGAGAGTTAGGGGGACACAGAAGGTTATGTGGGCAGATGAGGTTAAGAAGTTTGTGAGTATAAATTGGCAGCAGCAAGCCCAGGACCGAGTTAACTGGGGGAACATGGGAGAGGTCTTTGTCCTGCAGTAGACGTAGTCAAGCAGATGATGATGACGATGATGGTGATGGTGATGGTGATGATGATGTGGATGATAGGTCCAAAAATAAAACTATTTCCTCACAGCTTGAACGTTAACAATTATATAAATTGTTTTGATTTTTTTGAAAAATATCATTCTTGTCTGCTTAACCCTTCGAATCTGCTAGAGTTGGGTTTTGTTTAAGAATTCTGCAATATCATTCCGCATTCCTTGAGTCATTTCAAGCCTGATCACTTTTATTATACTACGTTCAGTGCGTTAAAAGATTTGCCTTTAGCATTTACTTTGCACGACCTACCCATTTGTACATTCAAGCCACGTTTGAAATATTGCGCACGCTCTTCTCACATATATTTCCAGTGCGAACCTCTGATGCGCTTGAATATTGATTAATTAAGAGAATTGCCAATTATGCTACTTCATACTTATTTTTTTTGAGGGGATTACAATGTAAGGTATGCGAAGAGCAAGATACGTACCTGGTGGTCGACCTTTACGTAGATATGGTCCATTTGGAACTCCTGAAGATAAAAGAATACAAAAAAGCAATTACGGAATTAAACACGTGGGATAGCGACGTACATGTAGATTGATAAAAAAAACACATGAGCACATGCTGCCATTTAGGAGCTTCTGCTTATATACAAAGGACAACTAAATCACTATGAAGAGATATGGTCCTGTTTTCCAGCTGCTCAGAATTTTGAATGCAGGTGTCGCGTTCATCAACGAAGATGCGTTAGCGTATGCAGGCCTGCCACCATTATTTTGTACGTAATGTCTTAGTGCATTTTAACTTAATTGCCACAAACAAAAACTGCTGCCCTAGATTGAAGGCACCCAACAAACTGAGAATAAATGGAAGAAAAAATAATGCTAGCGAGAATACAACAAAGCTCAGTAGTAGGTTAGTGCTGATTATTGGCTGTGTATGTTTCACTGCACCTTCCCACAGACACAGATGCTACCAGAACTTATAATGATGCATTCGTCACTGCTTTCTGTATTTCATGGGACTAATCAACCTGCAAATGGTCTGGCGTATTTTTCGAAAAAAAATTGTTACTGCAGTTGGACCTTCTTGTAAAAACAACTTCCAAACCAACAGCTTGCTTGGTTTTATCATGGTCAGCGTTTGCAGTCAGTAGGCAAATTGGCTTGTGACCAGCACTTAGCCGCTACAAGTAAAGAATTTCTTGCTGTCTTGCATTAAGGTATCGCTTTCTAGAATATGCGTAATGCCCATAGCACACATAATGCCCTTGCGTGTGCACTACGAGCAGACAATGTATAATTTATTACCACACGTTTGTTTCCACCTAAATAAAATGTTCATCCTTCTTCCACACGCTTTCGTGTTTATGCGAAGATGAATACACGGCAGAAAAAGATAGCTGGCCATATTTGCAAGACGTTTCAGCGCGTGAACAAAGGAAAAAGAACAGGGTAGACAGAAAGAGCGCTGACTTCCAATTAACTTTATTTCTAACTTTATTCCTTTTTCTTTTGTTCGGGCGCTGAAACATCTTGCAAATATGACTACGCACCAACTAGCCCAAGCTTCTAATCTTGTAAGATAGCTGGACTATGCTTAGAGCCCACGCTACGCTGATGTTGTCCTCGGTACATTTTGGTTTGGCGTATAGCACATGACAATCTAGTTTTTTTTTCAAACCATATCCAGTCAAGCACCTACTTGTCTTGACCCGACTTTTCATAAACTTTCAACATAAAATTATTGGTAATAGTTTTTGTTTGATATTTCTTATGTATAATTCGTATGATACGGACACTTTTCTGAGCGCGTTTCGCAATGTGGCTCTCCGTCTTTGCAATGATGTATCTAGAGAGCTTAATTACGCGGTGTTTACACTCACTCGCATCAAAAAAGAACCTCATTTCGTATCGCAATTAGTCAAACTGGGCTTTCAATTTACGTTCATAGCGAATAACATCCAGTATTTTATATATTATCCAGTAATCATAACTCCTGCAGTGTTAATGCAACGCAAACAAGCCCAAATATTCGTGGATGGGCTAGTGGGTACATATATTAAGGTATACTAAATATTTGCCTAAATAGCACGTTGATCTTTCTGGAGGTCCGACAATCTTTACATTCATGGATCTCTACTGGGAACACTGGAGGCGTGTTAGCGAAGTGATATATCTGACTCTTGGTAGCAAGGCAGCCTCTCTCAAGATTGGTCAGCGCAAGTTCGTGCCTTTAATAGTCAATAAGTTAAATTATAATTAGTTTACGTTCTGTGTAAGCAAATCTGTCTTTCATACACACTTCAACATGCCAAAGTTCTACTCGTATTTACAGTAGCACGGTAACAAAAAAAGCATACAGGCAAACTGAATACATATATCATTTAGTATGTAAGCTTAGCATCGATAAATGGTGTGTAGAATGGTGCTTTTAAGGACAGATAAAGCAATTTGTAGACTAACCACTTGCTTTTTGTAATTTAAAATTTTCCACAAATACTGCATTCACCCTCCAAATAAAACAAACCATATTCCAAACTAGGGAACGCAAGCCCCATATAACAAAAAGGTAATACTCGTGTGAAACAGTTCTGCTTTAAAATCTTGCATGTACACCGTTTAATGCCAACTAATAGAATTTTTATTAAAAACTGGCGAAGTTAAGTTGAGATTCGGGGTGTTCAAATGAAAGAAGATATCCGTAGGCTGCTTCGCCATAGGAATAGCGGCTCGTACTTTTCTAACAACAGCGATCGACTAATCAGAATTATCTAACGTGTAAATATGGCCTTGTGCCTTTATGTTGCATCACGCAAATCTGCATGGTAATTGGTCTCAGAGTTCGCATGCAAAAAAAAGAAAAAAAACACCAGGCCTGACCGAAGCGTGCCGCACTGTCACACCTAAGGTAAGAAGATTTGTTTGTCAGGGGACCCGGGTTCGAGTCCCATTGTGTTCTGAGCGTTTTTTAAATTACTGAGCTATAGGGGCGAAGCTTTTAAAGCCGTTGGTTTGTCATCATACTGTGACTGGCTCGTGACCGCTTATTTTATAAATGACTCGGCAGGTGGAGCTGCAGTGAGTGAACACAGACATGCTAAGCAGCGGGGTGAACCGACAGATGATGTTGAAAGAAAATGGGCAACCTTTCTAAGCTGTAGAAGGGATGCATCCCTTCTGATCAATGAAGGGTTTGAAGGATGGGAGCTCAGTGGCTAGCAGAAGTACATAAAAAAGACAAAAAGGCAGCTGCGAAATTTTGGAACCATCTAAACTCCCTAAGAAATGAGACGAGCCTAGAGCAGAGTTTTATAACTACAGTCCAAGCTGCAAGGCTAGAAGGGGACGAAGCTATTGAATATATAAGAACTAGGGTGACAGAAAAATTTCAACAAAGAAATACTTTATGCACCACAATAGACAAGGACGAATCAAGTGGTGCAATGGCTCCATTTTCACAAGAGTGGGAAAGAGCTGAGAAAAGGGTTCCTAGTAGTACATACAGGCCCAGATGGCATTCCAATTAGGCTGATGAAGACATTAGGTCCGAAGTCTAAGCAGGCTTTGAGAGAGGCAGTGAGCACAATAATAATCGATGGTGAAGTTCCCGATGGATGGAAACTTAGCAGGATGAGCATGATCTATAAAGGAAAGGGGGACAAAGCTGACATAAACAACTACCGTCCTATAACAGTGACATCAGTGGTCTACAGGCTGGCGATGCAGATTATAAAGGAAAGACTGCAGGCCTGGATAGAGGATGAGGGGGTGCTGGGGGAACTGCAGAATGGGTTTCGGAAACACAGGAGGTTGGAAGACAATCTGTTCTTACTGACGCAGTGCATCGGATTAGCAGAAAACGAACACAGGCCCCTGTGGCTAGCATTTTTGGATATCAAGGGAGCGTACGATAGCATGGTTTAAGAGGAATTGTGGGAAATATTGGACCCACTAGGCGTGGAAAATGCAGTCACTAATCTTTTAAAGGGTATCTATGTCACAGAACGAGCGCTCAAAAAGGGCGCGCCACCAAATTCTCGCGACAAAACGCCGGAGTGGCGCCGCTAGGTCAACGATAAAAGAACAAAAAAGAGAAAACAAACATCCAAGGCTCCCCGAGCGCGCGACTCTCTCCCCTCGGAAGCGTGGCTTCGCCGACGAACCTCCTCACCCCACATCGGCGGCCGAGCAAGCACTCGAAATTTCTAGAAGGAAAGGGGCGTGTTGTGCCGGGTGGAGTCATCTGTTGGGGACGGCCCTCGTACAGTCTCGCGCCTTCCTCCAGCCTCCGCTGCGCATCGCGCCGAAGCAATAATGAGAACTTTCTGGAATGTCGCGCGGAAGGTATTTAACCGAGCAGCGGAGATGAGAGATCAGGAGAAGACGGAAGTTAGCGCCAGAGCGCGTAGAGATTCCGCCGTGTAGTCGGCGAAGGTTTTGTCTGTAGAGACAAAGCAGGAGAAGAAGATGATTTCCACCTGAGGGGTGACGACTTGAGCTACAGGCAAGAGTATGTGTGTTTACCGCTATCGAGCGAAGACGCGTGGCAACAGCTGCGTGTGTGAAGCCGACGGGTTTCCGGCGAAGAAGTTGAAGCTTGAAGAGTGGCCAATTGAAGACGCGAGGTTTCCTGGAAGAGAAACTTCGAGGGCAGCGGAACGACAACAACGCTGGGCTTCGAGTGAGTGTTTCTCGGAAGAGTATCATCCAGACTTTTGTTCCATGAACTTTGGACTGAATAGGTTTTCTATATCTTTAGTCTTTAAGTGTCTTGGTTGTTCAATGCATGCGACTGCATTGTAGTGTGTATTGTTGTCTGTGTCCGTTGTTTCGAGGGTGGCTGATTGTACTGTGTAGTACGTTGTTTGATTGGTGACATATTGTAGTCAACTATTGTGGAGTGTGCATACTTGTATATTGTTTTTGACTTGCCGTTATTGAGAATATAATTTTGTTTGTTTATCAACTCTCGGCTCTGACTTGTTCTTTGGGCCACAGCCGGCGTCCGCTGGCGCGCCAAAAAGGACCACTTGTAAATTGTCCACGCTTTCGTGGTGCGGTTCGGGGTGGCCGATACTTCGACCCTTGGAATTAGCCCGGCAATCGCCTCCCTAATTAACGGGACCTGTGTGACAATCTATAAAGGTAACAAGGTAGTTATAAAGTGGGAAAAACAGGTATCCAAGCCTGCAGAGGTAAAACGGGGGCTTAGGCAGGGGTGCCCCCTGTCACCCTTATATTCATGATGTACCTACAAGGATTAGAGGCAAAATTAGAATGAAGTGGACTGGGCTTCAACCTCTCTTTAGTCAAACAAGGAAAACTTATTGATCAGGCACTACCAGCATTAATGTACGCAGATAATATAGTGCTAATGGCCAACAACAAGGAAGATTTGCAGAGATTGATGGACATCTGCGGTAATGAGGGAGATAGGTTAGATTTTAGATTCAGTAAGAAAAAATCAGCAGTCATGATTTTCAATGACAACGAAGGTAGCGAGCTTAGAATACAACAGGTCACGCCAGAGATAACAGATAAATACAAATATCTGGCGTATGGATAAGCAATAGGACCGAGTATCTGAGGGAATACGAAATATACGTGACGACTAAAGGTAACAGGAATGCAGCAGTCATGAAAAATAGGGCACTGTGGAATTACAATAGGTATGATGTTGTGAGAGGAATATGGAAAGGGGTCATGGTTCCTGGGCTGACGTTCGGCAATGCGGTCTTGTGCATGAGATCAGAAGTTCAAGCAAGATTAGAAATTAAGCAACGTAGAATAGGTAGGCTTGCTTTAGGAGCTCACGGGAATACACCAAATCAAGGAGTACAAGGTGATATGGGATGGACATCATTTGAGGGCAGGGAAGCCAGCAGCAAGATGAAACTTGAGAAGCGATTGAGAGAAACGGGGGAAGAGCGTTGGGCTAGGAAGGTTTTCAGCTACTTGTACATGAAGAATGCCGATACAAAATGGAGGAAGCGAACCAGGAAGTTGACTGGTAAATACTTAGAAAACAGCAGGTGGCCAAACCAAAAAGAACTTTCGGTTAAGAAGAAAGTGAAGGAAACGGAGACTGACATGTGGAGAATGGGCATGATTAAGAAGTCCGCACTAGAGATCTATCGAACTTTTAAGCAGGAAATCGCCAAGGAAAGGATCTATGATAATACTCGGGGTAGTTCTCTACTGTTTGAGGCCAGGACGGGAGTACTGCGAACCAAGACATATCGGGCCAAATACGAAGGGGTAGACACATTATGCAGTGCGTGTGGAGAGGAAGAAGAAACTTCCGAACACTTGATAATGTTCTGTAAAGGGCTTTACTCTATAGCTCAGGATGATGGCGCAGAGTTTTTCAAAGCACTGGGGTTTAGGGACCGGGAGGGCAAAATAAATTTAAGCGGGTAGACTTAACTAGAAGGAGGTTATCTGATTGGTGGCTAAAGTCAAGGCACGAGTGAAAATTAAACTCTTCACTGCAAAGTACGAATCCTCAAACTCACTTTTTAAGGAAAAAAATAAATATAGTTTTTGGTTCATTAGGTATTACGGCTTGGTGGCGCTAGCCACTGCCTGATCTAAAGGGTACAGCCATATTCATCCATCTATCCATCCATCCAACCATCCAGACAATCGGTTTACCGATAAAACCCACCGATGCTTTGCCCCACTCATCATTACTCATTTCGTCGATATGCTGTGACTTGTTTTTTTTTCTTATTTTGTGCGATAGCGGTTACGGATACCGGTGGGGGCGGCGGACAACTACGGCCCCACACTTGGCCCTTGTTCAGATATCATCACAGCTTTCGCTGTGAAAGAAATGCACTTACCAGTAAGTACAACGTACACAGCCTGGCCGCCAGATGGGGCTTGTCGCAAGGTGTGTAAAAGACAGAATATAGCAAGCAAGAAACAAATATTGCAGCGAATGACGGCCGTCATTTGAGGATACCTGAAAAACCCAGTAAATGTATAGAAGCTCGAAGTGTTACGAATAAAACCCACAAATAAAAAGTTTCAAGCGAAAACGTTTTTTGTAATGAGCTCTGTTGCCTAAATAGAAACCTTTAATTTATAAAGTTTACTTTAAAACAGGTGAATATCATCGTGTGACATTTGCCCTCTACAAAAATTTCAGCAGAACCAATTCATCGGAACCGTGTCATGACGCGATTATCTTTGAGCGCTATCTCTATGAGGCCGTCATAGGAATAAAAACATCTACCAAAACAATTAAATTAAACTGCGCCAATATTGTTTAGAGAGTGAATAAAAATATTGCCTTTTATAGTACACGAACATGTTAGTTGGGCTTTTGTTATTGGCAAACTTTACATGTAAGCCCGTTTTAGAGAGATATGTCTCACTGAGAATAAATTATACCAATAAAACGAACTTTCCAGTCACCTATAGTCTACATTTTTAGTGTTAGAATTCAAAACTGGATCAACATATGAGGCCCATTTGGCATCTTCTTCACGGGGGGTGGCGGGAGTGCGTTGTGCGTTTTTTTATTGTCGTTCTTATAGCCAGTCCAGCAGTACTTGCATTCCCATAAATTGATCTTGCAGCTTGTTAGCTGTGTGATGAACTACTCAGAAATTCTTGTGACGCCAGGGCGGAGGGATTACATGATACACGACATGACACAACAATCTTTAAATTGGGCGACATATAGTTACGACACGAAATGAACATGACGCAAAGAGTTAACGAAACCAGCACATACTTACGCCTTTTCTCAATGTTCCCAAGACCCACCCGAACACACCAACGTCAGCAAAAAGATTCAGCTATCCGCTTAACGAGAACAGTATTACGCAGGAGACACCACTCCAATATATACTAATGGAGGAAAAATATTACACAAGAATAGAATATCAACCTATTGTTTGAATAAGCAACTTTTCTTTTCTTTGCTCTCACATGATGCGTCAAACATTGCATTTATTCTTTGTTGATGCATGTATCAGCTTAGTAATATGATAACTTAGATATTTTATTTGGCTAACTAATATATAGGCACCCCGACGGCTTTGTGCTGTCGCTGTCTCCATCGTCTCACTGTCACAGTCCGCATAATGTCCAATTCAATGACAATCGCTCACGTTTGCTATGTCCTACCCACTAGTAAAAGCGCATGAGCGTGAGGGACGAACACGGCTGGAGCAGCGATTGACCGAGAAGGCCCATTTTCGTTTCTCGGAGGGTTCGTGCGAAGCATCGCTCCATGTGTAAGCTCCGCCCGGCTATTGGTATCGGGCGTGAGGAATGTGTCGGAAATATATTCTGAAACAACTTAGATACCCAGCTGTGTTAATATATTGCCGAACGGCGTGACGATAGCTGATTGTGAAGTCTATATTCTGATGGAGAGACATGTATTATAATATATTACACATTTCGCCGTGGTTTCAATCTAAAGTGAATGCATGAGCCAAGGACACAGACAATAATGAATGATACTGTTGGCTTCAATATCAGTGCTCGACTCATCATCCGGAAATGCGCACCATGAGCATTGACAGTATTATTAATACAATGAGAGTGAGGATTTCGGCTTTTACTAAGTATAAACTGTGTCGCCAATGCGGCTGTAGTACTGTGTTGAACATAAATTTACACATGTGTGTTATATATTGGCGAGTGCTTAGATGAAATTTAACCCATCCAACAACAAAATAATATGTAATATAACACTTTATATTAAAGAATTAGTTATTTATTATTTGTTCATTATTAAATAAATATATAAAAATTATATATAATAGTTTATGAAATTATGTTGCACGGATGTGTCTGAGATGAAAAAACGACTACTGTTGAAAACTTGGAGTAGAATGTTTCGTTTATTGTATTGTCACTTTGTCGAGAATCACATTTGGGACTCTTCTGCTAAACAAACAACCTGAGAGCTTTTGTGGTTACCTGCTATTGTGTCACACTTGACTGATTGATATGTGGGATTTAACACGACAAAACCACGATATGATTATGAGTGACACTGTAGTTGAGGGCTGAAATTTTCGAACACATGAGGTTCTGTAATGTGCATGTGAATCTGAGTACATGCGCTTATAGCCCTAGCACCTCTATCAAAAATGCAGCCGCCGCAGCCGGGATCCCATTCCGCGGCCTGCGGGTCAGCAGCCGAGTATCTTATCCATTTGACCATCGTTGTGGGGAATATTTTGTCACACTTGGTTGCTGCGCAATGATATCTTATCGCTATGAATTTCTTAGCACTGAAGGTACGCTAAAATCTAAAATATTAGACCTCATCGGCGTCTTACCGTTTAGTTTAGCACTGACAATTTCTATTTTACCGAAAAGCAGATGAAGGCCTATTTGTTTATTGGGCGGCCACCTGTCATTTATATATATATATATATATTGTGAGCGCTGATTGTGTTGCTCATCATTTTCACTTTCACCTGCGCATACAAAGCACCGTGATCATCATCATCGTAGCCGCTCGCTGCTTGTTCGGTTGCTGGCTCGCGCGTCTGGGTTGACAATAAAACGGTCGCTCCTTCGTACCTGACGTCGTCTCACAAGTGGTGGAGCGTGCTGTGATTCCCAAGTCCTCGTGCACTACCGGTCACCTCTGGAGCTCCGATCAGGTCGACGGCTGTGCTTGCCAACAGTGATGGCGCAAAACGACCCACCCCCTGCCGCCTTCTTCGCACCACCCGCTCAGCCTGCTGGGCCTCTCCACACCGTGAGTACCTCGCAACGAGACCCTCCAGTGTTTTCTGGCCTTCGCGGTGAGGACGTAGAAGAATGGCTGGACAGTTACGACCGTACCAGTGCTTGCAATTACTGGGATGAGGCACATAAGCTGCGCTATGTACCCTTTTATCTGAAGGAGGTTGCTAAGACGTGGTATCATAACCACGAACGCGACTTTCCTGATTGGTCAGCATTCACGGTGCAGCTGCGTCAAATATTCGGCACTTCTACAGGACGCTCTGAGGTAGCTAAACAGAAGCTCGCTACCCGCATCCAGGGGCCTGACGAATCGTACACATCGTACATTGAAGACGTTCTGGCCCTCTGCCGCCGCGCCCAAAAGGACATGCCGGAGGCCGATCGTATTCGGCAAGTAATGAAAGGCATCAACTCCGTCGCCTTTAATGCTCTTGTCATGCAGAGCCCGACAACAGTTCAGGACATTATTACCACCTGCCAGCGCCTGGATGCACTTTACTCAATGCGCCTTCCACACGCCTCCTATGACACTCGTCTTACTGGCGAGCATGAGCTGCGAGCTCTAATTCGCACCATAGTGAGAGAGGAACTTCACAGCCTTGTTCCTGCCAGCGCACCGACTTCACCTGCCCGCTCACCCCCTCCTAACCTGCGGGAAATTATAAAGGACGAATTGGCGTCGATGACGAGCGTCGCACGTGCCCCGCCTCCTGTGCCCTTACATGTGCCTACGTATGCCGAAGTCGTGTCACGGCCTCCTCCACCTACTCCACCTGTAACTACGGACGTCGTATACGACCATTTGGCCGCGATGGCAGCCAAGGCACCACCACAACCACACTTTCCTGCCTGGCGCCCTACGCGCCCCGTCTGTTACTACTGTGGCATAAGAGGACATATCTCCCGCTTTTGCCGTCGGCGCCAGCAAGATGAACGACGAGGTTATTCTTCGTACGAGAGTGACCGGGCTGCGAGGTCTGACCCCTACGTTCCAGGAACCTACATTCCCTCGTCACGACGTTCGCCTTCGCCTCCTTTGTCCCACGGTGAACCTCGTTCTTCCCGCTCACCCCGCCGTCGTTCACCATCGCCCTTCCGCCGTACTACTTCGCCTTTACGTTCTGCCCGGATGCCCCTCGACAGCCACTCGGAAAACTAGCAGCTGCAGTTTTTGGAGGAGAAACTGCCTGTCGTCGAAGTGTCCCAATTCCTCCTGCGCGCCCTGCAAATTTACTAACTGTTTGTGTAGAAGGCATTTCGGTTGACGCACTCGTGGACACTGGAGCAGCCATTTCGGTCATTGATCGCGAACTATGTCATCGTCTACGAAAAGTGCAAACTCCATATGTTGGTCCGGTGTTATGTGGTGCTAATGAAAATAGAATTTACCCTATTGGACAATGCACTGTTCGTGTTCTGATCGACGGAATTCGTCACCATATACAATTGGCTGTGCTTTCTTCATGTGCTCATCCGATTATATTGGGCTGGGACTTCCTGTCAGCCGCTTCCGCTGTCATTTCGTGTGGTCCGCCCGTTATTCGCATTACGGACACTGAAAATTCTAGTGCTTACGATTTTTCGTCGCCTCACCTTGTTGCAGCTGCAGACTTTGTACTGCCCCCGGCCCAAGAACGTATCCTCACCATTAGATCCAGCGATACCATTGACGGTGACGCAGTGGTTGTCCCCGATCAGCGCTGCATTTTCCGAGGAATCGCCATCGCATGTTGTCTAGTGCGGTTTTCGCGTGGTCATGCCAGTATCACCGCCTACAACACGACAACAGAGCCACAACTACTGCCAGAGGGGTCCACTGTTGCCAGCCTTATCGACATAGCACCGGTATGTGTCGTCACTGTATCGTCTCCGCCGTCAGTCGCTAAGTGTACGCCACCAGGAGGCTCATCTAATGCGCTTAAAGCCACTTTGAGTCCATATCTCACTCCAACGCAAACTAATGACTTAATGGCCCTTTTAACAAAACACAAGACTTGTTTTGACGTTTGTTCGGACGGCTTAGGTCAAACTACGGTGACCTCTCATCACATCGCCACAGACGGTTCTCGTATTATCCGCCGTCGCCCTTACCGCGTGTCGTCTTCAGAACGCAAGGTCATCGAGGAACAAGTCAATGACATGCTCGCACGCAACATTATCAGGCCTTCCACAAGCCCTTGGTCTTCTCCTGTTGTCCTAGTTAAGAAAAGGGACGGATCAGTGCGATTTTGCGTTGATTACAGGGCACTAAACAAAATTACGCGCAAGGATGTATATCCTATGCCTCGAATTGACGATGCACTTGACACCTTACAGGGTGCAGAATATTTCTCAAGTCTCGACCTACGATCTGGGTATTGGCAGATCCCGATGCATGAGTCTGATAAAGAGAAGACAGCGTTTGCTACTCCTGATGGTCTCTTCGAATTCAATGTGATGCCTTTTGGGCTCTGCAATGCCCCAGCCACATTTGAGCGGATGATCGATACGGTGCTGCGTGGCCTAAAATGGAAGACCTGTCTTTGTTACCTGGACGACATCGTCATCTTTTCATCCAGCTTCTCGCAACACCTAGAACGTCTAGACGAGGTGCTCACATGTCTAGCCAAAGCCGGTCTCCAGCTAAATACCAAGAAGTGTCGGTTTGCGAGCCGCAGCATCAAAGTGTTAGGCCACGTTGTCAGCAAGCTTGGCATCGAACCTGATCCCGACAAAGTGGCCGCTGTGCTGCACTTTCCTAAGCCCACCACGCTCAAAGACCTTCGCAGCTTCCTCGGCTTAGCCTCTTACTTCCGCCGTTTTGTCCGTGATTTTGCCACTATCGCGGCTCCTCTTCACAAACTCCTGACCACAAGTGCATCATTTCTTTGGACAGATGACTGTGAAGCTGCTTTCCAGACCCTGAAGCGATGCCTCACGTCAGGGCCAGTTCTTCGCCATTTTGATCCCACAGCCCCTACTATATTACACACTGACGCAAGTGGGCACGGAATCGGCGCTGTCCTGCTGCAGCGTGACCAGGCTTCACAAGAGCAAGTCGTGGCTTACGCGAGCCGTACTCTCTCCCCAGCGGAACGCAATTACAGCATCACTGAACAGGAATGTCTCGCTATCGTATGGTCCGTGCAAAAATTTCGCCCCTATTTGTATGGCCGCCGCTTCACGATCGTCACGGATCATCATGCGCTCTGTTGGTTGTCATCATTAAAAAACTTGTCAGGACGCCTCGGTCGTTGGGTGCTCCGACTGCAGGAGTATGACTACAGTGTCACATACCGGTCGGGTCGCAAACACCAAGATGCCGACGCTTTGTCACGCTGTCCGCTGTTGCAAAATCATGACGCATCTACCTGCTGCGCAGCACCTCCCAGCCAAGAGACCAAGCAGATGACCAGTCTTAGTCCCATCGAGCCCACTGCACCGGATGACTTCCTTCAATCCGCAGACCTCACCTCGCTCCAACGTGCAGACACATACTGCCGTACAATCATCGATCGGCTCACCGGCTCATCTCGTGCTCCCAACAGCCGCTTGCGACGACAACTCACGCGTTTCAAACTTCATGACGGAACGCTACTTCGACAAACTTACCATCCTCTCGGTAGCCGATGGGTCCCGGTCATACCCCGCTCACTTCGACTGCAAGTCTTAGAAGTTTATTGGGCGGCCACCTGTCATTTATATATATATATATATATATATATATATATATATGGTACCTGATGTTGCAAATCAATATAAGAAGAGCATCAACTCGAGGTATTTTCATTACCATAAAGTTTGTCGTGTCCTTGTGACATGAGTAACAATTTGTGTAAAGCAGCCAATACTTTGCCGACATTAGTGTTGACGACATCGGCCATTCGACAAAGCTCTTTTTAGTTTGGTTGTCAATGGCAGCCTTTCTACAATAGGCTAATAGACTATGACTTCTTATTTATACCTCAAAACAGCACCTAACACTTCGGATCCGATGAATGGGCTGTATTTTATGTATAGTTCACTATAGTTTTGTGCAATAAAAAACCGAAATGTGGTAATGACAATATAGGGGCTGTAATATCTGGGCTGATCGTTGCGATAGTAGGAGTTGTTCTCATGCTCCATCTTTGTAATGCATATGTGACCTTGATGACGCGAACAATCACAGCTGCCTACTGTTATGGCACAAGCTTTAGTGTCAGAATATATTTGCTAAGCTGAGCTTTTATTACCCATATTGATTCACACTTGAACAGCTGAGCAGGTGAGTAATATGGGTAGGACATTTTCAGTGCCTGTATTAAGAGGAAGTGTCGTGGGCACTTGCACATCTACATTTGTGGGAATTACACTACTGTTTTGATTTTGAAGAAGTTTACTCGAGAGCTTACGCGAGCAACACTGGTAACGCTGGTGAGCTGCATGCCACATGTATTAATGCCAACACAGCTCATCGCACATCAGTTAAGCGACTCCCCACGCTCTATTGCCACTATCGGTACACCATGTGCGAAGTGGCAAGCTTCAGCTTTATTTTCCTGGATTCCTGCTCGCCGAAATGAAGAGTTTCAACTTGAACAAGCCCATTGCTCTCTTCTTCGACGCCATGGCAACGTGGCCGTATTGTCACGCGTGTTAGTTATTTTCAATATTGTTCAATTCGATTTTCGCCCAGAAAGCCTGTCAGAAATGCTAAGGGCAAACCACGCCTGACTGCTCGAGAAGGTTCGCGATTATTGTAGATTGCTCTTGTAAAATTGGGCACAAGAAAAAAACACTCAAGATTATTTGAGATCTTGGGGCACGACCAGTGACAAGACTGGAATATTCGAGGTCACATTTTTAAATGCTGACACACTTCGCCGCTTGTAAGTTGATTGACGGTCAACGCTCCGTTCACCGCTATCGCTGCCAGTGTGTATCGATGTATTCTTACTGTCTGGTCACCGGCCACAAGTTCCACAAAATTAAGTTTTATCTTGGACACACAGACTGCTTCCTTTTTCAACGTCATGACCACATGACAATATTTACAAATCGTATGAACGCACAAGTTTATACCTATGCTCATAAAGTTAAATGCACTGCTTTCGGGCAAGGAGAACATGACGGAATAAATTAAATGAGAGAAACGCTTAAAATATTTTCTTTTTCTACCTTTTAAATATACTTCTAAGGCATCCAGTTCTTTGGAAATTTCTCAGTGTGAGCTTGATTCACAATCACAATTTCAGAATATACCCCAGCATATACATGACAATACGGGTGTATAACTAAAGCAACAGTTCAAGATATAGCAGAACCACCGTCGTCAATCCTAACCGAGACATAATCCGAACTTCTCAAACTACGGATGTCGGAATAAAAAGGAGACAACTCCCCCCGAAATTAAGAATCCTAAATACATTTGCTCGGCAAACAAATCTTATCAAAGCGGTGGAAGTCAGGGGGCTAGGGACTGTAGAGCGAGACTGCCCGAAAAAAAAATCCCAGCATCATAAAGAGCTATCAATCATCACCTTCGGAGTTACTAATGCTCATGCACTAAAAACGACATGAAGAATGATATTAGCAATTATAATGACATTGTGAAAATACAAGAAAGCTTGTACTCGGAGCGGCACAGAATACAGTAATCGTCTATTACTGAGTGAGATTATGGTCAAACGAGCTATTGAAAGGTCACATGTTACTATTGTTGAGGTAAAAAAAAAGCAATTAAACTATAGACAGAAGAAGAGCGACCAAGAAAGATATCATAACAGACGACCTCAATACACAGGAGGATTTCCATATGCCATGAACTTGCGGTGCGATAAAGATAGCTTGTTACGAATTTAGGTCCCTTGTAAACTGGTTCAGTGATAACTTCACATTATTACGCCATTGTGAATACGTAAATGTGTTAAAAATTAGTACACCTGCATTATAATTTGGTTATTATGCGGAACAATGGCAGGGTAATGTAGACTTAGGCAAAAGAGACCATCGTTGTTAGAAAACAAAGAAAACAAGCTGTCTTAATAAACGAAGATGCTGTTGTCGATGATTATAACCATGCTGGCAATCAATCTTCAATGTCTGAATATAATAAACACGTGTCGCTTTTCATACGTGCACTCTTACGTTTAGAGCTGGGCTGTAGTCTCCTGGATATTTACGCGATCCCATCGGTATGACTGCCTCACACAACGGTGTTCACCGCAACAACCCCTTTTCATAATTCGCAAGTGCGCTTCTCTGCTCTGTATATTTGACCAAGTAACGGCGGCACTTGTGTTTTTTCAAGCGGTGACTCCATGCTAGTTCAACGTGCTGAGACTAGTCTACCATGGGGGCTCTTATCGAGAAAGCCGACAACATTTACTACGTCATAGCATAAAGAATGCGTGCCTGAACAAACTGTTTTCCGTAAGTGACTGGCCGCCATTATTTGTTCATACTGCATAACAGAAATGCTAGCCTTAGAATTTAGAACAGGGTCGATTGCGCAGAAACTCGTGACTACGTCCTGTGTCGACGTTGAACAAGAGCACCGGAATCTCCAGATTGCCTTAAGGAGGCTGGATGATCGCGTTTCACTAGGTAAAAAGATCTTGTGCGTATTGTCTCACAGTACTTCAACCCAGAAGACTGCACGAGTCTTTTTACAATTCTTGAAGGCAGAATAACTAAGTGATGGTCCCTGGAACCCTGAATAATGAGTGGTGTGTAATGTGCATCTTCTCGTTCTTCCTTTATTTCGTTTACTCTCGTACTGTTCTCTCGCCACGTGTAGTGTAAGCCAAATGGACGCATTCAAGTAAAACTCCTGCGTTTCCTACGTTCGTTCTCTTTCTCATACAAGATATCCTGTGGCATAGCGCTAGTGATGGCCAGCCTGCTAGAAAAAAAGATGACGAACACTGGTGGCTCGTGGTGCCTAGAACGTTCGTATGCTTCTGGCTGACTGGACGCGATAGCCGCTGATCTACTTCGGCATCTCACTTCCTCCCTCTGTCATCCTTTCCTTTAACCAGCGACGATGGCACGTCTATGTCAGACGCCTTCACGTCGCCACAAGTTGTCGAACGCAGCCACACGGACAAGTGACTGACGCTGTACAACTATCACCAAGTTCCGAAGCCAGGTTCAAGCCAGCGCAAGCCTGGCAGCCGCGATTCGACCCACCATAGCCACCATTCTGGACCTCTCGCCTGGAGGAATGATACGAGAATTTTTCGGTGGCCTTAGACTGCAACAACATCTGCATCCAAGAGTGCAAGTACAAGGTATTAGAATATCCTCGTCCACATGACTTGAAACGTCACCTTAAGTACTTTTCCGGGAGCCCTCACCCTTATATTTATCTGCGAGATGAAGTGCTCCAGTTTGAGCACATCTAACAAGCTGCTTTTTCTAAAAGCAACACCGCGGCACATGATTTATCACCTTCCGGGACACATCCCACACCACAGCCAGTAGAGACGATTTCCCTGGCGACAACGGCTCACACAGGCGACGGAGGCTAACCTCCCGCTTCCATCAACCCATGGACGAAGGTACCCTTAAACCCGGAGTGCATGGCTCCTGTCTTCGATGTTCCGGTTATGACACCAGAGCCATTTTCACATTTCTCCGTCACTGATTCGATGCGGTCACTGCCTCGTGGACCACTGAAATAGCCGCAGAAACTTATTCAGCTGCAAGAGCGGCTCCTAAAAATTCGACGATCCCAGCGAAGCGAGATAATCTGCCTGCAGAGTTACCGCCTGCCGCAGCACCTGTGTAAGCCTTCGACAATCCAACCATAGACAGAAAGCCCGGTGTCACGCTGCACTCCGTGAGTTTTCTCAACACAGTGGTGCTTGCTGCTCTAACGCATGCAAACTGCCAGCTGGGTGACTACTTTTCCTCCAACGCATCAAGAGGGAGCCATGGTTTTCAAGGCGTGATTGCGTCCACTTCGTCTGATCTTTCTGAGCAGCCAATCCCCATGCTCTATTGCCAACTTATAACACTGACATATTGAGTGTCGTGAACAGCCAATCCTCATTACCGCCGTCGTGTAGTCACCTAGCCAGGAGAGGCTGCATGCCGTGTATCCCCAGCGCACGACTCGTGCTTCGCCCGAAACACACGTCGTGCTTTCGGGAGATGCACTCTTGTTGGCAATCAAGAAGCGTCAACGCATGAGCATTGGTGTTACGCACGCCATGGCATTAGCGCCTCTTCCACCACCAGCGTTTCCAACGCTCGCATCTGCATTGTTCGCTGCTGCTATACTCGGAAACAACTTTCTGTGACATTAAAGAGAAAGCATAATGATTGATTTGGCGGGAGTGACGTTCGAAAAACACCATATGATTATTAGAGACGCCGCATGTAGTAGAAGCCTCCGGAAATTTTGACCACCTGGGCGTCATTAACGTGCACCGAAATCTGAGCACACGAACCTACAACGTTTACGCCTTCATCGAAAATGCAGCTGCCACAGCCGTGATTCGACACCGCGAGCTGCAGATCAGAAGACAAATACCTTAGCTACAAGACCACCACGGCAGGCTGAAATGAAAGCTGTTGCGGTGGAGCTACTGCTCCTGTACACCTCCGCAATGTAATCCAGTGCGCCTCGCGTTTCGAATGACCGCCCTATTTAGGCACTCCCATTGCACACAATTTGATACATCTGCTTGCTCAGCTATCTGTAAAAGGAATTTGACGCAAGCTCGTTGAGCGAGTCAACGGAATTGCTGGAGGGCCACGCACGCTTACCTATAGACGAAGGTGCCATTTTAACTTCAGAAGCGCGAAATTGCGAAGTGACTCTTCGAAAAGTAACAACAGATAGGAATATCTTCTCGGGTGCATAAAGCGTTTCTTTATAAGCAGCATTTAGTTGAAAGTAAGGTTCTTTTTATTGTTTGCACGCAGAAAACATGGTCACCTTTGCGGCCCTAGAATATACAACGGTGGCACACGCCCACTTTGGTTCCACAGCCATCCCTTCACTACCACAGAAATTTTTCCATGCACAATCATCGGGGTCCCCCGCGTTGCGTGCTTTCTAGTGCTGCCCACGGGAGCTATCGAACTCCACCATGCGCCTTCCAACCCAACGAGATTTGAACTTCCCAGTGGACACTTTATTAGCTGCCTCACAGGTACATTGTGTTCATATGTTCTTCTTAAACGTTTTACAGTTCTTTTTTTGTTGCGTGACATGATAGGTGGGCATCCCCTGTGGCATAGCGCTTGTGGGGGCTAGGCGGCTAGAGAAAAATATGACGAGCGCCGATGACTGGTGGCGCAAGGCACTGAGAACGTTCTTATGCTTCTGGCTGCCTGGACGCCAAGACTGATGCTCTACTTCGGCATCTCGCTTCTGTCTTCGCCTGTATGTCCTCGTATGCTCATTAAACCAGTCATGACAACTAGTCCACGCCAGACGTCGTCACCTCGCTACTGATGTGTTTGGCCTAGCTATTTACATTGATTTATCTTTTCTGCGAATATAATACTTTCTACCTTTCCTCCTCCAGAGGGCACTGGATATTTTTCTCAAGGCCTGACAAGGGAGGAAAAACGAATCAGCTTACTCAGAGATTTATGTCCGCGAAATGCAAGGACAATAATGCATTGAAGATATTTTATTGCAACATATTACAGAATCCACAAGTAGCGCAATAATAAGTGCAACGGTCGGTAAAATGAGAGAATCATTCTTGCAAAAGAAATAGCGAGAACACACTTCCGTTATTTCGACACATTTTTACTTCTTTAATGCACCGTGCCACCAGCTCCAATATCTTACTTTCTTGAAACGGTCGGGATAGCTGTAAGAGTTATAAATAGCAATGTTAGTTTGTGCACGATGCCAAGCAAAAAGCAACCTGAATTGTTGTTCCCTGGCCTATGAGTCATTTATGTATCTTATACGAAATGATGGTATAGTAAGCAAGTACATCCACATAAAAGCTTGATGCGGGGAACTGAATGGTTTCCTTTATGGTGCTCGTGACTTTATTGGGAGCTTAGAGATTTATTTTTACAGCGACAGCTGCTATTTGCCAATATCACCACTTCAAATAGGAACGCAAATCACGCTGAAACAATTGCAGAAGTTTCTTTCCCTGCTTTATATTGAAATATCTTTAGAATAAACTTTCCCAGTACATGCACATTCATTGTAACACATAACGCAATGACTGTCAACCAGATAATTTGGAATAGATAAACTTCAACGATATAGGTAGCAGAGAACATACAAAGTATTAGGAACCCAATAACATGACTATAAGTACAATGATCTGTAGTCACGCTATCAATTTCAGTAGCCCTGCATTCAGAAGGCCTGAAAGAGAGCTTGAGATCATGGAAACGAATACCAAGTATGTTTCAACTATGTGATTTATTCGGTATTTTTCATTAATCGGTAGTCGATTCATGGTCGCATCAGAGAAAAGATAGGATAAAGATGGAAATAAATAGGTTTTCGCCACTCTCTATGTTATATTTACTTAATACATTTAAAAAAATGCCGCCCATGGCGAGTGGTAAAATGAAGAACACAATCACTCGTTGGCAAAAAGTAGTTAGCGCAAATAAATTATTCACAGCTGCCGAGAAAAAAAACTGAACCAGGTTCAACTGCCACCACATCAGCAGGCAGGACTTCTCAATGATATAAGAAGCACGAAACCAGCCCGAAGAGCCAGAATACGTGAAAACATGAAACTTCTTCCATACAGGATGAAACTGACAACCTCACTGCTCCTTTACGAATGCAATGCTCCCAATAATTTGCTGCCAATACAATCAATCGCGCTGTACGTGCAACTGATAAATATATTTGTTGTTTTTTTAATTGAAAAACTCTTTTTTGTTACCAAAGTGGAACTCAGTGCATACAAAATATTGTCACGATGAGTCACAAGTACTGGGGGATATATTGAACGACCAGGTAGCTAGCTCTAGGACGATGCGTCAGTCGTGGCTGGCTCTCGAGCCGAGAAGAGACACGCAAATCTTCTTTCTTTCCTCCAGATGGTAGAGCCGCTCTTGCAGTCGACCCACTACGTGTGGGTGGCACTATCCCCCTTTCGAAAAGAAAAACAAAGTCCCAAAAGGGGGAAAGAAAAGTACATAGCACCACCAGGATGTTACGACATAGGCACGTGGAAAAAAAGAAATTGGAAATGCCGTAGAGAAGCCGAAATGGCGTGAATCGCGTGGTCTCTTGCATGGCGGTATTATACGCGAAGGTCACGTAAGGTAATATCCGGTCCCATGTTTTGTGCTGTACGTCGATGTACATTGAGATCATGTCTGCGATGGTCTTATTCAGTCGCTCCGTAAGTCCGTTGATTTGCAGATGGTACGCAGTTGTCTTTAGGTGTCTGGTGTTGCTCAGTTTGAAAACCTCGTCCATAAGCTGCGCCGTGAATGCCGTCCCTCTGTCCATTATTATACTGGAAGGAGCACCGTGTCGTAACACGATGTGGCACATGAAAAATTGTGCTACCTCAGAAGCCGTGGCTCGTGGGATCGCCTGCATCTCAGCGTAGCGTGTCAAATAGTCGGTCGCGACGATCACCCATTTGTTGCTGTCCGCAGAAAGGGGGAATGGCCCGAGAATGTCCATGCCGACTTGGTCGAACGGCGTGCAGGGTGCTTCAACGGGCTGAAGCAAACCAGCTGGCTCAACAGATGGTTGCTTTCGGCGCTGATATTCCCGACAGCTCTTAACGTACTTCTTGACGCTTGCCGAAAGTCCTGGCCAATAGTACCTCTCGCTCACTCTGGCAAGTGCCCGGGAGTAGCCCAGAAGACCGGATGTGGGTTCGTCATGGCAAGCGAAGAGGACGTCGTCTCGCATGTCTCGAGGAACCACCAGGAGGTAGGTACGGTTGTTCGAACGAGCGTTCTTCTTGTACAGCACACCCTCTCGAAGGCAGAACGACGGCAACGAGCGGGATAAATGACGTGGTATAATTGTGTCCTGGCCCTCTAAATGATCGATAATCGGACGAATCTCTGCGTCATCCCGCTGCAGTTTACTCAAGTCTGATGAGCTAATGGCGCCCAGGAAGCCTTCGTCTTCCTCTGCTTCCTGACTGACGACATGAAGGGGTGCGCGTGACAGTGTGTCAGCGTCTTCATGCTTACGGCCGGACGTATGGACGATGGTGACGTCAAATTCCTGCAGCCGCAAGCTCCACCGTGCTAGACGTCCTGAAGGGTCGCGCAGGCTTGCCAACCAGCAGAGGGCATGGTGGTCCGTCACTACCTTGAAGGGACGACCATAAAAGTACGGGCGAAACTTGGTGATTGCCCACACGACTGCGAGGCACTCTTTCTCCGTAGTGAAATAATTCACCTCGGCACGGGATAGAGAGCGGCTGGCGTAGGCTATCACCCTTTCGATGTCGTCTTGACGCTGAACGAGCACTGCGCCAAGCCCAACGTTACTAGCGTCAGTATGGACCTCCGTTTCAGCATCATCGTCGAAATGAGCGAGAACGGGTGCTGATTGCATGCGCTGTCGCAGTTCATCAAAAGCTGCTTGTTGCTCGTTTTCCCAGACAAACGGCGTGTCGTCCCTTGTGAGACGAGTCAGAGGTTCTGCTATCTGTGAAAAGCTATGAATGAACCGGCGATAGTAGGCGCACAAACCAAGGAAGCGCTGGACGGCTTTCTTGTCGACAGGAGCTGGTAATTCGGCAACAGCGGCAAGCTTGTCTGGATCGGGCCGGACTCCTTCAGCGCTAACTACATGTCCAAGAAATTTCAGTTCTTCATAGCCGAAGTGGCACTTCTGTGGCTTTAGAGTGAGGTCCGCCGATCGGATAGCCTCCAGCACGCTGCGCAGGCGCTGTAGGTGCTGCTCGAACGTGGCAGAGAAGACCACCACATCATCAAGGTAGACAAGACAAGTCTGCCACTTGAGCCCTGTGAGGACAGTGTCCATCATTCGCTGGAAAGTTGCCGGCGCTGAACACAAGCCGAAAGGGAGTACTCGAAATTGGTATAGGCCGTCTGGAGTCACGAAGGCTGTCTTTTCGCGGTCTCGCTGATCTACCTCGATTTGCCAGTACCCGCTTTTGAGATCGAGATAAGTGAAATAATGGGCCCGACGAAGTCTATCCAGCGAATCGTCGATATGCGGTAGCGGGTACACATCCTTTTTGGTCACGTTGTTAAGCTTTCGGTAATCGACGCAGAAGCGTAGCGATCCGTCCTTCTTTTTGACAAGCACGACTGGAGATGACCACGGGCTGTTGGATGGTTCAATAACGCCATCGTCAAGCATCTCGCGAACTTGCGTACGTATCGCTTCACGTTCTTTAGCCGACACGCAGTAGGGGTGCTGGTGTATTGGGCGTGCGTCCTCGTACGTGATGATCCTGTGCTGAGTGATGGACGTCTGGCGGATCTTTGAGCAACTTGCGAAGCAAGACCTGTACTCGAACAAGAGCGCTCGCCGCGCAGTCTGGTTATCGGTGGACAGATCAGGATTGATGTCAATGTTGCTTATTGATGTGCCTGCGTTATCCACTATTTCTGACGTGAGACAGTTGGTTACGTTTGCTACTTCGTGGGCAAACGCTATCGAAGTGCCACGGAAAAGGTGTTGATGCTCGTTGCTGAAGTTGGTAACGAGCAATTCAGATCGGCCGTCGCGAACGTGTATTACACTTCTTGCTACACATATGCCTTGCTGCAGGAGGTGTTCTAAATTTGTCTCGGCCACCACATCGCCATCGCTCAAACCACAGCATGTTACGTCGACTAGAACACTGGCTTGGGGAGGAAGCGTCACGCTTTGTTCAGAAATACGGAGTACGTCGACACGCATTCCGTCATCCTGCACGTTGATGGCTCGCTGGGCTGAGAACGTGACGCGGCGCTCTTGCAGATCAATGATAGCTCCATTTTCCTGTAGAAAATTAACTCCCAGAATGACGTCACGGGAGCATTCACGTAGAACAAGGCAGCTTGCTACGAATGTGTACCCTTGAATCTGTACTCTAGTTGTGCAGGCACCCAGTGGAGTTACGACATGGCCACCAGCTGTCCGAATCTGCCAGTTATGCCACGGCGTGATTACTTTCTTCAGCTGCGTTGTCAGTTTCCCGCTCAGTATGGAATAGTCTGCGCCGGTGTCCACTAACGCATTAACTACACAACCATCAATTGTTACTTCTATGTCGAGTGAAAGCCGGCTATCCTTTGCAGCAGCAGGTGATGTCGGACCAGTTTCTGTACGGTTCTGCGTCAATAGGAGGTCTTCGGCGCTTCGACGTTCAGCGACCCCGCCCCCAGAAGTCGCTTCGGCTAGTTTTCCCGGCGGGGGCTGGGAGATCGTGCGGTAGAATACCGCTGGGGCATTGATGAAAATCGCCTCGGTGATGGCGAGCGCGACTGGCGCCCGGCAGACGGTGGTTCATGCTGCTGGGGGAGGTAGTTTTAGATGTCGCGTGGTCTCTGACCGTAACGGGGGGGGGGCGGCGAGTACGCAGAGAAGCCGCGAAGCCCAAGGCGGCGATAAGGACACTGGCGGTACAAGTGATCAGCTTCTCCGCAGTGAAAGCATAGAGGCCGGTGATCGGGTGTGCGCCAGACATCAGACTTCCGAGGATACGAGTGCCGATCGTCGATGTACTGGACCGGTTGCACCGAACGATGGGCAACAGAAGCACCACGGACAAAGGGCAGGGGTGGTGGCGTGTACGTGCCTTCGTAGTATGGTATGTGCTGCGCTGACTCGAGTGAAACTGCAGGGACAGGATGAACAAACAAAGGCGGCGATGCAGCAGGGCGTTTCAAGGCTTCCGCGTAGGTTGTCTTACGGTGGTATTCAGCAGGAGTTGACGCAGCTGTATCAGCAGGCAAGGTGTCCCGGAGGGCCTGGTGCAGCTCATCCTTGATGACAGTTGCAATAGAGCTAACCGTAGGATGAGGTGTAACGCCAGCCTTTTGCAACTCTTCACGTACGATATTACGTATGATTTCACGTAAGGAGTCATTGCTGGTCCCTGCGGCGGCGAAAATGTCAGCAGTGGACATGCCACTGACTTGCCTGTCGTATTGGTTTGATCGCTGCTGTAGCATTTTTTCCATTGTCACGGCTTCAGACAAGAACTCCGCGACCGTCTTCGGAGGGCTTCGCACGAGGCCGGCGGAAAGCTGGTCCGTGACACCACGCATCAAGTGACGCAACTTCTTGTCCTCCGTCATTCTTGAATCTGCCCGTCGGAAGAGACGCGTCATGTCTTCGACGTACGCGGTCACAGTTTCGTTTGGCGACTGGACGCGGGCAAGAATAGCTCGTTCAGCTCTTTCTTGGCGGTCAGCGCTGGCATATGTCTGCAGAAGTCTACGAGAGAATTCTGGCCACGTCGTCAGCTGCTCCTCTCGATTTTGATACCACGTGCGAGCCCCGTCTTCGAGATAGAAGTAGACACGACCCAGTTTAGCCACGTCGTCCCACTGATTCAAGTTGGCTACGCGCTCGAAGTCCGCCAACCAGTCCTCAACGTCTTCGCTCTCCGTACCATGGAACGTCGTCGGTGCCCGTGGGCTTTCCAACATATATCGGTTCGACGACGTGCTTCCCGTGCTGGTTGGCAAGGTTTGTACCGAAGTGCTGGTCATGTTTGTTGACGTGGTGGGAGCAGTATCGTTGACTTCCGGAGGCAATCCCCTGATTCGGCGGCTCGTCCGATGCACGGGAGTGTTGACTGGCACTGGACTCGTATTACGGCTTCTTGAGGGGGGGTCTGCAGCATCCGTGAGACTACCCAGCACCTTCCACCAGTTTGTCACGATGAGTCACAAGTACTGGGGGATATATTGAACGACCGGGTAGCTAGCTCTAGGACGATGCGTCAGTCGTGGCTGGCTCTCGAGTCGAGAAGAGGCATGCAAATCTTCTTTCTTTCCTCCAGATGGTAGAGCCGCTCTTGCAGTCGACCCACTACGTGTGGGTGGCAATATCTAACAAACCAAAAGGGTGCCTTTAGTCATGAAAGCATGCACAAAACCTGAGAGATTATGAAACTCCTCGGCTATTGACATATCCTTACACACATCTTTTGAAGCCAAGGCTCTACTGCGCCGCATATTCCAAGTTCACTCAAAGTGTCACAATTTTCTTGAGATGCCTGCCCCGCCGTGGTGGTCTAGTGGCTAAGGTACTCAGCTGCTGACCCGCAGGTCACGGGATCGAATCCCGGCTGCGGCGGCTGCATTTCGGATGGAGGCAGAAATGCTGTAGGCCTGTGTGCTCAGATTTGGGCGCACGTTTAAAGAACCCAAGGTGGTAGAAATTTCCAGAGCCCTCCACTATGTCATCTCTCATAATCATATGATGGTTGTGGGACGTTAAACCCCGAATATCAATCTATCGACCCTTCAGCTGCCTGAGCGCAAAGGTTGCAGGTATTACGTGCCATGTATTCGCCTTGAGGCTGTCGCAGCTGTGCTTATTCGGAGCCTGACTGCTACAGTACCACATTACTAGAAGGTAGAAAATCACAAACAGACACTGTCGTGCTCCTCTCAATGCCTCTCTGCGGTCCGCACCAGCCTTCATTGTGCCAGATGCCCGATTCGGTGTTGCCGCGAGCACCCTACCATATTGACCGGACTAAAAGCATCATGTTTGTATGCTAGAAATGACATGCGCTCAGTGTCCTTTTTGCATAAGGATGAAGCGACCAGCCATTGAACACAGTGTAGCGAAGAAAAAAGCGAGATGAGCATGCACTACGTTACGTTTATCAAACGCGAAAAACTACGCCGCCTAAACACAAAAATGGACATTCACAGAACAACAACACCAAACGCAAAGTTTATACATCTGAATGCTTGAGAGGTTATTTAACTGGTGCTTCGTCGAAGCATCTTCGCCCAGTGTTACGTTGAATGTTACGCCGATAAAACATCACTGCATCTGACGGCTGGCTTAAAAATCTCAAGTGATGCCTGCCGAGACACCAGGGTGCTAGTTGGCTAGAATAACATGTTTCACAAAAGCCGATATTATCAACATCCTCAAATAGATTGCGAATTATAAACTGTCTTCGTTAGCATTCATAAAAGATTAAGACACATCACCAGAGTACCAATAAAGGTAGACTCTAATAAACCACATGGCACAAAAATTTTGCGAAGCGTGCCTAGCAAAACTGTCACTATATTAACAAGGTTTATGGAAGGTTGACAGCAGCTAATGTTTAGTTAGTCTCAATTTGGGTCAACTTTGTGGAATAAAGTGTACACTAGGCTTGTGTCACGGTTGTTCATTGATGAAAAGACTGTTTAAAAAATTAGGGTTTGTATGAACTTTTGAGAAACACTACTAAAAGGTCTCTTTGTACGTGATGCTATTTACAGGATTTTTTGTATTTCAAAGAGACAGAATCGGGTGCCTTTTTTCGTAGAAGTATTATTGGTATACGTTGGCTGTTATACATATGCAAGTGGGGCAACAACATACTGCGTGTTGATAATATACCTATGCATGTTAAGTGTGGTAAGCTATAAAGCAAGTTTGATAAAAACGAACTAGACCACCGGAATAAAACGAAATTCTTTTGCAGAACAGGAGCAGCTGGCTGAACCTAAACTGGATAATTATAGGGGACCTAACAGAATTTTATCTAAATGCCTTAAGCGCTATTGAGCCACTTCATTTATTGCACTAAAAGTTTCTACGTTTTCATCATTTCCTTATGAACTAAGCACGACAGCTAAGCGGCTAAGTTCAACGAAAGCGTGAACTACTAAATGTTTCAGCACTCTTCTATTCATACAACTACGTCATCAATAACGCTGTCATACTATGGCGGCAATCATTTTAGTGCAAAATGATTCTCTATAAATATGCTTCCTGCGTTACCAACTGTAGAATGATGTTCCCACAATAAACATCACCACTGCGTAGTTGAAGACATTATCGCAGACCGTTGCGCAAATGGATACATGAGCCCTCATTTTTTCAACCGTATGCTGCTTGATGAATTGGAAAGAAGGTGCTATTTATTACGTGGTGCTGAAAAAGGCTTCACGCCTTGTGTACAACTTAGCCAGAGATCATCCTTCCACAGAACTCTTCCAAGGTGCTGATATCCCCACGGCTTTCAAAATTTATAACTTGCACCTTTTTTTCGCTATCAGTATGAAATAAAGAACGATATTACAATGCCAGTCAATTTAGAAGAGTTAGCTGAATATGCTTCTTGGTATCCCTTGTGGTTCGTAAAAAAAGTTTGAAACAAAACACCGCGCCCAAACTAAGGGGCCCAAATGCTGCCAATAACTTTGCGCCCTGTATTACACTTTTTATCGCGAAATGATTCTTGTATTTTATCTTCTATGCCTGCGCTGCATACTTTCTTCAGGTGACAACTGAAAGGTAGATTCAGTGCTTTGTTTTTTATGTTATACTCCTTTTATTCTTGAATCGAATATACGTGTAGTGTTCTTTCGGTGACTATGCATGAGAATAACGTATGTATTTCTTTGTGCTTTCACTTGCGTATGCTAGTTTCTGTATGCTTTCACTGCTCGCTGAACTGTAACTGGCAGGCCAACCTAGTCAAGCTCACAGAAGCTTTTTTCTTGTCATGCTTTCTATATACTTGCTGAATTGAAAAATAAAATGATCAATTGATCGAATACACACGTACCAAGTATTGGTGGTGGTGGAGGTGGTGGTGGATGAAGTGGACGCACAAAACCTCTATTTGCCACTGGAGGCCTCTTCATATTTGTCGGAGGCATTCCTAAAATAGAGAAACAGGGAAGTAGATTTAAAGGGTACAGTTTGAACCACGTGTTTCAATTACCCGGCAAAAAAAAAGAGTTCTAACAATGTACACATCATCAATATTTGCGACCTAGCACAAAACTGCTATACTGACGGTCACTGTACAATCTTTATTAGTGGTTATTCTAACACACGATATTGAGTGAGGAAAACAAAAAGGTACAATGTTCGAGAAAAATTTGTGAGATCAACTTTGCTTTACGATTGCACAAGAAACAAACTTGAGCTCTGCGCCCAACACAAATTTACGTATACGTGTTTCGGGCAAAGCTCCTCTTAACTTACTACCAAAGACAACGAAGACGAAGCGGCCCCCGGCGCGGTGGTCTAGTGGCTAAGATACTCGGCTGCTGACCCTCATGTAGCGGAATCGAATCCCGGCTGCGGCGGCTGCGTTTCCGATGAAGGCGGAAACGTTGTAGGCCCGTGTGCTCAGATTTGGATGCACGTTAAAGAACCCCAGGTGGTTGAAATTTTAGGAGCCCTTCACTATGGTGTCTCTCATAATCATAAGGAGTTTTTCGGACGTTAAACCACACAAATCAAACAACGAAGACAATGCGAACAACTTTGCTATGCGGTGCTTTGAATAGGAAAAGTTTGGTTCAAGTACTGTTGCTTTTGTGGTGAATTATTTTGTGGAATCGGGTTTTGTCATTGCAGACATATATAAACCACTTCTTTGGGATGGGGACAAAGATTGTTTTCTCGTAAAAGAGGTAAGGAGGGCAGATAGTGAACCAAAAGCATTGAACACATTTTTGATTGATTGATACGTGGGGTTTAACGTCCCGAAACCACTATATGATTATGAGAGACGCCGTAGTGGAGGGCTCCGGAAATTTAGACCATCTGGGGTTTTTTAACGTGCACCCAAATCTGAGCACATGGGCCTACAACTATTCCGCCTCCATTGGAAATGCAGCCGCCGCAGCCGGGATTCGAACCCGTGCCCTGCGGGTCAGCAGCCGAGTACCTTAGCCACTAGACCACCGCGGTGGGGCTTGAACACATTTTTAACGTGATCCTGACAAGGTGGCAGCTAGTTGTTCGGTGGAAATTACACATTAATATATTTAGGTGCACTTTGCATTGTCAGAAAGATACAGCTGAGCAAGCGAAAATACTTACTTATTGGAGGTGCAGGAGGCGCGAAGATCGGCCTGAGAGGTGTACGCCTCCTTTTTGGTCCTAGGGGAAATTCTATTGAAAATTCGATTGAGCTCTTAACACAACACAGAAGTAGTTCACTATGAAAGAGCACCAGCTGGGAATAGTTTAGCAAGCTACAGAAATAAAACTGAGGCTATCAGGACTGAAGTATCGAAACTAAAGATTTGCTGTTTTTGGTCACTCAAAATATGCGACCCGATTGCAGATGCCTTCTATTCCGTGAGTTTTGTTATACTGTACCTTGTATTGTTGAACTTCCCAACTTACAAAACCCTTGACAGGCATGGTAGAATTATTAAACAAAATAAAATAAAGAGCGTTCTGCGAAATACTGCGAGGGTATATCTTTGAATCTGTTATAAGTTATGCATTTCTTTAAATGAATATATGCTGTGAGAGAAACCTATTTGAATTCCCACGTCATGTAGGCTCAACTATACTAATTGGTATTACAAGTGACGAAATCTTGTTTGCTAACTGCAAGGAGAATTAACAATTATAAACCGTAGTGGGCAAACCACCTTAGCCTGAAGGCCGAGCGCCAACTGTTTTGATTCGTGCTGCGATTCGTATGCCGGTTGTGGTCGGCCGCTCTCAGCGTCCGTAGGTCTCCTCCTCAATTTCTTCGTTGGTATCAATAGCATCCTCGTCAAAGTGGTTGTGGTGAGGTGTATTCAACCTGGAACTCCGCATCAGGAGACTGCCTGCTTGCCCAAAACTGGCCGACGAAAACACCCAGTCAGAAGGCACGACCCAGACTCAGCCTGCGATGGTCATTGTTCCCACCACGCTACGTGTGCACGACCGACCCAGGTAGCACAAAATAAATATAATTCATCCTATTAGGGGATACATTTTTTTAACTGACTTAAAAAAAGTCAACTTTAGGAAGGATATAGTCAAGACAAAAACCCTGCTAAGAGACGGGCTTTTAAAAACGCTTACAATCATCTTCGTATTTATAGCTTGTGTTTTTACGAGTACATCTTCTAAGCCATCAGCAATACGGATATTAGAAGTAGACTTCAGTAAGATTATAACTAGAACTTCAAATACCGCAGTAATACAGAGTTTTCAAGACCCTTTTTTCCGCCAAGCAGTAGATCAACTTCATTTGGACAATGCATGCACGGAATTGCACGGACATGTATGAACCGCCGTGACCTGCATTTGAAGTCGAGCCTGCGCATACCATCGCTCAGTGCGATAGAAAAAATAACGCGCGAAATGATAAAGGCGTGAGGTGTTGACAGTACTTCAGCAATCTCGAGAGCTTCCGAAACTTTACATATGTTACTGGCATAGATAACCGCCTAACTTAATTTCCCGCGAACTCTGGCGTGGACCTTTTATCCATTCGCGCTCCTCCTACGGCTTCTGCAATGCCATTCTCAGTTAAGCTCGTTGATTCAGCATGCGCGGTTGCGCCAGTCAGTTTTATTCTGTTTTACGTTACTTTACGCTTGTGCTGTGATTATTAAGGCTACAGACGCTGCTGCGAAAAAGACTTCCCTCCATGCGCAACTTATGGGACAGATCAAATGCAAGTAAGTGTCTGTGGAGTGACTCTAACGTCGACGGATGGTTAAACCAGGTGCCGTTAGATTCCCAACGGAAAGGTCACGGGTTGCTTTGCGAGTGGATGGGCTCTCAGAATTTCGTTTCTCCTAAACGGGAAATTCATAGACGATACTATGATGTGCGATTACTTTTCTTTGAATTTATGCATTCGGTATAAACGACAGGCTACCATCACATCTGAAGGTAAGCAATTTTCGTTGCGTTGTACTCTTTGTTCGAGTCGCTAAAGACGATAAGATAACCAAATAAATGTCTTGCATTGTATCATGAATATCTTGCACGACATATTTCAGTAGTGTATAACGGCTTCATTTATACTGAATAAATTATTCAGCTGTTCAAATATAATTGTAAATCATACTTTTCATTCATTTTTGAACGCACATGAACTTAACAATTTTTATTATAGTTTACCTGCACTCGCTAAACTGAACGCATATAATCTTCATTGGCCGCTTGGTAGAACTACTTCATATATATGCAAATTAGATTTAGCTGCTTGTACCACGTAAGAAATTTCAAGACACACATATGCCTCACGTACCTTTCGTGTCCCTGCCACAGACGCGTGCATAAGATAACCTTGCTAACGACGTTCCGCACACAGTATATGCATAAGACGAGCGCCTGGATGCACTTTTCTTTTTCGAAAATTTCAGGACATCATAATCAAAGGCGATCTCTATTAGGGGGAGTTTGTCATTTTTCTCAGTGTTTCGATTACACTTCGCCTTGACCGTCACGAGGCGCTTGTTTAATCTTGTGGCATATGTTTTCCACTATCTTTTGACCTCCTCTTTTCTGTTTAATCCCGGCACCTCATGGAGAATTAAAATATTTTCTAACACATCGCTCACTCCTGCCTGACTCTCAATTGCTCACTTTCTGTCGTCGTACGGTGAATTCTATTTTCTCCTTTTAACGCGGTATATTCAATAAGGTAATGATAGATGTAAAAAATCTATTTGCTTCTATTTTTCACAGTTTGTGGTTACCCAAGATGTCTATAAACAAGCGCTACAGCAACCATTTCATTACATCTTTATAGTGGAGGTTATTTGCTGTTTTGTGTAAAAATAAAGATAGATGCTGACACATTCTAGTCTTTTTTCATTTTTATTGGGGACCTTTGAGCAATCAAAACGCTACTCTTCATTAGGCTTTGTGGTCTATAATGATAGTTTCAATGAGTTCTGGAATTTTACGAGTGCCTGCTTATGTTAGAAATGTTGATAAATTGCCCTGCGCAGCGCCTTGGTGAGCCGTTTAAGAGAGTTATGTGCGCTTTGTAGTTTGCCGTAGAGTATACACGCCATTCATTAGGAGGTATTTACGTGACGTCTTCCGCAAGGAGTGCTAGCGAGATGGCCATATCTGTGCTCGCTTAACTATGTACTTCATTTCAACCTGTGCAAAATTTCTTCTGTTAACAGTTGAGACATGCGCCTTACGGCCATTGTTTGTGTAGTTAGGGCCTACATTTTGGCATTTCTCACTTAAACTAGCAATTGATTTGAACCACTGTCATTGTTCTTTTGTTGAATGCTTATACATACCTTGGTTTTCACTGCCACTACTGATAAACGTCTTCTAGGGGAACTGCTACCTGCATCTCTGTATTTTGCTTGAATACTTGGTTTTCTGATAATGTTCTATCCAATCAGCATAGATTACGGGGTCAGCAATTGTGCAACACGATTTCTCATTGATTGTCACTTTAGCACATTTACTGTGCGTGAAGAATGCACCTGTGCCCTAATATCTCAAAATATAAACATTTATGGCAAGTGAGCTTGTAAGTTCATTCTGCCCTGTTCTTCGAGTCGTATTACTTTTGTACGATATTCCACACATAAGCTCATTACACTATGCACAAATCCAGACAGACCTGCCGTGGTTTTTCGGTGGTTAAAAATGGTCTCTCAACAGTTGCGTGATTTTCATGGCCATTCTTGTAATTTCACTTGTGATGTAATATAGCTTTTATCGCAGCACTTGTGCCTAACGCATCGTTTATTTTTTGCAAATATTCATCATTTTGGTGCGGAGAACCTACCGGCAGTCAGTCGTGTCAATTATGTACCAGAAAAATAGTGCATATTTTGAATAGAAAAACGGCAAACTATAGAAGCACCGGAAAGCCCCACCATGGTGGTCTAGTAAAGTACTCTGCTGCTGAACCGTAGGTCGCGGGATTGAATCCCGACTGTGGCGGCTGCATTTCCAATGAAGGCGGAAATGTTGTAGGCCCATGTGCTTAGACTCGGGTGCACGTTAAAGAACCCCAGGTGGTCGAAATTTTCGAAGCCCTATAACAGAGCGTCTGTCATAATCATAAGATAGTTTTGAGACGTTAAATCTCCCATATCAATAAATCAAGAAGCATGGGAAAGAAAAAACAAGGCTAGAGAGGGACATGAAAAGAAAAGGAAAACGGACATTACAGTCCGGGTTGTAGAAGCTTTTCATCCCTACTTTTCACGGCTTACAGTGGTCTTCAAATACCTTTTTACCGAACAAATTTTTATGACTTGCTAAAAAAAGGATTGCGGAACCTTTTAGTACTGTCTCCAGGTCGGACATCAGTGGAGATATACCACTGCTCGAATTGGATAAACGAATTTTAAGCACCCGAAAACGAACGTTAGAGAACGTTCGTTTTCGGATTGGCTAATCGGCTTCGAACAAGTTTTATATCCTATTTGTGCTAGCTGGGCACCTTACTTCAACGGCAGCGATGAACAAGAAGTCGATGATTGCCTGCCGTCTGTTGAAAAGGTAGAATTGGTTGATTGATTTGTGGAGTTTAACGTCCCAAAAACCACTATATGAATATGAGAGACGCCGTAGTGGAGGGCTCCGGAAATTTAGACCACCTGGGGTTCTTTAACGTGCACCCAAATCTGAGCACACGGGCCTACAACATTTCCGCCTCCATCGGAAATGCAGCCGCCGCAGCCGCGATTCGAACCCGCGCCCTGCGGGTCAGCAGCCGAGTACCTTAGCCACTAGACCACCGCGGCGGGGCTTGAAAAGGTAGAAGCGACCAACAAGTGCAAGGACCCCACAAATGCCAGTTAGAAGCGTGTTGGTTTGGGCTAGTTGGTATGACATGACGATTTTTGACGATTTAAAGACGACAAAGTGATGAAAAGAAGACGAGTTACACCCAAGAAAATTGCAGTATTATATCTTTTACCTGAAATGGGTCATGAGGCTCTGTTTAACAAGTACCAGACCAATTTCGCCACTTTGAGTGCTTTCAAACAACGAATTGTCAATGTCTTCGGCAGCCTCGAGGTACGCAAGCGTCGTCCTGAACAGCGCCTACAAGGGCGTGCGCACTTCCTGAGAGAAGGCTTCATAAGCTATATCAAAGATGTGCTAGACTTGCGCAAGCCCCTGAATCATTCGATGGCCGAGGCAGACAGAATTTGACGGATCTTGAAGGGCATAGACGACGATGCCGTCCAGATGCTGCTGGCCCAATAGCTATGGAAAGTGTGTGAACTAGCCCCTCTGCCAGAGCTCAGAGGAGCTGCGAAAATACCTGGTATTGATGTGGCGCCCAGCGGCTGCAGATAAAACTCTCGCTGCATTGACCTTTGGTTGTGGTCTATTACGAGATATTGTTGTTCTCCCTCCTTACAACAACAATAAATAGTAAACAGCTAGAGATTATCACATTTGCCAGTGCTGAAGCAACACCTTCTAATTTTGACAGGCTTACGTGAAATTAGGCATTAGCAGGATCAGGCGTATGATTAAGCCCCCAACTTCGCAACCTTAGTTTGAAGACCATTCGTAGCTGGCTGTTCTAAAAGGAACGGTATGGCTGTCACAACTTCAAAGATAAAGAAAACAATAAGGGAAACAAGCGTACACCTAAGAGCTTGTTTTTCGTCTTTAGACGCAATAATAATAGTATCTAACAGACAATAACGCCAAGCAAAGCATAGGGGAAGGTAGTAAGCTAATTGTAATGCAAATGTGGAGAAAGAGAAATGGGCGCAAAGACACCTTGCCGTGGGCAGGATTCGAACCTGTGACCTTCAAATAACGCGTTCGATGCTCTACCACAGAGCTACCACGACAGCTATCCACCCTGCTACTTTATTGGGCATCTATGTGAATTTAAACATGGGACTGTCAATCAGCCCCATCTGTAACCATGGCGGCGAGTGTGGCACACTCTTTATGAGCCTGTTTAGCGTCACGCAGCATGGGAACTTATTACGAGCTGGCAGCTGACCAATAGTCCCTCGTATACAACCTAAAGGAACTAAGTTTGCCAGTACAAGACCCTCATTAATAAGGGAAACAATTGTAGATTTAAGGACTCATTTTTCGTCTATAGGTACTTTAATAATGAGATATAACAGACAATGATTGTAGAGAAAGAAAAGTGGGGAAAAGATAACGTGCCATGTGCAGGGTCCGAACCTGCGACCTTCGAATATATATATATGTATTCTTTTTTTCGCGAGAAATCAAACCGTTTTTCGCAATTACCTTTTTTTAGTTTCGTAGTGATGCTTCGCTTGCGTCATGGGACATGCTAACTTCCTGTGAACATGTTTGTAGCCATGCTGCACGGATAGCTTGTTTGCAACTGGAGTTTTTTTGTGCGTATATGCCACCTGTTGTTTTTACAATTTATAGCAGCGGGAAAGCAATAAACTTACGTGGTCCGGTGCGTGTACCTGAAAAGGGTGACAACATATTTGTGGCAATTGCACAAACTGGCAATCAGAAACGTTTTTTACGGGAAAAAGCACCGCGCAAGTTCTCACCTTGAAATTATGGCAAGACTTTCTTTCATTTGGAACCACACAAAACAGGGCCCCCTAGCTATATTTAAACAGGGTTGAAAAAACATGCCTACTAGCTCGCTCTCTAACCCTGCTACAGAGTGCATGTTGCTTACTATCGTATGTAGCACTCCCACTACTCGCTGTGTTCTTTTAAACTGCGTAATGAGGCATGTCTATTTACCATTTTAAAGACGATAGTCTTTTTTGGGAACTTCCACGGAAATTTTTGGCCTGTCGGTCCGTCTGTACATTTGTCTGTTTGTCTGCTCTAACGATACCTCCAACGGCATCAAACGGCCAACCCTCTCCGTAGCGCCGTTCGATATTGCTCAGGGTTTAGCGTTCATAGTTGTGCGATTTTCAAATAAAAAAGCAAATATTGCGCATATCTGAGGCGCCATAACAACATGTCTATGGTTTGTGTGTCTGCCTTTATACTAGAAGAGGCACACACACAAGTAACTCTAAGGAGTGTAGCGTTTAAGGCGCTGCGCTGACAGTGCGACGCGATGCTCAAGAAGGTGTTTTCAACGCTTTGCTACGACGTCACGCTGGTGGCTTCTGCCCGTCGCTTTGCGTTTTACACCTTATCACCTCCGTGACTGGCGCGCATCTTTCTCCGCGGCCGCGCACGCCTTCGTTTTTTAAGATAACTGGCGCTCGTGTCTAACGTGCCTAGATGCGCTTGTTCGCCTCTGTTACACGCTCGAGGCACTCTAACGCAGCACCTTCAGAATAACATTCACCAATTTTCTTGCACAGAACATCAAATGAACAATTTGTTCACTCTCTCCAGACGCAAGGCTGTTGTTTTTTGACGACATGTACAGTGTAACATGTAGATTCGGGCCAATAATTTTTATGTGAGCAGTGTAGTCACAAGTTTTATAGGAGAAATTTTATTTTTTGGCAAAACATGTGGTTTAGAAATTTCTGACTATATATGTTAAGTCGAGGTTTTTTTCTAGCTATTGCAGATGCTTGTAAAACAATAAATAATAAGTTGGCCGTGTCTCTGCATTTTCCGCTTGAAATGTCGCCGAAAGACGATAATCTTCCGCATGGAGAGAGTGAATAAATTGTTGATTAGAATTTTTTGTGCCAGAAAATCGCAGGTTGTGATTCTCAAAGCATTGCGTGAGAAAAAAGAGCCATCTGGAAGTAATATTGAAAAACCAAATGATGGCCTCCGATACAGAGAGCATGCGGCGTCCCTGCGCTTGACCTGAGAGCCATTTTGAAGTAATCTGGAAAAACCAAAGGATGGTCTCCAATATAGAGAGTGTGCGACATGCGCATGCCATCTCGGGGGGCCTTAATTCGTAGAATTTAAGGCCAAGACTACAACTGAAATACGCCGGAGTTAGCAGAAGTAGCTCCTATATGTTGATCAGTTTCCGCTGCTACCTTGGAGGGGATGGAAGTAGACCACCCCGGGCGCCTGCCGGCACCAGCGGCGTCAGCGGCGACCGCCTCCAGGAAGCGGATGGGACAAGCGAGCGACAGCGACAGTGAAGATACTCATGCTTACTATCTCAGCAGTGAGGACTTCTCAGATGACGGTTTTCAACCTGTGCTGAGCCGCAAGGCGAAGAGAAGGAACATGAGGACATCCTCATCCTCAACTATTCAAACTGTAAGTGAAGCGCCGAAATCGAACACTTATACCATCCTGTTTCTGCCTGCACTTCCTACCGTCAGCATGAAACGCCTTAACAGACAGTCTGTGTCGAGGTCTCTGGAAACGCTCGTGCCAAATGAGATCACGGACATAAGAGTGAACGCCAGAAAGAATATACTGGCTGTTGACGTTTTGCACGCAAGTGCGTTGGGCGTTCTGCGCACTGTAACTGACTTGGACGGCAACCAGGTGCGCTCTCATGTTCCCTTGGGATGTGATGTAGTAACCGGCGTGATCTACGACATTGATGTCGCTATTTCCAATAAGGACTTACAACTTCTTGTCAAGTCAACAACTGATACTCCAATTGTTGATGTCATCCGGCTAGGCAAGTCTCGCTGTGTGAAGATTGCGTTTAAGAGCACATCACTCTCCTCTCATGTGAAGGTGGGGTACTTCAGACATGCTGTGCGGCCTTTCATTCCGAAGCCTCTCCAGTGCCGTAAATGCATGAAACTTGGACATGTGAGCAGCGTCTGCGAGAATTCGGTGGTATGCCACCGCTGCGCCGAGCACCATGAAGCGGATAAGTGCGTCGCAACTGTTAAGAAATGCTCTAATTGCAATGGATCCCATGAAGCCACATCGAAGGACTGCCCGCGGATTCAGAAGGAAATTGCCATCTTGAAGGAGATGGTGCGCGATCAATCATCTCATCGAGAAGCCGCAGCTAAAGTCAGAAGGCGTCGTTCACGTCGACGTCGGTCTTCGAGGACGCCCGCTACCTCCTCGACACGTTTGCGTGACCCCTCATCAGTACCACCTCCTTTGCCTCCCAGACCACATGCCGTGGGAAAGGCTGTAAAGGACAAAGCCAGTGAGCATACCCTAACTGCGACAGAGTGGCCTGCACTTCAAGGGGAAGCAGCATCAAGCGAACCGAAGGAGCTTCATGACGGCCAGTCCGCACTCCCGGTTCAAGATCTTTCCAACCAAGACAGGCAAGTGACTGCAATCGTGCCGGTTCGAGATCTCTCCAACCAAGACAGGCAAGTGGCTGCAATCGTGCAATCATTAATTGCCACGATTCGCACGCTACTGAGCAGCATACAGTCTCCGTCTGCTAAGAGTGCACTGCAAAAACTGGATGCACTGAATCCAGTTCTTGCTAACTTCGTATAAGCACAATGGCTCAACAAAATCTCATCTTCCGCACTAAAGTTAAAAGTGCGTCGATTTTTCAGTGGAATGCCAGAGGCATGAAGTCCCGTATCTCGGACTTTCGCCAATTTGTTCGGGCCAATCAATTCCCTATACTTGTCATATGTGAACCAAACGTATCAACGCCTTATAGATTGACCGGTTATAAAGCTTTTTGTTCAGCCGCTTGCGAAGAACGAAGCAAAGTAATTGTTTACATTCGCACAGACTTGACTTATCTTTCGCACCCATGAAGTTCAAATGACGACAATCAGTACGTGTGTCTTCGTGTGAAGAAGAATGCAGTTTCGTTCACGCTTATTGGTGGATATATAACTCCGTCATCGCGATTTGACTGCGACAGATTAAAAGACATCCTAATGAGAACCGATGGGCCTTGGATCATCACCGGTGACTTCAATGCCCATCACATGCTTTGGGGAAGCACTAGGATGAATGCCAGGGGCCGGAACCTTGTTACATTCGCTTCCGATTACGACCTTTCCATCATGAACGATGGTACCCCCACATATCTGCGGGGTCTCACGTATGGCAGTTGCCTTGACCTGACATTGGTGTCACGGTGCTTCTCTCACAAAGTTAAGTGGTTTTGCGATATTGAGACTCATGGGAGTGATCACATACCCACCTACGTGACGATCGATGGTATCATAAAAAAATTCTCTTCCGGTGTTGCAATTGGCACTGACTGGTCGATGTTTGCATCGCGTGTTGAGAACGCTTGCCAAGAAGGCCTCGCCTGCAGCCTGGAAAATACCATAGTGGAAGCTATGCAAGCGTCTAAACGCAAATTACCATTTTCGTCTAAAGTAACACAGTTTGACATCGAACTGGAAAACTTACGAGCTATACGAAGGCGTGCGGAACGACGATACAGACGCACAAGATCAATTTACGATCTGAGGGAAGCAAGGCGGCTCCAGAAAAAGATTCAACGACGCATTTACAAACTGGAGAGCGAACGCTGGAAAGCATTCTGCGAATCTCTAGACCCTCATAAACCGCTGTCATATATCTGGAGAACAGTTCGTGGTCTTCACTCCTCTCCACAACAACGGCACCCTTTTAAAGCTTTGGCACTCCATCATGGAAAAACAGAACTCGAGGTGGCTGAAGAATTTTGCACGAGAGTTGCCGGAAATATTATGAATGAGAGCATCGACGCCGTGATCGTTCCTGAGACGCGATTACCAGAAATGGACACTCCGTTCACCATGGAAGAACTGGAAGGTGCGTTAGTCGCTTCTAAGCGCATGTCATCGCCAGGTCCTGATGGTATTACTTATAGTGCGTTGGGACACCTTGGACAAAAAGCTAGAAAAGAACTTTTAACATGCTTCAACAACTCCTGGCTCAGCGGCAGTGTTCCCCGAGAATGGAAAATAAGTCGATTAATACCACTTTTGAAATCGGGAAAATCACCAATGGACTTGACAGCGTATCGCCCTATTGCCCTCGCAAGCTGCCTCGGAAAAGTGATGGAAAGAATGGTTCTATTTCGCCTCGAGTGGTACTTGGAACGATACACCAAATACCCTTCTTGCATGGCAGGCTTTCGTCGGGGCCGCTCCTCCATTGACTGTGTCATTGATTTATCGACATTTGTTCAACAAGAAAAAAGTCGCAATCGCATATCAGTGGCACTCTTTCTTGACGTGAAGGGTGCATATGATAATGTAGCTCACGATTCCATCCTCACTTCTCTCGCAGCAATGGGCATTGGTGGACGAATGTTTCAATGGATAAAAGACTATATAACTGGCAGGGGTTTCTTTGTGCAAACAGATGAGGGTAAAACTGCTGAACATCACACCTACTGCGGAGTACCTCAGGGAGGTGTTTTAAGCCCCACATTATTCAATGTGGCCCTCATTGGTCTGGTGAAGGTTCTGCCAAAGTCGGTGTGCCTATCCATATACGCCGATGATATTTGCCTCTGGAGTGCTGGAGTTACTCGCCCTCAGGTGCGTGCACGAATACAGCGGGCAGCAACCCTCACAACAGCCTACCTTCAGAAACAAGGCCTAAATATATCAACTGTGAAGTGCGCGTTGATGGCGTTTACACGCAAACCAATGACGCCATACCCTGTTTACATCGATGGGCAGAGTGTCAAATATGCACGGACGCATCGTTTCCTGGGCATAATTATCGACAGAAGTCTTTCGTGGAGCCCACATTGTGCGTACTTGAAGAAGAGACTGCTATCTATTGTGCATATCATGAAATTCTTGTGCGGTAAAGCATGGGGAACTTCTGTGGCCTCCATGCTACAGCTGTACAGGGCCCTATTTCTGGGTCTATTGCGCTACAGCTTGCCGGTGCTGACTAACACTTGCAAATCGAATACTCATTCATTGGAGAGTTTGCAGGGTCAGGCACTGCGTATCTGCCTAGGACTGCCCCGATGCGCTTCTACTTATGCTACAATCATGCTTGCCAACGACCATCCGGTCAGGACATATATAGTTGTGGATTGCCTCAGAGCGCACATTCGACATGCTAGCCGTGTCCCCGACCACCACTTGGCCCTTCTACCTTCCGGAAGACCACGTGCTACGTTTTCAGACGTCATAGCCAAGCACCTAAACAGCATTCCGTCAGGATATACGCCAGCTGCGAGAACGGCATGCCCTTTGTGGTGCCTCGACCAGCCGCAAGTACGTCTAGAAATTCCGGGAATCAAAAAAAAAGCAGTCACTCCAGAGTAGCATTGAAGCAAGCAACACTGCTATTATTACATGAGTTGTACTTAGACCGAACGCAGATATACACTGATGGGTCCGTCTCATCCAGCAGCTCATCAGGTGCCGCTGTAATTCCGGCTGCAGAAATGACAATCAAGTTTAAGTTATCGCATATGACTACATCTACGGCATCAGAGCTTGCTGCTATAAGGGCTGCTTTACAATATCTCGTTCAAGAACGTTCAGGAAAATGGGTCATATTCTGTGATTCGAAGGCAGCGCTTCAGAGTTTGCAGTCTACCATGCATAGGAGGAGCCATGACAAACTGGTAGAAGAAATAAGACATTGCCATCATGAAGCTCTAGCACGAGGGCATGATATTATATATCAATGGCTGCCTGGACATATCGGTATTACCGGAAATCAATTAGGCGATGATGCAGCCCGCTCAGCCCATGAAGAAACCCGTGTAGTCCCGATTCCTCTATCAAGGAATGATGCAGCAAGACAACTTTACCTGCTAGCTCGAGATCTCACACGCACGTTCTGGTCGTCTACCACCTTCCAAAGGTGTAAATTTTATGAACTGGATCCTTCGCTCAAGCTAAAGCTACCATCACACCTTTCCCGCTCCGATGCGACACTGTTATGCCGCCTTTGGTTGGGTGTTGCATTCACAAAGGCGTACTCCTTTCGCATTGGTATGGCAGACACTCCTACATGTGACTACTGCGGAGATGAAGAGACCATCGAACACGTCCGGTGCAGCTGCGCTTGCTACGACACACAGCGATGCCAGCTACGGATGGTTTTGAATCGACTTGACCCCGGACCATTTTGTGTGCAGAAGATACTAGGACCTTGGGCATTTGCCTCAGTTGCGCAGAAAGCAACTAAAGCACTGCTACTTTACCTGAAGTCAACAAACCTGAGCGACCGCCTGTAAACTGTGTGTGCTCCCCGAGTGTGCTCGTGATTGTGTGTACCTTCTCATCTTTCTGCAATCTCTTTTCTCCCCTTTATCCCTTCCCCAGTGCAGGGTAGCAAACCGGATGTGCGTCTAGTTAACCTCCCTGCCTTTCCTTGCATCTTTATCTCTCTCTCTCTCTAAGGCCAAGGGTGGGTTGCAACTTAGTATCGTCTGAGGAAAGCGTAGGAAAGATCCGCCTTTTTGTGCAAGACTTCACATTGTGAGCACGGCGTAGTAAACACTACTCTTCCTAACAATATTTGTGTAAGTATTTTTTAGTAGAAAAAGAACACTACAGAATATGGACGCGTTGATTTCGTGCCTCATATATGCACAATATTTAGTTTTTAATGAGCAATGCGCACAAATATGAACGCGAAAACCAGATCTAGATGGGGAGCATTGAAGAGATGGATGAACTTCATCCTAGCAACTGAATCCCTGCGGTTTACAGGAAGAAAAGCAGAAGGCTCGAGCGACATACAGACTGAATTTACCGCGATGAAGTGTCGTCTTTAAAAACTTCAACACGCCATGCCTGTTAAGCGCTGCATTGAAACACTCCAAAATGGTCTGTGCGATAAGGACCACTATATTTGGCGGAATATGTTGTCTTGGGAGCATCCTGTATATTCATTTAACAACAAAACATTGCTCTCATCATATCGCATCAATCTAGGGCCTTTCATATTCATCCTAATTGCCTTAGCAGCTTCACTTGTGACTAATAAATCCCAATTCATATAATGCGTGTTCATTCACCGTTAAGTATACTTGTCCTATGTTGACGTTCTTAATTCACCATTCTTCCGTTATTTCCTTATATGCACCCTTGCACTCTACAAAAGTGTTTCTCGCTCTCTAGAATGCTCTTGGTGCGTCTCCTTACGACGCATATATTTAGAATTTATTGCCCCTTGCTTTAGCATTCCGCGGCCATAGGTAATAATTTTGGGCTGTTGCGAATACGATACAAGCGTCCACAATTAGATGTAAGTTCAGTGCGGTTATACACCGATTGAAATACGCTGTGGTACGGGTTCTAAATTTCTAGCTGTAGCTGTTTTCACTGTACACTGACTTATCCAAGCAAGTTAAAAAGAAATGACAGCTTTGATATATAGGGCAGGCACATAATTCGGTTGATGTGATTCGGTGCTCCTTCTCTAGTAAAGGTTGCACTGAGATGCTTATTATGAGGTTCACGGTGAATTAGTCGGGCGGCGAAACAGTGCACTTTCCAGCAAAACAAAAAATAGCAGCACCTTTAGTCGATTTCAAACAACTTGCTATGTGCGTTCTTTGATGATCGTAGACGTCCTTTCGAACTCAGGTGACACTGAAGTTACCCTATTTCCTCATTCACCAAGAGCCGCATTTATAAACGCGTGACCCGCGTAACTTTCGTTAGCGACCCAGGACTTCAAAATAACAAACTGCTTGTGACCAAGGTATGCAAAACGTTTACTTGTTTATATTACCGCTTGTTCGAGTACCTTACACGAACGGCAGCGGTCAGAAGCATCATTATCGTCATGAGCAGCAGCTCCCTGCAACACCTAGGGCAAATCAATGTAATAAGTATTTGTCAGATTCCTCTGCCACCGTTGAAGCACGCACATCTTAAATTTTCACAGATCAGAAGTTCATAAACACTTACTTCAATAATGCTTCTGTATCCTCGCGAGAGAAAGAACAACCTTTGGAAACGGCGATTTGTTCCCTTCTTTTGTAAGAATGTCTGGTTCATCATTGGGATACATCAGTGGGACAACATCATTTCAGATATAAGGTTATGCGCGCTGGCTCTGTGAACTTCCTAGCTACTCCGGTGACAGGCGTAAGAACGCTTAGCTACCATGATCCAGCTTGCCTAACGGTTAATTTACTATAAAACAATGTTGATAGCAAGCATTGCATCACAAGCAGCTTGTCATGCCTTCAGTCCCGTAAACTTCAGCTTCTCCGCTCGCCGGGCAGCGTTGCAGCTAAGTACCATGGACGATTCCGTCTACTTAATTATTAGAAAGTTGTTTTCGGTGGTAGAAAATCTGTCAAGCTCGCCCGTTTGTCAATGTTACGCAAAAACGCGAGCAGTGTTGCTCGCGTTTTGAACAGGGCTGCGAAAATCATATGAATTCAAGCATTTCGACATTACGCAATTTGTTTATTCTAACCAAGAACGCAAATCATTCCCGATGTGTATCAACTAGAATGAAAGGTTGTTTATGGAACCTTTTTCAACACTCAACTGCAAAACGTACCACGGAAACACTCTGAGAGGGGTAGTAAGTGCGGTAATTTTCCAGGCAAAACCAACGAGAGGCTGACAGCTCAAAAATGAGTTTTTACTCAATGCACCAGTTCTCGCATGTGCCTTCATAAGTACACAGTTCAACAGTCGCCAGGTTAAAGTTGCTGGGCGTAACCTTCTTGGATTTAGTACTTCTGAAAATTGGGACGGCTCACTGCTCTCCCATAGTTGAGTACAAAGTACTCGAAATCGTTGAACTTGTTTTTCCATACAGGTTAAAATATAAGAAAACTCCTCTATCACGTACTGAAGTCGTCATTGACGAAGATGCTGGCTTCACAGCATTCAACAGAAAAACTATTGCTTTTGCTACAAGGTTCGCTATCGACAATATAAACACACGTTGAAATGGGTGCAGCGAAAAGGCTGTATAGTTTCCTACTTTGAGTCTCTGCTGAGTTTTTTTTTTGCCTTCAGCAGGGCATGCCACTGATTTCTTCCCATTATATTCAGAGGTAACATTTTTATGCCCACTAGTTACAACTCACGTTGTCACTGGCCATTCCTTCCCACATCAATCACACGGCATTTCGTTCGTAGCAGGTCTGCACTTGTGCTCAAGTGCCACCTAGTCGTACATTCTGCACTTGTGAGTCCCGTTAGTATTGTAAGTGCTAAAATGAATCCTCTCGCCTATACCTGCCTAAGATTGCTTGTAATATCTGCAGTTATGGGCAGAACAATAGCTATATACGTACTTGAAACAGGCGGCGCAGGAGGTGGTATTTTTGGCCTTGGCCAGACTCTTGGTGCTGGAGAGGAATTTAAGCACACAAAAATGAAAGTGAAGTGGATGAAACAAGAAGCGTAGATTTTGTGAGTTGCTGCTTCGAACAAAAATAAATGTTGGCTATACCAAAGTTATCAGCTGTAAACAATATTTTCCTAGAAGTGTGCCACCGATGAGCCCCAATTTCGTGTAGGTGGAAGGGGCAACATCACTTGAAGATATAAACCACAGTACTTATTTCCTATTACTGAAGAGAAAACGAAGATGTGGTCTTTTTTGCTTGACTAATTGAGCATGAATGAACAAAGGTAATACTCTTTTTTGTTTGAGCAACCTTTCCCGCAGCTGTACATCACATCAGTAGCCTAGCCTAGCATGTTCTCATTTGCTTTAATGCGGACTTCCGTGCTGTTAAATAAATAGACATACCAAAACAAAACAATTCACTCTGTTCTCGCAGTGGTACGTCTTTTGCGGCAATAAATAATTCATCAGTCGTTAAAAGTAACGTTCTTTGTGAAAACATTGCTGATATATTATCGCCACCGTCATTTCAAGCAGTCTGCTGACAACTAATTCAGAATTTTTTGCAATGATGGACTGCCATAAGTTGGCATATTTACAGGTAAACATTTTCTCAATTGGTTCCCGCAGTATCGTCTTTACCAAAACTTGTTTCGCATTGCTTAGTTTAACAGCCTTCTTTACACACTGATCGGTTCTCAACAGCAGTATGTTATTGGCCGAGTTGCTAAAGCTCATGAAAACATACTAAAGCTTTAGATATTCAAACTTCCTTAAATTATAGTGAAAGGCTATTGGTTTTACTAACAACAAAAACTCTGACTGGGATAATTTCTGCGACTTCTACTAAAATTGTCAATGTAAAACACGTGAACTGCTATATTCATACATCGTACGTTTCCTCCAGCTGTGGCATATGCAGGTCCAAGTTCGACAGCAGAAAAAAAAGGCTCATAAAATTACCTTAACGCAAATGAAGTACACATATTTCGTGTCTTAAAACCTACCAGCACCTTCTAAAGCGCGGTATTTTATTTTTAGCACTCTGGGTCACTTGATTCTGCGAAAAGGCTAAACGGCTGCAAGCAGTTGGGAAATGAACTGAACCATTTCCAGTACAAGCCGCATTTTTTCCTTCCTTTGAATTCAAACCTTTTTGCTGAGTCTATTGATTTGCGTATTTCTGTATTTTTCAGAAAAGACTGCCCTCCTTTTAGCCAACATTACGACCATGAACTTTGCATTTCAAGTCTAACTTGATACCTTTATGGAACAAAATATTATCGCTTCAGCCGCACGCTCACACGTTTGTGATTATGATACATCGCAGAGAGTGTTTTGCAAGAGCCCCCATTTACCCTGGACACTGATCGACTCCTTAACGCGTACAATATACAATTGAGTATCACTACATGAACATCCACTTGCGCTATCATACTGATCTTTTCAGCTGGAAATATTGGACGCTGTGCCGCGTAGAAGGGGGGTTGGCACTGGAAAGCTATCGAATGAATCAGATCTGCCTAACACTGTTTTTCGTCTGTTCCTACAACGTAAAAACCACGTGCGGCATGCACGTCTAACGGTGATTTTCTTTAAAGTTTAATGTTTTCTTTATTGTTTAATGTTTTTACTTTTTTTTCAAATGTGGTAAACGTGATATGCCTATAGTATCTCTGATGTGCAAGCACGAAACGGGCGATTCGTCTACCCATCAAATGGCATCTTTTAGTAAATTTTGACATTTTTACTGGTCTTGGTAAACGTATGAATAGTTTATATTATCAAGCTCTCGATTATATTGTCATATCAGGCCGCAACCTAGTTTATTAGGTACTGTGCTCGCCCGCCGCGGTGGTCTAGTGGCTCAGGTACTCAGCTGCTGACCCGCAGGTTGCGGGATCAAATTCCGGCTGTGGTGGCTGCATTTTCTATGGATACGGAAATGTCATAAGCCTGTGAACTCAGACTTGGGTGCACGTTAAAGACCCCAGGTGGTCGAAATTTCTGGTGCCCTCCACTACGGTGTCTCTCATAATCATATCGTGGTTTTGGGACGTTAAACCTCACAAATCAATTAGGTATTGTGCTCGCGTCGCCCCACATACGTGCAACGCAAGAGGCAGTAAACTGCATTTGGGTTAACCAAAGAGGACCTGTTATATTACTATACCAAATGATAAAGCAAAAAGGGTGTTCTTTTTTCTCAGAAGAGTAATCGACATCTATCTAGCATTCATTTTCTGCATTATCGCCGCGTGCCCGGCTGTTTTAGGAAAGTGACTGGCACCAAGTTTCCAAAAAAGGTAGGCCAGGCAAGCCGGATGACGAATATTGTTGTCAGACAAAAAGGCAGCCTTTTTATTACGCAGTCATCACCCCTGCCTGTGCACTATTGAACCACATTTCGCTGGCATCGTATGCAGTGTTGAGCCGTTTAGTTTCGACTTTGAGTAGGCCGCGTGCGTGCCTTGAGAAGTGAATGAGTGCTAAGAATGCATCGTTGGCCACCACAGGTTCGTCCTCAGCTTATGCCGCAGTCACCAGCCGATTGATTGATTGACTGAAATATTGATTGATTGATATGTGGGATTTAACGTCCGAAAAACCACCATATGACAACGAGAGACGCTGTAGTGGAGGACTACAGAAATTTCAACCACCTGGGGTTCTGAAACATGCTCCGAAATCTTAGCACACGGGCCTACAGTATTTACGCTTTCATTAGAAATGCAGCCGCAGCCGCCACCGGGATGCGATCGCACGACCTGTGGGTCAGCAGCCGAGTACCTTGGCCGCTAGACCAATGCAGCGAGCCGCAGTCAATAGTCACAATGTGACTTCTGTTAAGTGTCGCACAAGGTCGCAAAAAGCAGAAAACAGGTAGCTGGTAAAAATGAGTTTGTGCTCATCCCCCTAATGCCCGCAGAGCTTCTACCTTCAGGTAGTATACGAGGGCGTATTTGTAAGATGACCCCTCGTAAATGTTTCGCGGGCCACGGGAGGTGAGTTGGTCAGGAGTCTTCCACATAGTTCATCGTCGCCGAGAGCTGAGCTCACGAAAACTTGCGCATTCCATGCAAACAAATACCACCGCAGTAGCTCAAGGACCATCACTGTCACTCTGAATTGAAGGCCATCAGGCGCTTTATTCGAGAGTTGCATGTAAGTATACCTGGTGGAGGCAAGTTGCCTTTTCGTCCACATTATAATTTTTTTCATCTATAACAAAACCACAACAGCAAGCTTTAACTAGTTAGCGTTTCTATGCCTTCTTTTGGTGTATTACCTGCTTGTTTTCAATAACGCGATGTGAAACAAAAAAACGATGACACAAAATTTCCTTCCTTCAGTAATAAACAGCATGGGCCGTTATTTCACTGTCATTCATTGCACTCTGTTCATCGTGACATTGACAATTCATGTATCTTATAAGGTATCATAATTTATGAAAGAGAAGCCCCGCCACGGTGGTCTAATGGCTAATATAATCGGCTGCTGACACGCAGGTCAGGCGACCAAATCCCGGCTACGGCGGCTGCATTTTCGAAGGAAGCGAAGATGCTGTAGGCTCGTGGGCTCAGGTATGGCTGCGCGTTAAAGGAACCCAGGTGATTGAAATTTCCGGAGTCCTCCACTACGGCACCTCTCAAAATCATTTGTTTGTTTTTGTATTTTGAACCCCACGTATCAATAATTATGGAAGAGCGCCAATATTTCAACCGTGAAACTACTGATAAGACTTATTTTATGAGAATAATCGAAGAAAAAACCCGTTCCGTGCCCGTTGGAAACTCTGCATCGAGGTCCGTTGGGGCTCGTGCAAGGGAACGCACGAAGTGAGACATTTTTTGTGAAGCCATGGAAACACGTGCATTAAGTGGTGAAATAGTTCGTTAGTTTCTGAATTGTTATTTATTTAGGGTAACGGCAAGTTACGGCTGTTTCAGGACACTGCTTTTGAATACTTAGCAGCAAAATGAGACGTATTTTTCAAAATAGTTAAATTTTTTGTTTAGGCTGAAAATGCAAGCTCCTGCTCATTAGTTAGTATAAAATAGCATAGCCAAGTGTCTCATAAGAGAGATAGCACAAGGTAAATGAAGGAAAATCTCCTTGGTTACTGTAAATTAGGTGTATACCATGACGCGCTAGTTTTCAATGTGCAATAAACTTACCTTTCTATATTTACCTTGAAATATTACATCAAGCTGAAGTAATGAATTATGAGAAAAGTAATTCTGGGTACTAAGTCACTTTGTGCCGGATACTAAGAACATAAGGGAGCAGCTTCCTCTTGTTCCGCAATGCTCATTCAATCTTTTGGCAATTAGAAGCTGAGGCAGCTTAAATTATGATATCTGCAACGCCGTACTGAACTGTTTAGCTAATTTCAATACAGAAGAAGTTAGAGCATTCTGCATCAAGAAAAAAAAATTGGCAGAACCCACGTGATGTGGGAATCTATGATATGTGAACCATGAATGAGAAATGTTGATATGTCACTTTAAAATCCGCACAACGTAACGAGGTAGAGATACATGATTCCGTACAAAACTTCCGTGCCATGATTATCATGTTTGATTATGTCGTTTACTTCTGTCATCCATTCACGCCACGTGGTACCAAATTTAGTATATGTGACGCTAGCTAAACGACCACGAGTGCATCATGAGCGTGGCTTGTAGTCATGTTGTTACATGACACGCATGTTATGATTTTCATGTTATTGTTGGTCACTTGGGTTCGCCATGCAATCATTCCATACCCTACCAGTTTTGCAACCTGCCATGAGAACAAAACCACCGCAAGAGCTGCAGGACAATGAAATGTAAATCTTGACATTCATGACCTACATGTCATCCTTTTCGTGTTATGACTAGTGAAATGTGTTCTTCCCACAGTCATGGTATGCCATACCAAGTTTTGTATGGATACCATTATCGAATCGACCAGGACAGCTAAAAGGCACAGGCGGATAGATAGATAGATCGATAGATAGATAGAAACATAGATAGATAGATAGATAGATAGATAGATAGATAGATAGATAGATAGATAGATAGATAGATAGATAGATAGATAGATAGATAGATAGATAGATACGCTCAAAGTCACCGAAGTTCGCTGAGAAATACTTCGCATTCAAAAATCGGAGCCGTACATGGAGCATCGACGTTATGCGAAGCATGCGGAGAGAAGGTGGCCGTGTTGCAATTTTTTTATAGAGCGAAATGTCATCTCATGACGCTAAATATATGTACAATTGTTGCACTGACAGACATACGTTGAACAGTTGCAGATATTTATATAACCAGTTTTTCGCACTTGCGTAATGATGTCAACTGAAACAGGCGTATTAATAATACTAGAAGCTGATATTAAGCGCTGACGCTCGCGAAGACGCTCGCCCTGGACACTCCTACATAAAATAACTTCGGCGCGTGGCACTTAACCCCAATAGATGTTAACCCGACGAGAGGGAAGCATTAAAGGAGGAGATATATAATGTTTGTAATATTGGGTAGGCAGCACTGCAGTCACTCTTGACGTTTGACGAATATTAGCGTCTATTTGAAAATTAGTTCAGAGACGTGACGCAGCTCTAGGGTAGAATGCTTCACCCCCCCACAGAATGCTTGGGTTCAATTGCCGCTGAGACCCTTAAATTTATCATTTGCACTCGTCGGCGAGTCAAAGGTGCCTATGTTTGTTGTTCCTTAACACTGACATATAATACATGCCTTCATTGTGTCGACGCCACCAGTGTCGGGTATTGATAAACGCTCACGCGTTAAAACTGCCCACGTGTGTTCTCGTCACTTTTGGGCAGATACTAAGTTTCAATTACCTGCGGCACGTACCCGCATACTAGTGGCACATACCCACCGTGGATATGTGGCACTGTCTGGCTGGAAATGTTTGACGACGAACGCGACGGGATTGTGACATTATTCATGTGTACCCACGCATATTCCTCAAACCATGTCACTCTACCAAGCTAATTTTGGTTCACGCCAAGTTAAGGGGGTGACCAGAAGAGCAGCCAAACGTAAGCGACTAGGTAGATGGGTATGCTCAAAGTCGCCGAAATTCGCTAAGATATGCTTCGATTTAAAAAGGCAAACATTCAGGGAAAGAGAGAAACTAAAGCGTGAAACGAATTTGTCATGAAGCGTCGCTGGAACTGACGCATGGACAAGCGGTCTTCCATTCTTCAAGACTGCAAGTGAGACATTGGCGTTCTAATGTTATGTGACTCCACTTGTCTAAACAATGGTTGTGGTCATGTGCATCACATTATGTGTAAAGCAAATGTATACGGTAATATGATTTTACACATGAAGAGAGCTTTTTCTTACAATCATTATTCTTACAAGACAAATAGTACGTACCGGTTTGTAGAGAAGTTATTGCCACCGCGAACGATGGTCCTTGCTTGAAGGTGGACATAAAAGACAATAGGCCCAGCAGGAGCAAAATATTAAGGCGGAAAGCGTTCTCCATATTTCATTAGCTGCAAAAAGAGGCAGAGTATGCAGACATTCTCAAGCTTGTATATGTTTTCCAGAAAGCGCCTTTGCTAAGCGTATATATATATATATATATATATATATATATATATATATATATATATATATATATATATATATATATATATATATGCCTTTCTTTCTATTTGAAAATTGAAAACACTAACCTATTCTTCACTCGAAAAATTTTGCGGGGATGTCGATCTTCAAGACCGCACTTTATGGTGGCACTGGTGTAATAAAAACATAACGACTTGAAAACGAGAGCATCTGTGTCTAGCGCAGCAACATTTCGCCCCGTAATATGTCGGCACGTTAAACGTTGGACGTAGACTGCCCGGTCGCTAAGAAACAAAGTGCCAAAAGCCGGTAGATTTTAACTGCATAATTAACTATAAATACCCTGGAATGTTCTCTTTCAATAGGTGATGAAGTACTTATTGTGCCAACGCAAAATGAAGTCTTTTCTTTGATTTGAAGGTTTCACAATCTCAACAGTCCGCTACATATCGCAATCTATATACTTGTTTTCCTCTATTAGAGCGTCTGTTAATACTCGGATTGAAAAATCTCAAGCCGCTGGTACTTTCTGATGTTCACTGGGGAAAGTTAACGTTGACTGTTTAATATTTAGGGAAGAGATAATGATCTAAATGAGACCTACCAAGTCAAATAATATTTAACCATTGTATGCTCATTGTGATGGTACATTGACGTTACCCGCTTTTCAGTCCAGAAATATACAAAGTTGGGCAAGTTGCAGTCTCATTAGAGTTCCATTTGGTTACACAAACTCATCGAAGCAGCAATGTAGGTCTACTACAAATATTTTTCTAATTTCAGTATATAGCCTGTGAATCATTGTGCGGCTCTTCCGCCAAACAATTCAGCTGAACACTCATTATTACTGCTCAAGTTTCATGCGAAGTCTTCATGCGAAGTACCCGTGCCACATTTTCAAAAAATCAAAGTATTTCTTTGTGAACAAAAGATACTTCGACTGTTTTTATCAATGTGTATTGTCACGAAGGCGCCTATGCTCCCGCGACCACATTCCGAAATTGTATATTGCCACCAATTGGCAAATACATTTATTTATCTCAAGACTGTCATTCTAAGACATGATTGTATGATGAACATACTAAACAGTTTACCACAAGAAAATCGTAGCATGTGTTTCAGGTACGCCATTGTTTCTTTTTCTCCTCACAAGGTATGCGTGTCTGGGCACCAGGTGGATTCCGTGATATATGTGAAGTACCCCACATAATTATTTACTTCTACTACTACAGCTACTACTACTAGTATTAACGACAATATTAACAATATTATTAAAATATTCTTAACAATGGTAATGTTATCTAGGTTCTTCATGCCAGGAGCGAAGTATGGCTTAGTGAAAGGCCCCAGAAACGGATATCACATGAAGCCTTTGACCTGATCGTATCTATGTATACGATCATCCAACACTGCTCTTTTACCGAAATGCGTGCCCATGACCAACTGCCATCAAACCCACATCTTAATTAGTGGCCTAGCGCGGTATCTTGTGCATCATGACGACTGCGCAGTGGGTCACTGAGAAAATCACACCAGCATCACGTAAAATTTACACCTTTAAAGCACACCGGCCGGAATGGTGTATTAGTAATGTTGGTTGACTGAGGACCCGTTGATCACGGGACTGAATTCTGGCTCCGGAAATCACTCCTGAAATAGAATTTAGAAGGCTAGAAGCCCTTGTATTTATTTTGTGTGCACATTCAAGAACACCGTTCTTTTACGAGTTTCAGGAAGCACCTCCTCATATCGGAGTTTTGGTAGGTGCTATGCTCGCCTGTCAAATCAGCGCACGTGTTGTCGGAGCAAAACAGAAAATAGAGGCAAGGAAGAAGAGCTTGCGTCAGGTTATCGTATTTATTGTTTCCTGGCAATACCACAACGCATGAGGAAGAGCGTAGGTGCTCTGCTGTTAAAGATATAAGTTCCCAAATTACCACAAAAAACTTTTCCCAAACTTTTCCCAAAAACGTTTCCCAAATTCCACAAAACACCAGTCAGGAACGTGCTGCGTTCAATTTTATTCAGCAATGGGCTTTTATTCATCGTAAAGAAATGGCTTGTCTCAATAGCAATGAGCATTCAGGAAGGAAGCAGACAAATGAAAACACTTAAAACGATAACCAGAGCGAACACAGCAAGTTACTAAGACAGGCTAGCTGACGTCGTTATGGAAAGCTACTACAGTCGTGTAGTCGTCATCATCATCAGCCTGACTGGGCCCAAGGCGGGGCAAAGGCAACTCCCATGATCCGCCAGTCAACCCGGTTTTCGTTTCTTACTGCCACCTCATACCCGCAAAATGTTTGATCTCATTGCCCCCCCCCCAAGATTCTGTCTCTTCTTCGGCCGTTTGCCTTCTCTGGTAATTCATTCAGCTACCCTTAATAACCAGCGGCAATGCTGCCTACGAGCTACGTACGTGCCCAGCCGATGTCCATTTCTTCTTCATTGCAACTATAATATCCTTAACCCTGGTTTGTTTCCTGACCCACTCTGCTCTATTCTTGTTCCTTAAGGTTACACTTATAATTTTTATTCACATCGTTCGCTGCACTGTCATCAATTTAAGCTGCACCTCTTTTATAAGTCTCCATGTCCGTAAGTACCGGCATAAGAAAGCTGTTATGTACCTTCCTTTTGAGCGTTATTAGTAGATTTTCATTCATTATTCGAGAATGCTTGCTGAGTGTGATCCACCCCATTGGTATTGTTATAGTTATTTCAATCTCGTGGTTCGGCTTCGTGTTACTGTCTGTCTTAGGCAGACATATTCGTGAACCTATCGCAATGCGCTGTTTTCTTGCTAGACTATTGCACATTGCTTTAGTTTTGCGCATAGAAAATTTCAGACCTACTTTTCTGCTTTCTATGTCCAGTTCTGTAATCATGGGCTGTAACTCCTCTCTCGATTTACTCATCAAGGTAACGTCATCAGCGATTCGCGGGTAAACTACGATACTCTCCATTAACTCTAATCTTTAGCTCTTCCAAAGAAAGGGCCCTGAAAACCTCCTCTGCATTATCGGTTATTAGCATTGAAGAGATTGTGTCTCCCTGCCATACACGTTTCTTTACGGGGATCTATGGTGCATGTGGATTCACTATCTATTTCGTCCAGTATGTTTGTGCAGTAAGGTTTGTCAATGTCCTAATTCTGCAGTGCCTGCATTAATGCTGATGCCTCGACTGAGTCAAACGCTCCGCGAAATCTATAAAAGTTATGGATGGGGCTTCGTTGTATTGCGCGCATTTCTCTATCACCTGATTGATAATATGAATGTGGTATGTTTTAAAGTAGCCTGTGCAAAATCCTGCCTGGTTTTTGGTTGATTGAACTCTATTGTCGCCCTAATTTTATTAGCTATTATTTTGGCAAATAGCTCATAGAGAACGGAGAGTAAGCTAACGGGCCTGTAATTATTCAAGTTCTTGACGTCACCTTTTCTATTGGTTAAAGTTATGTTGGCGATCCTCTCATGTTCTTGTACCCTTCCCGCCAATAGACACTTCGTATATAATGTGGCCAGCATTGGCGAGGTGGCCAATAGACATTTCGTATATAAAGTGGCCACCTCACGATACAGGACCTGGCTTTGCCCAAAAATATCAATCACCAGAGAAGAATATTTTATATGAAAAGAATAAAAATTCAAAAATTATTTGGACAGGTAGCCTTAAGTGGCTAACAGCTTCAATATAGGTATTGCAAATGTATTGTGTAAGTTAGCTTTGAATAAAAAACACAAACGAGTTATATAAACACATGCAATGCATGTATACATTTTCTCTAGTGAACAATCGAACTTATTAGACTTCCACTAGCTTACAGTACCCAGCACTTCAAATTGAATAAAAGAACACAATTAGAACAAAATTAAACAGATATACACAAAGGCTTACATATCTTGTCTCGATAAACAAAAATTTTGATGCAAGACCGAAGTTAAGTGCAGTTTTATTTTCAAAAAGAATTACGTTCCATTTTTATTGCATCAAATTCTATCTTGTTCCACTTTGTCATCTTTGGCGCGCATGTTTAAAAGTGGTCAGTATTGGCGTCATGTGCAGTGGTGGTGTGTGTCTCTCCTTGTAATTACCATCTTCAACAGAAAATTCTATGAAGAGCGAAGATTTTGGCCTCACCCTACTTTAAACAAAGCCGCAACGACACTCAGATATCTTATGTTGGAGATAAGGGAAGGTGTAAAAAGGGGTAGGGAAAATGAAGTAAATAAACAATTAAAAAGAAGGTATAAGTTGGTGCGTGAAATTATTCATTGGGGGTTGCTGGCCGAAACTAAATTGTTGTTGTGGTGTTTATTATCTATTCTATGACAATGTGAGCAGCACACATTCACTACGATGACTCGGTAACGCGCAGCCTAACGATACTAATCTTCCCAAACATGCACTAATGAAACTGCTTTCTTTTCTTTTCGTTGATAGTGACATTTTCTGAGCTACAGATAGGCACTCGCCGACTGCTTGATATAAAACTGTTTCGCGCAATGCAGGGCACATGTCTAAAGTTTTGTTTCGACTAAAGGTTTGCGAGTGACAGGAATAAATTGGTGGTAGAATATTGAGTAGCCGTGTTAATATCACTGGCTTGACAGGCAACGCCCACTATAGGGGGAGGTATAGGGTAAGCTCTTGGTCTGACGTAACATATGGGTGTGTCTCATCACATCAAAGAGCGCCATCACGGAAGTTTTGGTTGCCGACACATGCGTAAGTGGAAGCCGTATCATCAGAACCAACCCATATGACCTTATATCGCCACCAAAATCTCAACCGAAGGAAAATTCTTTGCCTTGCATTGTATACGCATTGATTTGATTGATTTGTGGGGTTTAACGTCCCAAAACCACCATTTGATTATGAGAGACGCCGTAGTGGAGGGCTCCGGAAATTTTGACCACCTGGGGTTCTTTAACGTGATTGTATACGCATCGCTGTATTGCCCAATCGGTAGTGTCAGTGTCTAGCCTCATGCCGATAAATCAGACTATGTGGTAAAAATGAGTGCTTTGTGGTAAAGCAAGACACTGTGCTGTTCCGAACATAGTAAATATGACTGCTGAGTAATTACAAAATCAAAATGATAGCTATTATTATGATTTTACAAAACCTGATATGCTTACTTTTATGTTCACCACTGCAAGATTCAAGCAAGTACTTCGATATCAGCAGCAGCGGTCGCGCGGCTGTCTACTGTGAGCTACATAATGCAAAATAGCATCATACCGTCAATGATCATATAGGCGGGTAATTGATATGACTTAAAAGATGATAGGATGAACAGCTTGTCCTAACTAGAATATTTCTTAGCTTACTGCACCTAACACGATGAGTCATGCAATACATTCTTTGCACATGAAGTCGATATTGACTGCCAGCATTTGATCACATAGTTACTGCAGTCTATGCTGTGTGACTGCTTTATTTATGATGTGAAGTCTTATGAGTAAAACACTTGTCATTTCTAGGTTGTGCCTTCACTGATCATTTTTTCTTGGCGCTTTATCATTAAATCTTCTTGCTTCATGAGCTAAAGAAAGCACGAAGTTGTTAACATTACTTATGCCAGCTGCATTGCACTGAATTAGGGTAAATATTAGCTTAAAGAGCACATTAGATTTTAATAGCGAACCGTCTGGGAAATTTATATGTTGTCAACGTGTAGGTATAACTAAAATATCTTTTAATACTTCGCAAAATATTTCATGCAGGTTAATTTTATATGATGGTAACCAACAATTGCTCTCATTTAGCTGAAACTAGTCATGAGTGGTCAAAAGTGCGTCTTCGCCAACGTTTATGAATACTAGTGAACTCAGTAGACTGCTTGATTTTATGCACTACTCATGGTACCATAATGAATGTGCATAATCATCTCAACGGGTGGTGTCTTGGACACGCAGAAAACCTTATCTTCCCTAAACAAGAACACCCATTCCATAAATTGATGTTTCATTTAGGAACCAAGAACGCTCCAACAAATCTGAAGGAAAACACGCAATACCAGTTGAGTGGATACGCAGTTGCTATTAAATAACTGGCAATAGTACTGCATATGACGCAGCCGGAAATGCACAACTAATACACTGAGAATACCTGTAATAAAGAGCAAATAGGATTGCATAATGCATCAGGTGTCAGCTTTTGGCTCCAAAGCGACATAGTTCAATATACATTCGAAGTATTGAGTCCTCTTTTTGCTTTGACCCCACTGTTGAATTGCGCATTCCTTCAAATGAAGATACAACAAGGCATTTAAAACACTTGTAACACGCATTCGGTTGCGTGCCACGTACATAAATCAGTTTTAGCGGAATATTTTATGAGCTATTACGAATTTTCATGTAGAAATCGGTGTGATTTACCGTTATTAACAAAGCTGCAGCCAACGACTACCATCGTGGCTGCAGCTATGCAACGACTACCATCGTGTACAGCGAAGTGTACAGCTTCCATTGTTTCCACTTTCAATTTTAATTTCCTGGGCACAAATTTTCAATGGCCTGCCGGTATATTTGATCACCGTCATGACTACGCGACAATAGAGTGAGGTACTTAAACAAAATAGTATATATTTGCAAGCATACTAACCTGACTTGCCCCCTACTTACATTACGCTGCCAGACGTCGACACGCCAATGCGTTCGTGCTGCTTATCAGGACGCGAACTTTTGCATAGCAGTACATAGTGCGTACCAGTTGATTAAGTGGTCTATGTAATCCAGCCACAAAGAGAATAAAAGAGTCAGAGAGGCTTTATTGCAGGGCTACAAATAATTTTGTCAGTCTAGAACTCATAATTTGGCGGCGATCTAAGGTAGCTCACCTTTGAAATCAGTCCGCCAGAGCTGGGATGGAGACCGCGTCTTTCGGCTGAGCAGTCAAACACCTTAACAGTTGTTGAACGGTGGTGGCCCACAATGCGCACCGGCTTACGTTCAATATCAGAAAAATCGTGTTAGATCAAAGCTCTTTCACTCCCATTTAACCATGCTGTAGCAGTAGTAGTAGTAGTAGTAGTAAACATTTATTTAGAAAAACACAGAGGTTGCTAGGGAGACCACGCTCTCTGGGTCAGCCTCCCTGAAGGGTGGAGTCCCTAGTCAGGGACCCCATTGGTCGTGGCCGCTGTCTTGGCACGCTGGATCAAGGCTCGTTGGGGCGCAAGGTCCTGGCAATCGAGCAGGGCCACCTCCCAGTCCTCTCTTGTTGGATTTGCGTTCGGGGGTAAAGAAGGATTGAGCTGGCATGCCCATACCTTGTTGTAGGTGTCAGCCACTTCCGCACAGTATTGCCAGAGGCCGGAAAAGGAAGAGTCAAAGTGTTAAAGCACTGACCGGCTTAGTAAAGTATTGGTAAATAGCCGGAGAAGAATTCTCTGGCCCGCCTTTCTGAGTCCTTTGTAGGACGGAGGAAAACGGCGGTGTAAGTCCCGGTAATAGGTAATTATCTCTCTATAAGTTAGGACAGGAGCTTTTTCTTCTGAAACACAAGGGTCATTGGTGGGCGAGGCAGTGGCCCGGGGTATTAGTGCGTGGGTGGCAGTGGGCGCCGCTTCAGCCTGCGAGGCCCTGATGGCCAGGAGTCCAGATTAATAAACGCGGAGAGGGGCAACCTTCTCGCGGACAAGATTTAAGAGTTTTGGTAGCTAGGGGTGTGATTCATACCAGTTGAAAATTTTGGCAAGCTACTTTGGAGTCTGATAAAATATTTTGAGAACGTTCGTGTAATATAGCCACAGCTATGGCCACCTCTTAAGCATAGGAAGCGTTGGTTGCGCGGAAGCACAGACCATCCACTTGCCTATCTTGGTGGACCACGGCGGCCGTATACGAACCCCCGCGGTAAGGGCCAGTGATGTCTGTGTAAAATATGTTTTGTTTAGAGCCGAATTGGCGCCGGAGAGCAAGAGCCCGCGCCTTTCGACAGCTAGCGTGCGACTCACGTCACATATTGGTGGGGAGGGGTCGAACATGAATCGCGTATTTCCACTCTTCGGGCACTCGTACCCGCTCCTCGGTGTAGAATTCATGCCGAATGTGTAGGCGATTTAGGAGTCGACTGCCTCACAAGGTCTGTGCCAGACGCGTGTATTGATTTGTTAGGTGAGCCTTCCAGAGCTCCCGATAAGTGTTTACGATTCCCAACGCAAAAAGTTTTGCAGTGGAAGTAGTGATCGGGAGATGTAGGGCTCTTTTGACAATTTTGCGAAGGGTGACCTCCAAGAAATCTTCATCGTGCTTCCGTAGGTGCAGATATGGAGTCGCATACACGGTGCGACTATAGTGACAAAAGCATGTGCGAGACGAAGCGCATCCTTGCTTTTTAGACCTCCGCGCTTGTTGGAGACTCGGCGGGCCATGCGGCCCACCTGTTCTCCAAACTTATGCAGCTTGTGAAGTGTTGTCTCAACCCTGCTGTGTTTGGGGATGTCGAGTCCAAGGAAAGGGATCTCCTGTGCCTCATTAATAGGTGCATTATGCAGGGAAAGCTTGATAGACGAAGTGCACTTCACCGACGGCTGAAGGTGCACGAGTTCTGGCTTCTGTGGGGAACACTGGGGGCAGCAGTACGCCACATATTCATCCACTATATGGGCTGCGATTGGCAGGCTGTCCTCCATGCTGCCCAGGCATCCTTCTGTGGCCCACAGAGTGATGTCGTTGGCATAAAGCGCATGCTTTACCCCGTCGACAGCGGCCAAGTGGGTCTGGAGCTGTGCCTTAGCTAAGTTGAAGAGCAGAGGCGACAAAACAGCACCCTGTGGTGTGCCTCACGTGCTCAGGGGATAGGGGTTGTGTTCCTGATCTTGGATGCGAATGTACGCAGCTCTGTCAGCAAAAAAGTTTCGCATATAGTTGAAGGTGCGCTCGACGCAGTTGGTGGCACTTAAGTGAGCTAAGATGACTTCGTGCTTGACGTTATCGAAGGGTCTTTTAAGGTCAAGCGCTAGAATGATCTTGTCATTGTGTGGTTGTTTCACGGGAATAAGTACTTCGGGGTGTAGTTGTAGGAGTATGTCCTGCGAAGATTTTTTGGTCCTGAAGCCATACATAGAATGGGCGAAAATGTGGCGCTCTTTCAAGAAGGGAGAGACACGATCCCTGATCATTGCATCCATTAGCTTCCCCGCACAAGAAGTAAAAAAAATGAGTCAGAGATTCTCAGTGTTGATTGGTTTTTCTGGCTTTGGAATAAAGGTTACTAGAGACGTTTGCCAGTCTAGTGGGAGGGGCGTTTTCGCGAACAAGATCGCAAATATAGTCAAGAAGCGACTGGTGCGCTACATCAGGTAAATTGGCCAGCATTTCAACAGTAACATTGTCTCGTCTGGAAGCCGTACCTCGCCTCATGTCGGCAAGAGCGACGTGAACTTCGTGTAATTGGAAAAGAGCCTCCAAGGCAGAGTTCTCTGTGCCTGCATAGCGATACGCGGAGCCTCGAGTGTCCTGCTGAGTGCAAAAATATCGGTCACGTAGTGATAGGGCTAGTTGTGTTGTGGAGCCGGGCAAATTGTGAAAGGCTCAGTGCAGTTGTTTTTTGCGTTTAACCTCGCGTTTGAGTGGAATCAATGAGACTGCGGAAGAGTTTCAATGTATTGCGACAGGACATTTGCCTGCTGGCAGTGTTACAGCGATCTACATAATTTGAGTTGACGAGCTGGGCAGCGTACTCAGCCACCTTCTGGGCGAGATCCACTATCCGCATGCGGAGTTTGCGGTAGTGATTTTGTCGGTGCCATTTCTTTGTGAGACTGCGACGGGCATCCCAAAGATGGAGAAGATAGTTATCTACATCTGGATGACTAACCATGCTGCATCCTCGAGAGCTGCCACGAGCTAACGCAACGCCCAAAAAGCACGGGGCGGGAGCCTTGGAAAGATTTTCACCGGGAATTTTGTGAGTACAAATGTGGCATCTGTGAATGTCTGTGGTTCACAAGACGCATTTATTGCATCTCATACCTGGATGACAAAACACCAATGGGAGTGCACAGTGGCGATGATGTGACAGTTCATGTTTTTGTCAATGTCCTTGAGAAAGCTGCGCTTCATTTCCCCACTATCTGTAACTACGTGTACACACCCACATCGAAATCCCACGGTTGAAAATAAATTTCACCGACAAAAGGCTTTGTGTAGACACCATCAGTCTTTGTGTATACTCCGCTATGAAGAAGTGACTATGCCAGGTGAAAGGTGCTGAAATATACTTATCAGAAATAAATTATTTGGTCTTTCTTCTGAAAATAGTGAAACTGACTGCAACTTTAATTTGTTCGCCAATAACTTTCAAATCGCAGCTCTTTTACAAACTGATAAAATTTTATTTCAGAAAATTATTGTTCGATTTTATTTGTGAGCTCCACAGCATGCGTTGAAAATGATCAAACATCACATCGGCTTATGCTTAACGTGATAAGGGTAATTGCTCCTGTTGTATAATATCTACCACGAACAATTTTACAACACACACAATCCTTTGGTATCCTACTACATGCGTGGCAATCTTTTGTATTATCAGTCAGTGAGCGAGTTGTGATGATTGCTGTGTCCCTGAAAAAAAGAAAAGTAATGTAAACTCTCATCACACTGCGTGCTTTCCCACAAAGCTGACCAAGAGAGCTACCACTCAATTTTTAAGAAATGTGCACACACACACACATATATATATATATATATATATATATATATATATATATATATATATATATATATATATATATATACAGGCAGGCATGTTGTTTGAGTGGCCGTAGCTTCCCAATTCTTCACTTGCACTCACTTCAGGGGAGGGAGGGAATATAAAAAAGAATGGTATACAAGCTACCATAGGGTCTACAAAAGTGCGGACATTAGGCATGACCTGCAATACCTCATATTGTACATAAGTCATATATATATATATATATATATATATATATATATATATATATATATATATATATATATATATATATATATACTTTTTTCTTTATTATTAGTACTTGGATGGATCAAGGAACAGGGAACGTAAATGTCGATTTCTCTGGGTCTCCTTCATTTCTCTTTGATTGAAAATTGCGGAGTCTGCCGCAACCCTGTTTGAATCCACGTACAACTTTGCTCCCTATTTTAGTGTTGCACGTAAAATCAACTTTTCATGAAGTGACGGTCTCTTCACACTGTGATGTCTCTTAGCTTTACAATTCACCAATGCACAAAATAAGAAAGAGTGGCATAATTGATTGCAACAGCGTTAGCTGTCGGTGTCTTTCAGCGATTGATAGGCTCTTTCACTGTACCACTGCTAGGATAAACTGCCGACCCTGTAAGGACCACAAAGTACACGGAGTGATCAAAATAGATTGCCCTGTGCCGGCCACAAAGCTCTCAACGTGCCCTATTGCTTGAATGCGTACCACATTGCTCCTTTGGTCATAGGGCCACAGGTTTCTTGGAACCACCTAGATCTTTATTCTACACAGGCGTGTCTTTCCTACACAGGCGTATAGGAAATATAAATAAATCTGGAAGCTGTAGTCGCAGTCGAGACAACGAGAGAAATAAACACATAGATTCGCTTCAATAGAATATCGCTCCGATGGCGTGGTGGTATGAACGAAAGCCTTATCTAAATTGTGACATTGTTTTGCGCTGCACTATCGCCTTATGTAAATTGTGCCATTGCTTTGCGCTGTACAATACACACGGTAATGTTTCCTATAGTCTGCGTTTCAACTCTCAGAACAATGAGTAAATTGCTTCCTACAACGCGTTGTTATCAAAATAACTCAATTAAAGTCACAATTAGTCATATGTGGTTCAAGATGCATAAAGTAAACCTTTCCTTTTCACTTGCACTCACTTCAGGGGAGGGAGGAAATATATAAAAATATGGCAGACAAACTACCGTAGGGTCTACAAAAGTGTGGATATCAGTCATGACCTGCTGTTCCTTCTATTTCAACTAAGGTTAAAAGCGTACAGTCACATGTAACTGCTCACAATATATTATTGCTTGTCCTTGTTGTTTACAACTTATCGCTTTTCGTGAAGTATAAACTACCCTATTCAGTATATTCGAGGTAATGTTCCATTCCTTGCGAGTATTTATTTCTCCTAATGCGTGATTATGCTAACACTAGAAAGTTACCGACCTAAAGTCCGGTAGCCTAACAGTAAATACCTAATACAGCGTCCTGAAACTAAATGTGGACCACAGCCCAGCACTCCCACGACTTCTCAGAAAGACTGTGACACAATCCAAGCGTCAAATTTATAGCCAGTTAGAATAATGCAGAGTGAGCGCATATCCAATGAAATATTATTTTCGAATACAAATAGTACAACTAGTGGGTTCCGTGAAACAAACTTTTCGACATTAAATTCATTCAATGTCTAAAATATACAGCAAATTTATAACACGTGCTTTCATCTAACAGTACCACATATGCAGTTATTTATCATTCTAATGAAGTATGGATACCTGCCTGGTATGTTTTGGAAGATGAAATATAATTGCGCTGGTGAGCATTCTTTCAAACAGCAAGGACGACCACCCCCTCGGCATGCTAAAGTGGATGTCTTAACTTTTTATCACAGTTTGCTCATCTAAGACTGACTAATCGTTTTGAAAGCTTGATGACTATTCAGCACGATGCAGCATCTCAGGATGACCCGGAATATTACTGTTGTTTTTATGTTAAGGCAATTATTCTCAAATATGGCGATGGCTATCCGTATGTTCGGCTGGTTTCTTTTTTTTTCAGGAACCAAAACAGTAACACCCCGGAGCAAAATAGAAAAAAATAAACAAACAAAAATTGCACGCTCTGAAAAAGAACGATGCGTCAGACAAGTGCACTATAATAACGCTTCCGTAGTTGCGTCACGGCAGAAGCGATACTTCTTTTTAGGAAAAGTACACCGATGCTCATAGCGCACATGGCTCCACACAAAATACCACGCCCATCTTCTTTGTATGCGTAAGCCGGTCTATCGGCGTCTCATGTATGAGTACGACGTTTCACACAGACTCAAGAAAACCGGCGGAGTTCGGGTAGCTTTTTTTCAGGTCCCTGGAAAGCTTTCTGGCTGTGCACGTCCTCCTCCAGGTTAACAAGATAAGTGGCCGCAGCACAGACCGTACGCTGAAGTTTGCGTCTTGTGTTAATAGCGTTGTTAGAGCTATCCAGCTGATCTGTAGTAGGAAATTTGTAGACCAGACGGGACCCTGATTGAACGACAGGCTCCGTCAGCACCGCTAAGAGTTCAAACAACGCTATCGGGGCCCCTTGGCATCTATGTAAAGGAAAGCTAGTGTTGGCCTGTCCTTGAAGGCACTTTAGTTCTTGCACGCAGCTGGATATAATAAAGAGAAACATCAATCAAACTGAAGTTATCAGACTGTCTGGGACGCACGCGCAAGCTCGGCATCATTACATCGTTCCCACAAAGAACTTTCATTTATGGCAGGACGTACAGATGAGATGGCATCACCACGCATGTCTGACGCACGTCTTTTCTTAGCATGCTCTTTTTTGTACTTTTTGTTTGGAATTCAGGTGTTCTTTTTTTCATTTCAATATTTTTACAAATACATGCGTCCTTACGAATAAATTTTACTCCGAGGAGCCTTAGTCGCCTGTTAGTTATGGTGCTCCACTGCTGACCCGAATCTCGCATGTTCTATGACCGATCTGCGGGTCGCATTTTGATAGTGTGGGTTCAAGAACACGTGTAGATGACATTTCTGGAGCATTTTAATACGTGCGCTGCATGATCATATCCTGGTACTAAAACTTTAAGCTCGAAGATAATATTTATGTGAAGCTGACTAGTGAGTGTGTGAACGTATGTATTAACACAGATAACGTATCGTGCCTCACATCGGCTCAGAGAACGTTCACTGTTTTGTATTTTTTGTATTTTTTGCACACTATCATGCACGTGGACTGAGGAAACCTAAAAATTTACAATTAAAGTGGCTAAAGTGTGCGCTCAAATGTGAGCAGGATACTTGCCGAGACTATTGGGTTAGAATTGTTTATGGGCGTGTTCAACAGGCTTGCTTGCTTAGCCAAGTGATTTTCCTCCTGTAGGAAAAGAATGAAAAGTGTAAAAATATAGTCAAAAAAGAAAAACAAAGAACATGACCCACTGCATCTTAAATCTAGTATATCTTCCCCGCGTTTGACTTTTACTTAGGACTGAAGGTGGTCACTTATATGCATAAGCAGGCCTTTTGAAGATCAGCGTGAGCGGAATCGGATAGAGTTCAGCGTCATGGTGTTGGTGAGGCAGAAGTGTATGGTTCTGTACTTGGGAGGGAGCGTTAGAAACTACGCAAGAGATGGGGTAAGCAGACCCTGTCGTGTAGTAACACGGGAACAGAGGAACCCGCCACTCTTTGCACTGCAATTCGGTAACATGCAGCACTTGTATGTTGTATATTGTATGAAAACGGCTGCTAACTTGTCAAAGCTGGTGATGTTACTTGTTCTATTGAGATGAAAGCACTGCACACTCAGGGGTCAAAAAGAAAGCTTATTCTTACACTGCGCCGCTTAGAGCTATAGAGAGCCAGCAAAATCCGTTCAAGAACCTAAATTGTTACTTTGGGGGTTGTTGTTCGCATGTAAATATTTTTGGTTGTGTGCTCACTGACGCAGTTGTCAGTATGGCCTTTTGGAAAGTAATGAGATAAATATCAAGCTAATGTACTGTATAATATTGTGAAGGCAAAGCGCAAATATAAGCAAAACAACCGTGAATAAAATTCATTCTGTGACGGTCAATGACCAGTGGAGCTGTTGAGCACGCTGCAGTAGTAATAATTGTTCGTTTTTACCCACCAACGCCACAATATCAATATGAGTGACACAGTGGTGAAGAGCGGGGGAAATGTTGGCCACCTGGGGTTCCCGAACGAGCACCTATGACTAAGTACACCGGCCTCAAGCATCTTGGCTTTCATCAAAAATGCAGTCGCCACGATCGGATCTGATCTAGCGGCCTTCGGGCGTCCACTCGAGCACCTTATTCATGTAGCCACAGTGTAGAGTGACCACTTGAGAGGGGCCGTGCAAACTTTTAACAAAAGGGTGAACTAATATCATTGTCTGTATCACTAGTGGCGTGCGATTATCGCTAGAGTTGAAGTCCAGCCTCACCAGGAATGTATATTTTTTTCAATCTGTTACAGGGAAACAATTGAGCATGAGAGATGTTGCGGGAAGCTCCACATATTTGTAAGAAATAACAATCCCACTGACGTGGTGTCGGGAAAAATTACTGAAGAAATTGCAGACCCATTGGATAAGTTACTAATAAATACAGAACATTCGAACTCTTTAAAACAAATAATTAGGCTAACATAGCAATCGCTGACTGAAAACAGCCTTAATTTCCTACAAGAGGCTGCCATCATTCACGACCCCCCACTCAAGCACATGGTGGTAACAGACAATAGCGAAGCAGATGCGCTTTGATCTGAGTCCTTCCGGTGCCTGTTCACAGGGGTTGCGCGAGATCGACAAAAAGAAACTTCGTCGTGCGTTCAGTGAAACTTGCCTATTGACACACTGCGGCGCACACTTCACGGCTAACCTAATGTACCAGACAAGCACCTAGCAATACGTTCACGGCCTTAACTAGTGGAGGAAGAGGAGGAGGAGGAGGAGGAGGAGGAGATGATTTTATGTGTAACGTCCCAAAACCACTATATGATTATGAGAGACGCCGTAGTGGAGGGCTCCGGAAATTTCGATCACCTGGGGTTCTTTAACGTGCACCCAATTTTGAGCACACGGGCCTACAACATTTCCGCCTCCATCAGAAATGCAGAAGGAGGAGGCTGAAGGACAGAAAGATTAGCCCGTTCTCATACCGGGTCTTAACTAGAACTAAGTATACCGTACCAGACAAGCTTTATATGATGTTGCTTTGTCTTGCGCGAGGAAAGCAAAGTTTACGCCATTCTATTCACCGTTCTATCAAATGCTTCGTAATTACCTTAATGCCAAAGATGCTTACGCAGTTAGTCGTCAGACCTCTGCTAGTCTCTTGCCAAAGTTATTGTAAGTAGCAATCTACTCAGCACTGTCAGAGTCTCTCACTCGTTTTTTTTCGTCCTGAATCAAGGCTATTCCACACTACTAATGTCACATGCTCTACATGCGGCATCACTTGAAATAAGTCGTTTTTCATTCTCTGCAAGTTGTCTGTACGTACAACTAGCTGTTTTCATTTACAAAAAAAGGGGGAATTCATGCCGCAAGCGTGATCATGAGTAGTGGTCTTTTGATCCCATGCTCTGGCTGTGCCCAGCCTTTAATTAATGTCTCTCCTGTGATTGCGAAGGAGCAGTGGGACGCATATCTTAAGAGCAGCAATCTTCACCCTCTATTCTAGGAGGTACAGAGAGCTCACAACATCACGACGGAACGTCTACTTTGGTCTATATGGGCGCAGCCGCCTGTTTCTCAGGACAACAATAAAGACATATCGTGTCGCCAGTAAGAGACACCCTCCCTCTAGCGGGTACTTCAAGCAATCAGCGCATACTTTTCAATGTATGACGCTGCTCGAGAAGTTCACATTGTGGATTACTACAATGTCATCGAGAAAGTTCAAAGCGGCTTGTATCTGAATGTTTCGCATATGGCTGCAATATGTGTAATGAGCAGCATGCTTTAAAGCTTAAGCAATTTTTCTCATGAAATCCTTCCAGGCTTCCTGTGCGCCCACTACGCGGCCTCAAGAGAAAAGACACCGAAACGTATGCGCCTTTCGTAGTCAGGCGTGTCAGATGCTTTCACATTATATTGTTATCTGAATGGAGCCATCTGCACTTCTGCCTAGTCCTTTCTATATTGTGCTCTCTTTTAGGTGCGAAGCTTCTTATAGCGGTACCCGTTCGTTTCTCGTAACCGTTGTAGTGTGTAACAAGTATAACATTCTGGCATCCAAGGTGGTGCCGGTGAAATATTTTTTCTGTGCGTTGTTGAACAATAAAAAATAATGCTGAATGTACATGCCAATGGCAGCTAAGGGGAAATGAGAGACAGGAGCATTCGGCTTTTAGTTAACGCTGCAATCCACAATATCAGCCATTGGCTTGTACATTGAGCAATATTTGACAAGAAAGGGTTGCTACGTTACACTCGCTGGGTGTAACTTCCTTAGTTTTAGAAAGGTTTAGCGAGCGTTGAGCCACAGTGCCATGAATACAATGAATTGTATATATAAGGAACTCGAGGTAGTTCAAAGTGGGAAGTAGATACGAAGCGCAAGCCGTAAGAAAGTAATAGTCAAAATCTCCTGTGTCTCAGTTCCCATCAGCAGCCACTGGCATGTACATTGGGCACTATCTGACAGTGAAAGGTTGCTACGTTCTACTCGCTGGGCGAAACCTCCCTGGTTTTAGAAAGGTTTAGCGAGCGTTGGGCCGCAGTGCCACGAACACAGTGAATTAGTATATACCATCCACACGAGGTGGTTAAAGGTGGGAGGTAGACCCGAAGCGCATGCCGTAAGAAAGTGTGCGTGTGCCACCTCTTGTTTAGTCCTTAGAATGTCCGCTAGATGGCGGTGCTTCTAAATGGGGAATATATGATGAAAAGAGGTGAGATGGTGGTACTTGGAGTGTTGAATAGATGGACGAACGGACACAACGACAGATGCATGCATGGACGCATGAACGGATGCAGGGGCGGATGCATGGACGAACGCGGGGCAGACGCACGAATAGACGCACGCACGGATGGGTGGATGGACGCATGGACGGTCACACAGACTGACGCATGAACGAATGGAAGCAAGAACGAATAGACAGACGAATGCTTCGCCCCACTCTCCATCATCCACTCCGTGAATATGCTGCCATTTTTTAAAATCTTGTCGTGTCTGCGTATTCAGGCTAGATTATTTTATTGCAATAGCGTTGAAGTGCTCGTTTTGCATGAATTCTTACTTCAGTGCGGACTTCGGTGTGGTTGGTTGAGCGTGAAACATGACCATTTTGACCACGAAAAGAACATCATGAAAGATGCAAGTAAATTGAAAAGATAACGAACTCTTGGTCTAATTAGGAATACAGCGAAACCTATTGGCTTGTCATGCTAGTGTTATTCCATGCAGCCGCGCGTCTACTTGAAAATAGAGTGAAAATGACTTCTTAGGCTTGAAATTGCAGGATGTTTATTGTTGATGCTTTCAATACAAAATACAACACGGAATACACACACAACACGTAACTACACGCAAGTTCATAAAGTATTTTCTCAGTAATATGGACTGATGCTGGCGTACGTCACAATCGTGCTTCTGTAAACCAGATTATCATACATTCCTTGCTTGAAACCAACCACTCATTGGAAAAGGCACACAAGTTGATTCGTGTATTTTGTTTAGACAACATATTGCGTTCGTAATAAGTACGACAACATTTTACGACCATTACAGATCGTGATTTAAAGGATGCTAAAAAGTACGCAGAATACCACCTTATAAGAAATATTTGTTGACACAAGCCACTTTGAACTTTATGATTAAATTGTAGTAATGCAAAATAAAGATCTCGAATACCATAATGCAATAAATTTTATGCACGAAGTGGTTGAAATGTGCACAACAGAGAGAGAATATCGCTATGGCGTTGATCGCTTAGGCTAGAAGCCAAACAGGAGTCTTTCCATTATTTTTATTTATTTGTTTATATTTTAATAGTTTGTTTATCTAATAAAGATATATTCAAGGCCCATGGGCACTACAAAAAGGAGTGGTGTAAACAATCGTAAGTCAAGTGTAAATAAAAAAAGGAAACGAAATGGAGAACAGAAAAAAAAAATATTACAGGGCCTCATGTACGGCGAGCTTGAAATTTTTGGTCCGTTATACAGGTGATGGAAGTGGGAAGTTGGTTCCAGGTCGCGCTTGTCGTTGACACAAATGAATCATTACACAATGTGGTGCGAAAGGATGGTAGGCCCACTTTAAAGCAATGATCTTTCCTTGGTTACATGAATCGAGGTGGATGAAAGAGGGCGTCTTTCAAATGGCTGTTAGAATGATATTTGTCGAAAAGATTAAGGCGAGACAATTTGCGGCGCAATGAAAGATCAGGCAAGTTGAGCGCGCTTTTTTATGGATGTGACACTGGAATGACGTGAATTAGATAAGATGAAACGTGTTGCGTGTTTCTGAGTAACTTTGAAAGATTGAATGATAATAGCTTGAGTTGGGTCCCACTTCTCATGCGTGCACTAATTTTGATGTGACCAATGTTTTATACAGTGTTAACTTGAGTGATGATGGAAAAGAGGAAAAGTTACGGCGTAGATAAACAAGCGTTGTTAACCACATATTCAATGTGTTTATTCCAGAAACGATTAGAGGATATGTGAACACCAAGGTACTTGTAATTGTCATAGGATGGTAATGAATTGTTATGAGGGAATTAGTAGGCAAACAAAGGATTGTAGTGCGACGTGAAACTTGCAAGTTTTCGCATTTACAAATAGTAAGTGTCATGAACCATGTCTTGCACCATGCGAACATGCTATCTAGGCCACAATGAATGTTAAGATAATCGAAATGACTGGGTAATTTCTGGTAGAGGACGCAGTCGTCTGCAAATAGTCAGACAGTAGAGGAAGAAACACAAAGAGGAAGATCAGTAATAAAGAATAAGAAAAGCATTGGGCCTGAAATAACCCTAACTGCACAGCAGATGTTGTTGCGGAATCAGGTGAACAAAAATGATTAGCTGTCACGTACTGGCTGCGGTTCGAGAGGAATTCCTTAATCCACGTAACTACTTTGAGGTCAGTGCTCCGAAAAGGTGTAGTTCGTGTGAAACGCAGTCAAATAATTTAGCAAAATCTAGCAACATGCAGTCAGTATCAGGTTCATTATCTGCGTTAATAAACAAGTAATTAGTAGAACACGGCAACTGTGTTGTGAATGAAACTCTTTTACGGGAGCCATGCTGATAATTCTAAAAAAGGGAATATATTCAAGGAATTCATGTTGACTGAGTTGCGCAAAAAATTGAAGTACAAAAGGAAGACGCCTGAACACAGCGCACTGTCCAGGTGTCTTTGTCCAAGTGCGCTGTGTCTAGGTGTCTTTTGTACTTCAGTTTTTCCGCGAAATTCAGTTAAGATGAATTACCAACTCGCCCAGCAGTCCCTGTTTCTCAAGGAATTTGATGAGGTGCGAGTACGTGACATTCTCTACGATTTTCACTAGAATGCATGTTAAGGACACGAGATGGTAGTAACTGCATGAGAGAATGTACATAACGAGATTTATTCACAGGGACCACCTTCCCAGTTTTCCAGTCAGATTGCATAGTGGGCGTCTGTAATGACTGTTCAAGCATTTTTTTTGGTTTATTGCCCACTTATTTGGCAACTACTCCTATATTTCAAATGTTTTCGAAGAAACATCCATAGCCCTGCGGCAAACAATATATTTTTGTGCCAACGCCCTATAGCCGTGTATTACCGCTTGCGCCTACTCGAGTTCACTGTCGGAAGCTGAAACATTCCCTACAGCTAACAACGTGCAGTACACACTACACCAGCGTCATCACGTCTTAAAATACCTTCACATAAACATACATGAAGTGATTATTGTTAAATTTAGTACTTAGCTCCGACATTTCGTGTGAAAAAAATGAATGCAGGACAAAACTTCCTGCTGGCGAAAGTCTTTTACAAACACAATGACTGTGCCTGTAATTGATTGTTTACACACAAATAACTTTTCATTTGCATCGCTATTACCCCTTAACCTAACCGACGTTATAAGGGCTGCTAGCATGTAGGTTTATTTATGGACATTTGATGCTCATCGGCATTACCACGTTTATTTTAATCGGAACATTTTTATCTTGCTGTTGTCGTACTGTTACATCGCGACGTCTCAACACGCTGCTTATAGAACATTACAATAAGTACTTAGCACAGGATTTTCATTCATGCTCAGTACAAAGGCGGCAATTGCTGAGGCCCAAATATTTCATAAAGAGCACCGAGAATACAATGTGACACATTTTTATTTACAAATCACGCGTCTCTCATTTTCATATCATGGGGTGACTTGTTAAAATGCGACAGTTGTATAAAAACTAGCAGTAGCTTACATCACATATGCCAGGATATGCGTATAATGAGCTATAATGGGCGTCGCAAAACTGAACGCTTCACGCAAGACTGTGATCACCGAGGTCAAGTCTGACACCTGTCACAGTCGTTCACACACGTCGCACACATACCCAAACATATTGTTTGCGAAGTCCATCGTGAAGAACCAAGTCGCGCTGGCACTTTCGGTAAGTTTCACCATACAAGAGCTTTATCCGCCTAAGTTACTCCCTCAGCTCCGGTGTCGTCGCAGCACGTTCAATCTTCTACTGTTTGTTAATTCTATTCTGAACCGCGATTAGAGAACTACTTCGGCATCTGATCACTTAAGCTTATTTTCTCTTCGACGCCGCTGAGCAGCGATTTCGCCCTGCCGTGGTCGGCTAGTGTCTAAAGCACTCAACTGCTGACCCGCACGTCGTGGGATCAAATCTCGGCTGCGTCAGCTGCATTTCTGACGGAGGCGAAGATGCTGTAAGCCCGTGTGCTCAGATTTGGGTGCCGGTTACAAAACCCCAGGTGGTCGAAAGTTCTAAAGCCCTCCTCAATGACGTCTCTCGTAATCCTATGGTGGTTTGGAGATGTTAAACGCTAGATGCCATCAAGCAGATATTTTGCACTCCTTATTGATAGGTTTGTCATATTGCGAAACATTACGCTTTATATATATGGAACGCCGTGGTAGACGCAGCCAGGGATATCAGCGTGACTCAATATTCACGAACGACGGGTTACCGTCATAATTCATCTGCCACGGCTATTGCGTCACTCCTCTGGAATGCGCAGACCGGCAAAGTGCTTGCACTCACTGCTATTCGCGCATGCCCAGCAAAGCACCGCTTTCACTCAGCCAGTGAACCTAACGCGACAAAAAGAACCCCATTTAGTGTCAGCTTGTATCCTAGCAGCGACATCAGTGACATAGTAGAAGTTCTTTAGACAATGTGTTGCTAGTTCTACGGGGCTCCAAGTACTCGAAGTAGAGTGAGAAAGAAAAACATTGATTGATTGAAGATTGTGAGTGAAGGAAGGAGGGTCCCTTATTTTATGAACCCTCTGGCTCGGACAGCCCACCGGGCTCGAGCGTCGAGTTGACGCTGCTCGACCAGGTCCGTCTTGGAGATCGCAGCCTCTCACGCTTCATTGAGAAGGTCTTCACTGAGGAAGTCTGATGCTGCTTGTAGTCTTGGGACGCTTACTTTGCGCTGCAGTAGAAGGTGCGCCAGAGTGTCTGCTACATTGCAGTGAGGACAGATGTAGCTGTGCAACTTTGACCTCTTATGGTGCAATAGTACGCCGTGGGTGAACGTGTTGCTTTGAAGACGCCTGTAGCCAGCGCCTTCCTCTCTTGTGAGTTTTGAATGGGGCGGAGCGTATGACCTGCGTTCGAGCCGATATTGTTGCAGCAATGCATGATACGTTAGTGGTACGGGTTCTCTTACCTCTTATTCTGTTGTTGAGTGGGAGGTGCCTCGTATCTCGTACGGGAATGCCCGCTGGCCGCATTCGTGGTCTGCGGTGTGTGCCGCATCATTTCCCTCGAGATCTTCATGACCCGGAATCCACACGATGCATGTGTAGGGAGGAGCATTGTCCATGGGCTTTAGTAGCCTAATCGCCACCGTGGAGATTAGGCTACTAAATAGTTAGTTCCGTGGCGCTGTTTGTGAGTCGGTAAAGACCACGACGGGACCCTCACTCGTCTAGGTGGGGAGTGATATAGCAGCCTCTTCAGCTGTTTCCGCAAGTTTCGCGAGGATAGTCGCTGATGCCAGTACCGCGTCTTCGTAATCTGCGACGGTAATCGAAAAGGCGTTACGTCCCGGATATTTGGCTTCGTCCACGTGTCGCGCCTGTAGGTCATTGCCTTGGCTTATTTGAATCATGTTAACCCTGGCGAGCCGCCTTGCTCGGTGATGTGAAGGATGCATGTCCGAGGAATCTGCTGAATTTCAAGGCATTCTCGGAGCTGTCACGGTATTTTGCCTTTTCTTCGTTGGGTTCTAGGGTGGTCTCGTATCCTGTGCGTTGAAGGACCGCTTTCCCTGTGAGTGACAGTTTGAGTTTCTCAACCTGGTTATGAGGTGTGCTTCGGTGAGTTCTTCTCATGTATTGTGAACTTCCATGCGAAACAGTCGCTCAGTCGAGGCGGCTGCGGCAGTCATAGGGCAAGCTTTGTAGCCTTTCGTATCAGCAAATTAGATTTTTGCTTTTCGCTACCTTCAGGTTGGGGTAGGGAGTTCCGTACGTTATGCGGCTGTGAAGAAGAGCTTCTACCGTTTTTAAGACTTCATGCTCTTTGAAGACACAGCGTAGGTTAGCCACTTTTCAGATTAGCTGAGTGAGCTGTGTCTCAGTGTTTTGCAGCCAAGGTAGGGCAGCGGAGCCAGCCTCATCTTTATGTATGTGTAGTCCAAGGACTCGAAACGTGTCAACTTGTGGTATTTTGACTCCCTGTAGAAAGACTTTTTCGCCAGGATTGTCGTAGCGCGGTGGTCTAAACCGGGTGCGTGCCGCAAAGACTAACAGTTTCAACTTTTCTGGAGCACATTGGAGGCCGCAGGTCCTGAGATATTCTTCACTGATTTTAAATGGCTCTTGAAGTGGGTCCTCCTGTTCACCCGTGCTTGCACCTCTTGTCCACATAGCGATATCATCAGCGCATAGCACGTGATGTATCCCAGAAACAGCGTCCAAGAGAAGTGGGAGCTTAAGGAGGACCAAGTTGAAAAGAAGTGGTGATATCACTGAGCCTTGTGGCGTGCCTTGGTTAAGGAGTTGAAAAAGCTCGCTCCGGATATTGGCAATTCCAACAGTCGCTGTGCGGTTGGTGAGAAAAGCCAGCATGTAGGCGTATGTTTTGGCTCCACAGCCGACATATTCCAGGCTACGAAGAATGGCTTCGTGGCTCATATTTTCAAATGCGTCCTTTACGTCCAGAGCTAGATGACTTACTGTGCTTGCCCAAGTGGAGAAGAATATTTCACTTTATCTGCATGAGGACGTCTTGTGTGCTGAGCATTTGGCAGAAGCCGAACATGGTGTTCCGGTAGGAACCATTGTCTTCGAGGAGTATGCTGAGCCGCTCGTTTATTATGTGCTCAAAGAGTTTCCCAGCGCAACATATAAGGGAAATGGGACGAAGATTCGCAATCGAGATTGGCTTGTTTGGCTTCGGTACCATGGTTACTTTCCAGTGCTTCAAGGCTTCCGGTAGCTTGCCCTTCTTCTAGCAGTCGTTATAGTGCCGAAGGAGAGCCGTCACTGCCCGGGGTAGTAGCTGCCGTAGGCGCTTATTGATCACTCTGTCTTTTCCTAGGATTGTGTTGCGCGTAAGCTTTGCGACGGCCCCGTGAAGCTCTGCTTGCGTGAAACGCTGGTCTAGTGCTTCGTTCGGTGCTCCTCGGTACGCCCTGGATGTCGAAGTGTTGAAGAAGCTAGCTTGCTGGTTAACAGAGCCATGCAGCTTTGCTTGATGTTCTTGGAGTAACTTGTGCTGTGTGCCCTCATAGTTGTGCATGATCTGCTGAGTTGTACTTCTTTGATTAGTTTTGGTGTGGGTGTCATCAATCAGGACTCAAAGAATGCACCAAATATTCTTTGTGCTCAATGTCTCTTGAAGTTTGTCGCAGAAGGACCGCCAGTTCTGGCTCACAAGGTTTTTTGCGTTCTCCTATGCCTGCCTGGTGATTACTGTGATGCGGCGCTTCAGCTTGCGGTTGAGCTTTTGCCGTTGCCATCGTTTAATAAGCGATCTTGAGCTTCCCTTAGGCGAAGGAGATGATTAACGATTGCTGGATTGTCCTCGTTCATTTTGGTATGAGCGTCAGCAACACATGCAATACTGTTCACCCAGGCTTCAATGTCTTGAATAGTCGAGTCATATTCAAGGTCGTTCTTGTATATAGTCTAGTTCGTGAGCCGGGCTTTTCCTGTCTTGAGTGAGCGGTGAGCCTGTTCGAACTCTATTTGAATGATGTGATGGTCGCTCCCTACTGTGTCCGGTAGCCTTGTCCACGTTGCGGTGTGCACGTCTCTAGTGAACGTGAGATCAGGATTAGTATCCCTCGACTCGCTGTTGCCCACTCGGGTCGGATGAAGCAAGCCATTCCACAGCGTCAGACCATGTTGATTTGCAGCGTCGTGAACACGCGCCTCTTTCTTGGTGGTGCTGTGTTAGCCCCAGGCCGCGTGTAGAACAATGAAGCCCTTAACTAAGACGAGTCAGTTGCCGTTAATTATTTGATGGAGTTCGTGCACGAAGTGGTCGTATTGGTGTAACTGCTTTCGCGGAGGGCTGTAAAGGTTGGCCAGGTATAAGCTCTGTTGAGTCTTCCGAGCGGGGATTATCTTCACGATGGTGTGTTTGATGCCAATATCTTCAATTTCTTGAGCCTGTGCGGTTAGATTCATTTTTAACTAGAATTGTGGTGCGGGGTGAGCATGTGAGAGTGCTGTAGCCAGGGGGCTTGATTTTTTCTGGGTGGTTCTCCTGCAACGTGATATATCTGGTATATTTGTTTTAACATATTCTTGCAAGTTTGCAGAACGAGGTCTCTAGGATTTGCAATTCCAGTGTCAAATTCGAAAAGTGGGGAGTGGCTCAGACTGTCTAGGTGTGGGAGCTGCATTCTGTCTGTTGATTTTCGCCTAATGCCGGTCGTTTGCTGCTGTCGATCTAATTTCCGCTGCAGTTTATTCTCCTAATGTCCTTCGCTCTTTCCGCTTGGTTCCTGATTGCTCCACCAGCTGCTCATGCGTAACGAATTTTTTGTATGCATATGTTATGTTATGAAGTTATGCTGTTGTGCCATGAAACCATCAAGCTTGGCGTCGAGCGTGCTTACAGTACGAATTAGTGGGTGTACTATATCCATAACTTTAGTAACCACTTTCTCTATGGTTTTCTATGGATGCGAGAAGTTTCGCAGTGAAGGCTTCCTAAAAAGCTTCAAGGCGTCGTTCAACACGGTCGAGCTTCTTTGTTTCATGTGCTTGCAATCTTTCTTCTACCCGCTTCATTATTTTGGCTTCCGTCTTTTTTAGTATGCTGTCGTCAAGTTCTAGCATGCTAAGCTTGGCTGGTGGGCGTTGTTGTATCCTTCGTAGTAGATCTTGTACTTTATTTTCTAGAGCCCGGATGGTCGCTGTCTGAGCAGATCAGATGGTCAAGGCCCTTGAAGTATTTAAAGAACTGGGCCCGTCACTACCGTTCACCGTGGTAACGTAACTGATTCCACTAACGGAGTGAGACTGTGATGGCGTGCGGGATCTAGAGCGACCTTTTTTCTTAGAGCGAGAGTGACTTCGGTCAGAGTTTTGGTGAAAATTGGGGGCCCGTGCAATTTCTGGTGTGGTAACCGACCCGGGTAAATTATTGGTGTGAGCACTCGAGCGATTCTCACGGGCGCAGGCGTTATCGAGCTGCCGGAGTTTTATTTGATAAGGAGGGGGGTTGCTGCAGTGTTTTTTCTTGCATTCCTTTCCAGTAGTCTTATCGTATTCTCTGCAGATCTGGCCCATCGGTGGGCAGTCGTGTGGTTCTTTGTCCTTGTCGTGGCCCCATTTGTAGCAGAAGTTTGCTTTCGGCTGAGGCTAGATGTCTTGTTGGTGACCTATGGTGCCACAGGTTCGGCAATATTGGTTGGACTTCCGGTAAGGCTTGCATCGGTAATCTCCACTGAGGCACGTTACGTAAAAAAGAAATGCTGCCCGTCAAAAATTATAACTGCCGCAGTGGAAGATCTCAACATGCGTGCACCAAGGACATCATAGCTTGGGTCTACGCGAAGTCTTTCGAAAATCTCCTTGGGGCTTGTTCCTGGTTCAACGCCATAGATCACTCCACGGCAGTCATCATCGGGGTGACGAATGAGCGGATTTACTTGATATATTACTCCACCGAGCTGTAGAGCATTTATAATTTGTAGTTTGAAAGCTCGTTCACTACTTGCTGTGCGTGCGATTATTATATTCTCTACTTTCCGCACCTGCACTCACACATGGTCCTGGAAGTCCTGCTGGGCTAAGCCACTGGATCTTCCGATGGCATGTGTAACCTCGATAAGTGTTCGCTTTGAAAGATCTAGTCCTGGTTGCGGGCGGAATGCAATTTTGAAGTCATCAGTAGGAAATGGCCACATCCTCGTGCTGCGTTGACGCTGCGGTTGAGATTCGGCGTCTGGCTTCACAAGTTGTGTAACTACTTCTTCGGCTGACTTTTCTTCTTTTGCTGACATGCCTTTGCGGCCAGCTTGTAGCCACTCAATGTGTGCTTTGCCTGTAGTTTTGCCACTATTTTCATCAAACGTCCAGTGTGATGCCTTTCTTGAATTACCTCCATGTTATACACTTGCATTGTACTCGGGCCCTCTTGACGTAGGTTAAACGTCAGCGTTTTAGTGAGAGCGTTAGCCCTTGACCTCACACGCTAAGTCTGTGTGTTGCGCGAGCAGCGTGCTCTTTCACAAGCCGCTGGTGTCCAGCTCGTTTCGCAGGCCCGTCCTCGTGCTACAGCGGCGTGCATGTGCAGTGCGGTCTCTGAATTCCTTGGTGATGTTGCGTCCCAGCGAAAAGGCAAAGTTTGTTTCGAGCTCAATATCTAGCAAAAAAGTGCACTCACTGTAATTAGTCCGATGACAAACAATACCCTGCAATGTGAGGAATCCCAGGTCACCAAACGTGAGCAGTGTTCAGGCAAGGTTGCACAGAAAGTAGCAATAAGAGCAGGAGCCCATGTCAGGTGCGACTACACACCTCGGTCCCCTGGAAGTTATCCTCTACTCGAAGTAGCTAAATAAAAGTCTGCTCAATGAAAGTTTACCGCGTCGATGCGCTTCATGAAGCAAATTGTTTATGCCACTAGCGGGTTTCCTTACAGAAGTAACATTTCGAATCATGTGTGTTCGAATATGGACACAGTCGTGAGCCAGCCATTCTTCCGCTTGTAAATAAAAACAACCTAAAAAATCTTGTGTACTTCAATTCATAATCATTGCGTCCTGTTGCACTCCTTCTGAAATAATGTTTATATTATCTGTATCTTACTGATAATGTTTTGAATTCAACCTTGTGCCTTTATTTTTGTTAAAAGCGTGGCATTTCCTTTTAATTCAGACACACAAAAAACGTCAGGCCTACGCCTAACTTGCCGCACATTCACAGTGAAAAGTGCAAGAGCAACCTTTCAGAGCCTTTTTTAAACACAATTCTGGTAACTGCTACAAACTCACTTGCAGGGTACCCACTATTTTATAAACTATCATAGTTTTGAGATAGTAGGGAGGCATTGACTATGCCATCTTTGGTCTTTCCTCAGTTAGGCGTGGTACCTGCTACGCATTTGCAAAACATTTTGTGAAATTTTTCAATGCTCTAACTGATGAAGATGGAGAGTTATGGCAATTCTATGGTAAAGGCGGTTGTACCGATATACGACCTACCCTTACGCAATTTGCATTGTGTGAGGCCTGGCTGTTCCTTTGCTGTTCAAAGGCGGTTTATTTACGCTATAATTCAATTCCTTTCCCGACATGAAGCATGCCTTGGGTCCATTGACCACGGAGTTCTAAGCACCAGCGTAGCTCAGTGGTGAAATACTAGGCTGGCACGAAGGGTACTCGGGGTCGGATTCCTCCGTGTCCTTAATGTTTTGCTTTTTCCCTTTGCGCGATAGTGGTTACAAACACCAATGATGGTGGCAGATAACAATGGTACAAACTACCCTTGTTGGAATCTCATACATATTTCGCTGTAAAATATTCATGGATGCGATGTCGTGACTGTCATACCATTACATTTTGCCCACACTAACCTCTCTGTTTGTCGTAGCCACCCCGCTGAGGCGTTTGTGCAGGGCGCACAACTGCACAGAATTCCGTGAACACTGAAGCAGAAATGAGGCAGGCTTCAAGCCGGAACTAGCGTTGGAAAATAATGAATCGTTGTTCGTAGCACCTATATAAACCTCCGTTTAATAGAACAGCAATACTAGACGTTCTAGTCAAACATCTTTTGGTGTCGTTTCGGATACTTAACATGGCCCAGAGCCGAAGTAGGCGATCAAAACAAAGAAAACAAAGTAGTTTGGTTTGGAGTAGTTTGGAGAAGTAGTTTGGAGAAGCGCCAAATTGGCAGCTTGCCTATTCATCTACCGTATCTATAGTAAACAAATTGTCGCTGTTAACTAGTTGTCACAAGTATGTTTCGATATAATCGACCAAACTGATACGTACGTGGAGGTGGAGTAGGTGGAGTCTGACGCGTCGGTACACGAGGTGGCCCTCTCAATCCCCCCGCCTCACGATCGGGCCGCCTGTATAAATTATTTGTACAAGCATACAAATTAGCAGAGCTTCAAGCATAACACCACGGCATTGAATGCAGTAATAAGGACCAGGACAGAAAAGAATGCTCTAAGCCACACAATAAGAACAAGCATTAGAATTATGTAAAGACAAGTCTGAGACTTTATTTGTTGCAGCGATTCGAAGGTCGCCCACTCAGAACTGCTGAGCCATCATAGGAAGAGAGCGAAGGAGGTGCGTTTCCCTTTCTTCAAACTTTCAAATCACCTCACTATTTCACTATACCTCCCACCTCCACTTAACTGGCATTCGCTAGATATTCCTGGATTGTGCTTTTACGTTATGGTTTCCGGGCAGGCATTACTGATATTTTCATATCGCAGTGTTTCTGATTCTTGAGAACGATTCTCAGACCTCCCAGCTTGAGTCTTCCGATTCAAGCTTCCAATTTTTTGTACAGGTTGGTGGCAAGTATCTGATTTCTTCTATTAGAGATGATTCTGTCACATTGACGTTGTTTCCAAGCTCACAGTGTTTGCTCAGTCTAATGTGTGACTGTCTGCATGTGATTGGGCTATTGGCACTAACGTTCGGTGATATAGAGTTGAACCCTTGTCTCTCTTCTGACTCGGAGTCTGAGACAAAGGTAAACAGCTAATTACTTCAGAAAATTTTGAGAGAGTAAGAAAGACAAATAACACTCTGGCTTTATGGACTACAAATTCGACACACAGTGTTTGTTTGGTCTATTGTGTGACTGTCTGCATGTAATTGAGCTATTGCTACTAACGTGCGGCGACATAAGGTTGATTCCTGGCCTCTCTCCTGACTCGGAGTCTGATATACAGTTTACCAGTCAATTAAGTTTACCAAGACAGAGAAGACTCGTGCTTTATTGACTACAAATTTGACACAGCTAGGATCAGCAGTCGAAAATATTCAAACCAGGATCACGAGTATAGAGAAAAATCTGTGTCGAATGAAAAATGTAAGCAAAGGTTGCGGAAAAAAGATGTAGCTTGCAGTAGCTTAAACAAACTAGTTCTCGCGTTAGTCGGAAAGGTAGACGATCCCGAAAATGGAAGTCGTCGCAACAAATTTGTAGTGTATGGAGTAAAACAAGATCGATTGCAGGACTCGAAAAAACTGGAGCGGAAATTTAACAAAGAAATTAAAAAAATATAGGTGTTGAAGTTAACTTCATAGAGCGTATTCACCAAATCGTACGAAAACATGAACATTGACATCGTCCTAATATTTTGAGATTTTTCAACTATATAGACAAAACTAAGGTTATGTCAGTCTGCTTCAAATCGAGGGGCACAGATATAGCCTTACAGAAGATTTTTCAAAAATAGTTCGGGACATTCGATTGAAGTTATGGCGCTACGCTGCTGAGGAAAGAAGCAATAAAAAAGGTTTTAACATTCTCTTCGTTTCGATAAGCTCAGAGTCGACTGCAAGCTGTACACATGAGATTAAGCTGTACACATGCGATCCAATGCGTGATTGCAGGATGGCGTTGTCGGAATTCCCTGCTCCTGCACAACCCTAACAATTATCTTGTTGTTCCACGCGTGTGAACACACGTAAAAGCGATAACAAATAACGTGAATCCGTCAAGACGCTCTGGCTTGTTTGGCTAAATGCTTACAGTGTACTGAATAAGATGCAGAGCTTCAAACATATAATTTTGACTTATCAACCGCATGTCGTAGTGATCACTGAAAACTGGCTGCATTCAGATGTAAAAAATTCAGAAATAGTTCCTCTTTCGTACACCCTTATACGTAGAGACAGAGGACCAAGGGGTGGCGAAGTGGCAATCGCAATTAGGAATAACATTAAGTTCACTCGCCCTATTGACATCAGTGATCACGAAAGCATTTGGTGCAAGTTAAATGTTTGCTAAAAGTATATTACACGGAGGTGTTTATCGTCCTCCAATTGCCCCTCCAGAATACCTAGATGCATTATATGATTACATGTATCGAAATATGAATTCACGCTTCAACATTCTTATAACAAGTGACTTCAATCTTCTTAGTATTAACTGGTGCAGCCATTATCATGACGGCGAAAAGATTGAAAATTGTACAATCCTTGCTCCAAACCGCATTTACTTTTTTTTAACCTAGCTGGTATCTGATGCTACAAAATTTGCAGTTCTTCATACCTGATCTTGTAATTGCAAGTGGCTTGCTTCAAGATTGCTCCGCAGTGCCAGGGACGGCATATCTGAGTATCAGTAATTAGTTCTAGAGTGTTCTAATACTGGTGTGTGGTCCTATGTTAAACCTACGAACACATTCGCGAGAGACTATACGCATGGGGATGATAATGGGATCATTAGTTGCATGGTATTTTTATTCCCTTCCTGTACTAAGGTAAATGATGTTAGTGAGCTGTGGTCCAAGTTTAAAGACATGATCATTTATGATGAAAACACGTACGTTCCTTAAAAAAGCGTATTTACAGAAAATACCCGTAGAGTAATCTTGATCCTATACATGTGGAACGCAAAATAAAGAGATTTTGAAAACGTGTCGGCTGGAGGTTATTTTCAAGTTCAGTGCGCACTTTTCCGAATGAAGTGAGGGTTGCAAGAGACCAGTTCTTTTCTTGCACGTTGACTTCTTTCATGTCCAAACAACCAAGAAAATTCTGGCTATATTTATCTAAAAATAGAAGTGGCATCTCAGAGATCAGAACATCTGGCATAAGCATTGACGATCCTTTTACCGTCGCCAATGAATTCAACGCATTCTTTCAGTCAGTTTTTACTTTGGCAACATCGAACAAACTTACAGTCTTACACGCTCCTTAACCCGACGTCCGAATTAAATTTAAGCAAGAACGAGATTTTCAATGTTTTTCGCAATTTATACAATAAAAATTCAAAAGGTCCGGACGAAATATCGATTGTTTTCCTCGACAGGTATGGAAGCTGGGTATTAGATTACTTATGTATAGTATAGGAAAACTCGTTAGAAATCTGTGTGATACCTGGTGACTGGCGCTCTGTAAGAATAGTTCCCGGGCACAAATCTGGGTTCTCTTTCGAAATAAATAATGACAAACCAGTTTCTTTGACATGCACAGTTTGTATACTGCTTGAACATAATTTATTTAAAGCAATTATAATGCATCTCGAGAATAATAACTTCATTGAAATCAACATGTCTGTTTTATCTACAATAACACAGTTAGCTGAGATAATAGATGACCTTTCAAGAGCTGTGAACATTTGGGGTCAAATTGATGCAGTACATTTGGACTCTTCTAAAGCGTTTGATGTTGTTCTGCATGCTAATTTAGTAACTAAACGACATTCTATGGGCACCGAACACAATATCATTCATTGATTAGAATGTTGTTTGTCCTAAAGAAAACAGTATGTTGCCGTTAATGATTGTATTCCTGATACACTGGATGCTCACCCGGGAGTACACGCAAGGTTCTGTACTTGGCTTATTAATGTTCTTAGTTTATTTTGCTACGTAGCTGACATATCAGGGATCAGAAGACGACCGCGAGGAGTGGTCTGTGGGTTGTGCGTGCTGTCCTCCATCTTAGTCGACGCTATGCGCATCAGTTTCATGCGTATAGTTTCACCGTCATGCAGACACTGCGGAATCAGGGGGTCGATCAAGTATATATAAACATCCTGGAAGAAATATACAGGGGATCAACTGCTACCATAGTGCTTCATAATTAAAACAACAGAATGCCAATCAAGAAGGGTGTAAGGCAGGGAGACACAATCTCGTCAATGCTAATTACCGCGTGCTTACAAGAGGTTTTCAGAAGCCTAGAATGGGAACAGTTAGGGATAAAAGTTAATGGAGAGTACCTTAGTAACATGCGCTAGGTCGATGACATTTCACTGCTGATTTACTCAGGGGACGAATTGCAACTCAAGATTACGGAGTTAGACAAGGAGAGCAGAAAGGTCGGTCATAAAATGAATCTGCAAAAAACGAAAGTAATGTACAACAACCTCGGAAAAGAGCAGCGCTTCAAGATAGGTAATACTGCACTTCAAGTTGTAAAAGACTATGTCTACTTAGGGCAGGTAATAACCGCGGAGCCGAACCACGAGATTGAAGTAACTAGAAGAATAAGAATGGTGTGGAGCATATTTGGCAAGCACTCTCAAATTATGACAGGTAGATTGCCACTATCCCTCAAGAGGAAGGTATATAACAGCTGCATCTTGCCGCTACTTAGCTATGGAGCAGAAACCTGGAGACTTACAAAGAGGGTTCAGCTTAAATTGAGGACGACGCAGCGAGCAATGGACAGAAAAATGTAAGGTGTAACCTTAGAAGACAAAAAGAGAGCAGAGTGGATTAGGGAACAAACAGGGGTAGAGGATATCATAGCTGAAATGAACAAGAGGAAACGGACATGGGCCTGGCATGTAGCGCGTAGACAGGATAACCGCTGGTCGTTAAGGGTAACTAACTGCATTCGCAGAGAAGGCATGCGGGTTAGGGCCAGACAGAAGGTCAGGTGGCCAGATGAGATTAAGAAGTATGCGGGTATAAATCGGCAGGAGCAAGCACAGGACCGGGTTAACTGGCGGAACATGGGAGAGGCCTTTGTCCTGCAGTGGATGTAGTCAGGCTGATGATAATGATGATACGCTTCAGTTTCAATTAGGATTCTGAATAGACACGCCTCAAGTCATTTTTACTTAGCATCTTTGTGGTGGAGGTGCTGCGTATTTCCCTGTCTACATCACGAAGCTCCGCAACGGCCGCATCATTTCAGGTCCAGCCATGTCACAGGTTGAACAACCATCGTCTTCACCACCTGCCTCTTCCGTGACTTATACATACGTAGTTCTACCTCCTGCTCGTAATCCCTGTGTAATTTCCGGTCAGGATGGCGTTGACGTCGAGAATTGGATCAACCGGGGCAAACGGGTCAGCGCAAGATATAGGTGGGACCCGACTCTTATGCTTGCCAATGTGTTTCTTTTTACCTCGATGACCCACCGCGGGTGTGGTTCGACATGCACGAAGCAGATATTACAAGGTGGAACTGCTTTAAAAAGAACATCCGCGACCGTTTTGGCGACACTGATGTGCGGCATATCGCATCGCGGAATCACCTGGCGACTCGCGGACAGACGTCGATGTAGTCGTACGTCGTGTACATTTATGACATCATCGCCCTATGCCGCCAGATTGGCGAGCACATGAGTGAGTCTGAGAAAGTGGCCCATGTGCTGAAAGGCTTAGCAGACGACGCATTTAATCTTCTAGTATACAACAACGTTGCCACCGTCGACAGCATCATTAAAGAGTGGTGGTGGTTCGAAGAAGCCAACAGCCGCCGTATTATTCAGCCATTCACCCGGCTGCCCAACACGGCCACAACCTCATCGTGTGAAGCCGCCCGCCAGTCCCTCACGTATGACAACGTCACGCGCATTGTTTGTCAGGAAATCGAAGCCGCCTGTCCGGCTCCTCTTCAGCCTGCCGTTTTCGCAACGCTCGCCTCTGACCAACAACAGCCGTCAGTGGCGTTAATACAAGCTGTGGTGAGGCAGCAGCATGTCCCTTGACTCGCCCTGAAGTCCCGTCTTATTCCCCAGGACACGCTCATCGTTCACCTCCAGCAAAGATCTTCCGTAACCCTTAGGAGTGGCGAACACCCGAAGACCGGCCTATTTGTTTTTCCTGCCACTAGCCGGGGCACGTTTCTCGCTATTGCCGCCGCCGTTGGTCAAAGCAACCACGTCAGACCTTCTCTACCTCGGCGCACATGCATCCGATGACCCCTCGACTTTGAGTCGCCGCACCCTTCAATTTCTATCCATCGTCATCTTACGAGCCTTCCACAGACGTCCCTTTGCCTGGTCGCCACTACACTGACGCCCCTTCGGCCGGTCGCCGCAGCTCGCGCTCTCCGTCGCCGCTACGTCGCCAATTCCACTCTCCGCCACCTCGGCGCTTTTCATCGCCGTGCTTCTCTGGACGACCGCCCCAGGACAACTAGATATTGCAGCTTATAGAGGTGAAGCTGCAATAACAAGGATGGCCGAAAATCCTCTACTGACGCTTGCCACGCACCACAGCCTGCTTTAACTACGTCTATGATGAGTGCGTCTCTACGCCGCCACTTACAAAAGATTATGACGCCGTCTGCGATGCAGGCAATACGTGTTGTGATGATGGTACGGTACCAGTAATTGGAATGTGCACTGCTCGTGTCAGCGTTGCCGGTTGTCATGCCGTGGTACTTTTTGCCGTGCTAGCCTGCTGCCCTCATGACCTCATGCTTGGCCTTGATTTTCTTTCGGCACACTCGGCCTTAATAGATTGTTCGTCTGGTACTCTCAGCCTACTACTGTGGACGTGGAGGCAGCACAACTGTGGCAACGGCTTACGAGCTTCGCTTTCACGTTATATAGGTCGTCTTGGTCTGGCTGCTGCTTATCGTTCACTCCGGAAGGCCGGCTGACACCCTTGCCAAACAGGTGCAGTTTCCAAAAGACTGCGGCTTTCTACGGATCCGCGTGCCTGCGCCGACACACCTGAGCCTTCCAGGCCAATCGAGACATCGTCATTGTCAGGGACATCGTTCTTATCAAGCAACAAAAGCGGCAACAGCGGACGTCAGTGGTTTAGTGGGAGTGAAGGCAGCACAACTGGGGCGATGGCTTATGAGCTTCGCTTTCACGCTATACAGGTTGGTGAAACCTATTCTTCATATGCTAAGACGACAAGTAACCCTTGCTTACTGCTGCTTCCACGCCCTCAGGCGTTGTTAGTCTTGTCGCAAGAGTGTACTGCCGCCCTTTGCTCGCTACTCTTGTGTTGCGGTGACGTTGAAGCAAACCAAGGGCCTCCAAAAAAAGACCACCTGGGCCACTAGATGATGTCGAGAACAACATAGTTTCTTCTGATGCACGTCATAAAGAAGTCATGGCAATGCTTTCCAAGATAAGTGCCCGCTGTGATTCATCTGCCGTTGACCAGTCCAATTTGGCAAAGGTGATCGACGAGGTGACAGCCAACCAGCAACTTGTGGCGAGCAAATTATGCGAGATTGAAACGCAACTTTCGACAATTGAACTGCAAACTAACTCGGTTGCTGACATTGAGAAGGGATTACAGAACACGAATGAAGCTATCGGCAGCATCATTCAAACAAATGACGGGTTGGTGCCCCGTCTAAACGACCTGGAGGACAGAGCGGGTTCAAATCCCGGCTGCGGCGGCTACATTTCCGATGGAGGCGGAAATGTTGTAGGCCCGTGTGCTCAGATTTGGGTGCACGTTAAAGAACCCCAGGTGGTATAAAGTTCCGGAGCTCTCCACTACGGCGTCTCTCATAATCATACAGTGGTTTTGGGACGTTAAACCCCACATATCAATATCAATCAAACCGAAGTTGCAACTTAGTGTTTTTTGGTATGCCCGATAAAAATGAGACATAACAAGCTACTGAAGAGGCACTTTTCAACTTGCTCTCTGGTAGCCTAGGTGCCAAGTTTCACTCGAATCCAGTAGAAAAGGCCCATCGTTTAGGTGATCCATACATGCGCAAAAACACTCGACCAGTGATAGTAAAATTTGCAAGCCCTAAAACAAAAGAACTTGTGCTGGCACGTCGATCTAAGTTGAGAAGTCATAATGTCTCTGTATCGGAGGACTACAGTCAGGCTACAAGAACAGTGCTCAAGATGCTGCATAATTTCGCAAAATTATTGTCTGGCCAACCCGCTTTTCAGCTTCGTTACAAGCTCGTTATTAACCACATAAACTATTTTTATGATGCTTCCGTGGGCATTGTTTGCGAGACTACTGCGCATTTTCGCAGTAATGGTAGCGGATTCTGCATCAAAAATGGGGCGCCCTAGACTTCCGATTACAGCCATGACCTTCACGCACGTTCATTGCCTGACACCGCACTTTTGTAACGTGTACGGACATCTAATGCCTTCTCATAACATTCCGCAAGGGGAAGTGGCAGTATCGTACCATGCCCTATTTCGGTGCTCTAGACAAAAATACGAAGTATATAGAGAAAGCGCGACGCTTTTGATGCTATTATCGATTCTTGTGAAGCCTACGTGATTGCCGTGACCAAGACTTGGTTGAATGCTCATGTTTGCGATAACAAAATTTTTACTATTTCCAAATCGTTGAACATTTACCGCCACGATATAGATGGAAGACAAGGTGGTGGTACTTTGCTTACCATTTCAAAGCGTTTTAAGCTCTTTCTTATAACGTGACGTAGACATTGGAAGTGGTATGGTGCGGGGTGGCTGTGAATAATAAAACGCTTGTTCTTGGCGTCTGTTATCGCCCTCCAGATAGAGACATCAGCTTTGTTCAGGAGTTTCACGATAACATTATTGAAATTACAATGCGGTACCCATCTCCTTCGATAACTATTCTCGGCGACTTCAACTATCCTACCATAATCTGGGCGTCATCGCTAGCAGAAGTCGCACCATTTTCTTCAAATGGCCAATGCTTTTTGGATACTTGCAACCTGTTTAATTTTACGCAGGTTGTGAATAACCCAAATCGCGTCACCAGTTCTTCATCGCACATTCTTGACTTGATTCTTACAACAATGCCCGAGAACACTCATGCAAAACTCAATTCCTGGTCTCAGCGAGCAGTGTCTGCTACATTTTTACATACGAAACAGCATGCCAACTGCTACTAAAAAACGCAGGTTATCTCTAACTACAATGCTGAAAACTTTTAGGCAATGAACCACGAACTCACTCTATTTTACGACGCTTATCTACATGACTTTGATGATAGAACCATGCGAGAAAACTGGGATGTGTTTGTTAACAAAATCTACGAATTGACTCGCACCTTTGTTCTTTTAATGTCTATACCTGTGAGCTCTTGCTCACCCTGGTACAATACATACCTAAAGCGACTTTCTGCGAAACTCCAGAGTACGGAGGAAGACTGGCGCACCTATAAGAGCGAGTTTACTCGCTCTTATAGGTGCGCCAGTCTTCCTGCGCGAGTTTACTCGTGAGCAGTTTCGGACGCAAAGGCTAACTTTCTATCTAACACCCTGCCATCAATGCTTCTTAGCAACCTTAGAAAGTTTTGGAAAACTATTACAAATATCAGCGACAGTGACATTGTACTTGTTGACTCGGACGGCCTTCCCGTGTCTTCCGCGATTTGTGCAGCTCGTCTGAACGAAAATTTTGTCCGGAACTTTTCACTATCGTTCACTTCTGCTACCGTCTCTTTTCAAGCGCACAACTATCCATCAACGTCTGTTATAGTGACTGAGGCCCATGGAATTGTAAAAGTAATTGAATCACTCAGAGTGACCTCTGCTTGTGGTGTTGACAATATAAACGCAAGAATCTTTAAAGAAACTTAGCATGCCTCATCTATGTTCTTGTGTAAAATATTCCAACAGTCTTTGAATGAAGGTGTGGTGCCACGCGTTTGGAAAGAGTCAAAGGTGGTTCCGCTACATAAGCCAGGAAACGAGCATTCTGTCACTAATTACCGACCTAATTCACTTTTTTTATAACATGCAAACTTTTGGAGCACATAATGTTCTCTAACTTGGTCACCTTTCTAGAATGAAATTCGTTCTTTAGCACGTCACAGCACGGATTTAGGAAGTCATTCTCATGTGAAACGCAGTTGCTTTGTTTTACCCATTCGTTACTTATCATTCTAGATCGGAGTTCACTGGTCGACTGCCTTTTGTTAGATTTTTCGAAGGCTTTTGACAAGATTAATCATCACCTACTACTATATAGGCTTAGGACTCTTAATTTTGATGGCGGCATTCTTGCTTAGATCGAGTGTTTCTTAATTATTCACTCACAATTCTTTGTTGCTAACAACTACAGCTCACCCTCTTCTCCCATTACTTCTGGGGTGCCCCAGGGTTCTGTGTTGGGCCCTTTAGTACTCCTTTTTGATATTAACGATTTACCCTATGTTGTAACTTCTTCAATTCACCTTTTCGCAGACGACTGCGTTGTTTACCGATAAATTTTATCTAACTAAAGTGACTATAATAATATCGCCAGCTGGTATAGAACTTGGCACATGGACCTCAATGCTAACAAATGTAAAGCTTTTCGTATCTCACGAACTACTGGATCCCCTGCTAACTACATCTTAAATGACGCTGATCTAGTCTGTAAGTTCGTATAAATACTTGGGTATTCGTATAACATCTGACTTGAACTAGAAGCATCATGTTAACTATGTTAATAACAATCGCAGCCGTGTGCTACGGTACCTACGACGCAACTTTAGCCGTGCCCCTCAAGCCGTGAAACCAACAATGTATAAAACACTAGTTCATCAAAAACTCGAATATGCATGCTCTATTTGGGGCCCTTGTCAACTGAACTTAACTCACTCGCTTGAAATGGTACAGAATAATGCAGCACGCTTGATTCGATCTAACTGCCATTACACTAGCAGTGGTACTTCAATTAAACACATCCTTTCGCTACCGTCACTTGAATCACGACGCAAAGCATCTTGTCACATACTTTTTCACAAGATATTCAATCATCCACTTTTAAAAGCTCAGTTCATTACCACCCCATCCTATCACTCAGCCCGTTTAGATCATCAACATAAGGTACACGTCGTTAGCTGCCCCACTAACACTTTCCAACATTCCTTTGTCCCACGCACATCCAACTACTGGAACCACCTTCCCTCGAACATGTTTTCCATTTCAAATCATGACTTGTTTTCTTCTACAATACAGAAGTACTTACGTGATGACGCGTGAAGTGTGTATCGTACACATATATTATTGTACTCTGTTTCCCCTATGCTTCTGATGATACTTACACATACATTCAGTGTATTGCCTAACATCAAACTTTCATGTCTTGTAATCTTTATTATTTTGATGTTACTATGTTTGCTCTTGTTTATAGTTTATTACTTTTGGTACCCCACTAACCTCTGTAAAGCTATGTGCGATTTAGGGTAAATAAGTGAAATAAAAAGAAAAAAAGCCCTCTAGCTGCTTGAGCACAACCACTTTCGTTCGCTTGCCACCTCGAGCCGTCACGTACGTGTCTTTGTCATCGACCCTTCCCGTTCCTGACGGTGATTATATCGTTACGCCAATCACTGACGTTTGGCTGACGCGCATTGTTACTGTGCCCCATACCATCGCGACCGTTGCGGATAACTGTGTGTTCCTATCGCTCCTTAAGTTTGGTTTCACCCCTCAAGTGTGGCCCTGCCATATGTCTCTAGCCCAGCTAACTGCCGTAACAGAGTACGATGCCAGAATTGTCGCTCTATCTGCTCCTAATTGAAGCGCAGTGTCATGGTCACCCAGCTCAGGCGATGGTATTTTTCGAAACATGATTGGATCGGAGCTGTCGCCTCACCAGGCCGACGCTCTCTGCCAAGTTTTGGCCTCATACAGTGACATTATCGACACCGACGATCGTCCCTTGCGCCAGACTAAAATTGTCACTCACCGAATCAACACTGGTGACTCTACGCCCATTCACTGTCGCCCGTACCGCGTGTCAGCGTCTTATCGAGAAGTGATTCAGAATGAAGTGGCCAAAATGCTTACGAAAAACGTGATCGAATCATCGTCGAGCCCTTGGGCATCTCCCGTGGTATTGATAAAAAAGAAAGACGGCTCGTGGCGTTTCTGCGTTGATTATCGCCACCTCAACAATATTACCAAAAAAGACTTTTACCCTCTACCACGCATTGGCGACGCCCTCGACTGCCTCCAAGGCGCCACCTTCTTTTCATCTCTCGAACTCCGATTTGGCTACTGGCTAATTGCTGTAAATGACATGGACCGAGAAAAGACCGCTTTGGTAACCCCTGACGGTCTTTACCAATTCAAGGTCATGCCCTTCGGCCCCTGCAACGCTCCAGCGACGTTCGAGGGAATGATGGACACGCTCCTCCTAGAATTTAAATTGTCGATATGTTTGTGTTACCTGAACGACGTGATCATTTTTCCACCTACCTTTTTGACTCCCTTGAACGCCTTTCGACCATTCTATCCATATTTCGACGGGCCGGCCTGCAGCTCAATTCGTCCAAGTGCCACTTAGTCTTCGTCAGATTACCGTGTTGGGTCACCTTGTTGACGCTGCCGGCGTACGACCAGACACGGCGAAAGTGCGCGCTATAACAAACTTTCCAGTCCAACGCTCTGCCGATGATGCTCGCAGTTTCATGGGCCTCTGCTCTTACTTTCGCCGGTTCGTGAAAAAATTTGCAGCACTCACACGGCCACTCACCGGCCTTCTCAAATAAGACGTCTTATTTTGTTGGGGCGCTTCTCAAGCTGACGCCTTCTCTCAGCTAATCATCGTTCTAACGACACCTCCTATTCTTGCACATTTCGAGCCCGATGCTCCTACAGAAGTGCGAACAGACGCGAGTGGTCACGAAATCAGTGCAGTTTTGGCGCAAATTCAGCGAGGCAATGACCATGTAATCGCGTATGCAAGCCGTCTGCTTTCTAAGTCTGAACGCAATTATTCTATAACAGATCGGGAATGTCTCGCCCTTGTCTGGGCGGTTTCGAAATTCCGTCCTTAATTGTATGGCCGCCCTTCCCGTGTCATCACCAATTATCACGCGCTGTGTCAGCTTTCTTCTCTGAAGGACCCCACTCGACGACTTGGCCATTGGGTGTCACGCCTACAGGAGTATTACTACTCGGTTGCTTATAAGTATGGACGTCTCTATCTGGACGCCGATTGCTTATCTCGCTACCCTGCTGATCAGCCCGAAGAATCGAACATCGAACCTAGCCTCAGCGTCATGCCACTGTCCCAGTTTCTTCAGATTGGCGATGAAGAATGTCGGATTGCTTCTCAGGGGCAACTTATTGACCATCTCGGCTATGCTTCGAACGACACGTCGCTTCGCATGTACGTACTCCTGAATGGCACGCTGTACCACCGTAGCCTCCAGGCAGATGACCCTGAGCTCCTTCTTGTCGTGCCGAAACATTTGAATTCAACCGTGCTGCATGAACTTCATGATTAACCAACTGCTGGTCATCTGGGTGTATCTCGGACGTACGAGCGCGTGCATCGCCGCTTCTTCTGGCGCGGACTCGCCCGGTCCGTTTGCCGTTACGTGTCCTCCTGCGATAAATGCCAACGTAGGAAGCGACTTACGACGTCCTCTGCTGGACTTCTTCAACCAATCTCCATCTCAACCGAACTTTTCTTCCGTGTTAGTATAGATCTTCTCGGTTCTTTTCTCGAGACGAAATCGGGCAACAAGTGGGTTGCCGTTGCTATAGACTTTGCGACTAGGTATGCCAACACTCGAGCACTCCCCACCAGCACCGCTACTGACGTTGCAGACTATTTGCTCCACGATGTCATCCTACACCATGGCGCTCCTCGCCAATTACTCTCAGATTGCGGCTGCGCACATTTGTCCCGCGTAATCGACGATCTTCTGCGCTCTTCCTCGACACAGCACAAGTTGACCACTTCCTACCATCCCCAATCAAATGGCCTTACCGAGCGGCTCAATCGCACCATCACGGACATGCTCGCGATATATGTGTCCTCCGACCAACACGACTGGGACCTGGCGCCACGTCACGTGACCTTCGCGTACATTTTTTCGCGCCATGACCCCACTGGTTATTCACCCTTTTATTTGCTTTATGACCGTGATCCGAAGTTACCACACGACAACCTATTTCCAACCACTACGACGCCGTCAACCGAATATGCACGCGACGCTATTGGTCGGGCCGACCACGCTCGTCAGATCGCCCGCTCTAGACTTTCGGCTTCACAAGCCACCCAGGAAGCCATCTACAACAGCCGGCATGTTGACGTTCGCTTCTCACCCGGTTCTCTCGTTCTCCAGTGGTGCCCAGTTCGTCAAGTGGGCTTATCAGGGAAGTTGTCTAACAACATGGATCATTACCGTATCATCCGCCAAGTGACCGACGTCACGTATGAGATCATTCCTGAATCTTAGACCACAAGCCTGCCTGCATGCAACCACACCCAGTGATGTTGTGCACGTCAGCAGGCTAAAACCTTACCACCTGCCTACTGAGAACCGTAGTTAATGTGCACCGAGACGGCGTTTTTTTCCATCGGGGGGGGGGGGGTGATGCTACGTAGCTGACATATCAGGGGTCAGAAGACGACAACGAGGAAGGGGTCTGTCGGCTGTGCGTGCTGTCCTCCATCTTAGTCGACGCTATACGCATCAGTTTCAATATAGTTTCTAAACAGGCACGCCTCGTGTCATTTTACGTAACAATATGAATGATATACATTTGTCTGTTCACTCGCGTGTGAAGATCCGAGTGTTTGCCGACGACTGTGCTGTGTATGCTAATGTGACTGACCATTCCGACCAAGCTCTTCTCAATGATACGTTGCAATCAATCAGTGTATGGTGTAAAACATGGGTATGGAAGCTTAATACTTCCAAAATGGCATGTATTACATTTAGCAGCAAAAAAGAACTTGTAGAATTTTCCTATACAATTAAAATTGCTTAAATGAAAAAACGAATAAATAAAGTAATTAGATCCTACAAATACAAACAGTTAAACTTGAGAAACACACATAGAAAACGTTTGCAGCATGGCTCTAAAGAAGTTTGAATCTTCGAACGAAAATTACGTTGTATGTCATCAACCGTAAAGTTAACTGCATAAAAGCTCTCGTCAGACCGAAAATAAATTATGGGAATCTGATCTCGAGTCCGCACGACAAGTACTTGATCAGGAAATTAGAAAGAGTGCGAAACGTGGTTCGAGGTGTATATTGTAGCAGATAAAAGAACCTCATAACAAGACTGTCTTATTTACAAGTTCTAATAAGGGCGAACTTGTGCCCAAGCCAAAGGAATGACACAGCAGCTGAGAAAAAGGGACCGGACGTCCGTAGTCTTCGCAGACCTTCGCCTCGAGCGCCGTCGTTTTTCTCTTCACGCACGCTGGCCGCTTGGTCGAAGCTCGTGCTCATGCGGGACCAGCTTGTCTACTGCGGCTGGCTTCGTCTCTTTCAGCGGTGACGTCAGCGCTTCTCTTGTTCGCGATGTTTGCCTTACACTGAGCGTTGGCAGTTTCCCATGGCATTATCCCCCTCTCAAGCGGCATCGCTCCGATGCGTGCAATGTGGTTGCAGCATAGAAAGCGATTGGTTGGCTAGTCTTCGTATTGGTCGTAGTAGGGCTTCAAGCGTACAGTGTGTATGTGCTTCGTGGAATTGCGTCGTCTCAAATGCGCGTGGCCTGCAGGCTTGACTTCATAAACGAGGTCACTGAATTGGTGTACTATCTCATATAGGCCGAAATATTGGCAAATGAGTTTTTCAGACAAGCGTCGTTGGCATACTGGGGTCGATCTTCACACTTTGTCGCCAACATCACATCGCGTTTCACGTCTTCCCCGGTAGTAGCGGTCTGCGTCGAGCCGTTGTTGGTGACATATGCCGTACCTTGCTAATTGGCGGGCCTCTTCTTCTCTTTATATAAAGTCGTCCAGATCAGGGGATAGTCGTTTGGTCTGTCAGAAACATGGCGTCCAGTATTGTGGTAACTGCACAACCGCAAGCAAGTTGTAATGGGGTACACTTGGCGGTCTCTTGAACGGCGGTTTTGTAGGCAAAGGGGACATATGGTAAAATTTCGTACCCGTTTTTGCAATCGACATCCACATACATAGATATGATGTCTGAGAGATTTCTGTTAAGACGCTTCGTCTGGCCATTGCTTTGAGGATGATATGTGGTTGTTTTTCTGTGAATAGTGTGAGTCATATTTAGGAGACACTTCATAAGTTTCACTGTCAAAGTCATTCCGCGATCGGTGATTACAACTGTTGGAGCACCATGGCGGAGAACTGTGTTGTGTACGAAAAAATTCGCCACTTCAGCTGCCGTTCCCCTTTCCAAGCAGTCTGTTTCAGCGTATCTCGTTAAGTAATCGGTGGCGACCACAATCCATTTCCTGCCGAATGAAGAAGTCGGAAAGAGTCCAAGAAGGTCCATTTCAACTTGTTGAAAAAACGCTTTTAGTGGGTCTATAGGTTGCAGAAGGCCCACCGGTTTAGCACTAAGTGTTTTTCGTCTTCGGCTTTTGCGGCATGTCTTAACATAGCGCTGTAGTGAAGCTAAGAGCTTGTGCGAATAGTGGCGCAGAATGATTCTTGCAAGTGTTCGTGTAACGTAAAAATGTTAAGGTGTGGGCTCATTGTGGCACGCTCGTATTATTTCTTGTCGCATAGTTGTAGAAATGAAGAGCAGGAACTTTTTGCGGTTGGGCCTATAGTTTCTCTTGTAGAGAACATTTTTCCGGGGGCAAATATTTGCGAGGCTTCGGGGAAATATACGCGGCACTTGTACGTCGACTCTTTTCAGGTGTTTGAAGAGGGTGAGCAAATCTTCTTCAGCAAGTTGAAATTCAGCTATTTGAGTAGTTTTGACAATACCTGCGAATGAAAAGTCCTTGTCTTCTGATAGCGCTGTGTCTACAGGCGCCCGTGACAAACACTCAGCATCGGTAAGCTTTCTTCAAGATCGGTAAAGCACGGCTATATCATATTCTTGAAGTTTGAGGCTCCACCTTGCTAGTCGTCCAGATGGATCCTTGATGTTCGCCAGCCAGCAAAGGGCATGATGATCGCCGACTGCCTTGAATGGCCTACCATAGAGGTAAGGCTGAAATATACTGATGGACCAGATAACCGCAAGATGTTCTTTCTCTGTGGCCGAATAGTTGGTCTCTGCTTCTGTAAGAGTCAGGCTGGCGTAAGCTATCACCTTTTCTTCGCCATTCTGCCACTGTATTAGAACGCATCCAAAGCCGATGTTACTCGCATCTGTGTGTAATTCTGTTTCAGCCGTCTCGTCAAAATGAGAAAGAATTGGGGCTTTTTCAACCGTTTTCATATTTTGTTGAAGGTGCTCTGTTGCTCATTTTGCCACTGAAAAGGCTGATCTTCCCTCGTGAGTTTCTCGAAAGGCTCTGCGATTTTATAGAAGTATTAGACAAACCATCTGTAGTATGCACACAGTCCTAAAAATCTCCGTACTGACTTTTTGTCTGTAGGTACCGGAACCCTTGCGACGGTGCCTGTGCTTTCAGGAAAATGTCGAACACCTTGGGCGTTAACGACGTGCCCAAGATATTGAAGTTCTTTGAAGCCGAACTGGCACTTATTTAGCTTGATTACGTCTAACACAGACTGAATGCTCTTCATGTGCTCCTCGAATGTTGCAGCGAAGATCACTACGTCGTCCAGGTACACTAAGCAACACTGCAACTTCAATCTGGAAAGTACAGTGTCCATTACGCGTTGGAACGTTGCCGGCGCACAACAGAGTCTAAAAAGGAGAGCCTAAAATCAAGCAGTCCGTCCGGGGTAATAAACGCAGTGTTCTCGCGATCACAATCATCAGCTTCGATTTGCCAGTGTCCACATTTGAGGTATAGTGATAAGAATAACTTTGCACACAGAAGTCGATCTAACGTGTCGACGATGCGCGGAAGGGCTGTGGCGCGATGGGCTGTGACCCCGTTTGGTCACAGCGTTGAACTTTCGGATGTCGACACTAAACCATGGCGTGTTATCCCTCTTCTTGAAAAGCGCCACAAGAGAAGCCCACTGGCTGTTAGTGAGTGAGTGAGAAATTTATTTTGGTTCAAAGGTGGCAGAGAGTGGACGGGACCGGAGGCCCCACTAGCTGAGCCAGGTGGCTCCGCCCAGGATGGTGCCTGGAGGTGGAGTCTCTCGGCGATGTCCTGGGCCCTCTGGACGGCCACGAGTTGCTTGCCGAGTTCCGTGCTGGGGGTGGCAGCCACCGAGGAGGTTTGGTCTGGTAGTTGTGATCCCGAGTTAAAGGGGCACAACTAGAGCATGTGTTCGAAATTACAGTACTCGTGATGACAGTGCGGGCAGTGGGGTGAGAAATGTGGGCCGAGTCTATGCGGTATGGTTGGTGTGATGTACGTTTGCATCTGTAGTTGCCAAAGTGTAACTGCTTGTCCTTCATTTAATTTAGGGTGTGGAAGAGGGAAAACTCTGCGCTCTAGTTTATAAGCTGTGATTATAAACTAGAGCCCTCTCGTTCGAATTGCTGGTCGGGAAAGACGAGAGATTACCCATATGAGCCGGGAACCATGCCATATGTGCCAGGGGAACTTCCATTTCATTTTTCTGAGTAGGTATCTTATCCTACGGGCTGTTAGAAACATTATCTTGAAGCACTTCCCGTACCTTATTCTTTATAACTTCCCTTTCCTTCAGTGAAACACAATACGGGTGCTGGCATACTGGGGTGGTTGTCGCGCCCGTTATAATCGTGTATTTGTAATCCTAGTGTGCCGTACTTTTGAACTACTAGAGAAACAGCTGCGAAATTCCCGTACTAGGTCATAAAGCTGTCGACGTTGAATCGCTGAAAGGTTAGGATTGACAAATATGACATCGCAGATGTGAGATGTTAGTTTCATATCGGTTGGTGTAACTTCAAGACTGCTCATTTCTGTCACTTCACGAAACTCGTCAAGAAAGGCTATGACTCTTCATGGCAGAATCTGTTGGAATTCGTTCCGAAAGTATGTGAGGAGGATATCTGCACACCCGTTCCGCGGCTTGATATTTCCTCGTGCTGCACAAACAGTTCTCTTAAGAAAAACATCCATCTTGCAGTCTGCCGCATCGTCATAGCCACTAAATTTATCATTTATTACAAGAACTATTACACTGCTTCGGGGTGGTACCGTTACATCATCATCCCCGATCCGTAATTGAGTGTTGTATTGCTCCTCTTCTTGTGCTGCTCTTATAGCTTCTTCCGTCTAAAATGACGCAGCTTGACTTCTGCAAAGTAATAATGGCATAACGTGGCAGCCTGAAAAGTTGGGCTCGAAAAACTGCCACTCTGTAAAAGCAGGGAGCGGTGGCTTCGATGACCTAATTTCTTGTGGGGCGGATCGGTGGTGGAATCTGTCGATGAGGCAGTTGCGCCTGACATGTCTTCGAATGAAATGCAATTCTGCAGGTTCGAGTTCCCCAAAAAGAATTTGGGAAAATGAATTTCAGGAAATCCAGAAGGTATTCACTCTGCCGAACAGTGGGACGGCACGCCCGCACTAATCGGGGCACCTTATAATGGTCCGCCTGAGCCACAGATATTGAAAGGGTCGGCTGTTGCACCCCTTACGGCACTACGACATATGCATCGGTTATTTTGGTATTGGTAGCAGTATCTGGGAAGTTCAGTCATTAGTGGCCGCGTGCAGGATGCACCCCCGTGGTGCTCTAGTGGCTAAGGTACTCGCCTGCTGAACCGCAGGTCACGGGATCGAATTCCTGTGGCGGCAGCTGCATTTTCGATGGACGCGGAAACGCTTTAGGCCCATGTGTACATATTTCGGCGCACGTTAAAGAACCCCGGGTGGTCGAAATTTCTGGAGCCCAGCACTACGGCGTTTCTTAAATATGCACGGACTTCATACAGTTATCACTGCCATGACACTTAATGACATTACATACCAGCCTGCATAAAAATGCGGTGACTGTCCTTTGAACCATCCTAATCCCAATGTTTCTAGTATTCGCTTCGTTATAGCCATAACAATTGTCTAATATTGTATTTTGATATATGGTCACTCTGTAAACATGCCTGGCAAAAGCAATGTCCCAAAAAGTTGCGAATAAACTATTTCATTGGCGTATTTTAAATGTCACCCATTTGTGACCTATTTTTTAAATTTGGCATTGAAATAGAAAGGGTAACTTTTGTAGCGTTTTTATCTGTATTACCTCGATTTGATATTTTATTTAAAATGCATGCGTAGATTGGAACATTATGGTGAGGCGGTTATAACAGTGAAACGAGGACGTTTTGATTGCGAAGATAAATGGTAGAAAGTGCGAATCATATCCTTACACGCTGTTATAGACAGAGGACGTTGCTTGTGGACTACTATTTGCTCACTATTTCAAAAACTTCATAGGCCCGTATAAAGCGTCGCTGTTATGCTTTCGTAGGAAAACACCATACAAAGTGACAGGGTTACGTGAAGCCTTGAGAATTTGTAATATACGAATTTCAAATAGCTGTTTGACTAAGAAACGTTGGCATGAGCTAAGTAGCATTTGTGAATATTTTGACACTGACAGATAATTTTACATTTCTTATAAAATTTGCAAGATACCTGTTGCATTCACTATTATTCAATGATAATGCTCACTAACTATACCTTTTGTAGAAGTTGAACATCTGGCCGACCTGGCTTTAAGGCATTCGCACTCCAGCGCGTGCAGGTGGCCCTCTCGTGAACATGTTGGCATGATTGCTTTGAAAGAGTTAGTGGTATAGAAGCAACCATGGTTTGTTGAGGGAGAAGTTCGCTATACTGTAATAACTGTAGAGCTATGGCGACAATGTACCACTTTGCCTGGGTATGCGCACAGCCACCGTGTGCCCTCCTGTTCCTTCATGCTCATTTCTCTTGGGAGACTTCGCTCACAAACTTACCTTACCGAAGATTAATCGCACCTTCTTATCACCTATGACTCAACTAGCAGCCAAGTTTATTTAGGCTTGATCTCACTGTTGAGTGCTTTCTAATGTGCCGGTAATAAATAAACCACTCCGCTCAATCCTTAAGTCGAGACAAATGCAGCAAATCGGCACTTCTACTCGGTACGCTGCATGCCTTAGGCGAACCAACCCTTTTACGTGACATTTGTAGAGGGTTTCCTCGAAAGCAGTTACAAGCTGTGCCTTCACTCTGTGGTTGAACAGCTGCTTATTGTACAGAAGATCAATTTTCATTGTTCATTTATGCGGATCTATCTCGAATTTTCACTCAAGAACAAAGCCTATTTTTTCTCACAACAAAGGACACCATGCTTATGCGGGTGCTGAAGCTTCTGCGAAAGAAGCTCTTTAAAGTGGTCACAGAAAAAACTTTCTTACGCGGCGCTACACTGCAAAGCCGGGTAATGTTTGTTTGGACAGACTGATCAAGTTGAGATATGGTTGCATGCAATAGGAAGACAACTGACAAACTACACCGCTGTGGTTATCGCGGTGGTTGTGCACTGGCCAGAAAGACGTGGGAGCTACCCGGGTCGACGCAGGTGCGTTGTCATGCTGGGGAAACTTAGGATACTGTAAGATCTGAATTGTGAGTACGCGCTGATGAACTCCTGGTAGTCGAGATAATGTTCTGCGCTGCACTAGGGCGTTCGTTTAGGTCTTACAGTGATTTCGGAGCGTAAACGCTCAAAAAGTATTAGAAGTAAGGATTTATTTGTTGTTTGTGGAGTCGCGCATGAAGTAAAGTATATTTAAGTGTTTAAATATTACACGGTAACTTTTTTTCTGTAATGCATACAATTCCGGCTAATTCATCCCACTTTTTAAAATATTTGAACCTGCTCTCTTGTTGCTTATTAGTACCAAAGTTTACATCCTGAAATTCATCAACACATAACGAAGCTAATTCAACATTTGTATGTTCTATTTTCGCGTAAACTCAATGCTCAAGCATCGTCTGCCACATACAATGAGTAGTCTTTCACAAGGCAAACTACTCCTGGCGTGGTACGGCCTTGAACATCTTACACGAACACCGCTTTGTATAAATGGTTGAATACTATCTTTTCTTTCTTAATATTATCTAATGTTGCAGCCGCTATTTCGTATCTGGAATGAGAGAATCTCTTTTACACCTATAAGATATTCATTGTGTGTGCCTGATGCTGGTAAAAAAGCAAGATATTTACGTACATTGTACAACACAAGACTTTTAAAAGTTATATAACCTAGCAGACTTGCTTGCAAGTACGTAGAGGGGAACTTGTTCTAAGATAATAAGAAGAGAGAATAAGCCCAGTATGCCCAATAAGACCAAAATGGTTCGTCGAGCCTTGTGCATCGTAAACTTTTACCTGAAACAGGAGACAAAGTATGCGTACCTTTGGGACGTTTTATACACTCGCCAACTCTTTATGATTGCAGTTTGTTTTTAATTTTTGATAGCTTGCTTTTTTACGCTGTAATTGTGTTTCATTGTTAACATTTGACAAAGATGTTCTCTTTATTACAAGTTTTGACAACCTATATTGGTTTTGAGAATGGCACCATATTTGAATTGAATAAATTGCGCCTTTCGCGATTCACACAACGAAGTAAACTTAAAAGTTGCATTTTGAATTTGAGTGTAATATCGGCGTCACGAGGGCACCTTTAATAGCGATCAGGGTGACTTGTATCGGTTTTCTTAATCGCAACCAACTTCATGGCCGCTGCTACGCGGCTTAAGCTAATCCAGTACGAGCTTGGATCAGATGTAATGCACCAAGGGCGCTTCCATGCCGTAAAACATCTCACTCACAAAACTCAGCGTATGATTTCTTGAAAGAGCAATTCATTAGCAATGTTGTTCTTGAGAAAACTGCATGAGCGTCAAAAACTTTTCTTGCTATTAAAAAAGTAATTTTATGAATTCATCATTTTTTGCACTTACCTCTATTGCTGTGTGAGATGCTTAACCTTCGCTTTTTGTTTTTGATAGACCCCGCGCATAGCCGTTCCATCGCAGCGACGCGTCAATTTTGTTGTACGCACCAGGGTGTCACTTCAAGAACCTCAAGTCTTCCAGTCGTTCGCTCCTGCAAGCGGTCAATTACTGCAAAGGTGCTATCTATTGGGCTCATAGAATCAGTCGTAGTTGCTTTACGAGGCTGGCCTTGGCAGCAGCACTTCTAATTCCTCCCACATGCCATTAATGCATTATGCACGCTCCTCACACTCACAATCGATGTATTAAAGTGTTCGTGTTGCTCCACACAACATACTTATGTCCCTCTGTGCAGTGCAGTAGAACAGGTTTATAGTCTGCAGAGTCATGCGAGAATTCGTCTGTAGTCTTCGCAGTGTGGTCGTTTCTACAGCGATCAGTTTACCGTGCGAGTGTGTACAGATTCCTTTAAATTCTCTAAGCCCCTAAATATTTCTGTGTAGCAAGTTTCTGAGCACTGTAGGGTACCCCTTTGACCACAAAGTGCACGTACGTTTCGACATAGTCAAAAGGCTTGCGACACTCATATTCAGTTTCCTTCGAGGTTCTCCGACATCGACGGTGCGAGAGTAGAACCAATGACTTTCAGTCTAGATGCCTGCCACATGAGAATGAAACCAGCTACCACACCCTTTTCGTCCTTGTTTTCGATTAGTGTCGTCAGCTAGCACCACTTGCGGCAGAACGTGCAATACTCGACATTTTGCTTAGCCCCCAAAGTAGTCGCGTATAGTTGCAGATCTCGAATAACTCTCGACTGACGTGCCCGTGTGGGTCACAAGTAAAAAAAAATCACAGCATATCCACGGAGGGAATGTTTATGAGTGGGGCAAAGTGCTGAAGGGTTATATATATATATATATATATATATATATATATATATATATATATATATATATATATATATATATACTGTATATATTTACTCAACAAAATCTACAATTCGTAAGTGATAGCTATACGTCGCTTTCGTTTCCCCTTCATTATAACAGCTTCATGGTCAGTGAAGGGGTGGATCGGTGATCGGGCGTAGTGGGATGTTTGCAAAGACGTAGTGGGCAGCTGGCAAAGGTGCAACTATTGGTGGTCACATACATACATACATACATACATACATACATACATACATACATACATACATACATACATACATACATACATACATACATACATACAAACATACACACATACATACACACACATACATACATACAAACATACATACATACAAACATACATACATACACACATACATACATACATACACACATACATACATACATACATGCATACATACATGCATACATACATACATACATACATACATACATACATACATACATACATACATACATACATACATACATACATACATACATACATACATACTGGACAGACTCATGCCTTTCGGAGCTTCACCCCTAAAAACACCGTGATAATAGGTCGGTCGCGAGAGGCACCGCGCGGCGCTTCCTCAAAACTGAGACAGGCTGACTGCGGGGAGCACGAGTCATTCGTCAGGCATCTTTATAAAGGAGGCAATGGTTTAGCTAAGCGCGGAAGCCTGCGTTCGCCTGCTTCTCTCGTAACTACATGCGGAAGGCACGAACTCTAAAAAAGGCCATGTTCCAAATATTGTTTTAATTTTTAAAAAACTAGAATTTGCTTTTTAATGAACATCTAGCTGTTGTGAAGCGTTCAATTAACCATGATCGATTTTCTTTTTTATTGACCTTTCAACAGGCTCAGCCAGGAGGTGCAGACGCCAGCAATATCGCGATATCTCATGACAACCGCGACGCCGGAATCGTGATAGTCTAGATTCTGAACACAGCTGATGGTTAATAAAAGTGACTATGTAGCAGTACACACACCACACACACACACAAATATATATATATATATATATATATATATATATATATATATATAATTGTTTTACGAAACTTGCGGGGGATTCTGGACACACTAGATGTGGAAGATGGAATAATTATAAAAAACAAGGTAGTTATCAAAAGGGGAGAACAGGTATTTGAACCTGAAGAAATACAACGCGGGCTTCGACAGGGATCTCCCTTGTCACTTTTGTTATTTATGCTGTATCTACAGGGACTGCAAGCCAAGTTAGAGCGGAGTCAACTCGGCTTCAGTTTTTCTTTCGCCAAACAAGGAAAACCTAGTGAACAGTCATTACAAGCATGGATGTAGGCAGATGATATAGTATTAAGAGCCGACAACAAGGAATATCTGCAAAGATTGATAGACATCTGCAGTAATGAGGGAGAAAGGTTAAATTTGAAGTTCAGTAGGAAAAATCGGCAATCATGTTTTTTATGATAACAAAGGCAGTGAGCACAAAATGCAGGAAGTCACGCTAGAAGCAGTGTATCATATAAATATTTGGGCGTATGGATAAATAACGAGGCTGAGTACCTAAGGGAGAACCAAAGATATGTAATGACTAAGGGTGAGAGGAATACAGCTGTAATAAAAAACAGGGCACTGTACAACTACAATCGATAGGACGTTGTGAGAGAAATTCGGAAAGAAGTCATCGTCCCGAGTTTGAATTCGGCAATGTGGTCTTGTGCTTGAAATCAGAGGTTGAAGCAAAATTGGAAAATAAACAACGTGGCATAGGTAGACTTGCTTAGGGAGCACAAGGAAATACCTCAAATCAGGGGGTACAGGGAGACATGGGGTTGACATCGTTTGATTGCAGGGAAGCTAGCAGCAAGATTGACATTAGGGAGCGATTGAGAAAAACGGAAGAGTAGCGTTGGGCTAAGAAACTTTTCAGCTACTTCTACATGACGAATGTTGATACTAAAAAGAGGAAGAAAGTATTTAGACAACAGCAGAATACCAAGCCAAAAAGAAACATTCGTTAAGAAGAAGGCAAAGGAAACAGAGAGGGCCACGTGGAAGATTGGAATGCTTACAAAATAATCACTCGAGACATACCGAACATTCAAGCAGAGAATTGCAAAAGAAAAGGTCTACGATAATTCTCGGGGTAGTTCGCTGCTGTTCGAGGCCGGAACAGAAGTATTGGAGACGAAGACCTAACGAGTCAAACACGAAAGACAGACACAGTATGTAGTGCGTGTGGAGAAGAAGAAAAAACGGCAGAACATTTCATAATGTTCTGTAAAGGGCTCCACTCTATAGTCCAAGATAATAGTGCAGAAAGTTTTCAAAGCATTGGAGCTTAGAGACGGTGAAGGCAAAATAGGCTTTAAGCTAGTAGAAATAACCAGGAGGAGGCTAACTGATTGGTGGCTACAATCAAGGTTTGACTGAAATTCATTTTTAAACAGATGGTGATAGCACTTCATGGCTAGTCGGCGTGAACCTCCGCCCGATCTAAAGAACACAGCTGGATACATCGATCCTTCCAGTGGTAATTTGGACGGCAATAATAATACTAATACGTGAGCTACCAGGACATATAGCTTTGTGAGAACTGTCGGTGGTGGTGCGTAAGCGCATATCATTCCACGTTTTCCACTCCACACTGTTCTTCAATAATTTGTTTCAGGCGCATTTTGTGTTGTCATGCACTCACGAAACATGAGCAATGCAAAATCTGTAGCATTTGCTGGATTCCAGTCCAACTCGTTCATGTAAAGTTACTTCCGACACATTAGAAGAAATTACTTATTTTTAATCAGTGATATCTGGGGTGTAATGTCTCAAAACCACCATATGATTATGAGAGACGCCGTGGTGGAGGGCTGCGGAAATTTTGACCGCCTGGGGTTTTTTAAGTTGCACCCAAATATGAGCCCATGGGCCTACAGCATTTTCGCCTCCATCAGAAATGCAGCCGCCACAGCCGGGATTTGATCCCGCGACCTGCAGGTCAGCAACCGATTGCCTTAGACTCTATACCACCACGGTGGTGCGATTATGTGCGTAATAGGGATGGTCAATATGCTTACTTGATTAGCATATTTAAATCGAGTATATATTTAGGCTATCGGTTTCATTTCCCCGTAATTATTATCAGATAATTTAACAAAATAATACGTTTAAAGAAGGGGCATCTGTAAGAGCCATACCCACCATAGAAAGCAACAGCTTAACTTATATGCAAATATCGACAAAATAGCTTTGAAGCTCTGTCGAGTCACTTCTATTATTATGGGGGGTTTTATGCTCTAAAACCACCACGCGAGTATTCGAGACCCCGTTGTGGATATCTACGAAACTTTTGACAATTTGCTACTCTTTATCGTGTACTGACATCACACAGTACACGAGCCTCTACCGTTTCGCCTCTATAGAAATGCGACCGGCGTGGCCGGGATCAAACCCGCGACCTTCCGGTCAGCAGCTGGGCCCAGGCATACGGCGTTGTTATTTTAAAGTATCAAAGTGACATAATTCAGCAACTTTGCTCTATATAGATCAAACAAAACGGCAAGTCGTGTTTTGACATTTTCAAGAGTTCATTTTAATTAGCTTCTCAGTAAAAAATTAATTATTTCTTAGTCACTTATGTTCTCTTTTGGCGTGCAGGTCTTCATATTGTACTGTTGATTACGCACGTACAATTTGCTTTTGACTGCATTATTTCCAGCAAACTAATATAATGCCATGGCATCGCTTCTGAAACGGGCATTTCCAATAAAATGTTGAACTTCGTTGTGGTTTCGGTCAATTGATTGACGACAATATTCAGTGCCTAAATGAAACTAATTCAAGGCGTACTAAGCTTTTAGAAGATTCATATCATACAATGTGTTTTGTCTCTTGCTGTTTCTTGGACATTTTCGCTAAGATCTGACAAAGAAAACTTGTGTGCACGTGTGTGGACACTGTTAAGCGGCATTATACTATGAACCTAAAAGCATGACTTTCCCATTGTATGTCGGTTCATGCTACCGTTTGGCAGTTCTAATTTTGTGCCATAGCTGTACACCTTTATTCTATAGAGAAGCGACCGTGCTCCAAGGTTGGCGGCTTTATCAAAACATTGCCGAATCATGAAGCATACTGCCGTCCACATAGCGTAGCAACGCCTGGACTTACGATAATGAATGATCCAGATGCTAAGTAGCGGCACAGACTTTCTGGCTTTTTTACATACACTTATGTCGTACTTATGCTATCTTTTTTGTAACAATTATCTAATAAAGGAGCTATATTGTAAAGTAACGGTGCATTTAGTCCCCACATATCAGCTCGAAATCATGGCATTTAAAGTGGGCCAGGTTTCTCTAAGTGTAATACATTCAGTTGAAGACAAGGGCTTCATAAAACCGAGCATTGCATTTTGTGGTGTGAAGACGCTGCTAAATGAGTGGCACGATAATGAAACGCCAGCCCATAGGTAATAGTCATACTAACATGTCAAGTATTGTGTACCAAATCACGTAATGAATATGGTAAAAGAGAGAACTAAACACAATGATGCCAAGAGATTGATTGATTGATTGATTGATTGATATGTGAGGTTTACCGTCCCAAAACTACCATATGATTATGAGAGACGCCGTAGTGGAGGACTCCGTAAATTTCGACCACCTGGGGTTCTGTAACGTGCACCCAAATCTGAGCACACGGGCCTACAACATTTCCGACTCCATCGGAAATGCAGCCGCCGCAGCCGGGATTTGATCCCGCGATCTGCGGGTCAGCAGCTGAGTACCCTAGCCACTAGACCACCGCGGCGGGGCAATGATGCCAAGAGATGTATAGGCGATGCTATTAGAAGTAATTTTATGAAGATGTAAAGAAAGAAATTGGACGAAGAGATAACGTACCACCGACAGAATCTGAAGTTGCGAGCTTCGAGTAACACGTCTGTTGCTCTACCACTCAGCTACCATGGCGGTCATCCCTCCACAGAATGTATGAGATATATAATGTGCATTTACCGCCAGAGCGTATGTCAGTGCCACCTGTGGCGACTGCCATCATTACGAAACACACTTTTTTGCCTGTTGGTGTCAGGTAGTATATGACGTTATGAGGAGCAGGCAGCTGACCAATAATCCCTCGCACACTACCATCAGACGCGATATTCGAAGGCCGCGTGTTCTAATCCTTCTGGTGGCAAATAATCTTTTCATGAAATTTTCGTTGTTCACATTTTTATTTCAGTTAGCTCTTATGGCGTGCCATTTGCTTCCTTTAATATCAGTCTCTTATTTCTGCATTATATTTTCCTAACAAAAAATGAGCCTTTCAGATTATAATTTATTTCTTCATTCGTGGGAAGGGTCTGGTTTTGGGAGATTTGGAGCCTTTAGTTAGAACGGGAGGAATTATTTGTGAGCAGCCAGCTTGTCATATGATCACGTGCTACGTTATGCCAACATATGAAAATTAGTGTTCCACACTCATCACAATGGCAAAAAATGCACGTCACTGACGCTCCCCTATTCAAATGAACATATAATCTTTATAAACTGAATGGAGGGATAACTGCTGCTTTAGCGCAGTGGCAGAGCATTGGGCGCTTCGTTTGAAGGTCACAGGCTTGGGATCTGCTCGTGGCAAGGTATTTGGCGTGGACTTTGTATTCACAAGTTTGTTACAGTTACTGCCAACATTCCAGATAGTTCTCGTGACATAATTGTTTGATAGTTTGCATCTATATTGTGTCTAATGATACGAAATAGCCCTTAAACTTGCACTCCTTTCCTTGGGATGACTTTGAGGCTCACCGTAGAAAAGAGCTCCGGAAATTGAGATCCTGTTGCCATTTTTAACGTGAACTGGCATCGCATAGGAGAGTACTTAACTTTCGAGTCAGCAACCAAGCACCATAGCTACTTCACCAATCTGGTGGACACACTTCCCAACTGGGTTCTGCAGATTACTTTTCGTTACCCATCAGTTTAGTGGTAATGCAAATTAAATTGCCTATATTTCCTTTTATCAGGTATTTGCTGCTTCTTGAATGTTAGCAGTCGTTTTTGGCACTATTTTATTCCTTGATTTACTTTTGGTGCAGGTGCGTTATTGTATCACTTTCATTCAACATTATTCTCTTTTGAGGAAAATTCCATGCTCCTATATGTTTTGTGGCTTAAGGGATTCTTTATTTTGCTTGCGTCATTACTGCAACATCTGCCAAGGAAACTGCTAAAAAGAATCTCTTGCACTCTATTGTTACGGTAGAAGTATTTTTGCGAAAGAGGTGTATTATTTGTACTTTTTCCAGAGAAGTATTTTCAAAAGCTACGTCATACATAGTCCAGTCGCGTCGAACTTTTAAAGCTCAGGCTTACTAAAAACTGGAACAAGTTTCAATTACCTGTAACTTCGTATAAGACTTTCTGAGCATTTATTGTGTTTTGGTGCCGAAGTACTCTTCACATCATACATGCTGATACAGACGCTGATTTGAAGAACGCGTCTAACGGTAACATATTTTTTTGCTTCTTGTAATAAATAGTGCGACTGCTATGCAACTGCCTTTTTTTTCTGTGAGAAAATAAGGCATTGATAAAAGCATCCTCCAGTCCACCTTGCACTTTGCTGAAACTTCATCTTCACCAACCTAGCACATGCCATTTGTCATCATCGCGAGTGCTCTTCCCTGGCTGCCGCTCGCTCGAGAACACGAAATCATCTGTTTGATTTAATATTAGTTGTTCGTGTAAATAGCGTTCGTTTCGGACGTGTCATTTTTCGTTCATGCACGGCAGCCCCGTAGCCGGCTGACCACGAGGTCTAGCGCACTCCTAATAGTAGTAGTAGCAAAAAAAAAACCTCATTATATACTGGAACCAGATGTGTATATTCTCTGTCGCATGCAGGAATATAAGAGTGAAAACTAAGCCTATCCAGGAGAAATGCGACCCTAATTCAAGGCACCACTGCCACGTGCTATCTGTTCGGCTCATTGAATCAGTCGTAGTTGCTTTACCAGGCTGGCCTTGACAGCAGCACTTCTAAGTCCTCTGACATGCCATTTATGCATTATTCACGCTCCTCACACTCACAATCGATGTAATAAAATGTTCGTGTTGCTTTACACAACATACATATGTCCCTCTGTGCAGTGCAGTAGAACAAGTTTATAGTCTGCAGAGTCATGCAAGAATTCGTCTGTAGTCTTCGCAGTGCGGTCGCCTCCACAGTGATTAGTTGACTAAGCGAGTGTGTACAGATTCCTTTGATTTTTTTAAGGCCCTGAAAATTGCTGTTTAGCAAGTTTCTGGGCATTGTAGGGTACTCTAATGCTGTTTTCGTGCTGACCTGATGATCGGTAAAACTCTAGCCACGTCGTCAGCCCGCAAGTTCCCAGTCACGCCCTCACATCCAATAATACCCTCACGCACAGGACACACTTCAAACCTGCTCTATTTGGTGGCAAGATTATCGATGTCACTTGTGTTTTGATGCAGTATTGACGTGGAATGGAGGTGCACAAGCGTACACCTATGAAAAAGTAGAACTGTAGAGTTTATTTCCTTAACAAATATATATAGACTACGACCTTCTCAGGCGAAAACAGGCAATGAATCTTCACAGTTCTATGAAGTAACAGCGTCATGCACTTCGCACTCATGGTAGCGTATTGAGGCATGAAACAGGGGCGACCATCGCAGCAACTATAGGAGCCTAAAGCTAACACTTGAAACAGCAACGCCGTAGCTTTTTCAATCCAGTAATTTACTCGTTATTTGAGAGTATCTTCATCGCAGACAACTGTTCATATATCGTCGAGCCCGTCTGTGCTTTTCGTTGGTGACTAGCAGAACCTGCTGGTTCCATCTCTTAACACAAATATTTGTCATCACTTGAAGTAGGCCGAATTTCGGCAGCTTGATTTATATGTGGGGTTTAACGTCCCAAAACCACTATATGATTATGAGAGACGCCGTAGTGGAGGGCTCCGGAAATTTAGACCACCTGGGGTTCTTTAACGTGCACCCAAATCTGAGCACACGGGCCTACAACATTTCCGCCTCCATCGGAAATGCAGCCGCCGCAGCCGGGATTCGAACCCGCGCCCTGCGGGTCAGCAGCCGAGTACCTTAGCCACTAGACCACCGCGGCGGGGCGAATTTCGGCAGCTTGAATTGGGTTTACTTTGACACTCGCTTGGCCTTTGAAATGGAGTATATATAACGTCATTGCGCTCTATTTTACACATATTTCCACTTTGAAGACAACTTCTGACTTGGGTATTATAATTTTATGGGCAGCGTTACTGCTTTTTTCCTGAAACAAAAATAGTGACGCAAGGGATAGGTTGAATATTGTCCGTGCATATACATTTGCGTTGCGTTCCATGCAGCTCCACTAAGTGTTTTTTTTTGTTTCACACGAATACAACCCGATTTGTGTTCGAGGCTGTAAAGCAAGCTCCAGTGATTTTAAATATATGTGATGGCCTCGGGTATTGCCAACATTTTATTGATTATGCACAAAGTAAAAGTAAACGTTGAGGCATAGTACTTCTAAAGAAGATTTTTTTGTAAGGATACCACAAAGCATGCCTGAAGAAAGCTGAACTGACAATCAAACTGTAAATCAATTATTTAAACTAGCCATAATAGTTAGAGGGAATGATCTTCACTTTAGAATATTAGAAGCAGCAAGTGATTAGGCATGCGCTATAGTATTTTCCAAAATTAGAGTACACTTTCTAAGCTCTTTAGTTGTTTATGAATAAATCCTAAGGCAACAGCATGCTAGTAGCATGCTGTTGACTCAAAAGTAGTTACAAGGAAATAATTGCGAAAACAATGCAACAAAGAATGTTCTTACAAATGTTACTATAACCAAGTCAGCTTCGCAGCTCCATGCACGTGCCGCCACAAGCAGCTGACGCGTGAACTAATAGCGCTGCAGTTCCGTTTTGCTATAGTGCCCAGAATATAATATAAGCACTATAGTTTTGCTGCACATGCTGCGCCCGACGCGCGTGTTGCTGCTCAGACACATAACGTTTTTTGACACTCGCATGCATCTTGGCGCAATTATTTAGTGAACTGTCGTCTATTACGTATGAGTTCTAACTTGTGACGAGTGGCGCGAGTAAATAGTGCTTTCTTGTTTTGCGCAGGGGTGCAAAAGCGTGTAGAGAAATGACACTGATTACTCTTTCTTTGAACCACCCAGTGATCCCGATGAGTTTAAAAATGGGAAAACCTTATGACTCTTCTTTAAAATTTGAACGTGCTAGCGATATCTCGTACTAAGCGCGTTCTTTAGACTCTTAGTGCATGCAATCTTTTCGAACTTTCTATGCACCCAATATTGGGCCCTAAGAGAATAGGCGCAGTAATGCGTGTGCCTCTTGTAGTGGTTGACCGGCTTTAAACTATTCAGCCATTATGATAGTCGCATGTTCAGACACCCGATGGCAATGTACGCTTGTACCACATATTATTACTGCAAGAATTTATGTTGTACTGCTAAGAACCTATACAGGCCGCGTGTATTAGTAAAGCACGAAAGTTATTGTCGCTGCATTTTCAAGAACGATATTATTTTCACTTTATTCACAAGCAGACGCGTGCCTTGTACCAAGAAAAAGATTGTACAAAGACTTGAGCACCGTAATGATGCCCACAGCAGTATAGAGATGACTAAACAATAACGCCCCCGGGCAAGATGGGCGAAAAAGAGTGAAGAGACTGACAAGAAATCTATAGAATGGTTTTTTATTTCAAGTTACACATAAGCACATTGCCTGTGGAAAGATGCCATAAAGACAACAGCATATTGATAGCATGACCGCATGGATCTCCTTCAATTAGGGGAGGGCACCCTCTTGTAGTACTCATTTGCTCTTTATGCCATGGCGAAAAAAAATTTGGGATGAGGGAGGGGGCATAGGCCCGATGTGCAACCCCCTGGCTACGGCCCTGCTTAGACACAAACTGCACTCTGTGTAACAAATGGGGAACGAGTCAACAGGCCATCATTGACTCGTGATCCAATATTCTTCCAGGATGCGTTACAAAGAACCTTGAAGAAAGATCTGCCGATAACACGTCATAAAATACGTTATCTATAAATACGGAGTGAGGGTAGTGTTTCGTATGATATGATATTGTTACTGGGCTTTTACAGTCTCTGGATAACACTATAAGGCTTACAGATTCTGAAGTTAAATGAGCACGGGAAACTTTCCTGAATTTTTAACACACCTGTGCAAGATGCATCGAACGTTGAGTGAGCCTCCTGATTGTATGGAGGTGTTTGATGACTTAGTGAAAATGAACTATTTTTAACCATCACAATGGTGAAGTGGACCATTTTGCTTTCTAATCTTGAAACGAAAATGTTACAAAAAAAAACAGGTGCGTGGCTGTGCAGTAGCCGAACCACTTGTTGCACAAATGCCCCAGGTTGGATGCACACTGTGACCCACAGTTTTAATTTTTATTTTATTTGAATATTTCTCAATTTTTACGTCACAGCCAAGATGATGATTTTTCACTTCCAACCAACTCCGCCGACGTGTGCATTTCTGCAAAATGAACTTTTTAACGCTTTCGCGTTAAAAGTGGGAACAGATGCAGAGCCACAAGAATAAGCGGCTCACTCCCAAGTACAGGGTATGTGAGAGACATTTTGAGGTGGAAGATATTGCAAAATATATAAGCAAATTATATATCACAATGAATTATTTCTACGTCAAGGAAATGGGGTGCCAGGGGCATTGCATCGCCTTTTTCCCGGTCTGCCAAGCGCATCTCGAATCCACAAGTGATGACAAGAACAAGCAGCCCCCCCCACCCCAAAAAAAGGAAACGTGTGGGGATTATCTTATGTCAGAGAAGAAAATAGGGTTGTCATGCTGTCAGTTGAGTGTTTCTTGCGACGACGCATCACCGGACTCCTCAGACGTCACGTAAGCTACACCGTTCGCATTCAATGAAGTGATGAAGATCTCGTTGCCTACCGCGTATTGGCGTGAAGAATTATTCGATGACGCCGTGTCAGGCATGAAGTGCGTTGTTTTAAACTGCAGAACTCTTGGGCCAAGAGAACTGCTAGTACAAAAAACTGTTATTGTTGAACGAGGTGGCAGGTGCACTTTTAACGGCTACAACCAATTGCACAAGCAGCCGTTGCACACTCTGACCACTGTCGCCCATTTTGGAAGTACAGGTAGACAGCCTGAACGTCTGGGACGGCATACCACCAGTCGAGAGTGTGCCCACAACCGTTACTGTTCAACAGTTACTGCTCAAACGCTGCTCAGAGTTTACAAAGTGACATTTCTACTTTCTCTGCCTGTACCTACGGAGACCATTGCGATTCTGCAAAGGTGGTAAAAACCAGAATACAAAACGTTCGCAACCTCTCAAAGACGTTTGCGCAAGCGGCTGCCGCTAAAAGGAACAAAATTAGGAGATCTTGGTTCTTAAGCGACAGCTTTCCACTGTTTAGAATGCGGGAACTGAAGGTGACCTGGCTGGGCTTCCTGCTTTGCTAAGCCTGTCATTTATAGCATCGCCTAAGTAACGAGTGCTGGGTAATAATCAAGCGAAAGTATGCGAGAAAGATGGATAATATTTTAGCCATCTTTCTCACTAGAGATGGGTGATAACCGTGCTCTCTAATTACTCTCACCGGAGAATTCTCTCACGACAAAGATGGCTACACGTTAAAAAAAGCGACCATGATCAAACTGGATTTCTAAAGTGTTTCCATCAGAGCACAGTGTCCATTTCGTTAGGAAATTTTACTTGCCGATGAACACTAGAAAGAACGTGAAAGATGCCCAGCTGATTGGAAAAATAAACTGCGCTTGAGACAAGTCACCAGAAAAGAAGAACGACCCCGGGCTAACAGCTGGTTCTGTGGTCTTCAATTTTTTTGTGTCTGGTCTTTAGAGCAGTTTATTTTCCAATCATGTCTTAGTAACTAGCGCCCAACACAAGCTTCTCATGTCCAGCCAATTCCACCCCAAAACAGCGTACCGTTGAGTGTAATAATAATAATAATAATAATAATAATAATAATAATAATAATAATAATAATAATAATAATAATAATAATAATAATAATAATAATAATAATAATAATAATAATAATAATAATAATAGTAATAATATTAATAATAATTTTATTTGCCATCTTTGTGAGATACAGATGGGGGATTGTAGCAAAAAAGCCGTCTCCGGACAGCTTCACTAGCCTACAACCCTATGTATTTGGCAATGTGGCAATAATACATACAAGCATATTACATATGAATATCAATATTCCAGAGGCGGCAAGTGAAAGGCCATCCAGAGGTGGCGAGTGAAACGCTACAATCGCTTTCCGCGATTGTGGTTGATGAATTATTTGCGACGACACTAAATGTCGAAGTGAAATTTGTGAACCGAATTCATAGAATAGGACGCAGACAAGAAAAGAAATCGTGACCGGTTGTCCCAAAGTTCATTGACTACCACAAAAAATGAATGTTTTAAGAAACTGCCACAAGCTTAAAGGCCAGAACGTTTCAGTCAGTGAAGATTTTTCTACTGCCACTAGGATACTGCGCAAGAAGTTGTGGGATAGTGCTGCGAAAGAGAGAAGCGAAGGAAAGAAAGTGAAACTCACATATGACAAGGTAAACATCGACGGCACTCTGTTTCGATGGGATAGCAGCCTATACAAGGGGGTTTCTATTCTTACAGATAAGGCGTCTTCTGCTTCTGACGTTCAGAGCACGAGTAGGCTTAGACGCAATCGGTGAACTAGTTGAGGTTGCAGGAAAAGTATCCGTTGCCTAAATATCAATGCTCGTAGCATTCTTAACAAGTTAGCTGATTTGGAAAGTATTATTATTGCACACAATCCGCACATCGTAGTTGTAACCGAAACCTGGCTCCATCAAGACGTCAGTGACCACGAGTTAATACCAAAAGGCTTCAGAATCTACCGCAATGATCGTGACGGTAGGGGAGGTGGAGTCGCTATTTTTCTCAAGGAATCTCTGCGGGTGTCCAGATTACCAGATTTGCTGGGGATTGAAAGTGTTGTGCATAAACTATTCCTTGAAGAATGCAACCTGACTGTTGTGGGTATATACCGCCCTCCGAACTGTGATAGTTCCTTTGCTGAAAACCTAAACGAGTTCTTGTGTTTGAACACTATCCGTTCCGGCAACCTGTTACTCGCGGGTGATTTCAACTTACCAGCAATTAATTGATCAGACTATTTCCCAGAAGCTCTTACTGACGCATCTCAACCATTCGTTTACCTCGTTATCTTGCACAACTTAACCCAATTAGCTAAGTCCCCACACGCACTGAACAAACAGCGGAGTCTATTTTGGACCTTTTTCTTGTTTCCAAAGAGCTTTTAAGGAGAAATCTTAGAATAGATGTTTTTGAAAGAATATCGGATCACAAGATGGTATCCTTAACTTTAGAAATGCAGTTTTCTTCGAAACTTTAAATAAAACAAAGTATAATTTCGTTGTTTACATATGCAATGACGCCGACATACAAGATTTACTTGGTAGTTCGTTCTCCGACTTCAGCACTATGTACGAATCAACTGATGGCTCCGTCGAACAAATGTGGCGTTTCTTTAAGGAACTGGGTTTTCGATGCATTGCGCAGTTTGTGCCAAAAAAAAGGTTGTGCACAGCTGTAACTCTTGGTTGACGAAGGACCTCGTTCGAATGGAGTGTAAGCCTAAAAAGGTGAGAACTAGGCACTAACGTCATCCAACAGACGCTAACGCTGAAAAGATTACTGAGCTACACACTATGCTAGGAAACGGTATAAAAAAGCAAAAGTGAACTTCCGAAACGTGACACTGAAAAACTTTCTTCTCTCATTCCCTGATAAGTTCTGGCGGCACTTGTCACCGCAATAAAAGTCTCTGCTGTGTCTGTCCGCCGGAGACACAGTACTCGATGACAAACTTGAAATAGCACAAGTACTTAACACACATTTCTTTTCTGTGTTCATTCAGGATAATGGCAGTGCTCCAAAAACTTCGCGTCTCGAAGAAATACTGCCGATTGATGGCATATTCTTTAGTGAGGAGGGGGTCCTGACGTTGCTTCTTAAATTAGACACAAAGAAACCTCCTGGTATTGATGAAATACCGAACGCTTTCCTTGTGCGATATGCTGAATAGTGCGCGAAGTATTTCTCTCTGCTATATCGCAAATCACTAATTCGTGCGGAACTTCCAGATGACTGGAGATTTGCTAAAATTACCCCATACCTCAATCAGGCGACCAATAATCACCTTCTTCATACAGGCCTATATCAGTTTTATGTACTTCTGTGAAGCTACTTGAACGTATCATATTTAAGCACATATCTCCCTTTGTTGAGAGCAATAATTTGATCGATTATCGGCAACATGGATTTCGTAGAGGAATGTCTACCGTAACCCAGCTATCCTTAACAATACATGACCTCGCTTTAGCATTATGCAGACATAATCAGATAGATATAATATTTCTAAACTTCGAAAAAGCCTTTGACCGGGTATCCCACTCCAAGCTGATACTAAAACTGAAGCCCATTCTTGAAAATGATCGCCTTTTGGCCTGGATTGCTGCGTACTTCTCGTCAAGGTGGCAATATGCAGTCATTGATTGCACAGCTTCTCCTTCAGCTCTGGTGGCATCTGGTGTTCCGCAGGGCTCCGTTCTCGGGCCTCTATTTTTCCTGCTATATATTAATGATATTGTTGAGAGCATAGGCGTCCAAATTCGGCTATTCGCAGACGACTGCGTAATATACCAGGAAGTATCTAGCCCTATTGATCAGGTCCTGCTGAATCAACCATTAAGTGCAATTGCAAAATGGCGTTGTACATGGCAGATGACACGTAATAGTAAAAAAACAGTAGCAATGACCACAGCTCGCAAGAATAAACCCCTTCAATTTACCTACTTCATCAATAAACAACCTTTAAGCTTAGTGCAAAGCTATAAGTATTTAGGAGTAACGATAACCTCCGATTTGCGCTGGAATGAACATGTAACGTTTATTGCTAAAAAAGCCTACAGACAACTGGGATATCTTCGGCGCACGCTGGGTCACTCAACAACGTAAATAAAACTATTAGCCTGCAGGACCTTTATTAGGCCTATATTGGATTATGCAGCGGCCGCCTGGGACGCCTAGACAGCCTCTAATAAACTAAAGCTGGAATGTATCCAAAGAAAATCTGTTCGATTCATTTATAACAGTTATAGTTGGAAAACATCCCCGTCTTACCTCCTACAGAAAGCAGGACTAGAGAAACTTGAAACAAGGTGCTGTCATGACAGGTTAAAGTTATCTTATTTGTTCTATCACAAAATACTACGAGTTAATTCATCCGCATTCATAAAATCATTAGCCGCTTTACTCGGTCTCTTCACGCAAAAAATGTGGCCGAGCTGAAATGCAGAACAAACACTTTTACGTATTCTTGTTTTCTTCGAACAATCTCCGAGTGGAACACCTTATCAGCTCATGCGCTAGAACATTACAACATTGATTCTTTTCTGCAGGTGATCAGAAATGAAGTTCTTTAATCGCCACTATGCTCGAAGCTTCTTGTAAAGTCATGTACTCACTTGCATTCGCTTTCACTTTGCTGTGTTCGAATAAATGGTGAAACTTTGTTGTCCTTTTTTTCCTTTTGACCTTTTGGGCTATGTAAGTACAATGTTAGTACCTGCAATGCTTTCTGCTATGTAAATACGTACCTAATGTGAGTACCTTGTGCTATGCGAGTACTAATTGCCGTGCAATGGTTACCTTTCGTTGCTTTTGCATATTTGGCCAATGCCGTTGATTTGCAGAATACTAAGTCTTGAGTTTCTTTTTGTTTGTGCAGTTCTATTCAATATTTCGTGCTTGTTCTGTGTTGTGTATTTATGCCCCATTTCTTCCTAAGGCCTCCATGTGAGAGCGGCAGTATGTAATAAATAAATAAATACTCCTGTACTTTTACACAATTATACAAACACAAAGCCACACAAACACGCATATATACATACAGGGGCATGCTAGTGCTTTAAAATATTTCAACACACACTTTCATCTTCAAAGGCAACAAAATAAAAAGCATGTCTGTATTGCACATGAATCTACACAGAAACCATATGCATCCTTTTAGGATCTTTAAAAGAGGCCGTTAGAAGATCAAACTGCATCGAATTATAGCTGTTTAGTAGCATAGGTATAGTCTTCACGACTGGCGAGAGCTGCGACGACAACGTGGATCATTCACGCTGCAGCAGACAGCGCACGTGGCTTGAAGCAAGAGGGCACAACAGCGCCACTAGTTCTCGCGTCGGCCGACGTGGTCACTTCGGAGAACGCGCACCTACGGGGAGCTGCGAAACTGACTTGGTTCTAGTAACGTTGGTTCTTACTGTGTTGCTACTTTTAAGGATGATTGTGCTATTTTTAAATGAGACGCATTTCATAGTGGACTTCCCGCCTTTTGAGACTATCGACTTAATCATCTATCTTACCGCCTACGTCTGGGTGCTCTCGTGATCGCATCTCTACTTTCAGATTGACACAACGAAATAGCCGGATAAAAGCATATCATAAAACATAATAGACGTGAAAACACTGTGCCGTACGCCGCCAAATATTTCTTGTGTAAAACACGTGTGTCACAGGCCCAGCAAAGGCAACAACGGGCATTGGCGAATTCGAGGGCGTTAAGGAAAAGTGACTGGAGCAGCGTGGACGTGAATAATGCACAGTCGAACAAGGCGATTCCGAGGTCTAGGTCTAGGACCTGCTTTGAAAAAAATCCTGGGTTGGGTACTCTTCGTAAAATGTTAATTCGGGTCGCAGTACTGGCTACATGTTTTTATCCGCGTCCCATTTTACCCCTACGATATACCCGTCTCCTCGAGTTACGTAATTTGTATACTTAAGCGCCATTCACTGAAGTTGGTCTACGTAGCACTATTTAGGGATACAGTGTTTGTAGGCACAGGAAGCCCGCATCAGCTTACCAATTCTGGTGTTGAAAATACCCATGTTACTGTTGTTGTCATACCTAAACTACAAACAACTGGTCATACTAAACACAGGCGACTGTTCATTGTATGCTTCTGCGTACATATCGTATTTGTGCATATCATTACAATTATTTCATGACCTTTCGCTGCATCAAAAATTTAAACCTCCACTACCTGTCCTCATGCTTCGCATAACATCAATTTATATGCTGCATTGAATTTACGAAATTTTCACCCGTGCACATCAGCGTAAATCTGCCCAGGTGGCGCTGCAAAATATACACAGCATACTCTCCAAGGGAATAATGATGAGTGGGCCGAACCATCCGTCACTCTGCCCATGTGTCAATCTGTCCGTTTGTTCTCTCTTTCTTCCATCCGCGCATCCTTTCATTCTTGCGGGCGTCCTTACTTCTGACCATCCGTGCATCCGCCCGTGCGTCCCCCCGTCCATCCGTTCATCTGTCCATCCGTCCGTCCATTCGTCTGTTTGTCGGCCTGCCTGTCTGTCCGTTGATCTGCCTGTCTGTCCGTTGATCTGCCTGTCCGTCCATTTGTTTGCCTGTGCGTCTGTGTTTGTCCCTCTCTCTGTCTGTATGTCTCTCCGTACACTTAGTGAAAACTCCAAGTATAGGAATCTGATAGTTTTCATCATGTATTCATCTGATACAAGTACCACCGTCCAGCGAACATTCTAACAAGTAAATGAGAGGTAGCTACCTACTACTACTACTACTGCTGCTGCTACTACTACTACTACTACTACTACTACTACTGCTACTACTACTACTACTACTACTACTACTACTACTACTTCTACTACTACTACTACTCCATACATCGGGACGCATGACCCACGCCTTAAGAAGCTTCGTTCCTTAACCACTGCTACCAGCACCCTCATCCCCACGCTGACCATAGCTGGGTAGTGCAAATAGTACCATGCGAAAGCGAACGTGCATAGGCACTTTAGGTGGTGTTGAGAAGCGGTTTGCTGAAAATCAAGAAGCTGGCAACCTTCTACCGTCAATCCAACTTAACTTAAGGCAAGTCAGAAGCTCATCAAAGTTAACGTTGGCAATAAAGCATCTCTCTTTTTTCGTTTCTTTGTCCACTTCATCTGATGACCTATACCATGACCGAAGCTAAGAAGACTGTCTATATATATATATATATATATATATATATATATATATATATATATATATATATATATATTATATATATATATATATATATATATATAATTATTGAAATTTAACATTTAACAGACAATAATTCCAAGGAAAGTATAGGGGAAGTTAAGAAAGAAAAGTGGGTGAAATGATATGTTGCCGTGGGCAGTAACCGAACGCGCGATCGTCGAAATAGCGCCCTTAGATGCTCTACTACTTAGCTACAACGGCGGCTATCCTTCCAGCCACTTTATTGGGTATATATGTGAATTTCAACGTGGGAGTGTCAGTCAGCGCCCTCAGTATCTATTGCGGCGAGTGTGGCACACTCTTTATGTGTGGTGTCACGCAGCACGTGAACTTGTTACGAGCTGACAGCTAACGAATAGTCCTGAGACCCCAAGTCCTCCAGGACGAAACCTTCGTTATTGAGTAAGGGAAAGAAGCAAATCCTAAAGGGTTGGTGTCACCAAATTTCAAGGCTGTGTTAAATCGGTTATGCTTTTCCTCTGTATGCAAGGACTCTCCGCAGCAAGTGTTGGACACAACAAACGCGTAGAATATATTTTAATTCAATTTCGAAAGTTTAGCTGAATGCTCACTCATACAATCTAGGCCCATCGCTTGCGCAGCAACACTGCTGTTTCAGAATATGAGAGGCAACGGCAGTTGTTGTGACGTCACATGCGATATGTAGTGACGTGAGTGATCTCTGTCATTTCCAAAACGAGGCTGCTATTACGAGTGTGCTGGTGTCCCCGGCAAACACACTGTGTGCGTCTGTCAAAGACACTGGGTGCTTTCAGACTCGACGCGTCCTTCACGGACAACGGAGGCGTCCGTCAGAGACGCTGCGCGCCTCCGACAACGGGGCTACCCCTCCTACTTCAGCGTGTCGGTGCCTATAAAAAGCCGGCGAATCTAGCATCGGGCGGCTCTCTCGTCCACGTTCTGTACATACGCTGTAAATATAAGCGCTTTCTTTCCTTCTGGCTGCCGTTTTGCCACTGCCTGGATGCTACTGCAGCTGCCCATGACCACTGTCAGCGCGTTTGTTTTGCTGACATGCTGACACTTGTGTGACACATGTGTGAGAGAGCAGACAAAACTCAGCAGAATGGGCGCCACAGCTTTGTGTGGTCACGTGACCAAGCCACCCATGCATCGACATCACTTCCCAACTTGGCGCCGCGAAACCGAAACAGAAAACGGTCTACCTAATTAGAGCAATAATAAATTATTTCGCGAAATTACACGAATTTCGATGCGTGCATCATGCTTCCTGGAGATGAAGGAAACGCTTACAGCAAAGAACACGCATGCCACAAATTTGGTGGCACCAATCCTTTAAGGGCTCGTTTTTTTGTACCTTGGCACAACACCAATGAAATCTTGCAGGCAATACTGCAAAGAAAAGTATAGGGGAAGTTCTTAGACTGAATTGTACTGTAAATGTGAAGAAAGGAGAGCGGGTGAAAAGATAACTTGCAGTGGATAGGAACTGAACCAACGACCTTCGAATAACGCGTTTAATGCTCTACCACTGAGCTACCACGGCGGCCATTCTCCCAGCAACTTTATTGAGTATATATGTGAATTTATACGTGGGAGTGTCAGTCAGCGCCCTCAGTAGCCATGGCGGCGAGTGTGGCGCAGTCTTTATGAGCCTGTGTGTTCTTTGAACGGGTACCCGGTTGTATCCACTGCCGGAGGTGGTGGCGAGCCTCTGCAACCTAGCGTCTGGGGGCGAGGTACCTCTGAAAAGAAAAAAATTGAAGATCACACGAATGGACACTGGTGCACTCTGCCATGGTGCATTCCCAAGGGAGGCTAACAGCATAGTTCGCTATGCGAACCGAACAGTGTCAGAATGGCTGGGAGAATGGTAAGCTCCTGTAATCTGATGACTCAGGAGTGCTGGCATTAGGAACGCATTCCTTGAGACAAGACCTGACAGACTAGGCAGCATCGGCAGGAGGTGCTTGTGTCCCTCTGTAATTCAGCGTATGTGGATGCCACGGCTAAGGAGTCGGTCTTTGCAAGCCAGACATAGAAGTTTTCGGTCCACTCCATGATCCAGGTGTCTGGACGGTATGGGTGGTGGCGCGCCCATGTAATCCAGCCTAGTTGGAGCCACGACGTCGGATCTTGCTCTCCCCACCTCCTAGAGGTCCACCACGGGCAACGTGTGAGCGGAGTCGGATGCTCACACAGCTAAGAGGGAGGGAACAGCGCGTAGGCCACCTGGCCTCCACGCTTCTCGTGTAGAGGTTCCCGCTGGCATGACGTTGCTACGCTGACGGTGGCACCCCAAGGTCGCTTGTCTTTGTTGGCGTCAGTACGCGGAGCATGGCGCTGGGCTTGAGACCCATAAAGGTTTGGCTAATTTGATAACACAACATTCAATAGAAAACTGCCGCCGAGTGGTGGCGGTACTAAGCCACCTGCTTGGTACCGTTAGTAGACAAAAAAACGCGCTACATCAGTCTACACTATATGCCCAACAATTCGCAACAGACACTGGTGATAGATATGGGGCGGTAATTGTTAGGAGACGACCGATTACCTTTCCTGAAGATGAGGACGACCTTGAAGACGGGGACGACCTTCCCGATCCGCCAGTCCTCTGGAACTGAACGTGAATGTAATGATTGCTGAAATAATAGCGATAATAAGAAACTGGTTACATGTTTGGTGTTTTTGAGCACTTTGGCATTGATATCATCAGTTACAGCTACTGACGAGTTTTTTGAGTTGTCGATGATATTCACAATGCCACTTGGACTATAGGGAATACAATTTATGAGCGAATGCGCGTAGGGCGAATATGAAGGAAGCGTCTGAGTAGGTTCACAGGTGAAAATCGAGCAAAACGTATTGTTTATTATAATATCGCCATCCTCTTGGGCAAAGGGACAACCATCAGAATCGATTAGCGAAATACCTTCCGTTTCTTCGGGTTTAATAGTTTTCAGAACTGTTTAGGATTGTTGTGCAGCAAAGAAGGTAGCGTGGTCCCGTAAAAGTGACTTTTGACGTGCGTGATTTGAGGTAAATAATCCTGACCTGCAGGGAAATACTTAGCCCAAGCCGAGTTAGAATTGCAACACTTAGCAGATCGGAATAATGTTTTTTTCTTAATGTGGGGTTGTTTAGTTTTCCGTTAAACCACGGGGACTGTGCTCTCTCTTTGACAAGAATAGAGGGGATATTGCCACGTTCCATTTCCCCAAGTTTTTGTTATCGTCCCAAAACACCGCACGATTCTCAGCGCAAACCACGCCTGCAGTTTTCGAGAAGGTTCCGGACTGTAGTAGATCATTTCGATAAGATCACGCCCACTGTGCGAACGGTACAGATTGTTCTGGAACCTACGCCACCGCCAGCGATAACGCTAGAGCATTCGACAGCAAGAGTATAAATGCCGACGCTCCGTTCGCCGCTATCAGTCCGAGACTGCTATCTGTGCAAGACTACTGCTATAATTGGACTTTCCGTTTACCGGGCACAGCTTCGCCCAAATAAACAGTTACATCCCAACACGAATTCTCCTGTCATCGGCCACGTCACGACTCCGTGACATCTGGTGGAGGTGGTGCTTCCTTCATGTACCGGACGCCCCCGTCAAGCCGTGAACCCAGCATACGTCGCGGAGAAGACACCGACGCCAACCAAGAGCAGCGAACAAGCCGCCGACAGCAAGGTCTCCCACCGGAGTACGGGCGTCTACAAGAAAATGCGCGGAAGGCCAAGGCACTGACCTCTACTGCAGCGACATTGACAACCGGAGCGTCCCAGCGCGCGATCGTCATTCATCAACCCAGGCAACCACCAACGTTTCATGGGTCATCGTTTAAAGGCCCGGAAACCGGGCTAGAAACATACGACCGTGTGGCCGCCCTCAACCACTGGGACAACGAAGAAAAGCTCCGTCGTGTGTATTTCTACCTGGAAGCTACCGCGAGGACCTGGCTAGAGAATCGTGAGTCCACGCTCCGAACGTGGGATGTCTTCTGCGGCGCATTTCTGCAAACGTTCGCGAGCGTCGCTAGCAAAGAGAGGGCCGCTGCTCTACTAGAGACCCGGGTTCAGCTACCAAATGAGAAGGTTGGAATTTTCACAGTAGAGATGACCCGCCTATTTCGTCACGCTGACCCAGACATGCCTGAGGAGAAGAAAGTTCGTTTCCTCATGCGAGGGGTCAAACAGGAGCTCTTCGCGGGACTAATGAGGAATCCACCGAACACCGTCCAAAAATTTGTATCCGAGGTGACCATCATCGAAAAAAACCCTTGACATGCGCACCAGACAGTATAATCGTCGCCTGACTCCAGAATGCGCTGCTGCTCAAACCAGTGACTCCAAAAACCTGCGTGAAACGACCCCAGCGATCATGCGGGAAGAAGTGCGCAAACTGTTGCCTTCGGCGCACCCTCAAGTGGATTCGATCGCCGACATTGTGCGAGAAGAAGTTCGGCAGTCACTTCGAATTCCCCAAACACCGCTGCCTGAGCCAGAAACTATGCGCTACGCCGCTGCAGTGCGCCACAACGCTCCTCCCCGTCCACGCCAAAACGCCGCCCCGTCGCACTTCCGCCGCAGACGCCACCACCGCCACCACCCCCACCGACGACCTACCGTTCACCAGCGGGCCAGCGCAGTGCACCGAGAAAAACCGACGTTTGGTGCACCCCTGACCACCGCCCACTGTGCTACCACTGCGGCGAGGCCGGGCACACTTACCGCCGTTGCCAGTACCGACAGATGGGACTGCGTGGCTTCGCCGTCGATGCACCACGTCCGCAGCCAGGGGAACGACCACGTGACATCGCCGACTACCTGACAGGAACTCAATGGACACCTCGAAGTCCTTCCCGTTCACCGTCGCCCTGCCGCCGCATGTCACCGCACCCCCGGCAGTACTCCGGCCCAATGTGGGGCCGGTCTCCTAGCCCGTATTCGGGAAAATAAGGGCAGCAACCGGTGGAGGTGCGGTTGCTGTGCGACGAACTACCGAAGATCCTCCGACGACGACGACGCCGCGACGGAGCTTTCCGAACACAATGCCAACCAGGCAAAGCCCTGGCGGCGAAAGCTCAATTACTAGAGGTGGCCTGACGACGCAACATGGAAGCAGCGGAACAAGCCGATGCAGCCGTGACCCGATGCCACGCCCTAACTGTAATGCGAGACGGCGAACTAGCGACATCGACGTTCTTATCGACGGCCACAGTGTGACCACTCTCGTCGATACTGGAGCCGACTATTCTGTCATCAGTGGGTCGTTCGCCGCGAAGTAAAAGAAAGTTAGGACAGCTTGGAAAGGCCCTGAAATCCGCACAGCCGGAGGTCATCTCGTAACGCCTGCAGGAATCTGCACAGCGAGAGTCACCATTAACGGCCGTATTTATTCTACAGACTTCGTAGCCCCACAGCGTTGCTCGAGAGATGTCATCCTTGGCATGGACTTCTTATGCCTCCATGGTGCTGCCATCAACCTAAAAACAAAGTCGATAACGTTATTCACAGAAGAAGCACTACCACCGCGCACGCCTTCAGGACACCATGCCGTGAATGTGCTGGAAGAACAAGTCACCATTCCGCCTCGCTCAAGCGTCAATATTGCAGTTGGCGCTCCTAAATCACCTGACTTAGATGGCGTCGTTAAAGGCAGTCAGCATCTGTTGGTCACCCGCAATATTTGCGTCGCAAGAGGAATTGCAGAGCTGCGGGGAGGCAAAGCAACGGTTATGCTCACGAAATTCAGCAATAAGTACAAACATGTGAACAAAGAAACAAGGGTCGCATACATCGAAGAAATTGTCGAAGCCAACAGTGCTTTCGCTCTCGCCGTTTCTGCGGAACCTGCTCAGAGGAACCAAGCCCCTCCCATAGCTTTCGACGTCAATCCCAGACTTCCGAACGATAAGCAAGAACAGCTCAAGGCCCTGCTCCTGCAATACGAAGATTGCTTTTTGTCGTCATCGAAAATTCGGCAGACCCCAATCACGACACATCGCATCATAACCGAAGAAAATGCCAGACCACTCTGTCAGAGTCCGTACAGGGTTTCGACGCGAGAATGTGAGGCCATGAAGAGACAAGTTGATGAAATGCTGTGGGATGACATTATCCAGCCGTCCAAGAGTCCATGGGCATCCCCCGTAGTGTTAGTGAAGAAAAAAAGTTGGACCCTACGTTTCTGCGGCGATTATCGCCACATGAACAAAATCACAAGAAAGGACGTGTATCCTCTCCCACGAATAGACGACGCACTTGATCGGCTCCATAACGCCAAGTACTTTTCGTCAATGGACCTCAAGACTGGCTATTGGCAAATAGAAGTCGACGAAAGAGACCGAGAAAAGACGGCGTTTATAACACCGGACGGCCTATTCGGGTTTAAGGTGATGCCCTTCGGCCTTTGCTCAGCGCCTGCAACTTTTCAACGCGTTATGGATACAGTACTGGCAGGATTGAAGTGGCAGACATGCATTGTGTACTTGGACGACGTCGTCATGTTTTCCTCGAGTTTCGACGAGCATCTTCGGCGCCTTGAAGCTGTACTTCAAGCCATCAAGACGTCCGGACTCACACTGAAGCCAGAAAAGTGCATATTTGCGTATGAGGAGCTCTTGTTTCTGGGACACGTTATCAGCAAGTCTGGAAATCGTCCCGATCCACGGAAAACAGCCGCCATCGCCGACTTCCCGCCGCCCACTGACAAGAAGGCCGTGCGCCGATTTCTGGGCCTGTGCACCTATTATAGGCGGTTCGTGAAAAACTTCGCGCGCTTCGCCGATCCTCTCACTAACCTTACCAAGCCCGACGTGGAGATCAAGTGGGAAACGCCACAGCAACATGCTTTCCAGGAGCTTAAACATCGCCTCCAGACGCCTCCGTTACTTGCCCATCTCGACGAATTCGCCGAGACAGAAATACATACTGACGCAAGCAGCGTAGGTCTTGGCGCGGTTCTCGTGCAGGGGGCTGACGGACTTGAAAGGGTTATTAGTTACGCCAGCCGATCGCTATCCAAAGCAGAAGCAAATTATTCCACAACAGAAAAGGAGTGCCTCGCCATCATCTGGGCTACGTCGAAATGTCGCCCCTACCTCTCCGGCAGGCCCTTCAAAGTATTGAGCGACCACCACGCCTTGTGTTGGCTAGCCACCTTGAAGGACCCTTCAGGTCGCCTCGCTCGATGGAGCCTGAAACTTCAAGAGTATGACATTATTGTCATTTACAAGTCCGGCAAAAACACTCTGACGCCGACTGTCTCTCTCGTGCGCCTGTCGACCAACCGCTACCAGACGACCCGGATGACGAGTACTCCTTAGGAACGATAACTACCGACGACTTCGCTGAACGACAGCGGGCCGACCCGGAACTTAAGGCCCTAATAGAATACCTCGAAGGCAGGACCGCCGAAGTCCCGAAGGTATTCAAGCGCGCACTTGCGTCGTTCTTTCTACGAAACGGTCTTCTACAAAAGAAAAACTTTTTACCGCTTCGAGCTAAGTACCTCCTTGTGGTGCCTTCAGCTCTGCGACCAGAACTCCTGCAGGTCCTGCACGACGATCCGACGGCAGGGCACCTCGGTGTTTCTCGCACGCTCGCGAGGATACAAGAAAGAAAGGCCATGCCTTACCGCCGACGTCACTCGTTATGTGAGGACATGCCGGGACTATCAGCGACGCAAGACACCTTCGACAAGGCCAGCGGGACTTCTGCAGCCAATTGATCCCCCTTGCCGACCTTTCCAGTAGATTGGTATGGACCTACTGGGGCCGTTCCCGACGTCGGCTTTCGGAAACAAGTGGATCGTGGTAGCTACCGACTACCTCACCCACTACGCCGAGACAAAAGCGCTGCCAAAAGGCAGTGCATCCGAGGTAGCTGAGTTCTTCGTCGAAAATATCGTCCTACGTCACGGCGCCCTGGAGGTCCTTATCATCTACAGAGGAATGACATTTACTGCCGACTTAACTCAAGCGATCTTGGCATACAGCCAAACAAACCACCGCAGGACGACAGCGTACCACCCACAGACCAACGGCCTCACCGAGCGGCTTAGCAAGACGATCGCCGATATGCTGTCAATGTATGTCGATGTCGAACACAAGACGTGGGACACCATTCTTCCGTATGTGACCTTCGCATACAACACGGCGGTGCAGGAGACGACGCAGATATCTCCATACAAATCGGTTTACGGAAGGAGCCCGGCAACGACGCTCGATGCCATGTTACCCAACGTCACCGACAAAGAAAACCTCGATGTGAGCGAGTACCTTAAACGCGCCGAAGAAGCCCGACAACTTGTGCGTCTCAGTATCAAAAATCAACAGACGACCAACAGCCACCGTTACAACCTTCGACGACGCTTCGTGGAATACCAGCCCGGTGAACGTGTTTGGGTGTGGACGCCGATACGCTGACGTGGACTAAGTGAAAAGCTTCTGCGACGGTACTTCGGACCGTACAGGGTGGTTCGACGTCTCGGCCCACTTGATTACCAGGTTGTCCCCGACGGCATCACGAACTCCCAACGACGCCGATCACGACCTGAAGTCGTACATGTCGCGCGCCTCAAGCCGTTTCATGAACGTTAACAAACAGAAAGTGTTTTTTATATAATTGTTGTATTGTAATTTATTCATTGTACTTTCTTGCATTATTATTGTACCTTCATCTTTAGTTAAAGCATCGGAACGATGCCTTTCTCCAGAGGGGGGCAATGCCACGTTCCATTTCCCCAAGTTTTTGTTATCGTCCCAAAACACCACACGATTCTCAGCGCAAACCGCGCCTGCAGTATCGAGAAGGTTCCAGACTGTAGTAGATCATTTAGTAAGATCACGCCCACTGTGCGAACGGTACAGATTGTTCTGGAACCTACGCCACTGCCAGAGATAACGCTAGAACATTCGACAGCAAGAGTATAAATGCCGACGCGCTTCGCCGCTTGTCAGTTGTTGATCGAAGGCCGACGCTCCGTTCGCCGCTATCAGTCCGAGACTGCTATCTCGGCAAGACTACTGCTGTAATTAGACTTTCCGTTTACCGGGCACAGGTTTGCCCAAATAAACAGTTAAATCCCAACACGAAGTCTCCTGTCTTCGGCCACGTCACGACCCCGTGACAATATATTTTGTGGTTAGACGTAACATCTCATTTTTAAACATTGACTGGTTAGTTTCGATGGAGCGTGATTGATAGTGACTTTCGAATTCATCACAAAAGACAGCTAACTAATCAGTCATAGAAGCGTAGCCACCTTTGTCATACAACATCGAAGTTTTTATAGTTGTTTTTTAATTTTAATTATATACCTAGTCTAGGTGCCACGAACTACACACTGATAACTCAGTGGTGGGAGATAAGTCAATGAACATCAGATGTCGGCGCGTGTTGTAAAACGTAGGTCGAGAATGTTTGAAGAATGAGTTGAAATGCGTGTTGGCTCTGTATATAGTTGAGATAGACCAAATGTAAGACATGTGTTCAGGAAATCACTTTAGATGCTATTTTTTGTTAGCGTGACTGCTTGCTTAGACCAGTCGATCAAAGGAAAGTTGAAATCACCGATGATAAAGATGGGAGAGTTAGCATAGGCTTCTTTCATAGTTTGCGAGCATAGATGGAAGCTTCTATTTTACGAGCTGGCACTATTCGGTGGTTGATAACAGACACCAATAAGTATACGCGGCAATGTAACATTACGAAATATCCATAAGAATTCTACATCTATGATACGAAAACTTACGTGCAAAGCAAATTTCGGTTAGCAGCAATAACAACGCCGCCACCCCGTGAGCCATCAGGTCTATCTTTACGAAAATATCAAAATTACGAATTCTGGTAACAACTCAGAATCTAGGACAGACGAGTTAAGCCACGTTTCGGTTAGTAAGACTACATCGCTTGAGGATGAGTAAATGAGGCTACAAAACTAGTCACTCTAGAATATCAATCTAAGATATTTGTGTATAGAAATGACAGGGGCGTTCAGAACGGGCTACTCAGATCATTCCGTTGTATAACCGTGCGCTAGGACAAACGCTCAATGACTTTTTTCGCCGTGTGGTCATAAATATAGTTTTTGTTATTACAATAAAGGGCGTCGTAACGGAGCTTAAGTCTAGGTTACGAGCCCATATATATATATATATATATATATATATATATATATATATATATATTCTCCTACACCTTCCTACCTTCCTTGGCATCATTGTCTGCTAGATCTCATTATTATTGTGTAAAACACGAAAAAAGAGCCCTTAAGTATATACTTGTTTCCCTTATTTATTAACGAGCGTCTCATACTGGCTGACTTGGTGCCTTTAGGCTGTATACGAGGGAATATTGGTCAGCTGTCAGTTAGTAATAGGTTCACGCGCTACGTGACGCTGAACAGGCTCATAAAGAGTGTGCCACACTTGCCAGCATGGCTACTACTAGCGCTGACTGACACTCCCATGTTTAAAATTGACATAGATTCCCAATAAAGTGGCTGGGGGGATAGCTGTCGTGGTAGCTCAGTGGTAGAGCATCGAACGCGTTATTCGAAAGTCGCAGGTTCGGATTCTGCCCACGGCAAGTTATTTTTCACCCACATTTCTTTCGTCTCATTGACATTAAAATTGGCCTAATAACTACCCCTATACCTTCCTTGGCATTATCGTCTGGTAGACTTCATTATATATATATATATATATATATATATATATATATATATATATATATATATATATATATATATATAGTCTAGTAGATCCACCGTGAGCGGTCACAACGTGGTTTATTTCGACGTTTCGGCCTAGAGTCTGGCCTTCATCAGGAATAAAGATACAGTTTGTCTGTGCTCAGCTTTATACAATCTGAAATCAGAGGGCAAGGAAAGAGGGAAAAAAAGGAAAGAAAAAAAGAAAAGGTAAGAAAAAAAGGAAAAAGAGAAAAATAATACACGGTGGACGCCCCTCGGGTGCCCCCCTTCCACTTTTCCCTCCACTTCCCCCCCATCTCTCTCCCCCCTCTCCCTTTTACCTTTCTGATGTCAGGGGTCTGTGTATGTTTCCGTTCACTAGCGCATTCCTCCCGATCAGACGGCCCCTCCTGGCACTGGCGGTTCGGTGTGGGGCAAAAAAGAGCTTTTCAGGAAGTCCTAAGCCTTTAGCTACTCGGGGTCCCGTAAACAATTCGTCGTAGAAGGACGGGGGCCGCGTATTGTGGCAGAGGCTGGTCAGCGGGCATTTTAGGAAGTTGTAAGCCTTTAACTACTCCGCGCCCTGTCAACATTTCGTCGTAAAAATAGGGGTGCCCCGTATTGCCATAGGCTGTGCAAGCGCGTGCAATGCGAATTCCTGGCCCGCTTCTAAATTACGCGTGTCGTGGGGGCCTCCCGGCTGTGCACATGGTTGCTGTTGGGCATGTCGGGCATGGCACAATTGATTGGGTAGTAAAATAAAACAGAAAACAGACGACAGCTGCACTTAGGAAGAGTAGTTACACTTGGAATTGTTTTAGGTTGTCCAGTGCCCTTCGCAGCTGCAGTGCCGTGAACTCAGTTACTATTTTCATTGTTGCCGTTATTGTTTTCTAATGCTTTAATTGCTGCAAGTGTACCAGGATTCTCATTTATTCCTCTATCGAGGGTGTTAAATCGGTGGATAAGGTATGATTCTCGTTGTTCACGTTCTCGAGAGTCATACCTTATCCACCGATTTAACACCCTCGATAGAGGAGTAAATGAGAATCCTGGTACACTTGCAGCAAATAAAGCATTAGAAAACAATAACGGCAACAATGAAAATAGTAACTGAGTTCACGGCACTGCAGCTGCGAAGGGCACTGGACAACCTAAAACAATTCCAAGTGTAACTACTCTTCCTAAGTGCAGCTGTCGTCTGTTTTCTGTTTTATTTTACTACCCAATCAATTGTGCCATGCACGACATGCCCAACAGCAACCATGTGCACAGCCGGGAGGCCCCCACGACACGCGTAATTTAGAAGCCGGCCAGGAATTCGCATTGCACGCGCTTGCACAGCCTACGGCAATACGGGGCACCCCTATTTTTACGACGAATTGTTGACAGGGCGCGGAGTAGTTAAAGGCTTAGAACTTCCTAAAATGCCCGCTGACCAGCCTCTGCCACAATACGCGGCCCCAGTCCTTCTACGACGAATTGTTTACGGGACCCCGAGAAGTTAAAGGCTTAGGACTTCCTGAAAAGCTCTTTTTTGCCCCACACCGAACCGCCAGTGCCAGGAGGGGCCGTCTGATCGGGAGGAATGCGCTAGTGAACGGAAACATACACAGACCCCTGACATCAGAAAGGTAAAAGGGAGAGGGGGGAGAGAGATGGGGGGGAAGTGGAGGGAAAAGTGGAAGGGGGGCACCCGAGGGGCGTCCACCGTGTATTATTTTTCTCTTTTTCCTTTTTTTCTTACCTTTTCTTTTTTTTCTTTCCTTTTTTTCCCTCTTTCCTTGCCCTCTGATTTGAGATTGTATAAAGCTGAGCACAGACAAACTGTATCTTTATTCCTGATGAAGGCCAGACTCTAGGCCGAAACGTCGAAATAAACCACGTTGTGACCGCTCACGGAGGATCTACTAGACTATATGCAAGGCTACGGCCTACTCAACCACCATGCCTGCCTATATATATATATATATATATATATATATATATATATATATATATATATATATATATATATATTATATATATATATATATATATATATATATATATTGTGGCGAAATTCTCTACAGCAGAGTTTTGCAGTGCTTTAAGAAATAGTGTATCTGCTATATATATATTCAGAGTTGACTTGGGGACCCAATCGCACCACAGTATAGTAAGGAGACGGCCGGTGATTTCGTGACCTTGCACAGTGTATAGAATTAGTAGGCCACAAACCGTTGATTTCAGAGGTCTCACACACGTGGCCGGCAAATGTTTTGATAGATGTTCAGATGGAGAAGTGAACAAGTGTTCGTCACATTTGTCACTGATAGTCGAAATATCGTCTTGTTTGTTGCAAATAAAAATACTTTCTTCGGGGTAACCACAGAGATGAGGGTTGCCTCAAAGGTGCTACTTTCTCGCCTGAGGCACCTAAGGTGTTCTCTTCTTATTTGCAAAAGCGCCGTAAAACAAACAAACTTTTTACAATTTTATTACCCCTGTGGATGCGTCATTTATACCATATACGGGACATGCATTGCATCAAATGCCAATGTTTGGTGACATTTTAATTAAATAGTATCCCCCTCCCCCTCTCCCCCCTCCGACTCCCTTCACTAACGTTGCCCTGTAGGATCAAGTTTTGGCACTGCGGCCCTATAGCTCAAGTTAATGTGAGACCCCTAGTATAGTACACCGTTCAGTTATGTAAAGTCAATTTACACCACCGTACATTCTTTAGTAACGTGTATATATAAGTAGGCAAGTCATTAATGTGACTGACCACTTGGTCACAGATTCCCGACTCTATGCAGGATATGTAAAGTAACCTAATTATTTGCTGAAAAACTTTTATTCAACAATAAACATAAAAAAGACATAATAATGTTTTAAAATAACACACAGAAGAACAGGTGGTCATTTAAGCTGCCTTGTCACTCAGAAAGGTCGGAAACTGCAAGAAAAAAGAGGAGCTTGACTTTATGGCTGAAGTTATTTCGGTATGTCAAATGTAGGTGATTTCTTCGCTTCTTGAAGTCCTTGTCCTTGTGCAATAGATGGTCTTTATACGAGTACACGTAAAGGTTACTTGATGTCAGCCCCGCAACAGCAACGGCATGCGGCAATGGCAGCTGTTTGCAGTTCGTTACAATATTAGGGCAACCACGTTACCCTTCATATAGAGGTCCTATAATTCACACAAAAAAACTCTGTAACTGAATGAAGGAAAAAGGAGGATAGATTCCTGTGTGGCATGAATTTCGAATAATCAGCTGATGGCAAAGCGTTCCTGTTGCTCAAAAAGAATCAATAAATTTATTTGACAAATCATTACCCGATATTCCGCAGCTGTCATTAGGTAGCTTTTCTACAAGTGGACATGATTTGCAGCGATTTAGGGTGGTATTTAGCTTTTGCCACAGCATGTTGGGTTTAATCAAGCAGCTTTCAAACTCAGACTGAAAATAACATTTCTTGTGTGATTTTAGTGCTCTAATTAGTTTATTTCTAAGCGTTTTGTACTCTCAATGCGCTTGAATCGCTAGTGTTGATGACTTTTTCTTAAAGAACGTTTTTGGAACTATAATTTTCAACAAATTTTGGTTTATGTACAGCTTTCCTACTTTTCTATCTAATTTGAACTTCTTTTGTGGGAACTGACGTTCAAGCGAGAGATCTTATCAATAACATTGTTGTAGGCAATCTCAACGTCATCTAATTTCAGGACATGTGGAATATTGCTAAGCAGCAATTCTGCTTTGAAATTATCTAAGCCTGTTCGTGTGATATTTAGAAAACAAACCAATTGATGCTTTTCGTTTGCGATGAAATTTCGCGTTTTTATCACAGAAAATATAGGGAGTTGGTCACTGAGATTGCATGATATTCACCGTTGGTGTTTGTGGAATCTGTATTGGTGACAAATAGACCTAACAGTGTTTCGCTTTCACTTGTTATCCTTGTCAGTACGCGTGCTCAGCAAAACTTCACTTCATAGTTCGTAGAAAAAGCTCGGTGACCTAGATCTTGCCAGGTCACCTGTGCATCACTATCATCTCGATGCATTAGAACGCAGGTGTCACAGGTAGGAGGTGTGACGTCATACAGTGAAATACGCTGCGCATTGAAGTTCACTCTGTTCCCTCGTGGCATTTGCGCAGGTGCCAGATAAGAAGTTGTAGGTTTAAATATATGCCAATATAGGTGTAAAAATTATTTTTGTCTTCGAAGTGTATGATTGCAGTTTGCCACTCAATTGAGATATGATTCTGAGAGTTCTGCAGGCTAACTCAAAAGTAATTTCAAGGCAAAAAAACAATGGCCATAGTGGATGGCTCTCTTGAGATTGTGAGCGCATGCAGTGGCGTGATCTTCGGTATTCCAAGTCGTCTGCATTGTTTCGACTGTTGAAGGATGGTATTCGTTATTTCATATAGGAACGGCACACATTTGGAGCTAATCTTGGTGGTCACGGGTGCAGATACACGTGTGTGAAGAGGTTCTTTAGAAAAAACAAACATATCAGAGCATGTTGTGTCTCGGACAACAACGTTCCGAAAAAAAACTGGCGAGGCTGTTTTTCATTTTTTAGTTTTCAAAAAAGGAAATGAAAATATACCAAACAAAAATTCTATTATAAAACACAATGCCTTACAATACAAAAAAAAAACTCGAAAATCAACACACATGCTGAGTCTTAACGTGAACATCTCACCGGTGAATGATTGAAGCTCATTCGGGGCGCGCCCACATAAATTGTATGTAACGCAGGAATGGCGGCACCACTTGAATTTGGCGAAGAGCAAGGCAGCGCTGAAGTGGATGCATCGACGGAGCTGCCAGGTGGCGAAGGTTACGGATACCGAAGTCACGCAGTCAATGCTCGAACACGGTGACAAGGGACCACAGCCAAATCTTGTCACTGCCCCCGATTACATATCGTGCCGCGGTGGTCTTCCTCGTCTTACCAGGAGTAGGCATCGAGGCTGTGCACGCGTGAAATCTAAGGCTACATCACGCGGCTTGCGTATGGGTGGGCAACACTAGGTCATACGGTCGGCAGAGTGTCTGGGGACTGCAGTAGCTCTCGTCGGATCCATGAACTCACACTTGAACCTTGCAGCCAAGTGAAGCCAGTCGCTCCTGCCCTTTACCTCTGCCGAACCACACCTCCATTGTTGGGGATTGCCTTCCTACTTGCTTCTGCCCGAAACCACATGGAACCCCCCTCCAAACGCACTGTTCTCTTTCTGATGTCCCCCTGTAGCAACTAAGCGTCGTTTTCGGGCACGTTGTGCCACCACGCTTCTGCCTGACGGCTAAATGTGCTATCTTTATGGCAGCTTTGTCTCGACACCATACACAGCACTCGCGCACTTCTCACATCACAGCTTGTTCAGATTGTGTTCTAATGATTGTAGTTATAGTAGATATTGTGAGAGAGTGAACAAAGTTCTCGCGTTCCTGTATAAACTTGACAACAATGTTGGTCAGCATCATCTATAAAACCACGTTGTTGTAATGAATTTGAAGTTGTACTAGTCTTCCAGTGCCTGCTTGTTCAGCCTTACTTTAGATGGCACCCCGACCGGGCCATCTGTGCGTGCACTCCAAGACAAGTGAAAGTCTCAATCAATCAATTCAATATGAATTTTCCTAGTGATTGGAGTCGATATTTTAAGTATTGGGTATCTTGTGTGCTCAAACGCCTGTACGAAGAGCGGCAATAATGAAATGTTATTCATGAACTTAAAAACTTAGAAGGTGTGCCAATATGCCATCTTCTTCCACAACGACAGTCGCTTTGTGACGAACATACCTTTGACTAGTGAGAATAGGTCTACAAATGTTATAACAAGGCCATTTTTTTGGCTATGATGCCTGTGACAAGGATTGGGCAAAAAAATGTCCTACATGTGGAAAGAAAAACACGCCGCTCTCATGGCATGGTCAACTCGTACCACGACCGCGACGTGAGAAGTGTGCCGCATGATCTGCACGTCACTCTGGCACTGCCTTGAAGAGATTGTGATAAGCTACCCCATCCCCTCTGGAGCCGTAGTGGGAAAAAAACTTCAGACGATTTCACGACACCAGAACAAAAAACCCTTACACAAATTGCGGCAAAGATAACAAGCGCAAATCGTGACCCCTTGGAAGCCGGAAATGGCCTACCGCGATTTAATATAAACCACACGAGCTCTGCTTGAGTCTTGAAAAGACTTCAAAGATTTGATCAAGGATTATGAGGGTACATGTAAGAAATGTGTGATGATCTGTGTTTCGCTAGACACAATTCTTCACCAAATGCATTCTTAAGCAACTGAATTAACGATAACAGAGTGCATGAGATGATGCGGCAGGCCGTGTCATTGCCTCATTGCCTAATGGGGCTGTACCTAGGTTTGCCACAACTCATGCTTACCTGTACACAACCATATCGAAGTAAATTACGAACAGAAATTTCGTCCACAATAGGCTGATGTCAAGATACTTCCCGTTCATGTGTATACTCAGCCAGAAAAGTGCGTTTGCAAAGAAAGAAACTTTACAAATGATTGACAAAATGAACGGCTTCACTCGCGCATAGTGATAATAAATTTTGAGAGCACTGTTTTTAGATATATTGTTTTTTCAATAAGAGCTCTTCTACGAACAGGGGAAAAATTGATTCCAGAAGTTCATTGTTAAATTTTCCGTGCGAGCCCCGCAGCAAGCCCTAAAAGATGAAAATACATCTGCGTTTCACAAATTCATCATACATGCCTACTACCGGCGAATAAGGTAATTGTCTAAAATTGAATTATAACCTCTACGCAAAGTGTGAAGTGTTGTCTGTGTGAGTGAAGTGTGAAGTGAACTCTTCTGTCTTGTCCTCAGCAGCAATATTCTCGTTTTGTACACCGAAGAGCGATTTCTGAAGATTGATGTGTCTCTGAAAAAAAACACAGCGTAATATATATATTAATTGCACCACGTTCTTTTTTTTCGCAATGCTCGCAAATAGCACTATCACTTGATTTCTAAGAAATATGCATCTTTGTGCCTCTTCGCCAGAGAGGACAAAGCGTTTCTCTTATTTTACATTGGACTTGCCTAGAACACATACGGCTTTATGTATAGCCCCTTATTGCTCGATCGTTAGCTTTGCGGGGGCTTTATGAATGTAAAACATGAAGGTTCGTTCCTCTCAGTGCGCCTGGGTTTTGTTTCATAAGAAATTGCAGAACATCCAATGAGCCCTGCTTGAGTATGCATAGATCTTCGTACCATATTTTTATACATGTATGCAAAGGTTGCATTTCGATGGTGCGATGATGGCTAAGCATTGTGATCAATTTTAGCTTTATATTCCACCGATGCAATAAAACGAAAAAGAAATAGCTGCTTTCTGCATTGTTTGCTGCCCTTGCTTGTTGGCGCTTGTGATGGGCTATTTTGCTACACTGCTGCTAGGCGACACTGTACTTCATATAGCAATCAACGTACATGGTGCGATCAAAATAAATTGGCTAGCGCTATTGCAAATGAAGTTCATGTGCGGTGAGGGTTGACTGTTTAAAACATTGCTGTACTGTGTAATGAGACCCCCTGTTTATCTTCAGGCACCTGACACTCTTATGCTTTTTATGGCTTTGTGCGATATGTTAGCCTACAAACTGTAGACACGGTCAGCAGAGCGTCAGGAGGAGCACCTATCCGTGCTGCGTTCTACAGGAGGTGATGTTTTTTTTGGTGTCCAGATTGCAATTACGATGAAAGGAGCCAAATGCGAATATAAATATGCAGTAACAAGGTTGCCTCAATTTGAAATTGCAATGAGTCCTCGGTTACTAAAGCAGCAAATTATCTAAAGCCTCCCACTTTACGCAGAGTATAGTCGGGAATGGAGAGAGTAAAAAAACACGGTAAAAAATTAACACAGGGGCCATGAAAATGCATATATTACCCCTGATTAGCTTTTTCTTATAAAATACCCAAGGTGAGACGCGGACGGGAATATGTAAATTGATACTTATAATATGTTATTGCCCATCCTCGTTCTTATGAACATATTCCTTTTGGCAATTACAACCTACCCAATTAAACTTGTTCAAAGTAACGTGCCATTCGTTGTGAGTATTTATGTCACCTACTGCATTATCATCAAAACTGCATTATCATCCCAACAGTTGAACCTCTGGCAGCCTGACAGTCAATATGTATAACCGTGCCTTGAAACATATAGTCGACCATATAAAGTTGACTACAACCTAGCAATCCCACAAATCCTCATTAGGGCTGTGATAAAATCTAAGCGTCAACTTAGCCAAACAAACAACGTTGTCGGAATGCCTATCATATGAAAATATTTTGCTCTACAAACTCGTAAATACATAAACTCATAAATATTTTTGGTAAGTTCCTTCAACGGCATATAATATACAACAGATTTATACCATATTTTGCCAAACAGTGGCAGATATGCAGTGTTGCGCGTCGTGGCGACCGCAGTCTGCGGGTAGCGGGGCCGGTCGCCGTCGCTCCGTCGAGCCAAGAACTAGGGGAGAGCTTTGAGCAAACTCAACGGATTTATTTACATCCTTACAGTGAGCTGTCGAGATGAAGACAGAGAGAAGAGAGTTGGGCGAAGCGCTGCATGCCCTTTTTGTTGACCCCCGTTCCCTAGGTCCCTAGGTTGGGGTCACTACACAAAACAATGCGGACCAACGGTGATGTGGAAGTTCCTCTCAGTGAAGTAACGCCCGTCATGTATATTGTTGTTGTTAGTGGTTCATGAGGAAAAGGAAGAAGGCACCTAATTTCTGTCTGCCTACAGGCGACACGGCGCAGTGCCTCATGTATATTCATAGAGGCACAACACTGGCTTGCACATACACACACACCCTTGCCACTAGTCGCAGCGCTGCCGTAGAACAGGGAGGGGGAGAGCGGAAGACTCACGGGCGTCTCGACCCCTTTGGTGGTGGCCTCGCCCTGCGTTCCCACGGGAAGAGTTTAGCGCGCCCTTTCGAGAGGTGCCAGGTTCGTGGAATCCTCTGGGGAGAGCCCTTTGACCAGCGCTGTCGTCGTCTGCTGGTTAACGCGCCCACGTGATGCGTGGCCCAGGCGGGAGATAGAGCGGCGCCTCCATAACCCTCTTTTGCAACATTCCACACAGTTGGCGGCGCTGTCAATCAGTGGGCGCCGTCTCGTGTAGTCGGCCCCTGTTGCTTCCTCCGTCCAGCCATGGCGAGACTATTCTTTTGGCACTAATCCAGCATGGCGAATGACCCGCTGGGTCAAGGCATAGCTTGATTGCTACAGCTGGTAATAAATGTTTAGTGAAGTACGGATAGCTGCATGGCATGTGCTAAAAGCTGGACCACAATTTTCTTCGTCAGTATTTTTTTTTCACAACCAATACCTCGATCTTCTCACAGTGGTAATTCTTATATGTTGTTCCTGTCTGAGTTTGCTCGACTAAGATTGATTACTTGGTTTTAGGGCAATTCATAACGATGTTCATTGCAGATACGGCGCTTTATGATAACGCTCAATAATCGTTGTTTTTCCAAGTTAAGACATTTTCTCTTGCCTTGGGTAGGGCTATGTACTTGTTTCGATGGTTTTTAGGAACAAAAAAAAGTGACGCGGGTGTAAATCAATAAGGAAAACATGAAAAAATGGATGCTGACAAAAAAGTGATACGCAAGACACGAGCAATAATACCCCTGTCTTCGTTAAACCACGAGAGAAACTAACTTTGTGGTAAAAGTGCAGTGATACACAAAAAGCACAAGGCTTCCGAAAAAGGGCTTCCCAAAAGGTACTATGAGCATGCCGTCTTTCTTGTTTGTATAAGCCTGTTTGTCAGCCTCACATGTATACGTGCACGACGTTTCACAGACTCAAGATAAGCGCCAGGCATGGGTTATTTTTAATCTGGCCCTTCGAATGCTTTCTGACCAGTGAATGTCTACCTCTCGCGTGAACAAGAAAAGTGGCTTCAGTACAGACCATAGGCTGAAGTTTTGCCAAATGAGTTAAAGTCATTGTGTACGCTATCCATCTGACGTGTGGTAAGAGGTGTGATAATCAGACAGGACCCTGTTTGAATGACATGCTTCTGTAAACACTGTCAGACATCCAAACTTCGGTATTGGGGCACCTTGGCACCCACGTGAGAGATTGCCAGGGTTGTCCAGTGCTTGAAGGCACAGACAGTACTGCATGCACCTAGTCTGGATGTAAGGGTTATCGAGATCATTCAGACAAGAAATTAGACGGTCTCCGGGTGTACACGTGGGCATTTGATCACTACGTTTTTTTAAATAAGAACTTTTGTTATATGCGCGACATAGGGATGGGACAGTATTACTTCCTAGCATGCCCGTTTTTGTTTTTCTTTTCATTTACACTTGGTTGAGCTGTTTGGTTCGCTGATTCATACACTTGATTCTAAACAAATCGAATTGAGTCGAAAGAATGCGGTGAGTTTTTCTACTCTTGCTTGTATTTCGCCCATCATTTACGCTGAAGAGGACTACAAATTTTATTTGCGCAAACATGAACTCTAAAGAAAAGCATAGTCCGCATTGGTACAACAGAAGTTATGGTGCTTCACTGCTGACCCGCATCTCAATTGTTCAATACCAGCCCTGGTGTTCACACTCATATAGTACGAGATAATGAACACGGGAAGGTGAACTGTGTGAAGCATTGTAATACGCATGCATTATGAATAAATCCTGGTTTCAGTGCTGCAGAATACTAGAAAATGTTATTGTGCAGCTGATTGGTGTAGCTGTGCACATATGTATTGAGAAACGTAACACAGTGTGCATCAAGTCAGCTTTAAGGGGGATCACGTCTCTACTTCTCGCATATGGTGCTCACGTGAATCGAGAAGACCTCAAATGTTAGCAAGATGCTTACCGGAACAACCAGGTTATCATCCTTTCTGTGGACGTTTAATGGGCTTGCTTGCAGGGCCTAGTGATTTTCCTCCAAAAGAAAATAGACATAAACTGAGTATAAAAAAGAGCAAACGTTGCGCACCGTCTGTTTGACATAGTACGTCTTCCCCACATTTGACTTGCATATATGCGTACAAATGATCACTTGTACAAATTAGCAGGACTTGCTAAGATAAATTTGCGCTTTATATATATATATATATATATATATATATATATATATATATAAAGATGTGTTTTCACATAACTGTTCTGTTTATTCAGCCGACGTTTCGACGGGAGCCTCGTCTTTTTCAAGCCATTGTAATATATACACTATTTTCGTGTCTTCTAGCTTCTCGAGACAGGAAGGAAGGGGACAGATGAAAAATATTAGTAGCAACAACAACAAAAAAAGAACAAAATGGAGAAAGAAACGTTAGAAAGAAGCATGAGAGACACAGCGAGATTAGGAAGAGACAGAAACTAAGCAGAGTAAGGCGAACGTAAACGAGCAATGCCATCTTTGTCAACAATACCTTCCACGCACCCACCCTTCCCCCAAGTGGACATTGCAATCCGCTGGCGGCTTGCCCTCATTTGAAGTTTAAACAAATCGGTGGGGAGAAATTATGCGCTTCAAGTTCATTTTGTTAACAACGGAAAGTATGAAAAAACCGGTAATTGTGGCGCCGTCATCAATATTAATTATATGCATCGGCTACTGTCAGTGAATGAAAAGAAGAAACAAAAAGAACAAAAAGTGGGGGGGGGGGTGTACGACATCCGCGACCACTTATCTGTGTGTTACGGCTGTGCTTGAAGCTGCAAACAGTTTCTCTATTGTCAGATGCATGCGCTAAAAGCTTTGTTAGGTGGGAATACTATTATTGTAATGGGAGGCGAAGGGCATAGTACTGTTTAGAAAGGAGTGTTTGCGTCTTTTTGTGATCGTAACGAAGACAGGGTGCCTGGGTGTTCACTTATTTTTTTTATAGGGTTGAATTTGTAGATAAAGTAAGATTCCAGTTGTTCCCGTTCTCTGATTGTTCGAAAATTGCTTTCCAATGGTGTACTTTTGATGTCACCAAAGCTGTGGTCTTATAATGCACTGAGTTTTGAAAGTGGAAGGCCTGGTGGGGAACGTACATGTGCCCGATGGTTGCTGAATCTAATTCTAGACGGAGTGTCTGTTTAGCCCGCGTATTCGTCGGAACCTGTGTTCATCGGAAGAAGGAATGCTGGTCGTGCATTTTGACGGATTGGAGCTTTTGAAGTGCAAGTATTGTTGCCTGTCAGTAGGTTTTCTGTATACGCTAGTTACCAACGCACCATTGTCCATTCGACTATGTACATCGAAGAAGCTTATTTCAGTGTTAGAGTAGAAGTTTCTAAAATAAATGCAGGGGTACAGGGTATTTATATGCAGGGTATGCAGGGTATTTATATGCCTGTCTCAGTTTGAGCAGCTCGTTTTTTGAATGTATCCAAATCATGAGTATATAGTCTAGGTACCGCTTATAGAATAAAGGTTAGATATCACTAGATGAATGAAAAACAACCTCTATATAATGCATGAATATGTTAGCATAGTTTGAGGCCACTCTTGTACCAATTGCCGTGCCGTTGATTTGAAGGTAGTACTCATAGTTAAATTCAAAGCTGTTCAATTTGAGTACAAGTCTCGTTAAGATTTCCAATATCTTTTTACTGGGATATGCGATAGTGTTGTGGGTACCATATGATTCAACAAGCGCCCTTACACCATCGTCATGTGGAATATTTGTGTACACTGAATTGACATTCAATGTTACGAGGAATGCACCGTCTGGAATATTCACGTCCGATCTTTTCCGAAGAAAATGGTTTGTGTCACGCAAGAATGACTCATGTGTGGGTGGTATGCTTTTGATCAAAGAGTCAACATAACAGCAAATGGCCTCAGTTAAGTTCCAGTGCCTGATATAGTGGGTCTGCCAGGGTTTCCCTCCCTATGGATCTTCGACAGCTTGAAAAACAACTAGGCGCCGACTGTACCGTAGTAAGTGCCTTTTGAAGCTTTGAATCGATCGCCCCTTAACGAGTGAGATCCTCTAGGGTTGTTACAATGATTTTTTTGTGCTCGGTGGTAGGGCCTCAGTCGAGGTGTCTGTAGAATTGTTTATCATTTAGCTGTCACCTGCCTGCCTCGATCTATTCAGAACAACAATCGCATCTGTTTTGTCTGCTGGTGTAATGAGAGCTTCGTGGTTGCTCAACACGAGTAGCCCATCTCCTTTTTTCCTTGATATTTTATTCATACTTGGTTTGTGCACCTTGTACGCATGTATGATATCTTTCTGAACCACTGTCTATATACAGATCCAGATGTCAATACCTGTTGGCGTCTGGGGTACATTACCATCCGGTTATCCCGTGAAATAGCGGGTTGTCTTTTTAGGGATTATCGAAGAAATATTCCTCCAATCATAAATTTCGTGCGAAAACGTTTATGTATGCTAGAAGCGTGAATTCATCGTACTTTCCATTGTCAGGGCAGAATATATGTCCCCGTGATAGTACACTCAGTTCTTCGTTGCTAGATTTATTATCTGAAAGGTAATACTGTATGGTTTTTTGGGGTGTGGTGGCGAATCTTTCTTAAAATAAGGTGGCTTGGTATTTTTCATGTAAGCAGCAATGGGTATAGCTTGTGGTGAGACATTGTCCTGCACAAATTTCTTTCGCTTATGTTTTTCAATTTCCTCCGTTCTTTTTTGTGCTGAAATACGGCGAGCTGTTTAGCCTCCCACTCCGAAATAGGAAAGATATTTAATATATACTGCTCCTCTTCTGTCAGTGCGTTCAGAGTCTTTCTACAGTGTTCACTGGTGAGCTTAGTTAGCTCCTGTGTGGTGTGATCAAGAAATTCGCTTCACCGTATCATTTCTCCTTCAGCAAAACTATGCATCGATGGTGTTAGCAACAAGCGCCGCCCCTTCAAAGCATTTTCAATGTATGACTGATGCAAGCTGGTAACTTTGTAAAATATATATATATATATATATATATATATATATATATATATATACAACAATAACTTCGGTTGCCGCAAGGTTATAAGTATAAATGTAGATGCACAGTCCGACGTCACCATTATAGACATGCAGTGGAATATAAATCTGTATTTGGGAGGGAGCGCGAAAAATAACGCCTGTGAAACACGGTAAGTAGGCCCTCCTGCAACACTTGTATAACGTATGTACACCACAGCTATCTGTTGAAAGCACGCAATGGTATTTGTTCTACTGACTAGCAAGGATTGCGCATTCACGGATCTTGAGTGAGGTATATTCCTACATTGCGCTACAGAGACTTCTTTGCGAATCGAGTAACTCCGTTGAAGAACACCAATTTTTCCTTCTTGGCTACTGTTAGCAGATACATATTTTCCATTAGGGGTGACTTGACAAATTATCGGTATAGCATTTTTAAAGTAATATGACAAACGTGAAACGTAAGTATATTGCAATAAGGCAAACGTAAAGGCACAGCGAGAGTCTACGAAAAAAGCTTAAATTCCAACTTTATCTTTTGAAAGTCAACGACAATTGAAGATGTTTAGCCAAAAACTGTACAAACATTTGTTCTAATTTAACCTACCAAAGCCCCATCATTATTAGTTACGCCATGATGAAGACGTGCGGAAATGTCGACAACCTGGGAATACTTTAAGGGAAACTACAACTAAATACACTGCCCACAAGCATTTCAGCTTTCATTGAAAATGCGGCCACCGTGGCCGCACTCAGTCCAGCTGCCTTCGGTGTTGCCGTAGACCACTGCAACTACTACACCACACTGGTGGGTGACAACACGACAAGCGTGGCACAGGATATTTAGCAAAGCAGCGCCTTCATGCAGAAGATCGTCTGTCAATGACATTCGCAGCTAAGCGCGCAGATACGTGGCCAATTTTTCAAAACAAAGGGACAGGAGATAGGTGAATAAGGAATAGCTGATAGACAAAAGTCCTCCCGGTGGTGCATATCAGAGGGTTTTTTACATAATTTTTCCCTCCTCAACAGATACACGCTGTGGGTGACAGTGCACAATACACGTTCCCTTTGTCTGATTGCGATGCATTGCAGTGATAGTCTGGTCAAACGCCGAAGAGCAGGCGTGAAAAGAAGTGGTGTCTTGTGTTAATAAAGCATGCAGCTGCTGCGCTTGTGTAACAGTTAGGTGGTCACTGTTATGAACTGTGAAGATGGAGGAAGAGCAAGGTTCACAGGTAGGAGGATCTCAGTGGAGATGACCATAAGTAGGGTGGCACTTACAGACTTAACATTGACAAGTCAGGCTACCTTAGCGCCCTCTAAAACCATGGTTTTCTCTCATGTAGCATTCATGGCAAGTAAGAACCTAGGCTGACACAAAATCTAGGCGTTTGATAATAGAATTTGATGAACGGCACAATAAGACATCATGTTCAATCTCCACAGATGTCAGGGTTGCAATCCGCTCTTGACGTGGTGGCAGTTCGAAGTTTTTCTGAAAGATTAGGCACAGTGGCTTCTACATGTCTTTGTCAAGCAAAAGGTCTGCATCGTTAAGAGTCAGAACATGTTCTCCACAACATATTAAGGGCAAACAAGAAGACTGAAAGTTCTTCTCTACAATTAGTTAGCGAGAGCATCGGGTTCGCATAGCAAACTGTATTTAATGAAAGATGCACTCAATAAAAATGCAAGCAGTACACAAATTTTAAAACCTAATAGTATGTCTCTGGGCTGCTATTAGATTCTCTCCATTATTAGGCGTAATGACTTTCTGTAGCGTTTACACAAATCATATCTAATCAAAGAAAATATCACACCAGTCTCCACCGGAGCATCGACGAAAACTCCTTCCGCTATGAGATACATCATGTTGTACAGGCGTGCAGGATGAATCGCATTCCTTCTATAGAATAACGGTTCTGCTCCAAAAACTTTACCATTTTTTTCTGAACGCTTACTAATGGTAAACAAGGCAGGGTGAAGATGGGAGGAGGACCGGCAAAAAGGCCAAAGTGATCAGCGTCGGGCTGAATGGTAAGCGTTCCGCGGCTCAGTTGATGTAGGTGAAGGTGGAGGCCATTTTTTGGGAGATGAATAAAGCCTGGCATATGAATACCCACAAGAAAAGTTCTGTTCACATATGTCGTACCCATGACGCTCCTCCTGCTGGCAGTTTCAGCAAACACGTAATGTATGCCCACAATATCCAGAATAATATGTCAGCAAGACAAGCGCGAAAGCGGGTAGTAGATGACGCAGTCAAGCAGGCAGATGTAGGATCTGGTGGCATCGACAGGAAGCGTACCAGAAGTGCAGTAGCAACCAACGTAAACGGTGGTAGTGTCGATGAAGAGTATACGGCTCAGGGAAGACAGAGAGCGCAAACGGTTGCTCTAACTCCCGAAAGTAGACGAGGTCACGAAAAGACCGGGGATTGTGAATCCACCAGCATAACGTATGACGACTTCATTGTAACGACGTTCATTTGGCCGCGAACTCTGGGGTGTACAAGCACAATGGATCCAGTAAAGAAGCGCACCGCCAAGAATGAACATGATTGTCATCCAAACAGATGATGATGGTTGATGGAGGCCGATATGGGGATGAAGTGCGTAATAGATGCATAGACTATCTCAAAGGGAGTGTGTTTTCTCAAATGTGACTTCATATCATCACGTGAAAAATGGGCAGTAAAATACGTACGAGGAGGTGGTGGAGGTGCTTTACGGGGGGGTACAACAGGTGGCCGTTTAATTGCCCCCGTTCTCTGAATCGGTCGATGTCCGCCTGTAGATTGTTTAGGTGAGCATAAAACTTAGATCTTAAAGCATGAAGATAAGACACCAAGTAAAGTAGTAAAATTAAGGCACAAAAGTATGCTCAAAACCATGCGTTACTAAGCATTGCCTCCATTTAAGGGCTTCTCCGAACTTTTGTCTATTTGAACATTGCATAGGCAGCCAAACCAGACCTGTTTGAACCAACAAAGAAGAGAGACTGAAGGCTGTGGTTTCGGTCACTTCAAACCTTCATATGGCCTTACACACTGCACTTCCCTTCCACTGGTGTTTACTTGAACTTGGCAATTTGTGATGTTAAGTGAAAAATTCTCTGAAGGCCAAGCTAACCTTTGGACATCGCTTTACCTGTAACTTTTGAGAAGCAATCTTGCAACTTCAAGGTTCAAGGTTGAACTTTGAAAGCGGATTTAAGCAGAAGAGTGAACGAATATTCGTGGCGAAATGTATATACACCATGGTGTTTACTTACTCGCTAATGTTAGGTTGATAGAGTGGTCCAATCACCAAGATTTCAGTGGGTAAACAAGCTACGAAAACTAACCATGCTTATATTTCAATAAGTATTCGTGAAATCACTTTGCGCGAACGAATAAATTGTCTAAGAGACTACAGACTGTACTTTACTGTACTGCGAGCCCAATAATCGGTTAATGCATGGTTCCAGTTATCCTTTCCACAGCTGCCGTCCTATGCCAATTTTTATATATTTAGTTCGTAAGCTAAGAACTTACGGCGTCCATTGTCCTTTATATGGCATCTATGCTGTGACACACTTCAGTAGGTGAAACTTGTTTTCATCAAGCTTGACTCACCAGTAGCTTTGATCTTGTTTTGATATCTTCTCTTCGGGTACTGTTTGTTCACATATTTAGTCCAACGCAATTATTATCTCTTTACTCGTAAGACTATCAGGTTGAGCCGCTGACCAGGAACGATTCTCCTCATGCGCACTGTGAGTTGGCTGTTATAACCAATTATTGTTACAACTAATTAGTAGAGAAACAATGCTAAGCAATGTTTCTCTACTTTTTTATTTGCGGGAGGCATAGCACGTAGACAAGGCGTAAAAAAACTCTAAACAACCAAACAAAAGCTGTTATCCCACGAAACAAAAACAAATCAAAGAATATCCACCGAGTAAATGATGATCAGTGGGGTGAAGCGTCCATCCATCCGTCCATGTGTCCTTCTCTCCGTGCATGGGTTCATGAGACCGATCGCGTTCGAGAATGCAGACGGCGTGCGGGTAACACTGACGAGACGCGAGCCAAAGAAGCCTAGCGCAAGCGTCTTCATTGCGCCGGCCACTTTACTTCGTGAGGCGCCACCATCAATCCGCCAGATACGGCGACTATCCAGGAGACTGAGAGAGGCACTTGTTCTTTGCGTACCCAGACACAAACTGCGCAGCAGCTAATCGCAAAGTAGCGGTGAAGCGCCATCTATAATATCCTTAGTCAACTGCAATATGTATGTACTTCCATGCGACAGTGTCGTCTATTATACTGTTCGAAAGATACTGCATTCATTTTTTTCGTATCTTCTCTCAGCTTCGCGTGAAGCATGAAATGGTTTGACTAAGAGCAGCTTCGCCCCTAAAACCTCTAAAACCTGCTCCAAACAGCAACAAAAGAATATTTCGGTATACTCGAGGACTTAAAAAGACCCATATTTCATTAAAAATTTCAAAAAGTTGTGCCTCGAAATATTTTGCACTCTTTATTTGCACTTTCAACGGCAACGGCAAAGCCAGAGTCAATTCTTTTGAAGAGCAATATATCGTCTATTTCGAGGCACTTGGTACGGCAGAGCTAGAAACTAAATAGTTTTTAAAGTGCTTTGTCGAAAAGCTCCACAGTGCCAAAACATGTCAACAGAGCTGCGACCACCACTTGCACTTTAACAATTGACGGAGACAACAAAAATGGCAACGCGACCGTATATGTAGACATATACTATCGAAATGTCTTTGGTTATATGCCTGGTCAACCAAGGCAACCGATGCGCTCATATGATAACGATGCATGTGGTAGCAGTCAATAAGCTTAATTGGGCGAGTTGGTGATACATGATTGTTTTGAAATAAGAGCGCAATACGTATGTGACATAACACTGTTTTATCTGTCAGTATATATATGTAATAGCTTTTCAAATAAATTTTCAGTTGGTAGTAAGCGCTTGTCCCTGTCTTTCTGTCCGCGTCTATGTAGTGCGCTTTCGTTTCAAAACAATCATGTAGTAGCAGAAACGCACATTAACGACTGACAGGAGCAAAATACAGTCTCGCCACAGAGGTTACATGGAGTGGCAAATGCACTACGTACATTCCTTTGCAAGCAGCTCAGGCGAACCAATGTTGAAACGGTTCCTTCAAGACTTAGCCCCGTTGATTGTGGAAGCTTCACCCGGCGGCTATTATTTCTGGTTTTGCGTAGCATTACCAGGTTCCTTCTGTGCTTTACTGCATTAATAGCGCTCGCCGGTTTTAGGGGCGATGCTCTCTATAATGGCACCCGTTCATTCCTCCTAGCCGTTGTAGTATGTAACAAGTATAATATTTAGACCTCCAAAGTGGTTCTGGTGAGAGATTTCTTCGGTGCGTTGTTGAACAATAAAACGTAGTGCTCAAAGTACATGTGAAGGATTGCTAATGGAGAATGAGAGACAGGAGCATTCGGCTTTTAGTTAATGTGCACGCTGCGATCCTCATTACCAGTCATTGGCATGTACATTGAGCACTATCTGACAAGAAAAGGTTGCTACGTTATACTCGCTGGGTGTAACCTCCTACGTTTTAGCAAGGTTTAGCGAGCGTTGAGCCGCAGTCATCATCATCATCAGCCTGTCTACGTCCACTGCAGGACAAAGGCCTCTCCCATGTTCCGCCAGTTAACCCGGTCCTGTGCTTGCTGTTGCCAATTTATACCCACAAACTTCTTAATCTCATCTGCCCAACTAACCTTCTGTCTCCCCCTACCCCGCTTCCCTTCTCTGGGAATCCAGTTGGTGACCCTTAATGACCAGCGGTTATCCTGTCTACGTGCTACATGCCCGGCCCATGTCCATTTCCTCTTTTTTATTGCAGCTATGATATCCTTAACTCCCGTTTGTCCCCTAATCCACTCTGCTCTCTTCTTGTCTCTTAAGGTTACACCTACCATTTTTCTTTCCATTGCTCGCTGCATCGTCCTCAATTTAAGTTGAACCCTCTTTGTGAGTCTCAAGGTTTCTGCTCCGTAGCTAAGTACCGGCAAGATACAGCTGTTATATACTTCCTCTTGAGGGACAGTGGCAATCTACTTGTCATAATTTGAAAGTGCCTGCCGAATGTGCTCCACCCCATTCTTATTCTTCTAGTTACTTCAATCTCGTGGTTAGGCTCTGCGGTTATTACCTTCCCTAAGTAGACATAGTCTTTTACAACTTCAAGTGCACTATTACCTATCGCAAATCGCTGCTGCTTTCCGAGGTTGTTGTACATTACTTTCGTTTTCTGCAGATTAATTTTAAGACCCACCTTTCTGCTCTTCTTGTCCAACTCCGTAATCATGAGTTGCAATTCGTCCCCTGAGTCACTCAGCAATGCAATGTCATCGGCGAAGCGCAGGTTACTGAGGTACTATCCATTAACTCTTATCCCTAACTGTTCCCATTCTAGGCTTCTGAAAACGTCCTGTAAGCACGCAGTAAATAGCATTGGGGAGATTGTGTCCCCCTGCCTTACACCCTTCTTTATTGGTATTCTGTTGCTTTCTTTATGAAGCACTATGGTAGCAGTTGATCCCCTGTAGATTTCTTCCAGAATGTTTATATATCTTTCATCTACGCCCTGATTCCGCAGTGTCTGCATGACGGCTGATATTTCTACTGAATCAAACGCCTTCTCGTAATATATGAAGGCTATGTATAGTGGTTGCTTATACTCTGAGCATTTCTCTATTACCTGATTGATAGTATGAATGTGGTCAATTGTTGAGTAGCCTGTTCTAAATCCTGCTTGTTCCTTTGGTTGATTGAATTCTAATGTTTTCTTTACTCTGCTAGCAATTACCTTTGTAAATAGCTTGTATACTACAGAGAGCAAGCTGATCGGCCTGTAATTCTTCAAGTCCTTGTCGTCTCCTTTCTAATGTATTAAGATGATGTTAGCGTTCTTCCAAGACTCTGGTACTTTTCCCGTCCGGAGACACCTCGTAAATAGAGTGGCAAGTTTTTCTAACACAATCTGTCCTCCATCTTTGAGCAGATCTGATGTTACCCGATCCTCACCAGCAGCTTTGCCTCTGTGCATGCTCTCCAAAGCTTTTCTGACTTCTTCTATCATTACCGGTGGGGTGTCGTCTGGGTTACTGCTAGTTCTTATAGTACTAAGGTCGTGGTTGTCTCGGCTACTGTACAGATCTCTGTAAAACTCCTCCGCTATTTTAACTATCCTATCCTTATTTGTAGCTATTTTGCCTTCTTTGTCCCTTAGTGCATACATCCGCCTTTTGCCTATCCCAAGTTTCCTCTTCACTGCTTTGACGCTTCCTCCGTTTTTCAGAGCGTGCTCAATTCTCTCCATGTTATACCTTCTTACATCGCATACTTTACGTCTATTAATCAACTTCGAAAGCTCTGCCAGTTCTATTTTGTCTGTTGTACTTGACACTTTCATGATTTGACGCTTCTTAATTAGGTTCTTCGTTTCCTGGGAAAGCTTGCCGGTGTCCTGTCTAGCTACCCTGCCTCCAACTTCCACTGCACACTCCGTGATGATACTCGTCAGATTATCATTCATTGTATCTACGCTAAGGTTGGTATCCTCGCTAAGAGCAGAGTAACTGTTCTGCAGTGACACTCTAAATTCCTGTACTTTCCCTCTCAGTGCTAGCTCATTGATTGGCTTCTTGCGTATCAGTTTCTGTCGTTCCTTCTTCAAGTCTAGGCGGATTCGAGCCCGTACCATTCTATGGTCACTGCATCTTACCATGCCAACCACTTCCACATCCTGCACGACTCCTGGGTGTGCAGTCATTATAAAGTCTATTTCGTTCTTATTTACGCCATTAGGGCTCCTCCATGTCCACTTGCGGTTTTCTCGTTTTCGGTAGAAGGTATTAAAAATACGCAGATTATTGCGTTCTGCGAATTCTACTAGTAGCTCTCCTCTGGCGTTTCTAGTGCCGATGCCATAATCTCCTACTGCCTGGTCTCCAGCCTGCTTCTTCCCTACCTTTGCATTAAAGTCGCCCATTACTATAGTATACTGTGTTTTCACCTTAGTCATTGCCGATTCCACGTCTTCATAGAAGTTTTCAACTGAAGCGTCATCATGGCTGGATGTAGGCGCGTAAGCCTGTACTACCTTCATTTTGTATCCTTTATTCAGTTTATTTGCAATGCCTACCACCCTTTCATTATTGCTATAGTAATCCTCTATGTTGCCAGCTATGTTTCTGTGAATTAGGAACCCTACTCCCAGTTCTCTTCTGTCTGCCAAGCCCCGATAGCAAATGACGTGCCCATTCTGTAGCACAGTATAGGCCTCATCTGTCCTCCTAACCTCACTCAGCCCTATTATATCCCATTTAATGCCTTCTAGCTCCTCGAATAATACAGCTAGACTTCCCTCACTAGATAACGTTCTAACGTTAAACGTTGCTAAGTTCAAGTTCCAATGGTGGCCTGTCCGTATCCAGAGATTCCTAGCACCCTCTGCTGCTTTGCAGATCTGAACGCCGCCGTGGTCAGTTGCTCCGCAGCTGGTGGGGACTGAGGGCCGTGATATAATTGACGAATGCCTACGGGAGGGGGTGGCCAGATACTGCACCAGGGTGGCCAATCCTTCTCTGGTGAGATCATCGGTGCGTACCGGCTTTAAGCCGGTACGATCAGACAGTAGTGGGAATGCTCCATGCATGTCTTCCTTATTGTTGTTCAGCAGCGTTGGCGGCCACCCACCACGGAGCCCGACGAGGGGACGCTACAAGTTTACAAATGTTGAAACCTGCAGGCGCCAGCCGTACAACGCTACTATAACCCAATGCGCCTAGACCAAGGTAGGCTATTCGCACTGGGTTAACCTTAGCCGCCAGGAAGTTTGGAAGTAAACGGAAGAGAGTAGAAGACAGGACAGATAAATCGTAAGAGATAAAGACGAAGATGTAGGGAGAGAGAGATAGGAAAAGGCGACTGCCGATTCCCCTGGGTGGGTCAGCTCAGGGGTGCCGTCTACGTGAAGCCGGGGCCAAAGGCGTGTGTTGCCTCAGCCGGGGGGCCTTAACGGTCCAATTACCCAGCGTCGGCTCAACCCCCAGGATCCCCTTTTCCTCGGACACGGCAAAGCCACGCACGGCTAGGCGTGGGAGGGAGTCGAAAATTCCCTGTTAGCTCGGGTTCGTGGTGTCGCTACACACCAAACGCCTACTTGCGCAGGCACCCCTGCGGTATGTTTAAACATGACTAAACTAAAGTTATTGACTGTTGAATATTGTGAGTGAACTTCCCGCATAAAATAAATATTTGTTCATGGATGTTTATTACAACTTTACTTCAAGGGGATGTGATAACATCGGTGTTCAGTTGACTTTCTAGTTATTAGTCCAAATTATTATGATAGGCTTATTTACTTGTAACTATCCAAGTTTAGAAAACTTCTTGTTCCCAAAAGCACATCAAAGTTTGATATTGCAACATGGAATCAATAAGGACCCTGCAATTGAAAGCTCGGCAGGCTACCATATGGATGACTATATTATTATCACAGCAATTCCAAGCTCCAGTCTATCTTATTTAGCCCAAGTCCGCACTTTGTACGAGGATGACTGCAATGCAGGTGATGTGTCATAATCACATGTAACCCCTTGTAAAGGCAGTTTCACTGCAGTAAATGACGTACTAAGTCTTAAAAACACCTTTTCAATGCATATTAACTTGCCTTTAACCTTTTTGTTGAAAAAAAACCCTGTATATTATTTCATAATTTTGAATTAACTAGTGATTCCTCAATTATTTAAGTGTAAAAATGGTTAGCTTAGCATCAGCTTGATTTCACTAGCGGTACATGAGCTTGACTACCTTGCTAATGCAAACTATGCAGTGGCCTAAGACATTTCGGAATAAAGTAAATATGAAATATATTGCAGACCCAAGTTTTAATAATCAGAGACATTAAAAAAACTTTCCACAATTCAGAAACACATATCGCAGATGATATTACAAATTTACTTTTTCAGTGATTAGGTTTAATTTTGATTGCAAGATACCTCTAAAAAAACCCCCGTGGTCCGAAGGTTGTTGTTTTCACAGATTCTCACTGTTTTGCAGCCGCAGTGCCATGAATAAAATGAACTAGTATATACCATGAATGAACTCGAGGTGGTTAAAGGTGGGAAGTAGATATGAAGCGCAAGCCTAAGAAAGCAAAAGCCGAATTCTCATGTCTCAATTCCCATTAGCAGCCATTATGTACATTGAGCACTATCTGACAAGAAAAGGTTGCTGCATTATACTCGCTGGGCGTTACCTACTTGGTTTTAGAAAGGTTTAGCGAGCAATGGGCCGCAGTGCCATGAATACACTAAACTAGTATATACCATGAACTCCAGGTGGTAAAAGGTGGGAAGTAGACCCGAAGCGCAAGCCGTAAGAAAGTGTGCTTGTGCCACCTCTCACTTAGTCCTTGGAATGTCCGCTGGATGGCGGTGCTTCTATATGGGGAATATATAATGAAAAGATGCGAGATGGTGGTACTTGTAGTGTTGAATAGATGGACGAACAGACACAAAGACAGATGCATGGAAGGACGCATGAGTGGACGCAGGGGCGGATGCATGGACGAACGCAGGGACGGACGCACGAACAGATGTACGCTTGGACGTGCGGATGGACGTATGGGCGTTCACACAGACGGACGCATGGACGAACGGAAGCAAGAACGAATGGAAGGTCGAATGCTTTGCCCCACTCTCCATCATTCACTCCGTGGATATGCTGCCTTTTTTATTTCATACGGCTATCTTTAAACTTGCCATGCTTATTCAGGAAATGTCATCGGGTCTGCACTGTACCTTTTCATAAACCACTTTTTGGCGTGACAGTTTTGAAGATCTTGTTTCGCCCAAGCTTTAGTGCCGGCATCGGTGTTGATGTCCTTTCCTGTGAATATAAAATCGGTCTTTTCAATAATTGAAAATTCAGATGGGCATATAGAAACAAAAATTTTTTAATATTCGGTATCAAAGGGTACCGAACACAGGCATTCTGCATGGCAAGTCGCGGCTCTTGAGAAGCATAGACTGCTGGGTGAGTTGGTAATTCACGATAACTTAGTTGCGCGAGAAACAATGGAAGTACAAACAGAAAACACCTTGACACCGTAGTCAAGCCTCTGCTTGAAACCGTTTTTGCAAAAGCCTTTTACGAGCGTCACCTAAATTGCTGAGCGCGCTTAAAGCCTGCAATGTTGCGTGGCAGACGTTTAGATAAGCGTCATGTGCCACATGTGAATTCAACGTCAACGTCAAGTTTAAAGATCCACCCTTACAAAACGTTTTACAGAAACGTTTTACAAAATCGTGGCAGTGCGGCTATTGAGGATATAGATAGCTGGACTGCGACGCTCAAGGGGGATTTAGAAACGGCGACGCGGGAGTTTCCGCCAGAAGCAAAGCTCGAAGTGGTAGACAGCAAACTCCTACACATGTGGGAAGCCAAGCGCAGCCTGCAAGACAGGTGGAACCGTCAACGCCACAATCGAACGCTGCGCAGACGCATAGCACGGCTAAGCAGGGACATGGAAGAGCACGCGTTACAGGTATGCAAAACGCAATGGGAAGAGATCTGCAATGGGATGGAGAACCAGCTGGGACGAACCAAGACGTGACATCTCCTCCGGCACCTCTTGGATCCGGAGGAGACGAAAACATCGCACGCACATAAGCTTAACAAGTTGCTGCACGACTACAAAGGCACCCACGCGGACTTTCTAGATGACGTGTGAAGCCGTTACTTTCAGTCACGCAGCCCCCTCGCGCACTCGTCATACGCCTGGGAGGGTGAGGGTAACGCGGAGCTAGACGAGGACATCAGTGTTGCAGAGTTGAGGCCGGTGCTGCACAGGCTCAACACAAAGTCGGCGACAGGCCCGGACGGGATAATCAACCAAGCGCTACGTAACTTGGACGATGAGTCGATAGAACAACTGACGGCTTACATGAACGAGTGCTGGAATGCGGGTGCTATACCGAAGTCGTGAAAAACGGCGCGCATAATTATGATCCCCAAACCGGGTAAACGAGTACAGATTGACAACCTTCGACCGATATCCCTGACGTCCTGCGTTAGTAAGGTCATGGAACAAGTGGTTCTCGCTCGCCTTACCAACTACCTCGAGGACCAAAACATGCTCCCACACACGATGCTATGGTTCCATCGTAACCTTTCCACGCAGGACGTTATGCTTCAACTCAAGCACGATATCGTAGACAATCCCACACGATCCACCAAAGCAATACTCGGGCTCGACCTCAAAAAGGCGTTCGACAACGTTAGCCATGCTGCGATACTTGAAAGTATACAAGCGTTGGGACTGGGCGAGAGAACGTACCACTACGTACGGGATTTTCTTACAGGCCGCCGTGCTCGATTAGCGATCGGCAGACTAGAATTGCAGGACATATACATGGGTTGTACTGGCACGCCGCAGGGCTCCGTAATCTCGCCCATGCTCTTTAACCTCGTGCTTGTCGGATTACCACGAAAACTCGCTGAGATAGAAGGCCTCCACCATAGCTTGTACGCCGATGATATCACCCTCTGGGTTGCCGAGGGAAATGACGGCCACGTAGAGCAAACGCTGTAGGAAGCCGTCGACGTGGTGCAGGACTACCTTCGCGATACTGGCCTCGAATGTTCCGCCGCTAAATCGGAGCTCCTGCTCTATAGACCCTCACGCAGGGGCCGTAAACCCAAGAACGCCGATTCCGCATTCGAGTGCGCATATAGAGGAATTCATGTACGCACATCAGACGGCGCTGTCATCCCACAAGTTAACACCATTAGGGTACTAGGCTCGCGCCTGTCCACCAACGGCCACAACGGCGAAACCGTTCGCAGACTAGAGGGCGCGGTCAATGAAACAATCCGGTTGCTAAAACGAATAACAAATCGGCATAGCGCAATAAAGGAAAGCAATACCATTCGCCTGGTACATGCTTTCGTTATGAACCATATAACGTACGTCGCCTCCTACCTCAAGTGGCAGGCGACTGAACGCACCAAACTAGATTGTCTCATCCGCAAGGCGTACAAACGCGCAATCGGATTACCGGCCAATACCGGCACGGAAAACTTTCTCAAGCTGGGGTTGCACAATACTCTAGATGAGATAATCGAAGCACACAACATCGCCCAGTACGAACGTCTGGCGAAGACCAGAACTGGTCGACACATCCTCGAGACACTGGGTATCAACTACCATACGCAGCGCGGCAAAAAGGTCGGAATACCCGGACGTATTCTCGAGCGCATCGTCGTTCTGCCGTTGCCTAAGAACATGCACCCGACACATCACATCGGTCGGCGCAACAGGCGCGCCCAAGACCTTGAAAAGAAATTCGGCAATAGCAAAGACACAGTTTACGTGGACGCGGCCTGTTACGACTGCCACCGCGGCTTCATGGTCGCGATCACGAATCATGTAGGAACTCACGTCACGAGTGCGACGATAGGCACGGAAGAGACGGAGGCGGCAGAAGAAGCTGCCATAGCCCTCGCGATAGCCACCACGGACGCCGAGGTGATAGTAGGCGACTCGCAGGCGGTGATACGCAACTACGCCAGCGGCCGTATCTCCCGCGAAGCGGCCCGCATTCTCCAAATTCACGAACGCAACATCTGCCGCAAAAACGACAGTTTCCTCGTATGGACCCCCGCTCACACGGACCCTCCGCTTGCGGGCAACGCGACTGCCCACGCCGCGGCTCGATGATTTACACGCCGAGCTGCGACGCCTGCCGACAGTCCCGATGTCTCGCAGACTTCGACAGCGATGCGGGAATGTACGTGGGGGGATCGCATGACCACTTTCAGAGACATCACGCAACACTACAGACTGAACAGATGCAAATATCCACCACCCCACGCCAAACTAAACAAGAAACAGCAGGTTGCCTGGAGACAACTACAGACACACACGTACCCGAATCCGGTGATCCTTCGCCTCTGCTACCCAGGCATTTATACGTCCGACGCGTGTAAGGCGTGCGGAGCCAGAGCGACCAGGCGTGCGGAGCCACAGCATGTGCTGTGGAGGGCATCCACAGCACATGCTGTGGAAGTGTACCGGTAACGCGCAGCAGTCCCCTACGAACCCGGTAGACATGGCAGTCTCGAACCGCGAGGCGCGATGGGAGGCGGCTCTGCTTAGCCATGACCTTGCCGATCAACTGTGGGCCATCCAGCAAGCCCAGGATGCCGCCCGGGTCCAAGGACTCGAGGCCGTCACCTAGGCCGGGGCGCTTGTAGCCCCACCCCGCTCAGTGACGCCGGACATGTTCAATAAAGTTTTTACTCACGCACTCTGAGACTAAGCACCACCACCGGGCAACCAAAAGGAAATGCCAACTTACATCAGAAGCAGATTCATCAGCCAAGAGCCAGGCAACCAAAGAGACGTGGTCCAGCACGTGCTTGCCATCCTTGAACGCCACAGACTGAGAGCGCCTCCCCTCGAGTTCGACGCGAATAGGTTGCTGCTCCTCGACGTCCTAGGACGCTAGAGTCTTCCTTCCATTATACTACCTCCTACCCCTTTATGCCGGATCAACAATAAAATTGTTTCCCCCCGTCACTGCGAAAAACTGCAGTCTAGTGCGTGAAACCCCTCCAAAAGCACGAAACAGCACACTAGTCATTGCATGGCAGCACACAATCTCTGGAACTAACAAAGACATTACAGCACCATATTATGTAAAATATTTCTTTCGAGCAAACAAGCTGCCATTGTACGCTCAAACACGTGCTGAAAATATATTTACATCACATAACACCACATTTAATGAACGTTGACAAAAGCGCCACTGTATACAGTTACATGAGTCCGTATCCAAACGTCATAGTCCGGAAAGAGCTACCAATTGGGAACACAATGATGAAGTTTCTGCGTTCCAAACCTGTCTAACGACGCTGTTTGAACGCTTAAGAAGGACTCGGGTATAGTAACCTAAAATAAGATCTAGTAACGTGACTGGCTGGGATCCGGCGTCAGCTTTACCGCAGATGCCGCTACTACTTTTCAGGTGGCTCCGCTGCTACTTTTCATGCCAGCTTCAGCTGCATTGTTGGGCCGTCGGGGGCTCCTACCTAGCTGTAGCTGTGGTTTAAGCAGACTTTAATATTACAAAAGAAGTTCGTGGATAACCTGAACAGAGCAATGGCAAGGGATATCCAAACAACGACGTCTTAAAACACTGCTTGGCAATCCAAGCAGTGACAGTCCGTTCCCCGCTTTGACTTGTCACAAGCTACCTATTTGTCAATGCGGGATATCTCACAAGATACAGACTCCGGTTATCATGCAGCAGAGTGCAATAGCACACGTGCAGTAGAGTAGATTGTTAGAAATCAAACTGCAACTTTCCGGCCCGAAAAACTCTCTCCTCAGCTTCGGTCTTATATGTGGCCCACAGGAGCGCGGTACGCATGCCGCAAGAACACTGGTTGAAACGCATGCACGCGTATGCTTGAGGAACAAAAAAAAAGTGCGCAACGTGGACACTATAGGACCTCCCTCTGGTTGTCACTGGTCCTCTCGTCTATACCACTCGGGCTAACTATTGCGAATGCCAAGAAAGCGACAGTATTATGCTCTCCGTTTATGGTATTTGCCTTAACGCGTACTTAAAAACACGCGCATCGGATGAAGGTGACATAGACTAAAACGGTACAAGATGTAACAAAATGCACTAAACGAAAAAAAGCCGCCTGTTTACTTTTTCATGTATTGTTGGGCTCACACTATCTCTAAGAATAGCCCGTGTTTATCTATATCCATGCCTCCCACGTGCCTTTGTCAATCAGAAATTCAAAACGTATACACTCGTAGCCTAGATTCATGGTTTCCACAGAAATGTGGACACAAAAGCTCTTTGGCACTGCAGCTTCTCGTAATGTGGGTCCTCACCAACGAACACGAGCACAACTATAAGCAGCACACATCACAACTCCGAAGAGCCCGACCGCAGACAGAGAACGATGCAACATTCGTTGGTTCTCGTCAAAGCGCGGTAATTCTGCAGGGACTTGAACGCAGATGCGAATGCGCTGCGGAATGCCACCGTTGGGGGAGTTGCATGCCGCCATAGCGCACAACGCAACGAGCATCGTCAGCCCGTTGACATATGTGGTAGAGCTGCCAGGCCTTGACGAAATTTTCTCAAGTGGCAGTGACTCAACGCACCAAACTCGCACAGATCCTCATGCACACGCACTTATTGACTCCCGTGCTGCCTGCGCTATCCAGAGAAGCCGCCACTGGCACGCGCGCGCCTCGCGCACAGGACTTGCAAAGGCGCAGTGCTGCCACGAGAAATCGTAGTAGCCGTCGGTGTCTTTTCGGACCGCCAAGACAACAGCCGCGGCCTGCCGGTCGCGGCACTAAGACCTGAGCAGAGACGCTTTGACATATGTTCGATGAAACCTGTCTGCGTAGCGCGGCATGAGAGCACGTGTACGCGCAGTGGGGAATCAATAGCCCCAGCTAAAGTGTGCTCTATTCACACGCAACAAGAAATCAACCGGCACATGAGGCTTTGCTAGACGCATCGAGACGTGAGCGTCCGAACGGCACCTTCCTGCATGAAAAGTCTGCGGACATCTTGCTTTGCATTGAATTGCAAATGGCACTGTATATGCGAAGGTGTTCGAACCTTGCGAATAGTGCAAAGGCGTCGGAATGATCACTTTCGACATGTCAACATACTGTCTAATCAGGTAAGGGAGTGAACGCAATCATTTTACGAGCAGAGCTAGCTGCCGACTCATATTGTATGACAGAGGATGCAACAGCTGCCGTTTAGCTGACTTGCCGCTGCACCAACGTTATTTATTTATTTATTTATTTATTTATTTATTTAATACATACTGCGGACCACACTTTGGTCCAAGCAGGAGGGCATGGTGTAATGCAAAGAGAAATACAATACACGCAAAACAAAACAAAAAAACAGTACACAATTACTCAGTATCGCAAGTACTACATTCGATAGTCTGGTTCCAGTCTGAAATGGTGCGTGGAAAAAATGAAAATTTGAACGTGTCCGTTCTCGTGAAGTACGGAGTTAGTGCATTTGGTTGGCGATGTCTTGTCGGTATAGTGTTTAATGGAGAAAGAAAAGGGGTTGGATCAAGGGAAAGTTTGCGATTATATAAAAGAGACAGAAAATCAAGGTGGGACTTCTTTCTACGATCCTGAAGGGAAGGAATATTATTAGCTAGCATTAGGTCTGTGGGGGAATCCGTTCGCAAAAACCTAGAATAAACAAGCCGAATGGCCTTCCGCTGAATCCTTTCAAGTTTTTTAACGTTTTGTTTAGTATGGGGGTCCCACTCGATACTCGCATACTCCAGCTTCGGCCTAACGAAAGTGAAATAACTAAGAAGCTTTACGTTTGGAGGGGAATTTCTGAGCTTATATCTTGGGAAGCATAATTTCCGAAAGGCAGACGAGCAAATATTATCTATGTGCATGTTCTTTGATAAAATGTTTGTTAGCGTAACGCCGAGGTACTTATAACTGTCAACCTGTGCGAGAGAAGACGACCCTAATTAATACACGTGTTCACTAGGGTTTTTCTTTCTCGTTACACAGAGATATACACTTTTTTCCAATTTAATTCCATTCCCCATTCTACACACCACTCCCACACGTTTTCAATGTTTTTCTCGAGTTCGTTCTGATCATTAGTACATGTGACTTCCCGAAACAAAACACAGTTGTCAGCGAACAATCAAATTTGAACAGTAGGGTGAACAACAGTTACTAAATCGTTAATATACAACAAAAAATCAATGGTCCCAAAACACTACCTTGTGGAACGCCTGAGGTGACAGGAACACACCGAGATTCTTCTTCGTTAATTTTTACAAGCTGTTGGCGGTTAGATAAGTAGGCTGCAATCCAGGAAACAAAAATATCAGGAATGTGAATGTTTTTAAGTTTTGCTATTAATTTGTCGTGTGGTACCTTGTCGAAAGCTTTTTTGAAATCTAAAAATATAGCATCCATCAAGACACGCTGCTAACGAATGAATTATTGTCACCAATTGGGCTGCCGTGAAATAACCTTTTTTAATACTATGTTGAAAATTCGTTAGTATACGGCATTTTCGTCTAGAAATTCAAAAATCTGTTTGGAAATAATATGTTCAATGATCTTGCAGCATTGAGACGGTAAAGATATCGGACGGTAAATTTGAAAGCTGGACCGGTCACCTTTTTTAAAAACGGGAACAATCAGAGCCATCCTCCAGTCACTCGGCAGCTTCCCAGTGGACAAAGAAGTACGAAATATTACTACAAGAAACTTAGCAAGTATTTCGGCATATCTGCGTAAAAAGGCGTTTGGAATCTGGTCTGCACCACATGAAGACTTGGTTTTCAAATTTAACAGCATAGATAGTACACCAGAGTAAGATACAAAGTCAGCGTCATAAATGCCAGGATTTGATATTAACAGTGGATACGTTTGCGCAGGAGAAAACACACTGTGAAAATTATGATTAAAATATTTAGCAATGATTCGAGGGTCAGAAACGAGGTCACCATCAATTTTCATTTCCCTTACAGGCTGCTTTTTGTCAGTAATGTAATGCCAAAACTTATCAGGATCATTTTTTATGAAGTTTGGCAGGAGGGTTTGAAAGTAATGGTCTTTGGAGCAGCGCACTGTGTTTTGCAAAGAATTTTTAATCTCACTGATAACGTCAGACTGTGCCTTCTTCTTCTTTAATCTTTTAAGATTGCGTTTCAAGTGAATAATTTTGCGTGTTATCCAGGGTGTACACTTGTGAATTTTTATGCGCTTGCTCGGTATAAAGTTATCAAGGCAGTAATGACACATGTCCTTGAACCAGTCCCGTAGGTTGCAAACGTCATCACCATCAAAATTAGCAAGACATATTTCTAGATGGTCAAGTACAGATTTGTCATTAGCTCGTGAGTAATCTTTGAAGCGCCATGTCGTCGACCTATCTTGGAAGCTTACCTTGAGAAGGGGTAAAGTAACGCATACTAAGTGGTGGTCAGATAACCTTGGTTCTATTGCAACAGAGTATCGGTCGAAATTACGGGAAATAATTACAAGATCCAGAAGGGAACTACAAGTGTCCTGTACCCGAGTTGGTTCGTTTACAACTTGTATTAGGTTATGTGTAAGCATGATATCAAACAATATGTTTGTGTGTTTCAAAAATTCTGAACCAGCCATCAATCGTTTCCAGTCAATCCTTGGAAGGTTAAAGTCCCCAATCAGAAAAACTTTGCTGTTCACATATTTCGACATGTGCTCTCGAAGTCTAGTTAGCTATTCCGCTGAGAAATGAGGAGGCCTGTAAAGCGCGTGAAGAATGAAAGAGTACCCCCAGCACAAAACCTTCACGCACAGGCACTCAAGTTCGTAGATATCAGGCAACAAAACGACCCGTATGTCGTTCTTCAAAAGAACAGCCACGCCCCCGCCTCTGGAAGCCCTGTCTTTACGTAAGATCTGATAGGATGCGCGAAAGACGCTGTCATCTGATATGTCGCTTCGGAGCCAAGTTTCTGTCACTACGACAATGTGCAGGTTATTTTGAAGCAAGATAATTTCAAGCTGGTCAGTTTTAAATATTAGACTACGAGCATTAAAGTTTAACAGGCGCAGTTGCTTTTTTTTGGTTAGGTTCGCATTACTGTTAGGGGTGTTTCTGGTTTTTCGGTTGATTGGCCTTCTAGAAGTATTTTTGATCGTGATGCGTTGTTTAATGCCTGAGCCTGTTGCCTCGTCTGTGGACGATTTGCCTTTCGTTCGTCGTTTTTTCGTAAGAGTAGGCGTTCATCTTTTTCGGTATCCCAAGTGTAAACGTTGCTATTGAGGAATAGTTTGTCGAAAACTAGCGACACTTTTTCTTTTTTGTCGCGGTTTGCTTTCGAACTTGCCCACAGTTTACGTCTGACATCTCGCACTTTACGGGAGAAATCTGAACCTTTTAGTTTAGATCCTTGCTTAAGAATTGAGATCTTGTCGTGTGCGTCTTGCAGTTTAAAAATAACTGGTCTAACGTTGTTTGGTGCAGGCCTACCTATTCGATGGATGCGCTCAATCCTAATTGGTTCAAGCTTCAATAAGTCTTGAATTACTTCTTTGTTGACAACGTGTACAAGTGTGTCACTGGTCTCGTTGTCCCTTTCCGGTAAGCCGTACACTATTAGGTTTGATCTTCTACTATGGTTTTCGAGCTGATCAACCGGCTTTTCTAGTATGAATTACGGTGCTCATAGAAGCTATTTGAGTTTGGCAAGCAACAATTTTGTTCTCTAAAACCGTCAAGGCGTCTAATTTTTTCTCTATATCGATTAGTCGCTTTTCTTTTATGTCCTTTATGTCAGTAGCTGTGCTCTCTAGTTGTTTAGCAATTTAGCCAAATCAGGACCAGGATTGGTCTCAATGTCTCCGCCCAGAAGGAGCAGTTGTCACAACAAGCCAGAAACATCATAAGACACACCAGAAGACCATGGGCACGGCAGCACAAGTAAGAACGGGTCGCCTGAGTGAAAGCATTTTCCGTAGCCTGCTCACCTGTAAATGGAAGACAAACGGATTTTCAGAACACCTCATACCGGCTGTGCCGCCGTGCCCAGTGGCCGAGGAGTGAACAGGACGCTCATATATAGCCGGAATCTGCAACGGCGCCGCCTTGACGGCTTCTGGTATCAGTGATGCCCACGTGGCTGATAGCTGTAGAGGCAGGTGGTCCGGGCGTGCAGTTGATGACCGGCAAGGAAATATGAGGCTGGTCGCAGAGTGCGGCGCATGCGCATCTCCCACTCGCAGATCGAAAGGTTCGGCAAAAAAGGGGCCCAGCAATCCAAGGAACTGTAGAAGGAAGACAAACGGATTTTCAGACCACCGCATACCGGCTGTGCTGCCGTGCCCAGTACAAGTGTCTGCCAGGTCAATATTTCTGTATCGTTCCCCTTTACCTGAATGTCTTTTTGACTCGACAATGAGCCCTTCAGTAATCATCCTATCCTCCTCTCTACTGAAAGAATATTTCATGCTCACTCGAGTTGAGTTATCTCTAAGGTCAATGATCATGCCTACGTCATTTTCTCCTGCAATATGAAATATGCCCCAAAAATTAAAGCAGACTAAATTGGATTTCAAAGCACCACATTCACCACCGATACATGGTTGAACGCTTGATGCTTCTAGATGCGAAGCAGCACGTTGAATAGCCTGCGCAACGCTGTCCCTCCGCACCGGGGTAGTGCCAAGCAGGCGACGCCTTCCCTCGCAGTGCGCGTGCATGGCGTCACTTTCTCCTTAGCTGGTCGCCACTCACAGCGTGTCACCTCACTCGATTCACCCTCTCCACCTATCGCAACGCTCGAGCCCCCTCCTCACGTCGGCATCATCTGCTTAACCGTGCCACCATTCTCCCACGGTAGACGAGAAAGAGCCGCGAGTAGGCGCACTGCGTGCGCTCTCTCAAGCCGAGGGCATCCACTTAGCTCGGTATCGCAAAATAGACTTTCTCGTTTTGCAAGCAACTTTGGGTCTAAATCGGTACAGATTAAGAACTTCGACAAAACATTTCGCACGAAATCCTTTTGGAATTATGGCGGCGCACAACGCGTGGTAGTTGAGGTCATTTTGATGCCACGATTCACCGGTTCTGTGCTACGCTACGCCAGGGATTTGGATGGCCATGTTTTGTCAGTGGATCTTGACTCTGGTGTTAAAACTGTGAGTGTTTACGCTCCAGCGCAGATGGAGAGCAAAAAAACTCCTGTTTTTCTGAGTTTTCTATCTAAATAGCCCTCCCCGTGTCATTTCAGTAGGCGACTTTAACTGTGTTTTAGAACACGCGGATCGCGTTTCCTTCAGAGGAATTCCACAGCTTAGAGATAGAAACGGTGACCTAGATTTGCAGGAGCTTGTTAACGAGCTGGGACTTGTCAATGCTTGGCAGTTTCTTGGCCCATTCCAGTCAGGAGTTACCTAGATGGGAGGTAGAGCCGGCCAAGGATCGATCGCTTTATGTCTCGCCCTCGCTTGCTCCTAGCACGCACTCTATCTGGCTGTGTTCTTCCCCCGTGAGTGACCATAGCCTCCTTGCCTTAAGATTCGCCGACTGCAGTTTAGTGTCATGGGGCAAATGACCAAGGCGTTTAAATCCGCGGATCCTAATAATAAGGAAGCTACAATAGATGTAGCAAGGTTTCTCATCGGTTCACTCCTTAGCGATCAGAACTTAGGCGGTAGCGAATGGGACGTGGTGAATGCCGGAGTTGTGGGGCGCTTCCGGGAGTGAGACAAGAGGTGGACGCGGGAGGAGCACGCTGAGATCAAAGCGGTATCTCACGCGATTCTCCTGCTCTGAAAGCCATTGTACGGCGGCACGGGGACAACTGCGGTGCTCACCTCACTGTGCAAAAATAGAGTCCTGTTCCAGTTATGCTGGGACCACTTGCGCGCCACACCACACGCAGAGCAGTGGGAAATGAAGGCTTGGTGCAGCAGAAAAGTTCTCCGTAGACATTCAGCAAGGAAGAGTTCAGCGATAACCTCCTTGGTTGATTCAAACATAGACAGTTGAGTGGAAACGCAGGACGAAGTATTGGAGGTGGCAAGGGAGTTCTACAAGAACCTTTACGCCGAACTTGCTCCCACTCCGTTCTCGTTTTTTTTCACTAAGGCTTATGAGGGCTTTAATATTAGTGACACTCCTGTCTTCGAAGAGAAGGTGTTAATACATTTGCAGCTCTTAAATTCATGAACCATAATCGTAGCCCAGGCTCAGTGGTTTGACCGTCGAGTTTTGCGTCAAGTTTTGGAAGGTTTTGGGGGGGGGGGACGTTACCACATTGGCAAGCAGGCTTCTCTGTGAGGGGACGCTGTCAGCAACTCAAAGGAGGGGCGGATCACTCTCCTGTGCAGGTATGAGATGAGACGCACTGAACTGAGAGCATGATTGCCCATCACATTTCTAAACTGTAACTACAAGCTCATTGCTAAGTGCCTGTCTGTTCGACTCACTCCAGTACTTAGTACTATTTTGGGTTCGTACCAGGTGTGTTGTGTCCAGCTAGATCTTGTCAACTTCATGGTTTCGTTAATAGGGACCTCATAGAATGGTCGAATTCACGCAACCTTCGTGCGATTTCTTGTTCTTTTGATCAAGAGAAGACGTTGGATATTATCAGCCATAAGTATTTCTTTAAAGTTTTAAAGCAGGCGGACTTGAGTTCCAAGTTCATTAGCATGGTCAGGGCTCTCTACTTTTGTCTCAGTTCTGCTGTTATCATACAAGATCGCGTCTCGGAGTGTTGAGGTGTGTGCCGTGTAGTCAGACAAGGCGATCCACTTTCGCTCACATTCAACATGCTGGCATTCGAGGAGCTCTTGTAGAGGCTTTCTAAAGACACTAGCACTAGTATATTTCCCCTTCTGCCAGGTTACCCCCCGACGGCAATGTTCGCAATGCAGATGATCTCTCTATTGTCGTCCCGGACGATGCAACAGTTTGCACCATTTTGGATGGTATGGTGAGGTACTGCTTGGCTAGCGGTGCCAGCATAAATGAGTCGAAGAGCGCAGTCAAGTATCTGAACTGCGCTACCTCAAGCCCACGTCCTGTGCGTGGCCTCTCCATAAAAGAGCTCCTACGTATATTGGTTTCCCACTTCGAACTGAATGGCCTGACTACCGAAAACTGGCGGTTAACAAGGCAAAATCTGACCGACAAAATTCGGTATCTCCGTGCCTTGCCTCGTCCACACAGCTAGAGCCACGATAATTCTATCGCTGTTGTTTAGTTTTCTCACGTATGTAGGTTTGGTTATGCCAGTTAAGCCTCATATCAAGGTTCTCCCGGAAAAGAAACTTTTCGGTTTTCTTTGGAGTCGTGAATCTCCGTTCGTGTTGCGCCCTGTGATGAAGTTGCGTATTGACGAAGGAGGACTAGGTATTCCTGACCTGAGTGTTGTGACCATGGCGTTACACGTTATGGACGCGGGTAGCTCACGAGTCTGACATGCTCCTTACTAGAAGCTTTGCGTCGTATTTTCTGAGCACGCGGTCGAGGCTTTTCTCACCGGTGGCATTTTCGAATACGGTGCTTTGGGCTGGAACGCCTTCTGCCTTCTATGCAGGGACCGCTTCTACTATGGCCCGTCTCCAAGAGGTCGACCTCGAGATAGACTTAACGTACCCTGGGAAACCAGCCGGCTCTCAGCCATGCTGGTTACTTAGTGTACGTTTGGTTTGTGTGCAGCGACATTAGAATCTGCACCAAACAGTAGTCCCGCAGTCACCACGGGACATTTTTGTGTCTCACTGCGCCCTAGCGGTAAGGAGACGGGCTGTGACCGCAAAGCGCCTTACGCCGAGCGATAGCCCATCTGTCCTGAAGGGACGTCACAGGCTTCCAGCTGCGTGACAGTGTGAGGGAACGGGAAATTCGGTTGTGCTGACTGAAGTTATCACGCTGAATGGCAGCGCCGTCGCTAAGTGTTTGGGTACCTCCGCTTCACGTGCGGTGCCGAGAGTCGCCGTGCCGAAGGGTAGCCACTGTGTCGAGTCTCGCTGGGCCCTAGTGATTGGGAGACGGGCCAAGACCACAGTGCGCCCCACGCGCTGCGATAGCCCACCTTGCCAGGGTACGTTTGATTTGTGCGTGGCAACCGAAGTTGCTTCGCCGAAGGGTGGTCCCTTTGTCGGGTCTCCCTGGGTTGTATGCCGGGCGGCAGACTGCACCTGTTTGGCACCTGGTGCCGAGCGGTGGCCCCCTTGCTAGGGCATGGCCGTCTTCCCGAAACAAAACTTCTCCTCACACGACCCTGGGGGGGAGGCAGTGCCGCGACAGACGTACGGGTGGTGATGGGTTGATGAGTTACGTTAGACTCTGGGACAAAGCGCTTCGCGCCGCGTCTTCTTTCTATCTGACAACGGCGCCGCCTTTCCCCGACGGGCGGGACGCCGCCGGGGCACGCTTCTCGCCAGTGTGCGCGTACATTTCTCGGCCGTTGCCAGCGTTGCGGGTTAGCGAAGCTCATCGCGTTCGCGAATGGCGACGTGGCGCCTGGAACACCGTCGAGGCGTGTGCCATAGAAACCTGGCGCAAGCGTCGGCAGTGGAGTAAAAACGACACAAACGAGGTGCGGGTCAAGAACGCCGATCTCGTTCAATAATAGACGAATTCCACCGGACTTACGTCAAGAAAATATGGTGGTGCTGTCTTGGTAGGCAAAAGACGCTACCCCTACCGCATTTTCTGCTAGGTTTTCAATGTAGCATGTGGTGTTCTCAGTCAAGCAATGAGAAAAACAGTATGCCGACGAACTGCGTCGCGCTTGGATGTAAGTCACGTCTCACGACTTAGTTTTGTTTGTTGGCGCACATCGCAGCCCTCAGCGTTTATGGCGGAAGTTACGTGCAGACGTCACAATACTTTTACCCATAATATCGACATCGGCCTACCTGTGTTTTCAAATATGGAGACGGCGTGCGGATAACACCGATGAGACGCCAGCCGAGGAAGCCAAGCGCAAGCATCTCCTACGCGTCCCTTGTCTTCGTTTCTTGTCTTCCATGTCTTTGCGTTTCGAACAAACGTTTATTCCAGTAAACGCTACACCGACCACTCTCCGAGCTCCCGTGTCGATTCCCGTTTCAACCGGGTCAACGCAGTGCGCACCACTACTGCTTCGAATCCCATTAGTGTTCTCTTCGGGGAGATAATGCATAGCATAATGCACGTTGACCTCAAAGATCTATCTATCTATCTATCTATCTATCTATCTATCTATCTATCTATCTATCTATCTATCTATCTATCTATCTATCTATCTATCTATCTATCTATCTATCTATCTAGCCACCTAGGACTTTTCTTTCCTGGGCGTTTCAATCTTTATATTTATACCAAAATTTGTATGGCATAAAACGACTTTGTGACGAGCATAACTGACTAGTCGTAACATTAACATCATTATAAGCATGCCAAGAATGTTGCGATTCACATTTCATAGTTTTGATGCTCTTGTGGTGATTTTATTCACATGACATATTACAAAACAGGTATAGTATGACGACGGCATGACAAACATAATTGACAGACCCTAACACGGAAAATATGGCATGCATTTCATGCCAGACGTGACTATGCACCACGGCCATGGTGCACTCGTGGTCGTTTTGCTAGCTTCACATTTGCAAACTTTAGTATTAGGGGGCGTGCTGGGATCACGAAGGTATATGACTGGTGAAAACATGAAAATCATGAGATGCCTGTCAAAAAAGAACAAGAACACATGCCCCACTCATGCGCTCACGGCCTTTTCGCTAGCTTCAGATTTAACAAATTGGTGTTACGTGACGTGAATTGAATACGAAAGTAAATAAAACGTCCGAGCATAATAATCATATGTGTGCCTTGTTAATCATGACTACATACAAGCTATGCTCAAAGCGCACCGCGGTAGATTCGCAAGCTCCACATATACCAAACTTGGTATCACGGGACTTGAATAGAAGATGAAAGTAAATGACACGTCCAAACATGATTATTAGGACAAGCGCGTCATGTGAAACATGACTATATGCTACGCTCATAGCATGCTCGCGGCCGTTTCGCTACCGTGGCAGCTGCCAAATTTGATATTACGTGACGCCAATGGACGACGAACACAAGTTCCTGGCAAAAACATGATAATTATGACATAAATTTTCTTACGGCATAATTTATGACCACCTCGTAACGTTGTGCGGATTTTAAAGTGTCATATAAGTTTTCATCGTTTGTGTTTTGCATATCATATTCCCGCTGTATGTGGGATCTGCCTTTTTTTGTTACCGAATATACCTCTTTCTTCCAGAGGCTAACCTGCACTTTTCTTAGGCCCTTGGACACCAGCTGGAAAGACGTTTCGTGCGACAACGCATCTACTGGCGATACCTGTTCCGTTCCAACCCCTCCGAATAGAGCTGTTCAATGATTAAAATGCCTTCGTTTTTCTTCAAACACGGACATTGTATACAGAGAGCATATTTGTTAGGGCTCCGAACGATCGGCTATTATTGTCATGTTTCCCTCCTATCGCCACGTGCATCAGCCTCCGCAAGACGTGAGCGGATGAGCGTGAGCTGTTCGGGGGCGAAGCTTCCTATGCCGTGGATTGTGCGTCCGCGTTGTGTATAGTAGTAGTAGTCGTTGTTGTAGTAGTAGATGAGCGCCTCTCGTTGAGTCCCTGGAATGTGTGCTGGGGGCGGTACTTCTATATGAAGAATTTATGATGAAAAGATGCGAGATGATGGTACATAAATTGTTCAATAGATGGATGGACGCATGCAAGGACGGACAGGCACACAAGCAGGCAGACAGACAGACAGGAGGATGCATGTACGGACATACGAATGAATGCATGGACAGATGGATGGACAGATGGACACACAGATGTATGCATGGATCAATGGAAGCACAGGCGGACGTACGCACGGATGAACGGACGCATGGATGGACGCATGGACAGATGGACGCACAAACGGTTAGACAGACAGACGCATGAACGAACGGATGGATAGATGGACGCACTCCCGGACGAACGCACTGACGGACACATGCATGAACGCACCAATGCATGGAGGAATGGACGCACGGATGGACGCATGAACGGATGTAATCAAGAACGAACGGACGGACGGACGGAAGCGTGGTTGGTGTGGCGGACGCTTCACCCCACTCTTATGTGTATTCAGTCCGTGCATATGCTATGGTTTTTCTCCGACACCGCCACCTTGAGAGCCAGCTCCGCTTCTTGTTGTCGAGCACGTAGATCGCGCACTGCCTGCTCGCGACGTACACGGGCCTGGCGCTCTCCACCTGCTTCTGCGGAGAGCCTGCACCCTCCTTCTGCCCGAATGAACGAAGAACCCTTTGCTGCATGTGGTAATACTCCTCGGGTTGACCCGTCGGCCTCTCTTTGGAGCTTGCTGGGTTGCCGTGTCAATTGCCGCTGCAGTTTCTGTGGTCACTCCTGAAAGTGCAAATTTTCTTTTTTTTGTTGTTGATGTAGCGCCGTAGTGCCAATGTTCCGCGTCGTTTCCCCCCAGATTCTGTCTGCACGTGCATTTGCCTATCTTCGAACTTTAGGTGATGCGCACTTTTCGTAAACACTCGCATAACGTGCGCTCTGAACTCATAATGACTTGTTCACTTCGAAATCAATGCCTACAATAAACAACCGTTCAACTTACAACCTTGTCAAAAGCCTCGATGTCTTGTTCGTAAAGTGATGCGAGAGACAAACAAGGCACCCAGCACACAATCCAAGTTTTAAATGAACTTAAGGGAAAATCTAACATGCGATACTTCTAATGCGGCATATCTACTTGAACGCACATTGTGCGGCAAGCAATACATCGTTAAAACCTTTAGGATTTCTTTCAGTAGTCACAGAGGCCACGCAAAATTAGCCCCAAATCTACCTATGACAGTCCGGGTACACTTGCATCAAGTGAGCACATGTATATATATATATATATATATATATATATATATATATATATATATATATATATATATATATATATATATGCAGTCGAAAAAAGGAAGACGACAAACGTACGAAACGCAGTTTTTTCTAACGTTTCGGCAGGTGGGCCTGCCTTCGTCGGAGTAAATGATGAGAGGCCGCGCAGGGCCTATTTGGGCGGCTGGCTCCAGTATCACGAGCATGCGTCATTTTTCGATTTTCATGCTAAGTTGCAGATCAAGAATACAAGTGAATCGATAGATGTGATTGCATGAAATACTCGTGACATTTCACAATAGTCATATGGCATATCTTACATACATGGTAAATTGTGTGCATCGAAGCAGGTTTATAAGACAGCACTAAAAAATAAAAAATAAAATAAAATTGGATGAATAGAAACACGCGCTGCGCAGATTCATACAGGGTACCAAAGGACACATAATTCTTGCATGAGAACACAAATCTCTAAGGATAATCTATGAAATGAGCAAAATAAGAAATGAATAAACAGAAAATTGAAAAGGCAAAGTTGATAAAAAATTGATAAAAAATAAAAAATATATAATAACTCAATACAAGAATTTTCAAAGGTATGCATGACATAGACAGGAGACAATGTGTACGCAATAATACGAAAATAGCTGAACAAGCACGGCAGACATCCACCAGTCATTGTTAAGTGTATCAACGAACTAAGGCAACATGCTAGTAAGTGTTCCCGGGCTTTCGTTCAATCCGTTTGAGAGAGTTTGGAATTTATGAATAAGGAATGACTCTCTAATTTCGCGATCATGGTGTGTCTTGAAACCTGATTCAATTATTGTGGCTTGGATGTTACTGAAGGAATGACCTGTGTCGGTGACATGTCTTGAAATTGGTAAGTGAGGAAGGGCATGTACATGAGCTCTATGATTGTTGAATCGGTACCTAAAAGCAGTTTCAGTCTGACCGAGATACTGTAGATGACAAATTGAGCACTCCAGCAGATAAATGGCGTTCTGTGTGTCACAATCGAAATTGCCTCTGATATTTATTTTGAAATCAGTCGCTGTGCTGGTGACACAGGTTGTCGTAGTCATGTGAGCGCACACTTTGCAGCGAGGTTTTTTACAAGGATGGCAACCAACCAGTTGAGTGTTATCATCACATTTGGTTTTAGACGAAGTTAACAAATCGCGTAGATTTTTGCCTCGTCTGTATACAACTCGTGGTGGTTGTGGAAAGGCTCTTGTAAGGCGTTCACTCTGCTGAAGGATGTTGTGGTGTTTTCGGAGAATACTTGTGACATTAGGCGCCGATGCATTGTGTGTTAAAACTAGGTTTACTTCTGAATGACTATTAAGATTTTTCTTGGTTTTGCAGAGCGCTGTGCGTTCTAATGCGTCGGCCCGCCTCACCGCATCATCGATTAACATAGCTGGATATTTCTGTTTAAGTAGAGCACTGCGTAGTTCTGTACAGTTGGCGTTAAAGTCGGACTGTTCGGAGCAAATTCGCTTAAAGCGTAACGCCTGGCTATATGGTATGCTCAATTTGCAATCCCTCTTGTGGCTACTTTCAAAATGTAAGTACCGGTGCCTGTCAGTGGGCTTGCGGTACAGTTTTGTGGTCAATTGCGTACCATGGATACATACTGTAACATCGAGGAAGTCAATGGTGCTTGGTGAGTAGAAGTGTGAAAAGGATATGGAGGGATGCACATTGTTAAAAGCGGAAATAAAAGACAAAAGTGTCGCTTCTCCGTGTGGCCAAATTATGAAAATGTCGTCAATGAATCTCTTGTAGTAAAAGGGCTTCAACGAACGACTCGACAGGAAGTTGTTCTCGAGGATTCCCATGAAAATATTTGCGTAATTGGGCCCTATTTTTGTACCCATAGACGTACCGCTGACTTGGACATAATGCACTCCATTAAACTCAAAGTTATTGTATTGTAAAATCATTTGCAACAGTATAGCCAAAGTGGAGCTATCAATTGGCTTATCAAGAGTGGAGTGATCATAAGCCTCAGTCACGGCGCGTATCCCATCCAGGTGAGGTATGTTCGTGTAAAGAGATGCAACATCGAGAGTAACAAGAAGAGCGTTGATAGGTACAGTAAGGTTGTTGATGTCTGACAGAAAGTGGGTCGTATCACGTAAAAATGATTGGAACGTGGGAGGTATCTGGCTGATCAGGCTATCAACGTAACGCGATAAGCTTTCTGTTACGGTGCCTATGCCGGAAACAATTGGGCGACCAGGGTTATTTTGTTTATGAATTTTTGGTAACAGGTAGAATCTACCCGCGACTGGATCAAGAGGAATCAGGGAAGTTGCCTTATCACTTATTTTTTATCCTTTATCAGTGCTTTGATTGTGCTACCTAACGTTTCTTTATATTGCGCGGTCGGATCAGCATCGAGTCGTTTGTAAAACGAACTGTTATTTAACTGGTTGTCAGCTTCAGCGATATATTTAATTGTGTCCATAACCATAAACACAATTAAATATATCGCTGAAGCTGACAACCAGTTAAATAACAGTTCGTTTTACAAACGACTCGATGCTGATCCGACCGCGCAATATAAAGAAACGTTAGGTAGCACAATCAAAGCACTGATAAAGGATAAAAAAATAAGTGATAAGGCAACTTCCCTGATTCCTCTTGATCCAGTCGCGGGTAGATTCTACCTGTTACCAAAAATTCATAAACAAAATAACCCTGGTCGCCCAATTGTTTCCGGCATAGGCACCGTAACAGAAAGCTTATCGCGTTACGTTGATAGCCTGATCAGCCAGATACCTCCCACGTTCCAATCATTTTTACGTGATACGACCCACTTTCTGTCAGACATCAACAACCTTACTGTACCTATCAACGCTCTTCTTGTTACTCTCGATGTTGCATCTCTTTACACGAACATACCTCACCTGGATGGGATACGCGCCGTGACTGAGGCTTATGATCACTCCACTCTTGATAAGCCAATTGATAGCTCCACTTTGGCTATACTGTTGCAAATGATTTTACAATACAATAACTTTGAGTTTAATGGAGTGCATTATGTCCAAGTCAGCGGTACGTCTATGGGTACAAAAATAGGGCCCAATTACGCAAATATTTTCATGGGAATCCTCGAGAACAACTTCCTGTCGAGTCGTTCGTTGAAGCCCTTTTACTACAAGAGATTCATTGACGACATTTTCATAATTTGGCCACACGGAGAAGCGACACTTTTGTCTTTTATTTCCGCTTTTAACAATGCGCATCCCTCCATATCCTTTTCACACTTCTACTCACCAAGCACCATTGACTTCCTCGATGTTACAGTATGTATCCATGGTACGCAATTGACCACAAAACTGTACCGCAAGCCCACTGACAGGCACCGGTACTTACATTTTGAAAGTAGCCACAAGAGGGATTGCAAATTGAGCATACCATATAGCCAGGCGTTACGCTTTAAGCGAATTTGCTCCGAACAGTCCGACTTTAACGCCAACTGTACAGAACTACGCAGTGCTCTACTTAAACAGAAATATCCAGCTATGTTAATCGATGATGCGGTGAGGCGGGCCGACGCATTAGAACGCACAGCGCTCTGCAAAACCAAGAAAAATCTTAATAGTCATTCAGAAGTAAACCTAGTTTTAACACACAATGCATCGGCGCCTAATGTCACAAGTATTCTCCGAAAACACCACAACATCCTTCAGCAGAGTGAACGCCTTACAAGAGCCTTTCCACAACCACCACGAGTTGTATACAGACGAGGCAAAAATCTACGCGATTTGTTAACTTCGTCTAAAACCAAATGTGATGATAACACTCAACTGGTTGGTTGCCATCCTTGTAAAAAACCTCGCTGCAAAGTGTGCGCTCACATGACTACGACAACCTGTGTCACCAGCACAGCGACTGATTTCAAAATAAATATCAGAGGCAATTTCGATTGTGACACACAGAACGCCATTTATCTGCTGGAGTGCTCAATTTGTCATCTACAGTATCTCGGTCAGACTGAAACTGCTTTTAGGTACCGATTCAACAATCATAGAGCTCATGTACATGCCCTTCCTCACTTACCAATTTCAAGACATGTCACCGACACAGGTCATTCCTTCAGTAACATCCAAGCCACAATAATTGAATCAGGTTTCAAGACACACCATGATCGCGAAATTAGAGAGTCATTCCTTATTCATAAATTCCAAACTCTCTCAAACGGATTGAACGAAAGCCCGGGAACACTTACTAGCATGTTGCCTTAGTTCGTTGATACACTTAACAATGACTGGTGGATGTCTGCCGTGCTTGTTCAGCTATTTTCGTATTATTGCGTACACATTGTCTCCTGTCTATGTCATGCATACCTTTGAAAATTCTTGTATTGAGTTATTATATATTTTTTATTTTTTATCAATTTTTTATCAACTTTGCCTTTTCAATTTTCTGTTTATTCATTTCTTATTTTGCTCATTTCATAGATTATCCTTAGAGATTTGTGTTCTCATGCAAGAATTATGTGTCCTTTGGTACCCTGTATGAATCTGCGCAGCGCGTGTTTCTATTCATCCAATTTTATTTTATTTTTTATTTTTTAGTGCTGTCTTATAAACCTGCTTCGATGCACACAATTTACCATGTATGTAAGATATGCCATATGACTATTGTGAAATGTCACGAGTATTTCATGCAATCACATCTATCGATTCACTTGTATTCTTGATCTGCAACTTAGCATGAAAATCGAAAAATGACGCATGCTCGTGATACTGGAGCCAGCCGCCCAAATAGGCCCTGCGCGGCCTCTCATCATTTACTCCGACGAAGGCAGGCCCACCTGCCGAAACGTTAGAAAAAACTGCGTTTCGTACGTTTGTCGTCTTCCTTTTTTCGACTGCATTTCCTACCGGAACCATTGGATTTATTTCTCGCCTATATATATATATATATATATATATAAACTGAAAAAGTTATTTCAATGTGCCTAACGTACTTGGGAAGAGAAAAAACACAACTTAGTGGTTGTCTTAGATTCATTACCAGTGGTTCCAAACGGTCCACCAGTCGAAACCCTTGGTGATAAAATTAAGACAACCACTGGGTTGTTTCCTTAGTCCATATATATATGCACTAAGGAAACAAGACACACACACATATATATATATATATATATATATATATATATATATATATATATGTGTGTGTGTGTGTGTGTGTGTATTAGACCAAATGTAAGGTAAATAAGAAGAAAAAAAGTGTGTGAAAGCATAACCAGCCGTGAGCAGAAATCGAACCTACGACCTTCGAATAACGCGTTCAATGCAATGTATATATATATATATATATATATATATATATATATATATATATATATATATATTGTGTGTGTAAAGTCATATTATTCATGAAATTTTCAGATTTCGTGTCACTGCAATTGCGACGAGAACTGGATAGTTTGAAATATATTTCTGTGTTTCAGTGCAACTACCCTTTCTATTGTACTACTGTCGTCCATTTTATTATCTCTCACCTCTTACTAACGAATTCACGATTGTAAGCCTGACATTTCTAGCAGCCTCCGCATACAACACTCAGATTCCCTGAAGGCGGCTTCTTAGAACGAAATAATGTTCATTTTAAACACCCCTTCCCTTCTTTTAGAGGCACTGCCTGGTACCCCCTGAAAGAGAGACAGCTCCTTAAGAAAGCTTTTCTGCCCGCAGTACATCGATGGAACTACAAGATGTCGCTCCCACAGTAGAAGAAAGATGGCAATCGACAGTCCCACCACAGCCCAGGTGATCGACGCCTGATTAGAGACGGTCGGTAAAAAAAATAAAGGGGCTTCCTTGATACGCGAGGCCTTACCGTAACAGATTGCCGTCTACACTAAAGAAATCACCCCCTAAAAACACCAAACGCAATGCTTCTAAGAAAATGAGTACTCAGGATGCCACTCGCATAGCGCACTGACCCTTTGACTTTTTGTTTATTAGTCATTGCTGTTCTTCTCATTTTTTACGCGCAAAAATTTAAAAAATTTTAGAGCGCACAGCATGTACTTTCATTTTTGGCGAAGGCCAGACCCTATAGCACTGACACTGTCAAAATAAACACTTCTTTCGTTGTTACTTTTATTCTTCTTACAATATATATATATATATATATATATATATATATATATATCGAGTATAATTTGGCAGCAGCAAGCACAGGACCGAGTAAACTGGCGGAATATGGGAGAGACCTTTGCCCCACAGTGGACGTAGTCAGACTCATAGTATATATATATAAATATAAATAAATATATATATATATATATATATATATATATATATATGAAAAAATTCCAGAAAATGAAGTAGTTCCATGACACAGAGCGGTTTCATGCACTTGCACAAAAACGTTTTGCAGGAAATGCAGTCCGGTGATATATAGGAGACTTCAGGTGGAGGGCGAGGTTGGCTGTTGCATTCTGGAGAGCATTACCATGCCTTCCACGTGAGAAATGATGACGACACAGCCTGGATAGTAGTGAGGAGCGAAGAAGGTTTGGAGTCCTTGTAGCATTGGAAGGTCGGATGTCCTACGAAATGGATTTTGAGTAGTGGCTGCAACAGACGCTTGTCTTCTAGAATGCGTGCTTCTTGACTGATTATGACAGCGTGATAGCGGTGTGCAAGAAGTGCTTTCGCGTCTTTCATGGCACTTTCCGTGGTGTTTTGGTCTGTGGAACTACAGGCGCAGAGAGCGTCTGTGGTGAGGTTTCTTCGTCCGGAAACGTCCTACTTCTTGAAATTGTCCTCGGATCAAATGCCTTATTCTTCAAAGTTGTTCAAGTCGTGAGTGTGCTTTCATTGAAATTTTCGTTCCTTATCACCCTTGTTTGTTTGGTTATGGTGCTGTGAAAATTGCGAGTGGTCATTGTCGTTGAATGAGCAGACGCTGTCGGTAGTTCCAGTGTTACTTACGAGTTGGATGCAAGCATGATTTGTGTCAAGGAAAGCAGTAGATACTTATTCGTTTTTATAGGTGTGACTTGTATTCAATGGTGACTCCGTACTGTTTCTACTTCCGGTTGGTCCAGCTCCTGAAACTGGCATCGCCGCAAACATGGCTTGATGTGCTTCTGATTTCGTGTGTTTGTTTTTTGCGGAAGAATCGAGCTAAACGCTCCTGAAGTGCAACTGCTTTTGGAATGTCAGTGGTTCAATAGAGTATTTGGCCAATATTGCGAGTGGTCTGTTGAGTATAGAGCGATATGGTGAGGCGTGCAATGAGAATGACGAGCCCCAGAAGAGGATCTTGACGCAAAACCAGATGGTGGCTTACGTAAGGAAGACGAAGAGTCAAGTACATTGCGTGCTTGAATAATGGCTTGATATGTGTATTGTATGGAAGAGGTTAGCGTTGGCGATATTTGTGCAGAGAGGAAACTAGGTGGAAGGTGGGGCGTTGTAGAAAAACATCCGGGATGTCTTTTCATGAGCAGATGGCTGACTTCCTGACGGGATTGTAAACGTCTGCTCTGCGCTCGAATTCATGAAGGCTGCCTAAGACTGTGATTACTGAAGTCGAATGCATCGATATGGCTGGTTGTAATGGAATATTCAATATAGTCTTGTACTTGCTTTTGTTGACATTGCTGATGTTGATGTGGAACGTGTTGCGGTGGGAGCCCTTCCCGAACATCAGGCCGGTTTTCTTGACAACTTGATGTGGTGTCCACTTGGCAGCTGGTATTCTCTGGGCTGTTATCATGCTGTTTGGACAATGAAGATAATGTTTCTGAGTTGACAGAAAGCTCTCAAGAAGCTTCTTCTACGCTGTTCACTACGAGGGGCTCTTACGCCTGGCAGCGTGTGACGTTCGATGCGTGTGAGCCTTCTGTTTTGATTCGATTGTCAATAGTATATGTACAGACTGTGATGCATGACCACGTTCGGAAGGAGTATGGCTAGACATGGTTTTTTTTTGATGCGTCAGCCCGTATATCGTGAAAACGGCGTCTTTATGAGGCAACTGCTGAGCGTGAGGAGCCATTGAAGAGCGGCGTGATGGAAAACCAGGTGGTAAATCACGTACAGACAAAGAATGAAGGACATCAGGTGGGTGAGCAACGTCTCGTGAAGCATGCTGGAGCAACGACTTTAAATATACCGGCTTTCAGGAAGCGATACCTGATGAAAAGCTGTGTCCCTTGACTAAAGATCAGGGACTGTGACGGCCGAGTGTGATTGTCTTCAGAAGGTTGGTAACAAGGAAGTCCTTGTCATAGTCACTAAAAGGGGCAATTTTTTTCTCTAATCTTTTGTCATTTCGAATATTCGTCATTTCTACATATTCGAATAAGTGGGTGAGGTAAAATTTGAATGCCTCACTGGTAACGTAGTCGCTGAAGTTTGTAACCATCTCCTGCTCCGACCAAAGTGTAGCGGTGGCGTGGAGCTCGAAGAGGTTGAACCAGTCTTCTACGTGACCTTCATCCGCTGATGCAGTGTACTTGGGGATGTCAAGGTCAGCAGATGGCCCTGACATGGTGCTGGTCGATGCGTAATGCTAGGTGCTCGTACAGTAGTCCATGTATGGTCAGGGTATCTTGTGAAGAACTGCGTCGAGGCTGCGGGGTTGATGAAGCAGCAAGCACGTCTCCATCCTGTCGACTCGTGTGACAAATGGAAGACGTGGCCTGGTTGTTTATTCCCACACTCCTTCTCCTTCCTCAGCTTCTAGCAACCAACGCCACCTTAATACGTTATATATATATATATATATATATATATATATATATATATATATATTGTATGTATAATGTATGTATACATATTGAAGTGGGTGAGGTAAAAAAGGCAGGAGTTGACTTGAGGTAGGAATGATTTATTTATTACAAAAGCTAACTCGATTTAAGTGAGATGGTGATGGTGATAAAACCAAAACCATGGATCATACCCACACAGGCGATGGACGCGAAGATGATGTAGGCCCGTGTGCTCCAATTCAGGTGCACGTTAAAGAACACCAGGTCTTCAAAGTTTCTGGAGCCCTCCACAACGGTGTCTCTCGTAATAATATGGCGATTTTGGGACGTTAAATAGAACATATAGATGTTGATATCAATACCCACTCAGGGGGATTGGCCGATAATCGATTACGTAATTTAGAGATACTTTTTCTTTTTCAATATTTATACCACACCAAAATATACCGTAAAACGGAAAAAGTGCAATAATTGTTTTACTCGTTCAGATGAGACATTACAGCCGTTAGATTGGAGAGAAATTAGCAGGGTTAAATGAATGATATTATGATAAAATATTTGTGCTGCAATATAGCTCACGCAACTAAATGCATAATTCTTTTATTCTCAAGAAGGCAAGCACAAACAGCATCAAAAGCGTTATTGTGGCGGAAGCCCAGATCCGAAGCACCGCAGAAAAGCGCGTTTTCTTTTGTGAATTTCAGTCCCAAGCAAGAAATTGCGATGACCTAAACTCTTTTTCTTAGCAAGCTGTATCGACGACACAAAAAAACAGCGCTACATTGTTTCCGGTTGTGCACAATTGTTGCAAAGAGGTGATATCACCACACCAGCCCTGTGTGGATAGAAATTTCATGGGGGCACAACATCAAATTCTGCTTATTAGGGCTTCCAATTGTCTTGCAAGACACCACTGCATTTTTCACGAAAATTTTAATTGAGAAACTTCTGTCAGTGACGTTATTGATTCATTAGCATCTGCATGAAGCGAAAGTTTTCTGCATATTGTCACAGTTTTTGCGGCCACTTTGGGAAGGACTGATAGTACTGGAGCATTCAATGACGCTCGTGCAAAAGAGTGGGTAATTTCTTTTATTCTAATCACCAATGTCCAGATATTCTTAACCATTTCAGTGGCTGCAGCTGAGGAGGGTATAGCATAAGGGCCATCTTTAAGGCCATAGATTTTGATGACGCCGTAATCGACGTACATGCTCACAGGGAATCATTAGTTATTATATTGTTATGAGCGTTCAATAGTAGCATCCGCAGTGCTATAATTATTGCCAACTGTCAGCGTCAAAAAAAATGTGAAGTCTGGTAGTCCTAATGAAAAAGACCAGCCAAGCAAATGGGAGCATAGATCTCAGTTTTCTTCCATTGATGAAGCATCTGCGGCTGAGAGACTACTCGTTTTTTGTTGAAAAGATAGTCCTCTAGCTGGCCTAGTACCTTTATGACTGGAATTTGGGTTTAGATGAAAAATTGCATTGAATTGTACCTTGAGGTTCTCATTTGAGACATGCACTGCAAGCGCGACTCGAGTTTTCACATTAATTTTGTTAAGTTGTTTCTGGACAAAACTTATCTGAAGGCTCCGCAACCATGGCCAATAAGCAAAGAAAGGAGTATATATCATTCATAAAACCATATTCAAATCGTCTTAGCACATAGCCATGCAATTTCAAAAATGTCTCTGAGGTTAGAATATGGAAACCACAAAACAACGTAGGCAATCACATTTAACAAACCTAGGTAGCCCTAGAAACAATCTCAAGGCTTCTCGTTTCAGCATTACCGGCTGCGGCAGCTGCATTTCCAATGGAGGCTGAAATTGTGTAAGGCATTGTGCTCAGATTTCGGTGCACGTTAAAGAACCACAGGTGGTCATAATTTCTGGAGCCCTTCACTACGGCGTCCCTCATAATCATATTTTTGTTTTGGGGCGTTAAACCTGACATATCAATCATATCTTGTTTCAGTATGACAAGAGGCTCTATTTTGTAAGCAGGGCCACTGGAGAACAATACAGGCTCAAATTAGAACATTGTTCGCATTTACATTTGGTTATCATCACCACTGTGTTTCTACGTAAACCTGTTTAGTATGCATTACGCCTAAACCATTGTGTTTCTGCGTAAATAATTTTTATGTGAAAGGTCCAGTTTAGGATGCATTGTGAATTACTCACGAATATTTAGGTGATTCCCTATGCGGAACAGACTCTTCTTTACAACATATTGAGATTGAGATGGGATATGGTAACGGGAATATCACAATGCACTCGTACTTACTTTTGAGGTCATGCGTACTGTCTCTAGCTAGTGATACCACTGAGTCATCTTCCTTTTTTCATCTTCTCGAGCCCTGTGTCCACTGTGTTTGTTGAATCACCCCTGGGCCACGAGAGAGCTGTCCTAGTTACCAAAGAGCAGGAGAGACGTGCACGACTTGTTGCTGATGACGAAGCTTGCCTGCACTTGCGTCCACTGGCTCTGCGAGGTAGTTGACTGGTGATATTTGGAACACAACCTGACAGAGACCATAATACCTCCAATAAAGCTTGTTGTACAGATATGTAAGGATAGATAGAAACCATTACTACACCAGTGAGGTAATAGAAATGCATGTAGGCATAGTTGATGAGTCATTGCGATGGGCTCCGGATGTCTGGTCATGTGACGGTAACACACCAGCAAGCTCGCGACAATCTTCAGCAGGTGCAGCTGCTCGTTAGACAGTAGCCACCTTTGAAGGACCTGGCTGTCAAAAAAGCAATGTGTCAAATTGTGGATGATCGCCGACATGTAGATTTCTAAAAGAAAAGAAAGTGAAAATTCAGTGGAACTCAGCGTTGCAGTTTCTTGATATACGCGACAAAAGGCTGTACGCTGTCCCGGATGTAGCAGTCGGATGAATCGCAAATGGCCAACATATAGCCAAAGCTACGTTTTCTCATACTAATAGCTTAACGGTTATATGTCATGGCATTGTCATCAATGATGTGACACCCGCTCAACAAGGCCTAATACCACCGCAGAAAAACAAGTGGCTTCGGTAGCTTCCGAGGAGCTCTGCGCCTTCACACACGGTTTTTCAGTATAAAACTTGCAACGTTATTTGCGGTACTAGAGGGGGCGCAGCTGTTTATTATACCACGTTAGCTAATCAAAAAACTACATTGTGAGAAAAAAGTGGCTTTTCCCACTTGGCCTCATGTCTTATGAGGTAAAGAAAATTTTACTAGTTCACCAGATTCCAGGTGCAATGCATGGCTTCGCCATTGTGCCAAATTTTCCTTAGTGTACATGCATTCATAATACATTCAATTGAGGGCGAGTTCATTACGTAACTTGGCATTGAGTTTCCTGGTGTTCATAAGCGGCGAAATGCTTGGTACAAAAATCGGAAAATTAGCAGAGTAATAATAAAAATAGTAAAATGTGGGGTATTGCGTATTATAACTCATAGACTTTGAGACACGTCGTAGAAGAGAGCTCTGGAAATTGAGACCCTATGATGTTCTTTGACGTGCGCCAGCATCGCATGGTAGACGGGCTTCTAGCGCAATCGAATTCAGAGCCTTCGGGTCAGCAGCCGAGGATCGTAGCCACTACACAACTTTGGTGGACACAGAAGTCAACTGGGTTTGGTGGGTTGATTTTTCTTTTGTCGCCCATCAGTTTAGCGACGCAGAAAATTCAGTGCCGTACATTATTTTTCTAGCATATAAGTTTGCTGCTTATTCAAGGCTATCAGTAGTTTTTTGTATCATTGTATTCAGAGTGCTTTCCTTTTATCCAATGTGTGTCACTGTATCAGTTTCGTTTGACATATTACTTTCACTTGAGAAAAATTCTAAGTATATATTTCGCAAAATCAGAAATTCTTCATTTTGCTTACGTCAATACTCCAACATATATCAGCAGTGCTGCTGAGCAGAAATTCGTTTGCTTCATTTTTACAAACAAATTATGTTCGAAAAATAACTGTAATATTTACACCTTTCTGGAAAAGTACTTTGAACTGCTGTCTTATACATAGTCCAGTTAAGTCGAACCCTTAAATATCAAGCTTTATAAAAAAACAGGAACTAGTATGAATAACATGTACCTTGATATAACACTTTTAGAGAAATATTCCTAATTCGGTACGAAGTTACCTTATCTGCGTCCCTTCATACCAGTGGTTTTTCTTCGTGGCTTTTAATAAATGGTGGGAATGCTGTGTAAGTGCTTTTTTCATAAAACTAAAAATTAAGTAATTCATATAAACATCACCTTGCCTGGCTTACTATTAAGAGTAGAAGTAGCCAAAATACTTTGTAATAATAATAATAATAATAATAATAATAATAATAATAATAATAATAATAATAATATTGTTATATTAATATTACTATTATTATTATTATTATTATTATTATTATTATTATTATTATTATTATTATTATTATTATTATTATTATTATTATTATTATTATTATTATTATTATTATTATTATTATTATAGAGTACATCGCACGCGTGCCGCATTAAACAAAAGGGTGAAAAACGAAGTTTATCTGGCAGGTTCCACATACTAGCAGTTCGTACCTTCCTAAAAATGCATGCATCCCGATAGAAGAGGTCACAGTGTATTTCAAATATTGAGCGGACGTCCCTTTGCAACCCACAGTGGTTTAGGTTAAGGCACCCACAAGTCATCGCCGTGCAGAAGCTCTTGGAAACATTACAAGTTAGCCTTCGTGAGGTAGTGGTGCTAAGAACACCTATTCAATCAACGGAAATAGAATTTGACAATATATTTCCTAATATTTGAAAAAAGTCTTTCCAGTAAATACCTCAATGCCATTTTAGAAGTCCACCCAGCAGGATAAGAAATACAAATTGTAATAGCAACTGGTGCTTCAGTATGCAAAGAGAAGGCAGGAGTCGGAATTGTATTTTTATTGTTGGACTTGTCTTTTTTCACTTTGTTTACCAGTTTTTACACCTATTTATGAAGCGGAATTACTTGCAATTCTCTTAGTGTTACGGATATTGCCTCAATGAATTACAGATGCTATCATTCTTTCAGACTGCCTGTCTGTGTGTACTTCATTACCTGCACCTAATATGTCCAATGCTTTCAAAGTGTTTTACGCCTACGTCCCAATACATTTGCAACTCATTCGCTTGGTGCAGACACCAGGTCATAAAGGTTTAACTATCAATGAATATGCAGATGCACTCGCAGCGGGCTCAAATAACTGTTTCATATTTTTTATATTGATGACGCTAGCGTTTATTGCCATAGCAAGCTTTGAAAACTTTGTCGTTTCAGATCATTGTGATATCAGACCATTGTCATATCACATCAAAAAAAAAAAAACTTGCTTGGCAACGTCTCATTTTTTTTCATCTTAAGTACCCATAGAAAAATCGAGGGTACTCCTCTAAAATGGCGCCCCGCCATGGTGGTCTAGTGGCTAAGGTACTCGGCTGCTGACCCGCAGGTCGCGGGATCAAATCTCGGCTGTGGCGGCTGCATTTCCGATGCAGGCGGAAATGTTGTAGGCCCGTGTACTCAGATTTGGTTGCACGTTAAAAAACCCAGGTGGTCAAAATTTCCGGAGCCCTCCACTAAGGCGTCTCTCTTAATCAAATAGTGGTTTTGGGACGTTAAACCCTGCAAATCAATCAATTGATCAATCCTTTAAAATGGCGGGCAGAGACATCAATTACAAGAGTACAATGCCGAGTCACCCCACCCCCTGAATTTTTATTTGCACAGCTGTGGTCTGGCACATATTGTCTATTCCTCCACTGCAACGAGAGTGAATCCCTTCATTATTCTTTTTAACACGCAGGTTATATACAAATCAAAGGAAGAGACTGTTGGAAGAACCTCTCTGTAGGCTGGCTTTAAATCTATTATTTTCAGTGGTGCTTCCTTTGGAGCACGTGAAAAGAAATTTACCCAGCGGAAGGTTTGCGAGACCAAATGCAATTTTTAAAGAGAAGAAAACGAACAGAACGTTGAGCTGAGGCGAAAAATTCACTTTATTTCGAACCATATTACCTTGCTCGTTTTCTTTATTCCCTTGGTTTTGCTAGTATCCATCGTTTACCAATCTGTTCTTTGTTTAAACATCCCTATCTAAATAACCTGGCTGGTAAAACAATTCGATACAAGTGAGGTACCGTTCGTTTCATGACTGATCTCTCATGGTAGGTTGCGCCAGGACTCTGAAGAAGAACCAACCAAGCAACCCTAGTTCAAGGCACCAGTGACGCGGGCCATTCATTAGGCTGCTTGAATCAGTCGCAGCTGTTATTCCAGACCGGCCTGGACAGCAGCGCTTCTCACTCCTCCCATATCTATTTAAGTCATCCCTCTGTGCTGTGGAGTAGATCATGTTTAAAGTCTACCAAGTCGTGAAAGAGTTCGAAATTTTGGTAGCATGGTCACCTCCAAAGGAATCTGTTTACCATGCGGCAGTAGATATATTTCTAAACGTTCCCTATAACCGCTAACAATCACTGCGTCGCAAGTGTCTGGGAATTGTGGGGTACCCTATCAAAGAGTTTGGGTTCTCTTGGTGATATGTAAAGGCTCGAGCTACTTCATCACCATGCAAGTTCTCAGTTACGACCTCGTGGCCCGGGGACCAGGCCTTCTGATTGTCATTTATTTGGTGGCACGTTTATCAATTTCATTTGTGTTTCGATGTAGTATTGCCGTACAAAGAACGTGTAGAGCCATTCTATAAAAAAACGGATAACTGTAGAATTCATTTGCTTAACTTGTTTATATACAGATTCTTGCTAAGAAAACAGATGATCAGTGTTCACAGTTCATCAAAGTTACAACGTCGCACACTGCGCATTCACAAATACCTCTTCAGGCAGAAAACAGTACCGATGATTGCAGAAACTATTGGTGTGTAAAAAAACACTCGAAACAGGTTCGCCGTGGCTTCTCCAGTTCTTTATTCGTTAATTGGGGGGTAACGTCTTCTAAGGCAATTGTTGATACATCGACGAGTTCATCTGTGGTTTTTGTGGCGAATGAAGCGGTTTTATGTCTTAACGTAAATTGTAGTTATTTGACACTGAGCGCTTTGCTTCAGCTTTAAAAAGTATGTTTTCTTTGACGCTCGCTGGGACCATCAAATGAAGGATATTACATGTCACCATGATGGCCTTACAAACTGCTCTGTCCTATAGTCATTTTACACACAGCTTTCCAGTTTGGAGAATGCTCCTCATAAGAGTAGTGTGGCGATATGGTGAGTACTACAGTCATTTCCCTGAAAAGAATGAAAAGAACAATTGAGTGATAGGCTGAAAATGTTCCTGCGAATACATGCACCTTGCGCTGTTTAAGCCTAATTTGCAATGAATGTTAATCCTGTCATTCAGCCCCAGTAATACAAAATCTATATCTTTTTTCTCACAAAAACAACCCATTTTTTGCGCAATGTTGTACAGCAAGTATTAGTGATTTGTGTCATACTGTGACCTCAGTTTTTGCCAGTTCTCTCATTAATATTACGCAGAGTAAGTGTTTAGACGGAATACTGATCAAGATGACCTTATTTCGTAGCCAGAATGTAACTCAATACTGACGATGTAGCAAGAATATTAAGAGAAAGTAAGAAAATCCTACATTGTAGAATATGAAATGTAGCCCTGCATAGGCAGGTGTTTATGCATGCCCCAAAAAGTTTCAAAAGTATACAACACCTTCTAAGCTTCTGGAGTGCTCAGTGTTACGAAATAAGAACTTTTCTGGGAGAGGGGCGAGGTTAATGGCACGTTGTTGACTTCAATATGTTGCAAAGCGATAGTTTGTACGACAATGCAACATAAAATATTAAGCTTTTGTTGCATATTTCACTTTTAAGGATCGTTGCTTTCCTTTAAAGGTGAGGCATTTTTTAGCAGACTGCAAGCACTTTGAGCACTTCTATCTACGTATCTATCTATGTAGCCACATCCACCTGGTTGCTCTCGTGATGGCCTCCTTAACAATGGGTAGACCTAACTTAGTATAGAATATAAAGTGGAATAACAACGGTGAACTGTAGAAGTGCCTCAGGCAGGCTGGCCGGCATTTCTATTTAAGAACCTATCTTTCTCAAGGCGCTGTGTCATTCTTAGCGTGTTAGTTTTAAAGGGGTTAGCAGTCACGTGATCTCCTGGTCGTGGCGCGTGTTCCTGTTGATAATTCTCGTCTGAAAAAGAAACTATAAAGCAGTGGAGTGCCATACCACCTAACTTTAAGCGAGGGCTCAACCCCAGGTTGTCAAAATTTCCGGAGCCCTCCACAACGGCGTCTCTCATAATGTTATGGTGGCTTTGGGACGCTAAACCCCACATAATCATAAAACGAGGACTGCGCTCCTCTCCTTTATAGTTTTTTTCTTTTCAGATGGTGACTATCAACAGTGCCAGCAGAAGAAGATAACGTTACTACTAACCCCATTAAAACTAACAGCCAAAGGATGACACGGCGCCTTTGAGAAAGATAGGTCTTCCTAGCGAAACGGCAGCTAGCATGTTGGAGGCACTTCCACTGTACACCCTGATTATCCCCCTACGTTATATCCGTCTCTCGGCTCCCATCTTGATTAAGGGAAGACAAAATAGTTTGACCAAATGCCTGCAGCGACTCATGATATGAATGACGTGAAAATCTCGTCGCGTACATCATCAAAACTTTTCTGCAAACATGTGTGGCACATCCTGTAAGCTACCAACTCATGCAAAGGCGCGCAATGGCTCGGACGAAGCGGGCGAGAGGCGTATCGGGCAGCGGACGCTAAACGAAGATTCTAAAGCAATCTCAACCATGCCCAAGCTATTGGGCGTGGTTTGCAGAAAGCCACGCTTATACGCGTGACAGACAGGTCACCTAAAATTACAAAATAAGGTGTCTGTAGCAAGGTAATCAAATATTTACTTGTAAAGCTTTCTTAGAGCATGTGTTTAAGCCTGTGGGTGAAAACCTGCATATAAAATTCAAATTTCGGTGAATGTGTGTCCTAAAACGAGTCTTTATTGTGATGTTTTGTAACCTTGACGTCAAAGTTGGCGTACATATAGTTACGAGTGAGTGTGTTTATTTAAAGATGCGGTGAAATGGCGTTGTGAAAGAACAGCATACTTCTGAGACAGGCCTAGAACGCTTCTACCCAACCACACAGTCCAAGCGCCGCTCCACTACTCTTCTTCTTCTTCCGCGCCCCGTAGGCTCGCGCATCTTCGTTTCAATATATACACCCGTGAGGAAAAGTGTACGAACCTTACCAGAGCGTGCTGAAATTGGCATTTACGTCACTTAGAGAAGAGCCGTTTGCTACTGATAACATTTCTATGACAGCCTAATCGTAGTGGTTTATAGTTAAAGCACTAGGCTGCTAACCGAAAGGACACGGCATTGAAACCCGGCTGTGGTGGCAGCAGTTTCATTGGAGGCAAAGATAATTTGTGAGCATGTGCACGCACGGAAGTGTAGCGGCATAGATAATCACTAGCGCCACTTGTGGTGCCATGATGGCAGCTCAACTGCAGGCCCTAGTGAGAGCCGGGACTCGTTTAACTCGCTGGCACCTTCGGCCAGGAGGGCACGTTTTTTAGTATGTTCAAGAAAGCGCATTCTTCTCGGTTAACCCTGCCTCAGCATTTATGCTGAGCGCACCCAGCCATCACAACTGGTGCAGCCGGCCCCGAACCGTGCCTGACACTTCGCCTCTTGCCCGCGTCATGAAGGGAACCACCGGACTGGTCGCACAACGCCAGTTCTTTGTTTAGCGTCGGCCGCCCAATACGTATCTCGCCTGCTTCGTCCGAACCATTCCGTGCCTTAGCCATTTGTTTTCACCAACAGTCGTGCTGACGCCCAACCAACCGCCCGATGAAGTAGATCGTCTACAGAACCCAATAGGTATGACCTGCCCGCCTTTTCGCTTTTCATGACTCTTCTGCTATATTGTTGTGAACGCCATGCCACTCGTGAATTGGAACGAGGCTACACCTGAGGACCCCACCAAGTTTAAAGCGCCTTTCTCTGTGAAAATTTGACCCTCCAAAACCTGGACGTCACCGGGCCAAAAGAAGAAGTTATCAATCGCCTCCTTAATGATATCACCCAAAGTCGCCCAACGACGCCTTTGTGGCCTTTCCCAGACTTCTCAGCGCCCAGCCAGTGCCCAAGCACTAGGTCACCACCAACTTTCGATGCAGCCCAAAGTACCAAGTTGCTGACAGGGTTACTTCAACAGCTCCTTCACTTGTCACAACGCGCTGTAGCCTTAGTCTAAGGCACTACTCTTCCAGACCTGTCCACATCGCTTATTACTTACAGTGGAGACGGCAGCATTTTAGTGCCCCACAGTATTGAACAGTTGGAATGAACCCGGAACCTAGCTTCATGCGAGCCTTCAACCCTACTCGCTGTCACTCTGGAAGAGCTTCGTGGAGGAGCCACGGACTGGAAAGCAGTCATTGGCTGTCAGTGCCCCACCCAGGACGCTTTCAGGCCAGCTTCCTTAGATAAGTTCAGCGCCAAACAAACCTTGCTACAGTAGCAACAAGCTGTTACTTGTTGCGTGCAAGCGCATGGAAAGAACCTTGTCAACAACTCTATAGCGGATTCGAAGCTCATTTCGGGATGCCCTGTCACTCTCACCGACACTCAGCGCATTGAGTACGCCCTTCAGGGCATTGCCGACGTGAACCTAACCCCTTCTATCGAAGCACAACGACCAGAAATTGTCACCGTGTATATGGACATCGTAAGGCAACTTGACCAAACATTGAGCCACTCGTCTCGTCGACTCTCTAGCACAGTGTATTCAAGTGCGAAGTTATCAACGCCAAGCCCAGATGTGCCGCACAACATTGAAGAGCGCACGAATGCCCAGCTACACAAGAGCGACGCAGCGAATTTCCGCTTTAAAAGTAGATCAATAAGAAGATTGATACCTCGCCATCTCCATGAGTCATGATGCTTCTGTCTACCATTTTGGCCAGGACTTGGCCGAAGCCGTGTGCTTCCAGTGCCGCCAAAAGGGACATCTTGCGTCCAAGTTCCCGTCTAGAACTACTGCCCTACCATCTGCAACACATCTTTCACCAGCTTTACACAGCACCCTTTTCAAGACCCTTGATGGATGGCTTGTTCAGTACACCCTTGTGAACGCAATAATCGTTGGGATATGCTAAGTTGACACATTTTACGGCAGTGTATCTAAAGTGGCGCTTGCTTCTTGTCACCTGATCAATTTTTTGCCTCTCGTGCCCTGGACAAGACCCCCTCTAGTGGTCGTGGGAGGAAAGAGTGTAGCTCTGGCTGGTGCCATGTGCTTAAAGATTTCTGTGGAACCAATCTCTGGTTTGGTCGAAGCCACCGCCCTCGATAAAAGTGTCGTGTCACTTGTACTGGGTGCAGACTGCTTCTCTGCAAGTCACGCGCAGTTAGTGTTCCAGCCACCCATGCCAACTGAAATTTGTCATTCTACCACGAGAGAAAGTGTGCAGTGCCATGAACGACTGTTGCATGGAATGTCGAATGCTGTTATGATCCACGGCTCCTCATTCAATTACCATGTATCTGGACATCACAGCCCAGAAGGCCTCCAGTGAATCCCACACCCAGGCCCAGATGAACACCCATGGCTTGCACTATCTTGCCAAGATGTTTCAAACAATACCAGCCCATATTCTGAATGCGAGCAGACCTCTTCTCCGACAACTGAGGTTTGCATTGACCCAGTTTGCCCGCTGCTCAGATCGGTAGCCACATGCCAGCACATCAACAACAGGAAATTAAGAGCATTCTGTCGAAGTATGCAGAAATCTTCACTCGTGACGAGGGTAACTTATGTCTGTACAAAGATGTGGAGCACTCAATCATCCTCCTTCCTGACGCGGTGCCCTAGAGTCAATCTCCTTACTGTTTCTCTGCTGCAGACCGCTATATTCTTGAAGCCCAAAAAAGCACACTTCATTAGCGAGGCATCATTCTTCAAGCCATATGACCTTGGGTTTTCCCCCGCCTTTGTGTTGACTATGTGCCCCTAAACAAGATGATTGCGAGTGTGGTGCAGCCACTTCCACATGCGGATGATATCATGGATGACATTGCTGGTTCAGAGCACTTCGCCTGCCTTGACTTAAAGTTTGCTTACTGGCAAGTTCGTAGTCGTGAAAAAGACCACACAAAAACTGCTTTTTTTACCCAACATGGCATCTTTATGCAGACTCTCATGTCATTTGGGCTAAAAATGCACCTAACACTTTCCAACGGGCCATGCAGTTCATTTTGGCCAATTTCTCGCTCCATTGCCAAGAGCGCAGTTGGCGGACTACTTGGAAGATGTTCCGGTTTTTTCGTCAATGCTTCATGAGTTTGGTAGGCTACTTGATGAAGTACTTGGTGCACTCCAGGCTAGTGGATTCAAAGTTTCCCTCGCCAAGTGCAAGTTTGCTTTGAAGTCTATGAAGTTTCTTGGATTCATTTTGAGCAAAACAGCAAGCAGCCAGACCCTGCATAAGTCGAATCCACCATGAAAATTCAACAGCCTGCAAACAGCAAAGCAGTTTTCTCATGGCTGCAGACAGCCAACTTTTATCGCCACTTTGTGAAGAATTTCTCTCGGATGCCAGACATCATTGCAGATTCTCATTCGATCTGAGGAGTTTGCCTGGACTATCTACTGCGATGAGCAAATATGCAAAGCATTAGCACAGTCACCTGTACTGAACCATTTTGACCCAGACGTCCAAACTGTCATCGGATATGCGAGTCGCGCCCTCACCAGCGCAGAGAAGAAGTTGCATAGCAACGTCAGGGAATGTATTGGTGTCCACTGGGCCGTTGCCATCAAGTTTTGACACTAGTTACTCGGCAAGAAACTTTGCCACTTGACTGACAGCTGGACTGTTGCATGCTTGTCAGCCAACATCAGGCTGTCTCGTCGTTTTACGACCATGTTGATGCATCTCACAGAGTTTGATTTCATGGTGTAGCACCATCCAGGCCTTCAAAACGGTTGCTGAGACGCTGTCATTATTACCCGCAGTAGTCCTCCAACAGACACAGTCACTCAAACCTATGCAAGCGGAATACAAGGAGTGCCAAGATCTCCGTCTCTTTCTGCTATCTTCAGAATCATTCATCCATGACATTGCCATTATTGATGACATCCTGTTCCACAGGGTTGTGACTTCAGGTGGTCAAACTTTTGTAACGCCAGAAAGGATGCGCCAGGCTGTCCTGGAAGTTGGTAATTCTGGCGGAGGCCACATAGACGTAACCCAAACGCTGACAAAAGTGAGAGAGCGAAACTGGTGGCCAGATTTTGTTTCTTCAGTGTATTTATAAGTTTCAGCCTGCCAAATCTGCCAAAGCAGCATCCGCCCAGTGTCTAAAAGTGTTGACAAAATGGGTCTAATGTCAGCGTCAGATGTTCCTTTTGCCTTAATTGTCCTTGATCACATCAGAATGCCGGCTGCATCAGAAAAGAAGTACAATTAGAATGTCATTGATTTTCCTACGCATTTCATTGGCCCAGCGGCTTTGATTTCAGCACCACCTAAGGGACTTATCGCGCATTCAAGCTCTGTGTTCTTTCGCTTTGGTTGTCCTGATGACTGCATGTGTGACCATAGCGCAGCCTGAGAATCTCACCAGTTTAAACACTTCATGCACAAGCACAGTGCTGAGATTCACCACTCGGTCACATACTGTGCAGCCAACAATGGTCTTGTGGAGAGAAGCAATTGGAATTTAGTCTCCCTTCTTCGTAAGCTGTGTTAAACAAACGAGACCTCCTGGGACAGCAAACTCGAAGAAGCTGCCTTTGCTATTGACACAAGCTATAGCGCCAGCAGCTGTTTTTCTTCATTTGAACTACTTTACGGATACGTCCCCAAGCTCCTATATCAAAGCCATTGTCCCGCCACAGTGAGGACCCTACAAGACCATCTACTAACGCTGTCTCAGAACCGGGCCACAGCAGCAAGCAATACTGAGGAAGCACAAGGCAAACGCAAAACAGCGTACAATCAGTCCTATCACAACCACTCCTTCCATGTTGGCCAGTTCGTGTAGATGCGGCGCTAAAAGCCTGTACGACATGGAACTGAAAAGTTGACACTAAACCTCAAAAGAATATATCAAATAAGCGACCACTAAACACCTGTCACATTTTTCGTAAACTGCGTGACTGGTTGAGGTCCTTGTGATTGAGTGCGAAACGGGGTAGTGCACGTCTCTCAACTCAAGCGGTACGTGCCACCTTATGTCGAGTCTTACATTCTGAAAACACAAGAGTATCCTTTGTGAGACGCACCTGCCTCTGCAAGTGTTGGCGATGAGTTGTCTCAAAAACCAGCTTCCATTGACCCTGCTGCATTGTCTCCAGCGGTGCCCTCATCGTGACTCCATCGCAAAAGACGCCCACCCAAGCACTTGAAAGAGAATTGCTGGTCGCAGCGAAGCCACTCAGCAGTGCCCCTTTTCCAGACCAAAGGGACTTGGTCCAACAAGGGGAAGCCGGATGTGAGCACCCGCGCACCCGGTAGCGTAGCGGCCTAGCTAATCACTAGCGCCAACTGTGGCGCCATGATGGCAGCTCAACTGCGAGCCCTAGCGAGAGCCGGGACTTGTTAAGCTTGCTCCCGCTTTCATCGCAGACGGCAAGTTTTTCATTATTTTTGAATAAAGCATGTTCTTCTCGTTTTGCCGCGCCTCAGTCTTCACGCCTAGCCAACCCAACCCTTACAAACTGATGCCTGTGTGCCTAGCTTTGGGTGCACGTTACAAAAGCCAAAGTAGTCGAAACTTCCACAGCCTTCTACTCGGTGTCTCTCATAATCACATGATTGTTCTGGGGTGGTAAACTCCAGATAATAATAATCACCTTGCAATGACAAACTCTGTCATGCAAGTGCTTTCTGCGTTTACGCCGGGTCATTGATCTTGAAAGCAGAATGACTCGGCAGAAGGAGGTGCAGATGGCGATTGCACCACTCCTTCTCGTAGTTAGGATACTTTTTGTCGTGGATGTACATAGGAAGTGTTCGTCTGAAGTAAAGTCTGGAGTACCGCGAGGGTCATGTTTGCCTGTGTCATCTCTAGCCAGTAGGTATGAATAAAACATGAATAAAACCAACATTCTTGTTTAGAGAACGTGCGAATTGTTATATTCAAGTTTGAGATTACATTGAGTACATTTTCATTGAATATATCCTATCATAATATAAAATTTCAGTATTCATGTCGATCTTTTTGATCTGATTGAACTCTACACTTCTTGGGCGGGAAAGCTTGACATAAGAAAAGCCGGAAATTTGCACAAGTGCTGAGGTTCATAGGCACAATGTACATTGCATTTGAGCAAGATTGATAGAAGCTTCAACCGACTCTCTTAGAGTAGATTTCTGCGGGGAAGTTTAGGACACCGGAAATGCGTGAGCGAGCGCAACGCCGATCCCAGAAGGAACATGCTGGAAGTGGTGCCTCTTAACTGGTTGATCCGATGATAGCACTCTCGTCGTTCACGCGGCTTTTCCGTGGGACTAAAGTAGCCAGCAGCAATAAAATGTATAGTATCGAATTCGGATGGTGGCACGCAAGCCAATTCGGGATACTGGACACCACTTAGCCACCAGCAATTGAACAGTAGCACTACTCTTCATGAGGATAGAAAATTATAGGGCGAAGAGATCAGCCTGCCATTGAATCATCTTGTAAGAAAGATGTGCAATAAGAAAGCATTACGCATTGAACCTCGTCAGTACCCGTATACGAAAACTTTGAAGGATAAATATGCATGCTTTCTAGACGTCTTGAATCATGCAAACAGCTGGCAAGAAATATATGCAGTGCGAGTTGCCAGTAGTGCAGACTACTTCCAGAGATAGTGCTGAGAGTTCATTGTCATTCAATAATTGTAGTCAGTCCACGTTGTGCCAACTGTGCTCTCAATTTACTAGTACCCATGTTTCGACAGAAGTGGATTGTAAAGAAGGCGCAATAAATTTTTCAAAATGAATGATTGACCCAGATTGGATACAAGTGTCCTGCAACGGTGTATTTAGCCCATAAATTGTGTGAAAGTGGCTCATGCAAAAAAATTTATAGGGTTTTTTTAGGCTAGCGGGAGAGGAAAGTACGTACTTGGACCAGGTCTCAGAAATCTGATAATTCCTTGCAAATGTGATTCTGAAAGAAAACGAATCAGGTACGAAATAATACCTAATAAATATTAAAAACATAGCTCACTACCATTAATATATATTCATACAAAATGTCTTGAAGTTTCTTAAGCGCAGGTGAAGAAGTAGAATAATTTGCCTGTTGTGAACGTGCCGCAGGATAAAGAATTTTTATAAGCCCCATTACAGAAGTTAGGAATACATATAATTGTACCAGTACTTTTATCACTTGGCAGCTCTTCATTTGGTTACTGCCACAGGGATATATGCTCCTCTGTCTTTGACTGCATCAATGCAAGTAAAAGATTATCGTGCTTGTGATCCCTAACCTTTCCAGCTCTTTAGCTTATAATTCGTAGCTATATCTGTCAGGAATAACAGATGGTTGAACTGCCTGCTCTGCAACCATTTTCGTTTATTGGCAGTTTCATTTCCAAACTAATTTTTAGATTGGCTTTTTTATTCCAGTTTTATTTATTACCCTGTCACCCGGCTTATCGTCCATCCTCCTTTGTGGGTGAGCGTCATACATCTGAGATCATCAGCATCAGCACCAACAAGCACAATGCAGAAAGTACTCATAGCACCAAATTTCAGTTGAATTATTATTTTCATATCCCTCTTCCTCAAAAAAAATAATAAAGGCTCTGACAATGTGTTGTGTTACTCATCCTGATAAGGGGTTTTTCTTCAAGGCATGTAAATCACAGCGTATTGTAAATTACAGCAAGAGCATGTGTTCGACGCATGGATACTTCGATGTCGTGTAGATGAATAACTGTGTTATCATCCCATATTCTCATGAATAGGGAACGTTGTGGGCTTATTAAACGAGGCTTTTAAATTAATTTTTCGTTTCCATTAGAATAGTTCAATAGGTATCAGTCTTTTTCTTTCATACAGAATTTCCTAATATATTTTAATTGTGTGGCAGTTAGCTTTCTATTCGATGCATCAATGCAAGACGCGCTTATTACACATATTTAGGTAAAGTTCATCGTAAACGTGAGGGCCACTGGGGCTCAGAAATCATGGCAATACTAAGAGACGAGACCCAATTTTCGGTGTAAAGCCATTTTACGTTGAAATGTAGCACTTGATTGATTGATTTGTGGGGTTTAACGTCCCAAAACCACTATATGATTATGAGAGACGCCGTAGTGGAGGGCTCCGGAAATTTTGACCACCCGGGGTTCTTTAACGTGCGCCCAAATCTGAGCACACGGGCCTACAACATTTCCGCCTCCATCGGAAATGCAGCCGCCGCAGCCGGGAATCGAACCCGCAACCTGCGGTTCAGCAGCCGAGTACCTTAGCCGCTAGACCACCGCGGCGGGGCGAAATGTAGCACTTGAAAATGGGGGGGGGGGCTGATTCTTATGTATCATTGCTCATTTCGAAAACATTCTGAAATATTTTTGCAAGTCGCCAAAACTGCATTCAATACACTAATAACAAATAAATGAAAATGATTGACAAGAGTTCCGCATTAACATTCAGTACGGCAAGGAATAATAGTTCATCGGCGTTTATACTAGGACCAAGCAAGGCTTCCACTATGTGTTGCATGTCTCACAGAGACAAAGGTTGTGGCACCGCTGCAATTGCGCGATAAAAAAAAATTATCATGGTGCACGCGCCCTTCGCCTGCTATGGAGTTCGCAATAAACCTGTTGATTTCGGAGGGTTGGGTTACAGCGAAACACTTATTTCACTTTTATAATAAACTTAACGGGGGTAATCACTGCTTGTGGCTCCAAATGCAGCTGCAAGGTATTGTTACAGCCTACAGAACTGCACAGAAGAGCTGAAATTTCCTATGATGGTGGAAGCAGTATAATTAATGTCTGCAAACGAAAGTACTCAAACAGACGACCCCTCGTCTTCTATTTATTCTTAAAATCACCATCAAGGTTTAGCCAAATATTTCGTACGATAGTCGGTTATAACCTAACAATAGGTATGCCCTCCGCCCCAGTACTGAACCACACCTCCTATTCACCTGTGCAGCTTAGCAATCATTGGTGATTTTCGTTCAAACCAAAAGCACTTTTTCGTTAATAATGAAAATACTGTGCACATTATGAATTAAAATTTCGTCATTTATTGTTAGCATGCTACATTTGGCTGAGCAGTGAACCCGAAAATTTTGATCAATTTGCCAAGAACTGATATTTTTGATTGAAAAATATTGATATGAACACGTGTCTGTACGGCTAAGTGACATGCCTGATATGCGTGAGAGGTTCTCATGTGGGGTCAATAAAAGGTCACATGCCTGATATACGTGAAAGGTTCTCATGGGGGGTCAATATAATATTTTAATAAGTGAAAATATTTTGGCAGCACTCGGTTATCGTTTTCAATTTTTTCGACGTGGCCTCATAAAATAGGAGGCCCACGGCACGGCTCTTTACTTCTGATACTTTTAACCACTTTTTCAAAGCACAATATTTATAAATATTCTGCTTGTGGGAGGGAGGGGGCAGGGACCACTGCGGATAGAGCTCACATTTATTTTTAGGTTGTAACCAACAATTGTATAAAGTTTCACGCGAATATATGGCAAAACAGACTGTATTTAAGGAGATTGCTCATTATGCTCGGTGCTTGTTCATCGCAGTAGCCATAAGTTCTCATCGCTCCTGGAATAGGAGCGGCTGCCACTCTAATTTCAATATTGCTCACTAAATGGCGCTTCGCTGCCGCAACAAGTATGTAACACCCAGGAAGACAAGGCAGTGGCGCGGGGGCCTTGAAATGCAGCAGCAGCGTGGGCTCGCCCCCAGCATCCTACGATAAGAACTCGCGAGACCGAAGCGATGCGGGTTCGTCGAGATTCGAACCCTGTGGTGAGGGCCCGCGAGACCGAAGGTGCACGGATATCTCGCTACACTTTCTCACGCATTTCATTCAAGAATACCAACATTATCATGTGCAATTGTACAGGCATCGCCTTTTCGAATTTTTCACTACATTGTATAATTTGAGATCTTTTGGCTTTGCAAGAACGCGTTTAAAAGACGCTGTGTTTTGCACTGCTAAGGCAGCAGAAACGCGTTCTAGCCGCACTGCGTTGAAGCAGCAAGCATCACATTGAGCCCTCGACTTTCGTGTCATGTCTTTACATGATGATGATTGAGCAGAAGAACGCAGGATTCACAGTTTACCTAATTTAACCTATAGAGCAAGGTTCTTCATCATCATTCAGTTCATGAATATACGTGAATTTTTAAATACATTTAAAGTTGAGTGGGTAAAACACGCCAAGTCATACGTACTTTGACCTCGTTTTGGACCAGGTTGCTGTACACGTCGAGGTGCCTGGCCAGGCCATTGTTTCGTTGCTACGAAAATGTAATTCGTTTGATCATTTTTGCAAAAATAATTGATACTGTTATTTTGAAAATACATACATGTTTATTATACATTATTAGATACTGCCATAAAGACACTGCCATAATATTATTATCAATTCAATAAATGTTGCAAACGAAAACAAACATCTTGGTGCATAGGTTGTGTCTTGACCATCAGCCCAGCTACTGTTTCCTTCGAGTAAACGATACTCATTGTGATATGCTTGCAGCAGCCTCGATGCAGCAGTCTTGCAGCCTATAAACGTAGTAAGTGCCTCAGGCCACAGCTGTTGTCAAAGCTACATATCCTGCTGTCAAAACAACTACAAAAACTAATCGAAAAGAAATACTGTTTTTTTTACAATGAAAGCATTTAACTGAAATTCAAAAAAAAAACTGAAGCACGCAATATCTAGTGAAGGATGTATGCGCCCCATGTAGCGTCTCATGTTCCTTGTTCAGAATAAAAGATTAGACTGGCCAGATAAAGGAGTAATTTAGGCGAGTAGTGTTGGTTTAAAAACTGTGTCAGGTTCGTGATTTTCCTCGACAATGTATGCCTGCTCAGATATAGCCGAAGTAGTCAATCTTCACGGTAGCGGATGTTAACGAACATGTAGCAGATATTCCAACCTGTGATGTGCCACTACTTGCAGAGGAGAAGCGCAACTTGCAGTCCTAAAGATTGTGAATTTCTAGCAAATGTAGTTGTTAAAACTGGCGGTGTTGCGCATCGTAGTTGAGCCAAGACGAGATAGGAAAAAGATTGAGCCAGCAGAGGGGCAATGAACTACTTATCCCCTGCTAAATCATCTCTAGACATTACCAACGCCAGCAACATGCGCGATACGGTGACTTTTCAGGAGACGCAGACAAGAGGTGAACTCTGGATGTTACGGCCTTTCGTAGGAAAACTTGACATCGTCTCATTGTCACTCACTGCCTTTACGCCTGTCTTCTTTCATACTCGCACTCGAGCACGTCGGAAGCTAGATATGCTACACTAACTCAAGTCATCTTTATTCATTATATCGAGCACATACCACTCAGGACTGTCGTTTCAGCTTGAGTTTTGGAATCTCTATCGCTCGCATTCACAGAATCAGCCTCATATTATGACTAGGAGCTTCCAATACGTCAACCATATTTGTACTTGAGTTTCAGCACCGTTCCACAATTCGAGATGGTGTTCTTCGAGATATACGCTTATATTCAGCGCTGCGACAGTTTGCATCATTATCTTTGAGAACGGGCAACTTAAAATCTTTTTTGCATTTGCTACATCCATGTCAGTTTTGACAAACAACATCATAACCATTTCCCTTTTACCGTAGAATACATGACTTTGGCAGCAGCGTTCTGTAGTAACGTTTGTTTGCTTTATTGAGCACCGCATTGCTGAATTACATTCTACAATGAGGCCTTGAAATGAAGCAAGTTTTGTTAGAATGCTTTTTTTGCGTGTTTATTGAACAGAACTTCAAGCCTACACCGGCAAGCTCTGTGCTTTAAATAATCGGGAGAAGAGTGCTATGCAGCCATGCGACAGTTTGGCGAAAGTAAGGATCTCCCGGAGTGCTTGCTACACCTACTGTTTAACAAACAACCGTACAAAAGGTGGACTCCGCGTTTCGATAAAACGTGGCATCAAGTCAGGGGTTGTCTACAAAATGGCATGGTCTTCAAACCTGCGGTATCCCTTTTGTCATTCCACTTAGTGCAGCAGTGCACGCAACACAAAAATCTAGAAATGTTTACTAAACACATTGTTTGCTGAAAGATAACCGCATTTTATTTTGTATTCAAGCATGCAATCCATGCACCAAATAATATTTAAAATAAGTATAATACCGTCCCCTGCGAAGCGTTGGTATCAAACTTGTAGCGAATAAAACCACACCTTTAAAGTGTTCCATCTTTCCTTGATGCATAGCGAGTGTCTCACACTGGCAGACTTGAAGGCACGCTCGCGATAGTATGCAAGTGATTGTTAGTCAGATTGTGAAAGATTAGTCTTTACGTGATGCCAGCGGGCAGAAAAAAGCATGTTCAACACTGACTCCCATGGTTACCATCAGTGCTGACTAACAATTCTAGCGCTAAATTCACAGATATGCCTAATGAAACGAAAGCAGAGATAATTACCACTGCAGTTCTAATTGCAGAGCATCAGATGCGTATTACAAGGTGGCAGTTCAAGGCTCTGCAAGCAGCATGTTTTCTTTTCGTCCACATAAAGATCTTTCTGTTTATGTCATGATGACATCCCTAGTACATTCTCTGGCACTTCTGTATGTTTAGTTTTAATAATACTTTCTGTAACATAGCAAACCGTATTCTGAAAGTTATCGTAATTTTCGTTCTGCAGTATACGTCTTTTCCTTAAGGTTCCCAGTGCAAATGAGGCAAACATCAATACACTTACCCATATTATGTGCGTGCCATCTGTTTCTCATGCGTCTGAGAGCCATTTCTTCAGTGCGTACTGCTCGCACAAAAGGTATCGAGAGTAAGAGCATGAGAAAAAAATGCCATAATCGCTTTATATTACAAAATTATTACATTTTGCCAAGACAGCATTGTGACAGTCACTGGACGCGTTCATCGCGTGAAATGAGTTCCTGCATGTACTGTCGTCTGTTATACTTCCTAGCTTCTTTTGACCCAATGTATTTACCCAGTGACAGCCGTAACAATAACTGCAGCGCTAAGTGTTACGATTTAAGTCAAGTCATAGTGCTCACTTTCTACTCAGTTTTATTGTAGAATGACAAAGGAAAATATTTACACAAAGAAATGCGTTTCAAAGAGATGTAATAAATTTAGTTGGGCGTCCACGGCGGCTCTGCGAAAGCATCATGCCATACGAAATGGCTGGCAGGCTGCTTCCGCAAAGTTGTTGCGATCATTCAATTAAACTTGTAACATGCTTAATGAGGCAACTATAATTTGCATTTAGGTGACAAAAAAGTACTGAGAAAAACTTTCAGTATTTTCTGGTTGTTGCTTTAAAAGGACACTGAAACAATTAAAAAATCATGAAGCCATGACACGCGATTTCGTTCGGTGAACTCGAAAATCAAGTCGAAACTTTGCATAACCTAACGCAAATAACATTAGTTTGCAAAAAAAAACCGCGGCCGCCTTCGCGAGTCACACACTCTCCTGTGATTGGTCGCAGCTTTATGGCATCACCCACGGGAGGGTGAGAACAGCCGACGGTGTTTATCAGCAGGCAATGCCTTGTTTGTCAGATATAATTGGGTAGTTAGTTGCTGGTAAAATGACAAACTGTGCAAGTCGTAACGAGTTCGCTGTGGATCTAGTTGTTTAGTACGGTTCGAGAACACAACAGAATATCATATAGAGATTTCTGGGAATGAAACACTTGAACAAGAAAGAACTGGTTGTCAATCTGGTCGTGACTTCCTCCACTCACGATGCAAAAAACTTTTCCGTGCTCCAAGGATGCTTTCGAGAGATGCACTAAAATGGCGGATCTGCAAGTCAAATCGCTCACACACAAGTCTTGTGACTGAATTTTAACACGGTTTCTCCAATACTCTAAATAAAAAAACAAGTGCTAGAAACTGAGAATCGAGCACAGGTTTAAATCAATTGCCTGAAGAAGCCCGGTGGATGAAGTTGAAACTCAATAAATACCTGAGCTGTTCTGAATCAAAACGGCAAAAAGACGTGAAGTTAAGTCAAAACATGGCTAGCCTGTAATTGTTTAACAATAAAACGAGGTGGAAGCGTTGAACCAATGTCAACATTAGCAAAAATAAAGACTAACAGTGTTTGATCTGCAAGCAGTTTCGCAACTACACAACACCATGTTTTGTCAAGATAAAATGCGTAAAATCCGAGCACTGAGCTTCATAACACTTCTTAAATTGATATGTGGGGTTTAACGTCCGAAAACCACCATATGAATGTGAGCGACGCCGTAGTGAAAGGTTCTGGAAATTTCGACCACCTTGGGTTCTTTAATGCACCCAATCACACGGACCGATAGAAATACAGCTGCTGCCGCCGGAAATAAATCCCGCGAGTGGCGGGTCAGCAGCCGAGTGCCTTAGCCACTGTACCACCGCGGCGGGGCTGAAGAGTGCATGGGGCCCGCATAGTGCATTTCAGACCTTTATTTAAAAAAAACTGAAAAATGATATTTTTTCGTATGCTGTCGTTTTGCCCTACACAGCGCCTCGTTTTGCCCCTCTGGTTGAGGCAAATTGAGACTTCTGGAATACTTCTTTGTTATTTTGAAATAATGTTTCGAACTGTTGCAACATGACAATATTTAGGCTGCACATACCATGCACCCAAGGGAAAGATTCCGCACTGATTTTTGATTGTAAGGAGTGAAATGGGAGTAAATATTTACAATCTTTATTTTTCAGTCGCATTTCACCGCACTCTCCTACCCTCAGTGTGAAGATATATTTGTGGCTGAACATTTTGCCGAGAAATACAGCACGGCATTGCACAGACCGGTCAAAAAGAACGTGCGTTCGATTGCTGACGCGTAATTTTATAATCGCAGTGGCAAATAGAATGAAGATGAGCCAGGTTGTATGAGAAATTCGAGAGTCATATGTACTCTGTAGTGCAAATTTTGCTTGAATGAAAGCCTGAGGTTGAAAGCACATGTATCCAGAACACAGAAGTTCTAAATCGGCAGGTAATGCACCTTGCGAACCTTCCACCGGATTAGTTACTAAGTTCGTGTAGCTCCGATTGTTTTCGTTGATTTGTCACCACGCACAGAGGTTCATTGACCGTTCGCCGTTATGTGACGAAATAAAACTTGGAGCATCTCCCCGAAGATAATCCTGATTGGATGCGACGCAGCAGCATTGCGCACAAGTGGCGTCACGCGTAGAGTGGCGCTGACGCGAGTGCTGTGGTGAGCGCTGGAAGACTTGTGGGAAGCAATGGTGGGTGTAGGTTAAGTAGGCGACACGTAGAGACATGATTTAACGTGCACGTTAAGCGCGCATAATGTTTATTGGACGCAAACCGACGAGTCAGTGGTATAGCAAGCGGTGGGTGTGGGCGAATAAATGAGGCGGCAGCTAGGGACGCTGCGGGGAGTGTGCGAAAGGTGAGAATGTATAGATGGACGGATTTAGGTGGCTGTACCCTTTATATCGGGTGATGGCTAACGCTACCAAGCCGTAATACTTAGTCAACCAAAAACTTGATTTATTTTTGTTTCTCTTTAAATAGTCAGGTTCAGGACTGGTACTTTGCAGTGAAGGGTTTAATTTTCACTCGGTCATTCACTTTATCCGCCAATCAGATAACCTCTTTTAGTTAATTCTACCCGCTTAAAGTGTATTTTGCCCTCCCTGTTCCTAAACCCATGTGCTTTGAAAAACTCCGCGCCATCATCCTTTACTATAGGGTGAAGCCCTTTACAGAACATAATCAAGTGTTCGGCAGTTTCCTCTTCCTCTCCACACGCACTGCATACCGTGTCTACCCCTTCGTATTTGGCCCGATATGTCTTCGTTCGCAATACTCCCGTCCTGGCCTCAAACAGCAGAGAACTACCCCGAATATTATCATAGATCTTTTTCTTGGCCATTTTCTGCTTAGAAGTTCGATAGATCTCAAGTGCGAATTTCTCAATCATGCCAATTCTCCACATATCAGTCTCAGCTTCTTTCACCTTCTTCTTGATCATTGAGTCTTTTTTGTTTGGCTCCCTGCTGTTTTCTAAGCATATACCAGTCAATTATCTGGTTCGCTTGCTCCATTTTGTATCGACAATCTTCATGTACAAGTAGCTGAATACTTTCCTAGCCTGACGCTCCTCCCCCTTTTCTCTCAATCGCTTTTTAAACTTTATTTTGTTTGTAGCTTCCCTGCCCGCTAAAGATCCCCATCCCAAAATACCTTGTACTCTCTGATTTGGTGTATTCTAGTGAGCTCCTAAGGCAAGCCTACCGATTCCACGTTGCTTGTTTTGTAATATTGCTTGAATTTATGATCTCAGCACAAGACCGCATTGCCGAACGTCAGACCAGGAACCATGACCACTTTCCACATTCCTCTCACAACATCATACCTATTGTAATTCCACAGTGCCCTATTGTTGATCACCGCTGCAACCCTGTCACCTTCAGTCGTCACGTATATTTCATGTTCCATTAGGTACTCGGTCCCATTGCTTATCCATACGCCCAGATATTTGTATTTACCTGTTATCTCTGGCGTGACCTCTTGTATACTAAGCTCACTACCTTCATTACCATTAAAAATTATGACTGCTGAATTTTCCTTCTTGATTCTCAAATTTAACCTATCTCGCTCATTACTGCAAATGTTCATCAGTCTCTGCAAATCTTCATTGTAGTCGGCGATAGGCACTATATCATCTGCGTACCTCAATGCTGGTAGTGCTTGTTCAATGAGTTTTCCTTGTTTGACGAAAAATAAGTTCAAGCCAAGTCCACTTCCTTCTGATTTGACCTCTAATCCTTTCAGGTACTTCATGAATAACAAGGGTGACAGAGGAAACCCTTGCTTAAGCCTTTGTTTCATCTCTGTGGACTTGGATACCTGTTTTCTCACTTTATAACTACCTTGTTACCTTTACAGATATCCTTTAAAAGATCACTAACTTGATCTTCCTCACCTAGTACGTCTAGTATTCCCCACAAGCCCTCTTGAACCACGCTATCGTACGCTCCCTGGATATTCAAAAATGCTAGCTAGTAGGGCCTGTGTTCCTGTTATTTCGATGCACTGCGTCAGTGAGAACAGATTGTCTTGCAACCTAGTGTGCTTCCGAAACCCATTTGCAGTTCCGTCAGCATCCCCTTATCGTCTATTCATGCCTGTAGTCCTTCCGTTATATTCTGCATCGCCAACCTGTACACCACTGATGTCACTGTTATAGGACGGCAGTTATTTATTCCTGCTTTGTCCCCTTTCCTTTATACATCATGCTCATTCTGCTAAGTTTCCATTCATCGGGGACTTCACCGTCAAATATTATTTTGCTCACTGCCTCTCTCAAAGCCTGCTTACACTTCGTACCTAATGTCTTTATCAGCATAAATGGAATGCCATCTGGGCCTGTTGATGTACTACTAGGAACCCTCTTCTCAGCCCTTTCCCATTCTCAATGTGAAAATGGAGCCATTGCGTCTTTTGATTCATCCTTGTCTTTTGTGGTGCATATGCTCTTTTTTGTTGAAGTTATTCTGTCACCCTTGTACTTATATATTCAATAGCATCGTCCCCTTCTAGCCTAGCACATTGAGCTATAGTTCTAAACCTCTGCTCTAAGCTCGTCTCCTTTCTTAGGGAGTTTAGATGGTTCGAAAATTTCGCAGCTGCCTTTCTATTCTTTCATGTACTTCTGCCAGCCACTCAGCTCCCTTTCTTGTAATTTTTTCTTTGATCAGAAGGGATACATACCTTCCACAGCTTAGAAAACTTTCTGAATTTCTTTCAACATCATCTGTCGGTTCACCCCTCTGCTTAGCATGTCTGTCTTCCCTAGAGGCTTCCTGACGTTTTGCTATGGCTCTCTAAACTTCCTCATCCGACCAACTCTTGGGTTTGTGTCTTTTTTTCCGGCGTGACTTGTCACGTGCCTTAGCAATCTCTAGCTCAGTTTAATTAGATTCGTTATGTCCACACAAATTTATTATACTCGGTGATTAATTTCTCAATTTGTTCAGTAGCTATGCCTATTTCTTTTTCTGAATAAAAATTTTACTGTAGTTGCTCATCATTTCTCCTTCCCACTTTCACTGCTCTTCCAAAACTTAGCTTGGCACGCTTTTGATCACTACCCAGACTTCTGGAGCCACATTCATTTATGTTTATAACCTAGAGCCTATCATACATTCGATGTGACATCAGTGCGTTCGCTATAGTCGACTGCAGTTTTCCTGCCTCTAATGTTATTTGCCCTTCACAATTATCAGTACTGTTGCAAATGATCCAGTATTGCCTTTCAGACATATGATTATTTTACCTGCTGGGTAGATATACCCATCTATATACTCTATATGCGCGTTCATGTCTCCTAGTATAATTATCTCGCACTCTCTTCCTAACTCCTGTATGTCCTTTGATATACACTCCACCATTGAATGGTTTTTTTCTCTTTGGCCTTTGCTTCCGTCCACAAGTACACCCAACCAAGGAGTGCCAGTTCTCCGCCACTTTCCCTTTTAGTCTTAAATTTTCCTTGCACTCCTGCTTCACCCTTTTCCCGTCTGTACTTTTATAAATGAATGCCCCAATACCACCCCTCTTTCTGCTTCTTTCTGTTCTGTTACAATATTCCCACGCGTAGTCCGGATTGTTAGGAGATAGCTACTTGTCGCTAAGATGTCTTTCTACAAAACCGTATACCATCGGCCTCTCCTTCCTTAGCTGTCCTTCTGACTCTCCCCACTTAAACCCGTTCCTGCCAACCTGCATGTTGTTATACCCTACGTTTAGATTGGCTCGGCCCTCGTGTCAACGTCTATTCCAGCCCCGGACTTTCTCTTAGATATTGGTGCCACTTTGGAAATGTATCTGTCTGTACCGCCTGTGAAAGAGTCTCGCTAGTTGTTTTCCTTGTTACTAGCTATCCTGCACCCCGAAGGGCCCGCGTTCCCTTCCAAAAAGGTACTGCAGGTCCTGGCAGTCGCCAACCCACCTCATGACCTAACCGCCCATTGAAGTGAATTCTGTCTCCTTGAAAACCACCCCACCTATGCACCTCTCTGTTTATTTCCACCACCTCAGAACCTTTCTCTCGACTCATCCGCCATATCTCTTGGTCTGCGTTGACAACCACTCTTCGCAGGTCTGTCACGCACCAGTATTTCTATTATCGTGCATGTCACTACCTGTACCTGTGGAGAAGTGGCGCGCAGGTCATCGTCCCCTTTCGCCAGTGTGGTCACTAGTCCTGTCGTATCTTCATTTACGACATCGTTTAAACCACCTGAAATTATTATAAGGTTTCGTTCATCAGCTGTAGTTTTGAGTTTTGCGCTCACTTACCTCATGACTGCTTCCAGCTTGCGTCCTGGGGACGTCCCTATTGCAACCCTCTTGTCACGTCTTACCCTCTCTTTGATTGCTTCTGCGCAACGATTTAAATTCGAGTCCCCGGCGATTATCACATGCTCTGACTGTTCAGCTGGAGCGTCCTGCACCTGGGGGTTAAATGCACCTTTGACGCCAGCTGCTTTGTCCACCCCAGCCACACCTCTACTTCGCTGAAGCTGGGTCTTGCGACCATTGAACTGGATGAACCTGTTTTTTCCAAGCTTGCTTGCTCTTTCTTCTTCGCCGTTCTGGTTGTCGGTGCCCTACTTTTCTCTCATTCGGCCGCTCCTTTGTTCACCTTGGCAAGTGCCTCTTCGGTAGACTTCAGCCTTTCTTTCATAGCCCTCATTTTCTTTTGCTCTGTCGCCAACTCGTTGATTCTCATCAGCAACTTTTTCTGGGCAAACATCATTTTCTCTATTTTTTCCTCAACCTCCAATTGTCTACACTTGGATTCAGCCTCATCTTTATCCATTTCTGCTTTTGGGTTTATTTTCAAACCCACCCCGCATCTTAAAGTCTTTACAGCATTTTCAATCATATTTTCTGACACCAATTGTCCTTATGAATTGTCTCACTCGATAATTACAATACGCAAACCCTGCTTTACGGAAAAGAGAAATTCTAAGCTCCAATACAAAAAATTGCGTTTCCAATGTACGTGCACCTCCTTCACTGGGTGTCACAGAAAAAACACTAAGAAACAAATGCACACACACAAACTAATAAATAACTGGTGACTGACCCCCGAAAAAGCCGTACAATATAATAAGTGCTACAAGGATTTTATCTGCTGCCTTAATATATAAAAAGCAAGCTCGAAACATGCAAAACCACTTATCGGCGCAGTCGACCGGGAGCGCTAAAAAACATGTCCATCCACTTTGCCAGTCTGAAGAAAGAGAGGGACGCCAACGCGCACCGCGAGGGGAGCGGGACGTCAATGCGCAGCTGTGGTGGACCTATTCGGCACCGAGCCAACACCTGCAGCATGCTTCTACGAAGAGAGAGCGTTACACAGGCTAGTCAAAAAACTGATCTGCAACTAAAAAAGTTGTTTTTTTTCTACGCAAAAGCTCGGTGAAGAACAGCGGCTCATCTTCTCCATGGCCTTCCCTTATAGAGACACAAGCCCAGTATTGGCCAATAAAAGAAAGGGTATTCACCCACTATTGCCAGAGCTCAAAGCATAATAAATATGCCCTTTTCTTCGGCTCATCAATGTTACCAGAGCAAGTGATTTTATCAGAGAACCGAGTTGCGCAAAATCGCTACATGCAATGAAAAAATTTCTACGTCATAGATTCTTATACATATCAATGCGATATGAAAACTTTGCGCTAGATTACCATGGTTGCAGATATTTACCAATACTTTGCTATGTATTTTCTTGCCCCGCCGCGGTGGTCCAGTGGATACGCTACTCGGCTGCTGACCCGGAGGTCGCGGTATCGAATTCTGGCTTCGGCATCTGCATTTTCAATGGAGTTCAAAATGCTGTTGGCCCATGTGCTCAGGTTTGGGTGAACTTTAAATTTAGAACTCCAGGTAGTCGAAAGTTCGGGAGCCCTTCAGTACGGCGTTACTCATAATAAGAGGGTGGTTTTGCGACGGTAAACTCCACACATCAGTTAATCATCATTAGGTATTTCAATTGCTGTGATCATTAAAAATAGAACGCATCTTTTGGATTGAGGATTGTTTAGCGCGTTTATTATTAGTTGTTGATAAAGGCAATCTTTTGCCAGCATCTCTCTGCGGCAGCTATAGTCATATAATTTTGGACTTATTGGTGTAATATAAACTCATTAGGCGAATGCTTCTGGCATCTGCTACAAAAGAGTGGCTGACAGAAAAGTAAACTCACTGTATAAGTACCTTAGTGATATCATGGCTTCAAAAAGCTTCTCGTATTGTCAGTCATTTATGTGTGATCTCACTTGGGACAGTTTGTTAAGCGGTTATGCATTATTCATTGCACTATATTGAAAATAGGATAGAATTTCGCACTCGCGGTTATTTCTACTGCTTCAGTCGTGCTACAGTGAGCAGTACTTCTAATTACAGTGGTTTTATGGCATGCATCCACAGCTACAGCTTTAATATGAGTGCAATGAAAACAGTAAAGATACGTACTTGAAAGTGGCACTGCTCTACTTCCCCGTGGTGGGAAATGCAATTGCGCTTGAACTACTTCACTTCCTTACGCGGCCAAAAAAAAAAACAGAATGATTTATGTAAGAATAAAATTCTGATAGGAGATACATACTTTCAAATTTTCCGCTAAAAATGAAGACACCAGTTTTCTGTAAAGCTACCCTCCTAATTGTAAATGCGAAGTATTTGTTTGTGTACTGCCGGTACTTTGAGCGCCTATCTATCTATCTATCTATCTATCTATCTATCTATCTATCTATCTATCTATCTATCTATCTATCTATCTATCTATCTATCTATCTATCTATCTATCTATCTATCTAGGCACGTACGGGTGAGTGTTCTTATGATCACCTCTTTAACTTGTAGACCAAAAAGCGTATGTGAGGTGTTATAGCACACTAGAATGACTAAAATGATGGCCAGTGACTGAGGGTGCGCACGGCAGGTGACATGATTTTTACTATTGCTTATAACGATCGAACGAAGTTATGCGTCGGTAAATGCTTTTTTGTTCTGTACCCATGTACTAGGTGGACGTTATTGAGAAAGCGTAAAATGGTGTGACAGATATTACAAGCTGGTCACGGCACAAATGACAGTATGATTGCGTAGAATACGCTGTCAAGTCTTTTTCTGTAGACACTTGGGACACACAGCATATAGAATGGCATGGTGTGCGAGTATGTGCCACAGGTGATTGACAGTTTCTCTAGCTAGGAATCATGAGGCCCGTCATTGGTAATTTTAACGCGAGAACGTTGAGCGAGAAACTCAAAAGGGTAATATTCAGCCCACGAATGAAAAAAAATAAATGATAGCATAAAAGCAAGACTCGAACCAAAAATTCTGTGAGATAATCAACTATTGAAGCACAAAACCACGCCAAGTCTCGGGACTGCTTTCTCAAAAGGACCCTAATGCTCCACAAATGTCAATTGTGATTGCAGTGCCGGCTGCATAATATTGTAAACGTCAGATATGTGCTCCTAAGATGCAGTCATCACGTCGTGTTAAGGCCGATTGTAGTTAGGCGCTATTGTAGTTAGGCGTCAACTGTAGCCCAAGAGCCACATCTCAGCTCACCACTTCTGGTGTTGCGATACTTACGTTGCTGTTAGCGTTATTATGCCACTGTAAACGATTGGTCATATCAACGTATGCCACTGTTAAACAAATGTCTGGGCAGACAACACTTCTACTTATATGGAACGTTAGTTTGACTAAATGAGAAATTTACGTTACAATCACCTTGCCTCTGCATGCTTCAAATATTTTAAATTCGCGAGATACGTGAGAACTTCCGCAAATATTAGTGCACAGTGTTTTAGCTTTCGATTCTTTAGTCTAAGGCCTACAGATTACTGTAGTGGCATCCCCTGCCTCTATATTACTAACTGTGGTCTGTGTGTGTGTGCTACCTTTCGGGTGCATGACAAAAATGTGGGCTCGTTTCTGAGCGAGTAAAAGATTAGAATATAGAAGAGACTTTGGGCTAACTAGACATTGTCCAGATTTATGTCCTACATGTGGGGAAAGCAATGAAGAGGAATGCGAGGTACATAAGCATGAATTATAACAACGCACACTTACACATTTCTACAGTGTGCCCCGAATCGAGTTATTAAACCCCCAAATGTACTACATCAGCTCGTATTGCTTATTGGGTTATTTAGTTGTGGAGGCAAGTGATTGCGAATGGACACTGCAGCACTTTGTGGCAATTACGAACGCTTTCGATTGGTATACTAGGCTATTGAGGACACCTAGTGATTAACCCGTCCTGGAATTTTATACCTTAGCAACTCAAAAGCTCCCGCGACGTGCACACTGCTCATTTGGCTTTGTCAATGCAAAAATACACCGACAGCCAAAGTCATGATTAGGGGGAAAAGAGATCCTTATCCAAACATATAGCATGAAGAATTTGGAATTCATTAAGGCAATGTGTGGCTGGCTGACACATTGAAACCATTTCTAACTTATAAAAAAACCACCTTGATATTCACTTTTTGGGGCTTTTAAGGATACCTCCTTAATACCACGCTTGGCTGATTAAAATTCAGTTGCCGTCACAACCACGATATCGTGTAAGCAAATGAAAATCTGCATGGTATTTCAATGAACGGTCGTGACCTTCAACCGTATATTCAAGCAAACCCCATTCTGACCTGTCTATTGATTACAGTGTGATAAACGAACTGAATACAACACGTTGTGGATGCAAGGAGCAAACTCCAGAACTTGACACACAAAAAAAACATCCGCTATGGAACCAATCACTATCAACCGTGCAGGTATTTTCCAGTTACTGCTTCAGCCAGACGCAAAGAAAAGAAATGGTTCAAATAATCTACCAACGTAGTTTTTCATGCAATATGCCGAAGGGGTCTGATTTCGTTCAGAAATATTATATGTAAAATCAATTGAAACGTGTTAACTTTTAGACGACGGGCGCATGATAGTAATACGTAATTTAAAAAATTGTAAACGTAGGCAAGGGCACAATAACCAGCCTGTATCCATGAAACCAGTTTGCTGAAAAGTTCTTGAGCACTTAATAGCAAAACATGTTCTTAGTAGCCTTGGTTCTGATCTCTGATTTCACGCGAAACGACAAAGGTTTAGGTATGATCTTTCAACTGTCACAGAAATAACTGAAACGCTCCACGATTTCTATCATAACAAGGATGCCCTCTTCCAGGGAGGTGTTTTTGTGTCAGTTTTAGAAAGACCTTTGATGAAGTATCCCATTGTAAACTACTTTTCAAGCTCCAAAGATCCTGAAGGTTCAAATCGTATTGATCTACACAACAACAGGCTGTAAGAATGGCTAGCTTCACTTCAAAATTACTACGCGTGTTCTCTAATTTTCACCGCTAGTCGGTTTTAGGACCAATTCTTTTTGATATTTGCAATGATTTATGTTCAATAGCTCAGGTTTGTACTAAAATGAATATTTTGCAGATTACTGCTTCATTTATTCTCCAGGCGCCTGCGAAAGTAGAAAAAATATTCTGAAGAACCATGTGCAGGCCTTCGTGATGTAAACCTGGGGACATGAAAATGTACTATATCAAGACAACATTCACTCATATTCGCTCAAGTCAGCGGCAGCTTTTATTGACGTATCTCATTGAAAATCACCCTTTAAACAATGCTGCCTCTTTCAAATATCTAGGAGTTAGTGTAACGTACACATTGCAATGGCACGCACATAGAGATAGCACTTATGGAAAGGCAAACAAAAAGCTGTATTTTCGTAAGAAAAAACTCGAACATGCCACGCAAGATGTAAAACATCGGCTTACAAAACATTTACACGACGAGTATTAGATACACTAGTATTTTGTGATTGCTTTATCTCAATGCCGTAAGTAAAACAATTGAAATATTTCAAACATTTGTGGTTCGATTGATGTGCGGTAAATACCCACGCACATTTTTGTCACGGCCTTGTTAAAAACCTGTATGTTTTCAATTGTCTTTGAAGTTTTGCAGGCGTAAAGATCGCCTGAAGTTTCTCTTTAGCTTTGTGAAAGAGTACAATTGCTTTCCGACACTCCTTTTTTCCTCTCACAATAGAAATTCGGAATAGTTTACCAGGTGCTGTTGTACATCAGCAGATTTTGAAGATGAGTTCGAAGACATCAGCTGATTTCGCCGAAGATCAGCTCAATTAGCGGAACTTCAGCTTATTTCGAAGATGCAAGCTGACTCGCGGCACGATGCAAGCTAATTCATGGGGTACAAGTGATGCAAGCTGATTCGTGGCTCGTTCACTTGCTGGTAAATCTTGATCTACATAATGAATGTAGTTTGTTTCTTATTCTCCTAAAGTGCTTAATTATGTTATTTTCATGTGTATGAAATTTGTTTTCTCTTCTTTATGGTGCGAATGGTTCCTATTGTGTGGCACCCTCTCTGTATTGACTCCAAGCACGTGGTTTACAGTATCAAATAAATGAAATATTAAATGTTATTTCGTGCTGCAGCCCTGATTAGTTCCAGTTTTTTCTGTCTATACACCGATGTAGGCCTACATCCTGGTACATTTCTTTGAGCGTAGTTTTACTCGAAAGACTGAAGATTTTTTTTAAACATAGCTTTATTCTAATTGTGCTCTTGTAATTTGTGCGAAAATGAGTGGGCACATCAGAGAAAAGCAAAGTGGCTACACTTTTCTTCACCACGCACTCGTTTGGACTGCTCTTTAAGCGCGGCGGCGACTTATATTTCAATATGAGAAATAAAAAATAGGGATAAACTGCTTCATGCAGCTTTTCTATTCTAGGTCCACCTCATACCAAACAACACGAACCGTGGCCTGGAACCTATGATTCATCCTTAATATCATCAGAAACTGCTTTTATTCTCTCTACCCAAATATACATAACCTCAAATGACCGTGCCGTAAACCGGGTCATGATCATTGACTGATTTGGTCATCGTGAGCTCAAAGATATCACGACCACTTCCAGACGCCATTCGCATCACTATCTGGCACGCTAATTTGTGATCGTACTGGCAGTAACCTACTAACCGTCTAAATAAGTCGGGAAGTCCCGGTAGCTCCACGGATATTCCATGATTTGAATTTTTCTTGTGGCAGTCGATATGTGAGGCAATAAGCTCTTCTAATGAAAGAATTTGTTTATTACAAGAATGAGCGCAGCAGGGCTCTTATAAAAGAGTCGTTTTTTCAGTTTTAGCAGCTTGATATTTAAAGTGTTGCTTTCTCTATGCTGTTCTGTTGTTTAAATTTGTTGCTTTTTGAAAACTCAAACAACGCAACTTGCAATACGTTTCGAAATTATGCGGTATTTTACACGTTTAGTAAGATATAGTGTTGTTAAAACTTGATCACACCAAATGCAGACAATGGTAATATTGCTTCTTGGGACTTCATTTGCTACTTAATTGGACAATTCGTGGCAATAGTAGGGTTTCGCACAGCACGTGCCGTCAATAAGAATTGTGGTGCGGTACGTGGTGATGAGAACAGGCGGGGAATATGGAGAAAGTTCCTGCAGCAATTGTCTACATTTGATGGGCACTCTTGGCAATTTTATCTCGAATATACAGTCAAGTGACGAAACATTAACTATTAAAAATTTTAGAGATAAACGAGAACGCCAAAAAAAGAACTCTTCTCAGCCCAAGGAGGTGAACTATACTGATTGATGGTTAATAATATTCCGCTAGACTCAAGTGACGCTGTTCTGCATGATGCGAAATGCCATCAATCACCACCCGCTGAATGTTCTATACTAAGCGTGTCCCTGATTACGTCTGATTTTTGCTCTTCTGCGCTGGTGTTGGAAAAAACATGAGTCAAAGTAAAGATGTTTCTCACTGGTGCTTTTGAAGATTCTACCTTTGAAATTGTACAAATGACAAAATAGGCAACACGTTATGAAATAGCCAAGACAAGGGTTGGTATGTTTGCTGTATCTCCTGCGCGACGCTTAGGCAATGTTTTTTCAACTGTTCACGAGTACTGCATCGAATCAGTAAGTTTGCGTAATAAATGGTGTTTCATGCCCAAAGTTTGCACCAAAAGCTGAAATATTGAGGAGCATTGACCCCATCTAAAATGCGTCCATCCCAGCGCTCCTTGGGATAGCGCCTATTTATCGCTGTGTATTAATCACTTTATACCTATGGTAAAGACAGCTTGCACTACCTCCTTGATTCAGAAGCTTTCTAAAATACGGTCTTTCTCAATCCTATAGCCCCAGCATAAAGATAGTGCGAAAATGGCAACATAACAAACGAATAGTTAGTGTCGTGGAGTGAACTATCTTCTTTACTAAGAAGTCCCGCAGCATGAGCGTGAGACTGTTCCCGTAGCCTTCCCAGAGGGAGCATATTTTTTTAGCTTGCTCACAAGGACCACGGGATAAAAACGACACCGCTATCAAGCATTTTCTTTTTTATTATTTTTTCTACTCTAAAATGGCAATAAAACCTTCAAAAACCAAGATTTCTTAACGCCAATTGACAGAATTTTCCTAATATGAAAATTATTGTAGCTACATGATGTACAACGATCTTGGGAGAAATAGAAATAATTGTCGTCTTCCTGCGCTTTGGAATCAGTGCATCAAGTGGGTTGCTATCATATGTATAAAAAATAAGGTTTCACAATAGTGAACGCGCACCAAATCCGTTCAAAGACTTCTTCTATTTCAATCTGAGCTCAGGTGTTTATTTATATTCGTGATTCACGCACTCCATTAAACTCCATTAAGGAGTAACCTCATTGAATTTAAAATTTTTGCTGCTTAGCCTCTGAAATCATACAGATATTGGACCAACGTTCCCTTGAAATTGTTTATTCATCTAGTTTTCTATAATCAACAACGTACAAATCTTATTCTTTCTTGAATAGGGTAAAATTAAAGCTACGTGCTTCATTAGTGCGTCTGTGTTTGTGTCTTTTTTGACTTTTGACCAAGGTTAAAGATTATGTAGCTGGATTAATGAAGCGAATAATGCAACAAAGTACCTTGCCATGATAGAACCGTTCGACGACCCTAACATTGTCGCTTTGGCGCATCTGCCTGGTAGAAATCCGCATATTATAGGGAGTAACATTGGTATAGAGGGTATGGATTTGACGTCATCACTAGCGTCATGGTTGCCATTTTTGATGCCCGGGCGCTCGCCGCATGCGCTGCATCTGATATCCGTACGGCTACTTGGATGTCTACACATCCTGCACGCCAAAGCACGGATCACAGTACGGGGCGTGCAAAAGCACCTTCAAAATCGCATGGCGATGGTGCGCCCCCCCTGTGGATCAAGGCTTAGCGACTATCCAATATTGTAGCATATCGTCATTCACAGCCACACAGCCTATTATCACTACGGGTGTTTGCCTCCTGATACACACATCTTTCACGCTGTGTTTGAACAAAAGTGCGGACGTGATTCCATCTGCACTTCCTCCATTAATAGGAAATCACCCCTTCATGTGGTGTCGAACACATGAAACAGTGATATACGCAGAAATCGATGATGATTATTTGCTTGTAAACAGTCACCACTTTTCAGTGGTACCACATGTACGAAGGTTTTTTCAGCGAGTTCGTTCGCTGGTATTATCAGAAAGTGGTGGTCCAAGAAAATTTCCTGCGGCTACTGTCACCACATATCTAGTAGGATCGTCTTATTCGCTCACCACGCAAGTCATTGAATGACTTTAACATTCACGCATGACGAGAACATTCTAATAGCAAGCTTCACCACGGATGAACACCTTCGGTGAATTGTGTTATTTTCTCACCTTGCTATCAGATCGGCCATGAGCCACCAGTACCACCAAGAGCAAATTCAGTTGAGTGTGGCGAGAGTCGACACATGTAGACGACCCTGATGAAGCACGACATCTGCCATGAATGTTTGCTTCTTCGAATATTTTACATTCACAAATATTCAGCTGTGTTTCATATAATTCTCTGTTTCATCAATTGTCGCATGCGATTGATCTTCAGTTACGCATAATAGCTCTCTGCCAAAAAGTTTGCGAGCCTGAAAGCGCAAGCGACAGCAGAAACTACCAAAATCTAGATGAAAGTCAGGACGGCGCTCTGCTGAAACCAAGGACTTCATTCGTTGCTGCTATTGAAATGTTGCTGCTATTGAAAGGCGTCGACGTGGTACATCGGTCATTTGCAATGCTTTCACCTGCACAGCTAATCTAATCTTTACAAGACTGCTGCTCAAAGGACTGTATATTGCCACGCAAAGTTTGTCGCATCGCATATAAAACGAAATACATTTAAGTCCATGTTAACATACGCACGCAGTGCCTTTTTGCGAATGGCTGCAACTTGAGACGCCTGCATTATTCACACACGTGTCACAGTTCTACCTGACGAAATTGCTCTTTGTTCCTGAAAATGCACTCCTAAAGACATCCTGTCGAAATATTTAGTTTATGTTCTGTCGTATGACGATTTTGTTTCAATTGCTCATATGAGCAAATAAAGGCCCTTATAAAGCTATTCGTGTTCTTATCAGTATGCAGTCATAACTTCCTCTCAGAAGAATAAAAAGAAAAATTTGCAGGTTCTACCGTTGCTTCGCAGTACTAGAGGTGTCATATATAAATCGATATTCTCAACAAATAAAAGAAAGTCTTCTACAGGTGGTACAGATGTAGAGTCAGGCCCAACCACAATAAAAAAGATTAAGTTCACTTCACGTACAATGGTCTCCCCAAGCTGCCAGGCAAGTCTCCTAGTAATCTCTTGGCAGCCTGGCCTGAAAATTTTGACTACGTGGTGTTGTGACGTACGAAGTGGTAAAAAGTTCCAGGCCACGCTTTAATAGCTGTTGTATAGAAATCCAGTGTGAATACAGTTTTGATATTTGCCGTTTATATACTGCATTTAGGCTTACGTTAAAAGCACGGAAACGAGAGAATACGTACCTGGGGTGCCACGTATCGCAAGTACGTACGTCGGAGTATGTCCTAACGCAGACAGAAAGTAAAATATACCCAGGAAGAATAGAATGTTTTTACAAGAGAGCTGCATCATGCTTCGCTACCTGAAAAGCAAACCAGCTTGAGCTCGCATATCGACGTTCTTCTATGAATATATGTTAGAAGTATACACTGACCCAATTTATTACTGCCTGCCTCTCCTTTTCATATTGCATTTGCACATCTTGTGAGCGAGTACAGGTGGTGACGATAACATTGCAATGAAGCCGGAACGCTAGAAGCCTATCTACTTAGATTCAGACACACGTCACCGAACATAAGATTAACAGCCTGTCTTGAGCTCCCCATTATGGTATCATTCATACCCATAACAGTGTTTTAGAATGTTAAACCTCAGTGATCTCTGATGCTCTATCTGATTGTCTTTTTATTTCTGAAATACATCGTGCTTTTTAGCAGTAGAAGACATTTTCGTGGCGATTATGGTGTGTTATGGCTTTTTGTTTATCGGTATTCATCTGCGATTTAATATTAGAATTGGTGATCAACTGCGGTTTAATAGTAAAATTGGAAATGGGTTTCGCCGAAGGGTACAGCCGCCGGAAGATTTTGGAGCAATACAATGACGCTTTAAGCCACTTAAGCATAGCTCTAGTATTGATATCTAGGGAATGTTGCTTGCTTGCCTTTTACATTTCTCTATCGCTTCATGCTATTGGAGGAACTTGGAGTAATTTCTCCTCCTCAAGTTTGTGTCCTACCTTCATCCGCTCTTTATGCCCTGTTCTTTTGTGTTTCTTGATTTGTCTCTGCGCTACGCATTTTCTGTATTCAAGCTGCCAGGTGTGGACTACCCGGAAGGCAAGAATAGATTCATAAGAGCTGTGCTTCGTGTAAAAAGAAAAAAAAAAGAGTGCGACTACCTCCACTTCACGTACACTTCTGAATCAGCGAAGATAATTCAGCAGTGTACGAAGAGTCTTGAAAACCCTGGCCCATACTTGTACGCCTCTAATAGGTTCTATCCGCCTTTCCGCCAAGCCTCGTTTTCACGCATCTTGATGTGGTGCAGCCCTTCGTGTTCTATTCAGTACCACTTTCGCCACGTTGCACGACTTTGGGACTGGCCTCTACCAAAAACAACGTCCCTGTTAAAACACACTTTGTTAAACCGAAGCAGCTTTAGTGTGCACTCCTTAGGAAATTTTTCGGCTTACCATCCTTACTAGTGTGGGTGTCATAGGTCGGCGAAGTCAATCATGAGTGGACTCACTGATAATCAGCACATGAGTGTGTGTCTGGGTGAGTCCTGGTAAGTAATGTTATGTGTGTCCGAGTCAGCCAAGTTCTAAAGTTTCTTGAGCTTCAGTTCGATTGAGTTTGAGATCCTGTTATTGAAACCTGCTTCCAAAAAATATAATCGACACTTTGAAAAAGGTGGTTGTTACTTAAAAAGACCTATGTTGCGATGCGAGGTGAGCGCCGGGAACATTTTATGTTAAAAAGGCTTCGATTCTCGCATAGGCATTTCATGCAAAAAAATAATGCAATGGAGACATGCTTTGTTTCGTAGAACGCACGCTGCGAGCATGGAAGCAGCAATTTCTGCGGACAAAATTTTTTCCATTCCTAAAGAGGCTGTAAGGGTGTGACGCACAACGAAGTCAGGTGAGCCGGAAATGCAAGAAATATAACACTAGCGATATTGTGGCACATCACAAGTGCAGATAGTAGTCATTAGCCTTGAGGCGGTGAGCAGTTCAGTAAGCCTCAAGACTTCCGGGAAATTCGTGCCGTTCATAATGAGCAAAGCCACAAGGCAATGGGTGTGATTATTTTTCGAATGAACAAAGCCAAACAAGACTTACACGTTTCCTTCATTCCGGCTATGCATCCTGCAAATACCGCAATTTAAGCAAACGCCGTTGCTTAGCCACGTCAATTGCAACCGAGCAATGGCGTATACAGAGCTGCGTTATACGCCAAAGAGTGTGGGTGGGCTAGTAATTTATATTAATAGAAAATTTCATGTGAGCAGATAAAATTCGTGACATTACTTGAGGTACATTTCCTTTGTAACAGTGCTCGTATATAGTCATTATGCAATACGTCTTCCTTATACTGACGCTACTGTGAGCTTGCATCGGCAGACGACTAAATGACTGATAATCTGTTTTTTCGAAGGAAGCGAGATATTTGACATGTATACGGTGCTGCATCATTCCAAGAATATGCTACAAATGAGAGAAAACGAGCTATCTGTTGTATTATGTTTTTGTAACGTTCATTTTTATTATAATTGATGCTTAGAATCCCGTTTCAGCAAGGCACACCAGCGTTCTTCACATTTGAACAACAACCATAGTGAAATTCCCTGTTAGCCAATGTGAAGCCTGTATTTTCATTATTCTCGTAGTGGTTGCCGCATGATGAGGTCTACGTATAAGCACGAGTCAGAGACTGTGCTCTACTATTGATAGCATAAAACTCCACGACATCTACTTCAAGAAAAAGAAGGGCACAGAGATAATTTCTGAAATTACCAACAGAGTAACAAGACGGCCACTTTTTCTTTCATCATTGTTCGTTAAGTGGTAGTTGTCAAACCTTCTAAAACCCTCTACGAACGAAGGCCTTAAAAATTGGGGTTATGAAAAGTACTACCTCACATGATAATAGTATAATAAGATTACGAATAAAAAAGAGAAGCAATAGTAATAATAGGAACACTATAAATACTATAGTTTTTACATTAATATTATTATTATTATTATTATTATTATTATTATTACAAACAGTATTAACAATAGCCGTGGTGCCTGCGTTCCTTTCACCCGCCGTGTCCTCGCACTATGCACGGGCCTTTGTAATGACAATTTCGCCTCTGACAAGATTTTGCCACGGCAGCCGCGGCCAAACCTTTGTTTCTAGTGCTAGTAGTTCTGTAATTTAAGTACATAGCGACCATGGTGGCTTGCCAGCTTACTCATCAATAAGGATAAGCCGCCACACATACAGTAGCCACTAGCATTACAGGACGTGCTACAAACCAATATAACCGATGCGGGAAATGAGCATGAATCGCATATTTGAAGTGCAAGTACACGCACGCGAAACTTCACGTGTAGCACACAGGCTGGATAAGCTGAGAGCTGTTTCTTGTGGGATCGAATGGAAAATATCGTAACAATAAACGATAAAACAACCAAATAGTTGGTCAGGATACGAACACGCGTAGCCGATCTAGTAGGTTGGGAGGTTAACCAGGGATTGCCTTGGTTGGCTATGTACACGCGTGTAGGGGAGAAACATATCGAAAAACATACAAAGCAAAGGACAAGTCTGAGAGAGATTATAACGACCAGTTTGAACACAAAAAAGGAATACGCACTCGGACAGTCTGGTCGTCTTCAATTGGCACAACAACATGACTCTTAATATAAATCAGGATATTGATGCCATAGTGCCATATTTTGGTGCTTTGCCTAAATTACTCGAATTATGTCAGCCTCACTTGTGCTAACAGGACAATGTACATATCTGTGGTCTTACACTACAATCGCGCCCCGAAGCATGAACTGCTACTGAAATTTCAGAACTACTAGCTTCCCAATGATTTTAAAATGGTCTGCAATAGGAGTAGTAGGTTTCCACTTTTTGAGTAAAATATAGGTGTTTATAGGAATGTCCGATACATTTGCCTTTTCAAACTCTGAGTGTTACATCAACGTAAACTGCTTACCTCAGTTATTTACAATGCGATTTACAAAGCTCAAAATGCTCTCATATATGTGTTGTTGTGTAGACTGTAATCAACTTAAACTATATTGGTGCCAAATGTGTCTGCATGGTTGCAGAAGACATGAACGTTATTTATGCTAGCGAAATATTTCTCATAAATCTTAACAGTTACGACATGCATTTTCTGTATTATATGTGTTCATTGCATATATAATGCAATGAACACATTGCATTATATATGCAATGAACGTCTGGACCAACTATAACGACTTGCTTCAGACAACAGACTCCGTGAAAAAAAATTGCAGTCTAGCAAAAAAAAAGATTAATTACGTGAGCTATGACGCTTACTATCAGGCGCTGAGCTATATTCATCGTTTGAAACGCGTCACGATCGTCGTACGTGTCGAAAATTGCCACTGTTATAATAGTAAAGACCTCTACATTGGTACGTTATCAGGATTTCAGTGATATATCAAAGTATTGCTTCAGAAACTAAAGAAAACACCTGTTTACATTCTGCACACAAGCAAGGAATAATGAATAAAAGTTCCGCAGATCCCACGTTTCTTGGAAGTCGATTGTATCCGATGCACACGGATAAATAATGACTGTGTTGTATTCTTTTATCGAGCGAAATGTTGCCAAGTGGGGCCAAATATATGGTCAATCGCATGATTGTTCTTGCACAGATGCCCAAGTTTTCTTTATCCAGTTCTTCACACCTGCGTAACGATGTCTGCACCAACTTCGATATTAGTAACACCAGAAGTGGTATGCTGATATGAAGCTGTGGCGCTCGTGAGTATTGTAGCCCTAGGAACTCCTGCATAAATAAACCTCAGCAAATGGCGCATAACTGCACTTGACCTTAACCCGATAGAACGGCTGTACCATAGGAGCACATATGTAATGTTTTTACCATTGAAAAGCCAGCAATGCTAAACCTATTGATGTTTCAGGATCAGGAGGCTCTATTCGAGAAATTGTTCTGAGACCCGGCATAGCTGTGTGGTTTAATACTTGATTGCCACGAAGAATGCTAGGGTTAGATTCCTGCTGTGGCAATAACTTTTTTTTGCATTTATCCTGTCAACGCTGCCGATGTCACGTTTTTAGATGCAGAGCATCCTATACTCGCGCCTTGTAGTGCGCCGTCCGCGCCGTCCGCGCCGTCCACACCGCTTCTCGAACATTCGACAGCTGACGCGCGCGCATGCGCCGTCGCGCCGTCGCCCACTCTTCCACCATCTGTGCATCCCTTCCTCCTCTACACACCGCGCGCGCTTCACTCCTCCACCATCTGTGCACCCTTCCTCCTCTACACACCGCGTTCGACATCTACAATTCTCCTGATTCTCCAGTGGACGCGCATGTGGCGTCGCGCTTCGAGAACATTCAACAGCTGACAGTGCATGCGCCGTCGTGCTGTATATATACTCAAGGTCGGCGCTCGCTCGCTCAGTTGCCGCTCGTCGGTTGGTTTGTACGGCGCGTCGACGTCCAAGGTCGCGGTGAAATGAATTCCAACGAATCCACAAACACAATGATCGACGTCCCTTCGACCAGCGCCGCCCTTTCGCATACGTGTGTACGTGTTCACTCATTTAACACCCCCTCCTACAACCACGTTAACCAATTTAGCCATCGACCCAAGTAAGTCGCAATTTCACACCCCATTTCACAACCACGTTAACCAATTTAGCCATCGACCCAAGTAAGTCGCACTTTAACACCCCGTTAACCAATTATATGCTCCGCATCCTCCTCAGTGTTCCCCCGAGGGAAGCTGCGGGCAATTTTTTTAACACTCACGCGTTTAAATAGTTCACTTGTGTTGTCGCCATTCCTGGGTGTATGCTAAGTGTGAATCACTCGAGCCACATAGCCACCCTTGTGGCACATACAAGGCCTTGGTACTTCCGATATCTTCCCAATATTTGGACTCATGGCAGTATTGGCATGTGATGCGCATAACTATTGTACATGACATGTTCAACCTTCTATTTACTAGAAATATTTTTTATCTTGATAGTTTTGAGGGCCAGAGTGCTCGGCTAATAAACGCTGTCTTATTTCGTGTCGACGTATGAGATCCTTCACAAATGTGTAAACATTCCCCGGTTGAGACGGCCATGCAAGATTAAATGTTTAAAAAATACGACGTCATGCCTTACGCACAATGCTTCCCTTGTAGCATTAAGAAAAAAGTCACAGCTTTGCCGAAAAGGTGAAGCATTGAATGCAATAGCAACAAAAGAAAAACTCACGCGCAAAATGGCAAGAAGATCAAAACGTGCCTTGCGTTTCGCACGCACAAATGACGCACGAAACGTGTTTACGAATACCTATTGTCGCGGTACAACGCGAATAAAACAACGGTACATCTTAAGACAACGAAAGCAGCATGTTCTCAACAACTGAGCCACGAGATCATCTTCTTTGGTCGCGCGCGAAGCTAGAGGCCCACTACCCCGTGCCCACTAATTCCCCCATCATAATTTTCATACACATGTAGACACGCATCATTTGCCTCTCTCTCAAAGAGCATCGCCCCGATGCGAAGTCTGTAATGCTTTTTTTTTCTCAAGTAAAGTCTCACGCAATCACTCGCTGACGTAAGGCTTCATTCGGCCTACGTGAACGAGTTCAGGATGGTGCTGGCGACGTCTTGTACTATACGAACTGTCGGGAACAACTTCGCAAGTCACATGACTCAGTCGTCGCAGCACTAGGTACGCTCCAAAGTATCTTAAGAGCTTTTCGGAAAGTCCTCGTTTTTGTACGGGTGTCCTAACCCATACTTTGTCGCCAGTTTGGGAGACAATTGTTCTTAAATGAGCATTGTAGCAGCCTGCACCGTACTCTTGCTGCTAGATGATCAGTAAACGTGCAAGTTGCCTAGCTTCTCCCGCGCGTTCGGTAAACGTGTCGGTGTCCCGGACGATGTCGTCGCCTTCGTGCGGTAACATTGCATCTAACATGGTTCGTACTTCCCGTCCATGAACGTGGCTGAACGGTGTCATGCGGGTCGTTTCTTGCTTGGCCACGTTGTATGCAATTGTTATGTAAGGCAAGAGTTCATCCCATTTTTTGTGTTCAACATCTACGTACATCGAAAGCATGTTTTCAATGGTTTTGTTTAGACGTTCTGTCAGCCCGTTTGTTTGCGGGTGGTAGGCGGTGGTCTTACGATGCGTTGTTGCACTCAGCATCAAGACATGGTCCAAAAGAGCTGCCGTAAATGCGGTTCCTCTGTCTGTCATTACGGTGGTTTGTGCACCATGCCTCTGTTCAATATTCTCGATGAAAAATATTGCCACCTCAACTGCTGTACCTCTCTGAATAGCCTTTGGTTCTGTATAACGGGTCAGATAATTCGTCACGACAAAAACCCATATGTTGCCTGTTGTAGACGTAGAGAGTGGGCCCAGAATGTCCATGCCGATTTGTAGGAAAGGAGTCATTTGGACCTGTACGGGTTGCAGGAGACCAGCTAATTTAGTCGGTGGTGACTTGCGTCGTTGGAAGTCGAGACAGGTACTAACGCGGTTTTTCATGGCTGGGGTTAGTCTTGGCCAGTAATACCTTTGCTGTACCCTGGCCTACGTTCTCGAGTAACCCAAGTGGCCAGAGGTAACTTTGTTGTGACATCCTTTCAGTACTTCGGTGCGAAGGGCAGCTGGGATGACGAGTAGATAGGCAGATTCCGTCGAAAAAAAATTTTGTAGAGTACTCCGCCCCGTAAACAAAATGATGACAACACTCTTGCGAAAACTCTTGGTGCCTCCCGAGATCTGCCACCCAAGTAGGTAATTCAGCCAAGCAACTCAGCGTCGCCCAGTAATTGCTGCTCAAGGGTGTTCGTGTCGAGGACATCGAGAAATTATGTTTCCTCCTCTTCTTGTAGGGTCGCCGGCTCAATATTTGAAGGGGACAACCAGTCGCCGTCCATATGTCGCTTTCCTGACTTATGTATGACTGCCATATCAAATTCCTGCAGCCTGAGACTCCAACGCATTAATCGGCCGGTAGGGTCTTTAAGATTTGTTAACCAACACAGTGAGTGGTGGTCACTAATTACTTTGAAGGAATAACCATATAAATACGGACGAAATTTTGTAGCTGCTCATACCACGGCGAGACATTCCTTCTCAGTCGTGGAATGATTAACCTCAGCGCGTGTTAACGTTCTGCTTGCGTAAGCGATTACCCTTTCTGTGCCCTCTTGCTGTTGCACAAGCACAGCTCCCAGACAAACATTGCTAGCATCGGTGTGCAGCATCGGAGGGGCTCTCTCGTCGAAGTGGGCAAGGACTGGAGGTGTTTGTTGTCGCTGGCAAAGATCGTAAAAGCAGTTTCCTATTCCACTCAAAGGTGACGTCTTCTCTCGTGAAGCGAGTTAACGGTGATGCTATGCGTGCGAAGTCTGCGATAAATCGTCGATAATATGCACAGAGGCCAAGAAAGCGTCTCACAGCCTTTTTATCGGTCAGCATTGGGAACTGTTCTACGGCTGCGATTTTTTTAGAATCGGGATGATAACCTGCATGACTGACGACATCACCAAGAAATCGCAGCTCTCCGCAGCAAAATTGGCACGTCTCAGGCTTCAAGGTCAGGCCCGCAGAATATATGACTCGTAAGACCACCTCGAGTCTTTCAAGGTGCTCGTCAGACGTTGCGGAGAACACTTTGACGTTGTACAAACATACTAAGCATGTTTTCCACTTCAACCCAAAAAGCTCGGTATCCATGAGTGTTCGAAAGGTAGCAGGCGCTGAGCACAAACCGAATGGCAAGACCTTAAATTCATATAACCCATCTGGTGTCACAAAAGCGGTCTTCTTGTGGTCTCTCGTGTCCACCTCAATTTGCCAATATTCACTCCGCAAGTTGAATGAAGAGAAGTATTGAGCATGTCGAAGTCTGTCGAGAGAGTCGTCTATACGCGGTAGTGGATATACGTCTTTCTTGGCCACCTGAATTAGCTTCCGGTAATATACACAGAAGCGCAGACTGCCGTCCTTTTCCTTAAAGAGGACTACTACAGGCGACGCCCAGAGGCTCTATATGAAGGCTGAATGACGTCATCTTCAAGCCTTCTGTCTGCCTACTTTGCATTGCTTCACGTTCTTTCGGAGCCACGTGATAAGGGTTCTGGTTAATAGGTCTCGCCGTTTCTTCGGCAATTATTTGATGTCAGGTTAGAGGCGTGCGGCCAACTCTTGATGTTGTCGAAAAGCAGTCTTGAAATTTGGCCAGTAGCTCAAGGAGTCTGCGTCAGTCGTCTTTCGGCAAAGTAAAGCTAACGTACAGAAGAGGCGCTGAATCAAGATTTAGCAACTCGTCGACTATCGCCAAGCAGCCTTCAGTATCTAAGACATCGTCGAAGTAAGTGACAGCCATGCCTTCAGGAAGGTGCCAGCGCTCAGCACTAAAATTGGTCAGCAGCAAGTCCGTGCGTCCAGCAGCAACTCTGATGATACTTCGTGCGACGGAAATACCGTGGGTGAAGAGCAGCGAGCTTATTCAGTCTGCAACTCCTTCGGCGTCAAACTGAGCAGCGGCGCCCACAGAAACAAGCGTGCATGACCTAGGAGGGAGAACCTCATCGTCATCAGTAATACGCAGTTGTTTTGGTCATGCCTCTGGAGAATTGGGTAAGACCGAACTGTTCTAAAGGGTAATCAAGCTCTCTGTTATGTTGATGATTGCACCATATTCCCATAAAAATCACACGCCAAGAATGAGATCTCTGCAGCATGCGATGATAACGACGAATGACGCAGTGAAAGGAGAACCTATGATGTCAAGTATTGCGGTACATCTTCCAGATGGCATCAGTAACTGGCCCCCTGCCATTCTTAGGGCCCTTCCACGGCGTCTTCATTTTTCTTAGGCTGTCCGTGAGGTCCTCACTGATAATAGAAAAGTCGGCGCCAGTGTCGACTAAAGCTGTCACTTTCTGAAGAACATTAAGGTCGGCAGTCACAATTTCATCGTTTTCATTACCTGCAACCTTGCCCTCGGAGATCGCCGCCCTCAGTTTCTCCGGTGCGGCCTAGGTGACCTTCTTGTATTAAGGTCCGCGTAGGTGCCCCGGTGCGACAGAGGCGTACGCGCGGGGGACGGACAGCGGGATCGACGTCTCAGTCTAGGAGGGTGAGTAGGCATTGCCTGCTCTGCAGTGGTACAGCCGTCCTTAAAGTGAGAACGGGCTCCATTGAAAAGGGTGTCGTCACAGCGTGGAGTGTATTCGTCGTTGGCACGTCGACTGTCAAACCAAGGTTGATGAGGATGGAATTAATCACCTAGATGCCAGCAATGACGGGCAATACGGCCTGCACCTCTGCAGTGAATGCATAGTGGACGTCTGTCCACTGTGCGCCATGCATCGGTTTTCTGGGTCGGTGGACGTCTGAGCATGTCCCCTGGCATCGCCGCCCATGGGGTCGCCTTGGACGGCTGGTTGTATGGATGTAACGTGGGTGGTTGTAGCAGAGTATGCTCTTGCGGTGAAGACCAAGGGGCCATTGGCACCTGGTGGTTCAGCCTCGGCATAGCGGGTGGTGGACGTCGTAGAGTGGCAACGTAGCTCATAGGACGCTGCTGAGTATCAAGACCAGCAGTAGATAACGCTTGGTGAATTTCGTCTGGTACGACTTTAGCGATCGACGCGATGGCATTTTCAGCAACCGGAGTCCGTAACCTCTGCAGTTCTTCGCGAACTATCTCCCTAATCAAGTCTCGCAAAGAGCTCTGACTCTCAGACGTCATGGCGATAGCATTGATTGAGACATTGCTGGACATGCGGTCATACTGCCTGCAGCGTTGCTGAAGGGCCCGCGCGATAGCCGTAGCTTCCTTAATGAAGTCAACCACGGTATTTGGAGGGTTGTGCAGTAGCCCCTCGAAACGCTGTTCTTTGACACCGCGCATCAGGTACTCAACTTTTTATTTTCCGTCATGTGCGGGTTAGCTCAATGAAAGGGACAAGTCATGTCTTCGGCAAACATTGCAATGGTTTTGTTGGGTTTTTGAACACGTAGCTGCAATAACTGCTGCGCATGGTCCCTTCGATCGGCATTGCCGAAGGTATTGACGGACTTCTGTTGAAAGTCGAGCCAAGCTGACAGATTGCCTTCTCTATTCTCATACGAAGTACGAGCACCGTTGTCAAGGTAGAAATTGACGCGAGAAAGCTGTTCCTGTTCGGACCTCTGGTTTACCTTGGCAACACGCTCGTAGGTGTCAAGCTAATCGTGAATGTCTTTATGGCATCGCTAATAAAGCGATCGGGAACGAGACGATCGCCTAAGATGGGTGCGTCGGAAAGCTGCCTTGGGGCACTTGTTGTGGGACCGCGCTGGCCATTGGTTGAGGTGTGCGGTGCCTAGCAGGTTCCGGCGATTGAGTGAGCTCTGACGCGAGGCCTCCCAACCGTCGACTTAAGCGATGCACCGGAGTTTCTACCGGTGACAATGAGTCTGGACTCGATGAACGGCTCCCAGCGAGTGTGTGGAGCATCAGACAGGGCGGCGGCTCAGAACCTCCACTAGTGTCGTGGTACAACGCGAATAAAACACAGGTACACCTTGAGACAACGAAAGCAGCGTGTTCTCAACAGCTGAGCCACAAGATTGTCTTCTTCGGTCCCGCGTGAAGCTAGAGGCCCACTACCTCGTACCCGCTGAATTCCCCATTATCGTTTTCGTCCGAATGCAGACATGCGTCAATATAAACGCGAATAACCTTCTCTGTTGTTACATCGCTGAGCCTGAAAAGTGCACGCTTTTTGCAAACAGAGACTGTGAAACGATTGCAGTGACCTTTGTACGCCCGGTAAGTACAACAAGGCTAGCCAAGACGCGCTATTCTCCCCACCGCAAGATAAGAAAACGGGAGTGAGTGTCTACCTCCCTCCTCTCCCCGGGGCAAAGTACGCGTGAGAAATAGGAGCATGAGCTGCCACGTTGTGAAAATATGACGACGCGCGCTCATCGCGTCATCTTGCTGATGATGCTGAAAACACGATAGTTGACCCGAGATGCCCTGCACGAGCAGTCAATGGTAGACATAAATAGCCTGCCGTTTGAACGTTGGAAGAGGTGCTCCTTCATAGCTTAGTTAGATAAAGAGAAAAGGCACCTACTTGACTAAGTGGTTGAAGCCTCGCACTCAAGCATTAGAGGTATCACATCGATTCCGTGCACCAGAATGTTTATCTAGATAATTTTCTTTCTTGAGTTTTCATATACAGATGCGTATACATGTACGCTGAGTGACGTCGACGCCGTTGGAATAATGCAGCCTAGTGTGTCCGTATCATTGCTATCACAATAATTGAAAAATGTGCCAATTACGAAATCTTTCTTTTTTTAAACTCAAAAGTGAATAAACTTTGTGATACCATTGAAAAGAAAACCAGAGAAAAAACGTTTGTAGGTAGCCTACTGAAGCATTGCAAAACTTTCGCTTCCTGCACAATTTCAGTTTTTTGTAGGTTACCCCTTTCGATGAGTACAGGGAACGCTTATCTCCCCTTGATAAAGAAATTATTGAACAACTTTGCCAGCACAACAATTCTGTTAAAACACCGTCATGCAAAACTTCAGCTCTGTAGAGGTTATGTAGGTTTCACCCTTTCGTTAGTAAGACAGTCACTATATATCACTGAAAGTTAGTAAATAAAATGGCTCGTAAACTTGCCATACTGTTTTCCATCAGATCGGTAAGTGATCAATACATATCAGAACCATATCTTCCTCTTGTGTGTAGCGAGTAACGCATGCCTAACCATTCCTTTCACGAGACATAGTATACGTGAGCTTGCATGGCGTTGTTTTTACCCTTTTTTTGTTTTCGTGTACCCAACTGCTATACAGCACACGTTGAGTGCCTTTCCAATCTTCTTCTTCCATTATTTTCGCACTGATTTCTCAAGTATACATAGCACAATCTACATTTGAGTAAAATAGAATATTCCAGTTTTTGATAAAATTATACATACGCGATAAACCTGCTATTGTGAGCAAGTGGTTAACTTTAGCCCCAGTTCCGTGACACAGCTAAACAGTGTGTTTTATGCTAGCCTTCGCCTTCTCCTTTGAACTACCGCTATTGGGACCACATGTAGGATCTCCAGGAAATAAGCACATCTTGGAAATGAAGTGATATCGACTATATCTGTTATTTATCTTTACTGCTAAAAGTAATTGCACCAATCAAATATGCAGTTACGCAGCACTGTTCGTTTTGTTTTAATTTGTGCCGAACACTCGCACGACTTCTAGAGTGAAACTTTGGGGGGTAAAATCTCTCACTTCTAATGCTCACTAGATATATATCGACAACACATACAAACAGATAGCTACCATATGTAAAGACTCAGTGACCTTATCCCAACACCCCGTAGAAAAAGATAACCATGTTACCGAGGAGCTCAGAGCTTGAAGCCATCGTGCGTCTGTCAAACTACACTTGTATGCCATCTTGCATCAGTATTGTGGCACGCAAAGCGTAGTAGGTAACGCACGAAATAGTTGTTAAGCTGCAAATCTATTGTGCTTGTATGTATACAATATAATTCACAAGTCGTGCGTTCAGTTTACTAACAACGTTTTATTCAGTATTTCACAGTCACGAACAGTCAACTACTAGTCATAGTGTGCTGAAGCAGATACACATAAAAACCAGGCCCTAATTCAAACCTAAAGCAGTCGAACATCTGGTGTAAACAATTACGAAAGGAAAGAATACCTACATGCCAATTTTTCGTGGTGTTTTTGATGCAATACTTCACCAATTTTCTAAAGACCTCCTTTAAAATGGCAACCAGTGGTTAATATACGAACACGTGTGTGCTTATCTTGCATCGCCAAGTCCAACTGCAATCTGTGTTTATATGAACTCTTGGTTTCCTTTGGATTAGACCTACAAAATATATACACTGTTATTTCTATGACGCTGTGTTGGCCCGTAACCCTGGTGTTACAGACTGCCACAGTACATGATTTCTTGACTTTTTTGTAATCTTCTTCAATCTCTCGAATCATTCCAGTTTGTTGTCAGTTCACCAATTGAGCAGCGTAGAAGAGGGGTCCGCATCATTTCCCTGTCAATAAAATAAAAACAGCACATTACAGAAAAAGTTTGATATATATCTTGTTATTCTATTTTATTATTATTTCATGCATAAAACTTGTCCAAACTAAACCTTGTAAAACAAAACGACCTCTGCGTAGCACTATTAGAGCATTCACTTGGAAAGGACACGCTGTGCGCACTTTATCAGTCGTATGAACAGCCCCAATTTCGAGCGCGGTCAAGTGGATGAGACTTTACGACATCAATTTTGTGAATGACTACTTAACATGTACAAACAAATGATGCTCACTTCATCATTTGTCGGCATCGGTGAGAATACTCTAAGTGAAACTAGCCTGTTTCCTCAGTGTTCAACCTCACAGCATAAACACCTGCTACGAGGCCCCTCAGGACTTTTCTCAAAGGAGTGAATTGATTGATTTTGTGGGGTTTAACGTCCCAAAACCATTATATGATTGTGAGAGACGCCGTAGTGGAAGGCTTTGGAAATTTCGACCACCTGGGGTTCTTTAACGTGCACCCAAATTTGAGCACATGGGCCTACAACATTTCCGCCTCCATCGGAAATGCAGCCGCCGCAGGCGGGAGAGGAGTGAATTTGACACTTTACTTTATGAAGGCCATTGTGTTACATGGTTATTCTACATTCACACCAGCTCATCCCATTTCTAATATCATCCTAATCATCAATTTTGCTGTTTTAGATGCGGAGCATCTAATACTCGAGGCTTGTAGTGCGGCGCCGTCCGCAAGCTTCCTCCTCCTCCTTCCACCATCTGTGCATCCCTTCCTCCTCTACACACCGCGCTCGCTTCACTGCTCCACCATCTGTGCACCCTTTCTCCTCTACACACCGCGTGCGCTTCTCCTCTTCACGAACATTCGCTAGGTGTATAATGTAGCGCGCATGCGCCGTCACGCTTCGAGAACATCGGCAGCTGACGCGCGCGCATGCGCCGTCGCGCTTCGAGAACATCGGCAGCTGACGCGCGCGCATGCGCCGTTGCGCTTCTCCCCCTTCTCTAACATTCGACAGCTGACGCGCGCAAGCACCGTCACCCACCATCTGTGCCACGCGCGCTTCTCCCCTTCGAGAACATTCTACAATTCTCCTGATTCTCCAGTGGACGCGCATGCGCCATCGCGCTTCGAAAACATTCAACAGCTGACAGTGCATGCGCCGTCGCGCTGCACTGTCAGCTGTTGACTCAAGGTCGGCGCTCGCTCGCTCAGTTGCCGCTCGTCGGTTGGTTTGTACGGCGCGTCGACGTCCAAGGTCGCGGTGAAATGAATTCCAACGAATCCACAAACACAATGATCGACGTCCCTTCGACCAGCGCTGCCCTTTCGCATACGTGTGTACGTGTTCACTCATTTAACACCCCCTCCTACAACCACGTTAACCAATTTAGCCATCGACCGAAGTAAGTCGCAATTTAACACCCCATTTCACAACCACGTTAACCAATTTAGCCATCGACCCAAGTAAGTCGCACTTTAACACCCCGTTAACCAATTATATGCTCCGCATCCTCCTCAGAATTCCCCCGAGGGAAGCTGCGGGCAATCTTTTTGCTTGCGCAGAGTAGCGTGTTATGAAGCACAAGCTCAGGCCAACCTGTCTACCTTTCATTCAATTTGCTTTCTCTATTTTGTTTCTGTGTCAAAAATTGCCCCCGCCATTCCTTTATCTAGAGTTCATTGTAACAGTTTTATTGCATTATAACTGCCAGCTCACACAGAACGGGTCCAATAACCTGTGGTCTCTCTATATATAAACCCTATCCATGAGATTACGTGTTCAACTCATACTTTGGTTTTAGTTTGGGAGCTCATGTGGCCGCTATCTACAACGCGGTTTTCTTAGGCGATATATGTTTAAAAGTTGACACACGCAACGACTAGTCAGGTTTTTCAACGACCGAGAACCTGTGTGAATGTGAATTCAGTTCTTTCCTAATTACCCCTCGTTCGGCTAAATACACAGTTTCAGCGTGGGGACGCTGATTGCTGGGTTCATCCAAGTCACGTCCACATGGCAACATTATGCACTAACTATGTGTTTCCGTTAACTTTGCGGGCAGTTGCATTGTTAGTGAGTGAATGCTAACTTATATTATTTATCAAGAAATGATCTTATGCAGCCAAAACGGGCCACCTATTTTAAGATAACCACTGCTATGAAAAATCGGGTTATCGGCGAGAAACTACAGTAAATAAGAATTTCAACACATTCAAGGTGGAGCGTGCCGCAGCGTTCATCGTACGTGAGTAGGCGATCCACTCCTGCTTCTGTGTACTCTGATAGAATGTCTTTCTCTCTCTCTGTCTCTCTCTCTCGCTATATATATATATATATATATATATATATATATATATGCATGTCTGATTGGTCAGGGTCAACTCGAGAACTTATTGAATACCTCAACAACCTGACGTAGTAAAGTGATAAGCTGCATTTTGTTTTTTTTACGTTAAAAACTGCCGATACCACAATGGCCATGCGCAATAATGGTCGGCTCGGTAACACCATTCAAAACTAATAAATAAGATCTAGTAATTTTGCCTTTTCGGCAGATTGTATGTGAGCAACGTACTTACGCCCCGAGGGCTATTTTCCAAGTGATTGAAATCCTGGAATGCAAAAAGTTACCATGACTTATTTTAGCACGAAGAAAATGAAATATTCTACACAATAACTTATGCATATTACCAATGCTATTCTTCAGAATGGTTCGTAGCAGTGCCTCACTTATTTGCAGGAAAGAGTAAATGCATGTGAAGATATCCCATTGTTAAATAACCTATTTATATTTATAGAAAGCTTACGAGACCCATGCAATGAAAAGAATAGCATGCTTGGTAGAAGGAGGCTTAGAGGAGGAGGAGGAATAAATGAGGAAGGACAGGGAGGTAAGTTAGTTCGCAGACCGGATGGGGAGGCTTAGAAATTTAGGAAGAGTGCTATGATATAAGCTAACAAATTATTCAGTGCCGGTAATATGTGCTGTCAACGGCCGTGTCATGTAATAACTAGACAATGTACGACTTGAGACGGTTCAAAAGAAATTGTCTTCGAGGTGGGGGGAGGGGGCAACAAGAAAGCTTCGTTATGCGGGCGCATAAAAGTACTAGAACTCCCGAGTCGTTTGGGTTTTTGTGGTGATTTTTAACTCATAACGAAACGAAGCCTGCTTCCTGTTATCGCTTGTTGCGCTTTATACCCTGGCTGTGTGCACTAGAAAACGTTTGTTAAGTCTGTAGCCCATTGAATTTCTGCGTGGACTATATGAATAAGCGACGTAACACAGCTACCCATGTTACCAAACTTGGCAGCGTCAATTTTTCGTAAGATGTTTTTCATCTTTTCATGTCGGCGTTACTTCTTTCCAAAGCGACTATAGGTCTTAAACAGGACTTGGACTCTTATTGCTTTAACAAGACTTGCTACATCTTCACAGGCCACGAACCTACATGGTACTTACAACTTATTGTAATATGTCCTGCTTCCAATGTTCCTAACTAGTTCCGCATTAGAAATGAAAAGTTATGACTCATCCCACGTATTGTGGGAGGAAACCTCATATAGAGAAGTTGGAGAGTCGTAGCCGTGGCTACATTTCTTTAGTTTTCTTTTGCCGCTCGTAGCATGGTGGAATGACAATACATATGTTTATCTTGATTAGACGTTCGCATATACTGAACTGAGAAAACATGCCATATATTGAGACGTCCAAGGAGCTCACGTAGCGGCGTCACTTAGGTACAGAGTTTAGACGTCATTTTTTGCGAGTCAGTGCACGCTAATATGTATTGATGTGCAAATGTGTTCGGGGTATACCCAGTGGCCGAGCAACAATAGGCTGTATTTCTTGGAGATATAGCACGTATTTAACGCTTATTTCAAAGTCAAGACAGCCGGTAGGCAACACTACACTCACCATTTATGTTGCCCCCCGACAACAGCTGGTTTTTCCGCGACAGATATACGGGCACTGACGTGGCTTGGCGATATAAACTTGACTGTCATGCAGATTGATTGACTTGGAATTCATATCGAACTAGCACAACTAATGTTTTCATCGATAATCCCTTCTGTTCACCAGTGGCACTGGCGACGCCGGCGCCAGAATTTGTGTGACACCGGCTTCATAACGCTCTCGCGTTATCATTTTCCAAGTCTGGCCTCACTGTTCCTAATTTGTAATCACTGTGAATGAAGTTGGCACTATACGCGTATTCCAAGGAGTATGCTAAACACTTAAAAGTCACATGTGTAAGAGGGAAAGTGTTTCGCTTTATGCATGGCTGTAGCTGTTAGACCTGTTAGGAATTATTATGCGCTTTCTTATGCCTGTTGCGGTATCTGCGTATCTAAGGAGATCACCACGCAAGCGTTCAGACGTCGGCGACTAGATATATATATATATATATATATATATATATATATATATATATATATATATATATATAGATAGATAGATAGATAGATAGATAGATAGATAGATAGATAGATAGATAGATAGATAGATAGATAAATAGAAACTGCAGAGGGTGCTTTTGACCCGCAAAGATATTCTTCGCGCTTCAAATTCCAGGTTTTTGTAGTCTTGAATATATTTATCTTAACAAGCGCACCTATCTTTACCTGCTTAAGAATATTATCTGTTGTAAATGTTTAGTTCTTCTCGACGGTGTGAACTTTCATGTAATGGAGCAATAGACAGAGTGTGCGAGATACATATGTCATTGTGATTGACGAGAAAATGGAGCCGCACACGCAAGTATAAGTGTACCGGCAATAGCATAAATGCGCTGGCGCAACGAATCAGACGATTGTTGCCCTTGGCGCCTCCTCGGTCAACTACATTTTGAACATGGAAATAACTTGGTGAATTAGACTAGCATATCGAGATACTGAAATAATAAATGTTTAAAGCTCAGTGTATTGAGTATTTCAAGAGACACCTTAGGTAGTGTTGCTTTCTAGTAATTAACATCGATAAAACACGTTTAGATGTGCAAACAAGCATTATGATCCGGCTCATCTTGGTGGTTACAAACACCAAAACATCCTCAACAAGCTTATGGTTCGAAAAAAAAACACGAAAGAGGGACGAGTTCTTCTTTCGCGTTTTTTCATTCGTGCTATCAGCTCGTTACGAACGAACCACCTTGCCCAACAAGTCACTCTGTTGAAAACATCTTTATTTCTCAGCGTTTACACCTGTTGATTACCTTGACTTTCAATTAAATGACTGCTAACACGGCACTGAAACTCACATGGTACCATTTACACCTAGCAACTGGTAAATTAACTAGAGCGCGCTGTTAGATTAACGTGAATTGTTTTAGTTTTTCTTCCCATAAGATTTACGGACGTGTCTACTTGTTAGACAGTAAGAATGCGAACTCTGATGCAGTTGGCCTACTATGAGAGTAAAAGACAATTTTGAAAATTCTGAAATAGCGAAAAAATAATCTCCTAAGCAATACTTTGCTCGTAAAGGACGTGGAATGCTTTACCACAAGCTTCAGCATAGCATTCTTAAGAAAGTGTGAAACATTCTCGCAAGGAGACTGGAGCATAGAAAGCCCTTTATTCTTTGTTCTGCCATTTTGTTTAATGAAGTTTGTGCATGATCATACATACTAGGAGGAGCTTGGGGCCGACCCCGGGGAGGCACACCTGGAGCTGTAGGTATTATGATAAAATAAAACGTCTCAAATGAAGTTTCATAAATAGGAGTGTACATTTTCAGTAGTATAATAGCCAATATAAAAAAATTCGATAAATATGCAAAGAACACTAAATAAATTCACATATACTATGTGTCTAACCTGCCCTGAAGGCAGCTGGATATTAAAGCACGAAACATTGATTGTATTTACTATATATATTCTTCAAGTCTCTGTAACATACAGTGTCGGCCACTGTTAGGGTGAACGCGTGCGCGCGTAGCCGCGCTCCGCGAAGCGCCACTGCCGCTAGCGCGGCCGCGCATCGAAGCCAACTTGCGCAGGCACGGCAGCGCCTGAAGGCGTGGGTTCGCGTCGTCTGTTACAATGCTCGTGCTCTCGGGCGTGCCGAGCCTGCACTGCCGTGAAACAAACTTCACTTGCAATGCCATGTGTTTTATGCAGGCCATGCAACATTTTGTTTCGCAAAATAAATGCATGTCTGAAATCATTTTCATTTTTTCGACTAAAATACGATTGTCCCATCACTTACACGCACATATGTAGTTTTTAGAGCTGCTGAAGGTTATGAATACTTATGCCTTTTTCTCATACTATCCAGTTATTCAGCACTGTGGATAAAAATAAATTACTTGATTCTGATGCTTCTCTTGCAGAGAGAGGAGAACAAATGTGAAGTTGCACCCAAAATACTGATAACACCGAATCTCATTTGCGGCAACATGAAAAAAAAACGGCAACAAATAGAACCAAATGGGCGCAAATGGGCAGCAAAGCGACGGCTTCCTTGATATTCTTTATATCCAAGTAAGCGTAATGGATGCTTGTATTCTCCTTTCTGCAAAGATTATGGCTATGGACATTCATAAGATGGTGTTATGCTGTCATCACACTCGCAGTTGTTGCAATAATGAATGGGGTTTTATGGCCCAGAACGTCCTCTAATGAAATGCTTATGACGGACGTCGTCGTGAAGGGCACGGGTATTTTTTTCATCGGGTATTTTTTGAAGGGCACCTGAACCGAAGTACACGGGCCTCCAGCGTGTCACTTTTACCAAATGCTGCCATGGCCATGGGGCATTCGATCCAGCAAATGACGTTGCTGCGTCGACCATCGGGAAACTTAAGCAAATTCCGGGGCTGTCGGCGGTATGCATCGTATACATCGGTGCAACTTTGCCTACATTAAGCGGCCTGCAAAACAGGAGAGTTATCGAAAGGCCGATAGTCAGGGCGGCCAACAAAGAGAGGCGCCTAGTGTTTTCCCAAGAAGATGAGCACTGCTTTCACGAGTAGTAAAATGCTGTCTCAGCCGACGAGTCGACATTTACCACAAGGTGGGACCAAAGGCAGCGCGTGTGGAACTCAGACAACTACCACTGAGAAACAACTCACATTAGCCGAGAAGTTTGTACATAGTACGTTCCAATCAAAATTTTGTATGCCATTGCGGTCATGTGCACTGCCTAAACACAAGGCGCAATTTCCAATATTTACTTAATTTAAAATATCGTTTTAATAAATAGGGCTAAACATTTAAATGCAATATTTTCACAGCCAGAGCAGTCGTTGTTTTCGAAAGTAAGCATAGGGTACGACATTACATCCACTGCTTTTACAAAATCGCATTCCTCAATGTAATCTTCGCACAAAACTCAAATCTGCACGTTAGTCCAACTCAACCATTGTGAAAAAGGGTGTTAAAACCCTGTAGAAGAGGGCACACAAAAATTTGTGCTCCACAAGGGGAAATACACTTCATAAAGTCTCAAAACGTTTACTGAGTGTGTTCATGCATATCACGAAGTTCGAAGAGACGCGCAATTTCGTATTGTTTTGTTTTGTTTGTATATAAAAGCTAAGTTCCCCAATAAATACTCGTTTTTCTTTGGACATATGCCTAAATTCGTCCAGCTTGTAGCAGCAGCCAGTGTTCGTTTGGCTTTCAGTGTCTATAGGGGGCACTCCCACCGACCGGCTGGGCAACCTTAGTGAGGATTGTTAACCTTGCGTAACGGCAACTTTATTTTGCAGTTCATCAGCTCCCTCATTCACAAGTCCAGAATACTTGGAGCATTACTAGTGTCTCGGTATGCGTAAATTTTTTAGTGGCGTGCGCATTCTCCAATTTTCACGATTATTGTGAATAAGTGGGGCACCATCAAAACGTCAATGTTACACCGGCAGCTCTCTCGACTCTCGGCGGATGCAAAGCCAACCGCGGCCATTGCGCATCCTGTACAGCACTCAGACAGGCAGAATGAGGGCTGTCATTTACGCTGCGGAGATGCCACCCATTACTGAAGCGAAAAATCGCTCAAGATTAACTTTATCGCGAAGCTGCGATCTGTGTTTATTGGTCGTTGCATAAAAGCAGGTCTGCAATTTTGCTCACATTCATGTTACGACGTCAACGAGGAGTATGAGTTTGTGCGGTGTCGGTAGCATAACTTTGTTTTAGCCATAAAGGTTATTGACCATTATTGTTCTTTATTAAACTATCGATTTACTCTTCTTTTTTTATAGAGCTCTAATGCGTCGTTTCATTATTCACATGAGAAAAAGGCAAGATATTTGCGTCTATAAAACACGAAAATGAATACTATTTTTCAGCTAGTTGTATGCAAAACCGTTACTAATTATAATCTTTACGTTTTAAAGTGAACATTTCAACTGTTTTATATATTATTGGATGACACCACTCACAACACTATCACATGCCTGCGATCAAGGCCTAAAACAATGGCCGAGGATTAATCCTCAATACACCCCTCTAAGAATGCACATGAAGTTCTCGTACTCACTAGACTCGTTAGAACCGACACAGAAATGTGTGCGCTAATGGTGTTTTGTGAAGTATTTTTAAAAAATATTGACTTTGTTTCCACTTTATTGTTGTTGTTGTTGTTTGCCACTATTTATTATCCTCACTTCAAAGCTACGAAACTGTTTTTTTCCTCACCTTTTTAATAAGAAGTGCACTTCACTAATATTCGTAATCTGTCACTTTCAAAATTTCGACTTAAATCTAAAGGCTGTTTTGGCGGCAGAAAATACGTCACATTGGAACGAAAGTTTGTTTAACGGCAGTGCAATCTCGCCGCTCCCAAGAGCACGAGCATTGTAGCAGATGACTAGAAGCCATGCCTGCAGGCACTGCCGCGCCTGCGCATGTTTGCTTCGATGCGCGGCCGCACTGGCGGCAGTGGCGCTTTGCGGAGCGCGGCCAGGCGCTCGCGCATTCTTTCTAACAGTGGCCGGCTCTGTACGCAACCTTTCTATCCTGAATAGAGGGTCAAAAGACAGGACGCACTATCAGCGTCAAATTAAACCCGAATAGGGGTAATTCTTCGGGATGATATAGTGCACATTGCCATATCGTCACAATTGATAGGCCCATGCATCGGGTTCGGCAGCTCTGCTGATATACGCCTGCCTGTTCATGGTGATAAGCAGACGGTGGGCATTACACCATCACAAAGGCTTGTCGTTGTTCCGGGATCATTTGACGCAGATAGCACGTCCACATGCACTGTATCCACCAAGACCATACCACTTTTCCAAAAACAGTGAAGAGTTCGGCTTGCATGTCTTATTGTGGTAAGGAATTGCTTTTAGAGGCCTTGCGAAAGCACACTGTCCACTCTAGTTCTTCTTGAAAATTGATCCAGCGTCTGTTGCTCAAGCCTCAGCAATATGGCTATACCATTACTATTCCACGCTTCTGCGCAGTAAGTCTCAAGAGAAGCTCTGAAGTGCGCAATGTGTTAGTGAAAGAAATTTCGCCCTATCTCATGGCAGGTGCAAGTCAGACAGCGTGAGAATGCTTTTGTGACTCATACCTATACTTTCGAGTTTAGAGCCACGCGTACTATTTCAGTTTTGTCATTGTTAAAGTAAAGGATCAACACTGTTTTCTGATAACGTGGGGTCTAAGACATCTCCGTGCTTGTAAATGACGTAGTCGTCACTTCAAAAATTACTGCGGAATCAATACCACTTGCGCAATGTTTCGGGAGTACTGCGATCAGGTCATCCTACACTACACGAAACAATTCGTGCCTTTCTTGTATTGATTGTAAGATCCCCGGATATCTTTTGTGTGCAAAAATATTGCAATCATGCTTATTAATAGGAATTTTGAGTATATTTTTGATTAAAACAATTTTGATTATGCTTTTTAAAGACTGAAATACCAGTAGTTTTGTAGAAAAAATGCAGAACACTTTATAAATTCTAAAGTCTGTTGGGCAGACATTTGTGCCTGTTGAGACGAGGTGCGCCTCAAAAAAAACAGAAAGCATGCGTCTTACACCTTGCATGATCGGACATGCTGTGTACAGTGAAGTTACGCAACCAAAGCGTGAGTGCTGTAGAGTCGACACTAGGCGCGACCGTGCGCCTCAGTGGGCACCTAGCATAGTGCTAGGGCACGGACGGACGGACGTGAACAAGAGACGCTAAAGGTTTTTGCCTTGGTAAATACCAAGTACTGCTTTATGCTGTATGAATACACATTCTGTAAGTATATAGACTTACTCACGGCTTGCACAGGTACTCAAACACGGTACTGAGGGCGGTTACATCTGAGTGCAGATGACTGCATTGAAATCTACTTGCAGACCTAGGTGTGCCACACTATTCGATGACGACGCGAATGGCTTTACTGCCGAAAAGAATGTCTTGCACATGATTGGTCACCACACGATGACTTATCGAATGTTTATCGCGGTGCATCCTCAGAGGGGGTAGATTAGGTATCAGTGTCTGCACATTACGATGTATATATGCGTGCAACAACGCGATTACTCTGACATTCAACAAATCTCCGTTCACTTACAGGAACAGAGTACTCATACAAAGTTCTATATTTGTCGTTCTGAACGTGCTGCCATCTACGATCGACGTGATACGCAATAACGCGGTTCAGAATTTGCCTTTAAACTGGTCGCAAAGGCACGCGAAAAGAGGTACGGGTTTGTTGTCTTCTCTACGGATTTGTGCGGGTTTGTTGTCTTCTCTACTTGACGAATTGAGCGAGTTGTATTAGGGGTGGTAACTTTCGGCAAGCAACAGCAACTTTATTTTAGGTGCAGTGAATTACAGCTCTTGAACAACAATTTTCATATGCCACCATCTGGTTCTCGTCGACCATTTGAATGCCTTGTACGCTACCAAACAAAGTAAGTGCGATACTCTATCCTAAACAAGTTCTTTTGGTAAGCTAATTGTTTTCTAGCAATTGTGCAATGTCGGAACCAGAAGGTCTCTCTTATTTTGCAACACCCCCAACAGTCAAGTTTCATGTTTCAAGTTTTATTATTTCCAAAAACAAGGTACAAAATCTTGGATATACAGACGAGGGTCCCAGAGCCAGAGACTTTAGTGGGACCCTCGGTTTGTCGATACAAATCGACGGTAAAATGTATACTCAGTAACAGAAGATTCTTACAATACATGGACATCAAAATACGCTTTTACAACACAAATCGAGCCAAAACACGCAACATGGTATAAAAAGAACCGAAGAACAAACGAGTCAAACAGGTAAACGATCACAAGTAAGGTTATTCAAGAGAATGATTTTTGACAGACTTTTTGAACAAAGGAAATGAAGTGCGACGCCTAATGCTAGAAGGTAACGCATTCATAAAGGATATCGCACTGAAAGCGGAAGTTTTTGGCCCATATTTATTATGAGTGGAGGGTAACAGGAAATTTTTATCAGCCGCAAACCTGGTCACATTAATATTCTGCAAAAGATCAGATGCAATAAATGGGAATGCCAGTTGATTATACAGCAGTTTGTGGAATAAGGTCCCAAGAGTTAACCGAAACAAAAGATTTACTGGCAAGATATTGTAAGAGCGTAGAAATGTTTGGGCGTTTGATTGCGAAGAACTAGAATTGGCAATGCGGATTGACTGATTTTGAATGTGATGTATTGATGAAAAACGACAAGCATAAGGCTTGCTCCATGAGACTACACCGTAAGTAATATGACTATGAATGAACGCAAAATAAAGCGCCAATAGAGCTTTACGGGAAAAGAAAGGGTGAGCTTTGAACAATGCGCGGATACCAAATGCCATCTTCTGCTTAAGATGGTTAAAGTGACTGCGAAAGGTAAGGCATGGGTCAAAATGTATGCCAAGAAAGACGACATCAGAACAAGCGTAAATGAAACGAATACCAAGTTGTGTTAAGGGAATAGTAGATAATGAACCCTGAGCACTTTTAAACACCATAAGTTTAGTTTTTGTGGGGTTGATAACTAAGTGATTACTGCTGCACCAATCCATGAGGGCACCTAATGCAAGATTTAACTTTGAAACAAGAGAATCAATGTTTTTATCAGAGGAAGGTATTGTTCTGTCTTCAGTGTATAGGACACAGTGACCACAGTCAAAAGAGCTAGGAATATCAGGAAGATCATTCGTATATAAAATGAATAGCAAAAGACCCAATACTGAGCCCTACGTTACTCCTTGGTTAACATATTTTATTGTAGAGAAGGTATTTGCAGCATGTACTGTGTACTGGTGGTCAAGTAGGTAATTTTTTTTAAGAATGCAAGCGCAGGGCCAGGTATTCCATAGGACTCAAGTTTATGCAATAAAACTTGATAATTTACAGTGTCAAGGGCTTTAGTGAGATCTAAAAAATTAAACCCACTAAATTTCCCGAATCGATACTTTTTTATACAATCAGTTAGAGAAAGCACAGCTAGATTTGTTGACCTACCTGGACAGAAACCAAATTGGTTGTCTTTAAGCAATTTATATTTAACTAAATATCTATTCAGACGTTCAACGAACAATTTTTCGACTAGTTTGCTGAGACAGGAAAGAATTGAAATTGGACGGTAGCTGGAAACTGTTTGTTTATCACCTTTTTTCAAAAACTGGAATTAATTTAGCTTTTTTCAAGTATGAAGGGAGTAAACCCTGTTTAAGTATAAGGTTGATTATGTCACACAGCTTATCGGAAACTAAATGAGCAATCAGTTTTAAATGCCTTACACAAATGTCTTCTGACCCAGGCCCTGTATTAAGATTAGCAATAGTGGAAAAGACTTCCTGTGGTGTTGTTGGGAAAAGGAAGAAAGACTGCGTGGTACGTCCCAGAGAAGTATACGACTGCTCATGGGCGCGGTGGTTAGGTATAGACAGAAGAAAAGTATTCCGAAAAGGCGTAGCCAATTTCTTTGGGCTCAGAGAAGGTGGATCCATTGTAGTCGACTTTGGTTAGAGGGATATTAGCAGATGACTTCTTAAGGAAGAAGTTGAGCAACACAAGTTGAGCTACTCTTGTCGAATTTATTTTTGTAGTACTTTTTTTTCGATTACTTCAGCAATAGACTGCAAAGAGACTTGTATCGTTTAGCAAGACGCATATCAAAGGGCTGACGCTTCTTTTTTATACATATTTTCTTTGTTCCTTAAACGTTTTAGAAGACCGTTGGTCATCCATGGGTAGTGTGGATACTTGTATTTTTTACACTGGACAGTACGCCAGTTGGTCGAAATGGCGAGTAAATATGACGAGCAAAATGCTTGTAAGGCTGCAATAATACCTAGAGCAAATTTCAATAATCGAAAATCACGTTGCTTGCTGGAAATTTCTAAAGATCAGTCATACATATACACCAGTTTCATTGCAAGTATATTATAATAGCCCCCAATTTCACTCTATTACAACTTGGTTCGTAAGAATGGTTCAAGAAAGATAAAGTGTCTTTCCTAGAATCATGATATTATAGCGCGTTACCTCTTTTGTAGAAATATAATTTTCATATTCACCACGAATATATTGACAGTAATAATGTATTTTTATACGTGATAGCTGACATTGTTGTGTCCTGTGAGAGAAGAATGTAGAACTTCCGAAGAAACAAAAGTGTGTTCAACCTGAAGCTATACAGGCAATAAAAGCTGATGATACCTCATGGCAACCTTTGTGGAAGTAGGGCCGTAAAAAAGCGATGGAATACGTACGAGGCTTCAAGTGGCGCTTTGGGTCTGGTGGACCTGTTTAAGGAAAAACATAAGGTCACGAACGTCATGTTGTCGTGATATTATATTTCAATAAAATGCAAAATTTTTATTCCATAGGAACTGTGTGTGCCTTACGTTAATGTGGAGCTTTTTCAGTTTCAGGACAACCAAATTCATCTTTTGAGTACCTGGGTTCAATACTTTGGTAATTGACTCAGTCAGTGTTGCCAGAGATTCATTGAATCATTATAATAACAGAAACTTGTCTTTTATTTTTATTGTAACTTTTACGCCAAGTAGTCTACGACTGCCAACGAAAGTGACATCACAGGTTTTGAAGCATCTTTATGTGCTATTCACAGCCTCAGGTGCGTGCGAAAGACATCCTTAAATTCCGCACCCAATCCTAGATTACCGATGGTTCTTGGTTAGCATTTTTGTTGACGTTGACGTGTAATTCACTTATTTGAGCACGTAGGAACTATCTAACACCCAATACAACGAATACTCACGTAGGCGTTGGATATAAGATTAAAAAAAACAAAGAAAACAATTATATTCTTCAATCTGCATTTGTTTACAGCTTGTACTTTCATCGCGCGCTTTGCAGTGGTATTTACTGCGATAGTATTTTTGCTGTGCAGTAGCAAATAGGCGCAACTGTTGCGTTTACCTGTACTCCCGTTACATATAAAAGCAATAGCACATGTGCCTAGCGTGGAGGTGTAAACAAAACATACCTCAGTGGATATGAAAGAAAGTAGATACATTTATTAGAAAATTCTCAATTAGTGAAGAAGTCTGCCCATAAGCATAAGTATATTCACACAGGACGCGGCATTTTCGACCACATGTTTGATCATAAAATCTTTAAGGAATTGTGAAACCTTCACGCAAGAACACTGGGGGCACTTATTTTAGGTATTATGATTTTGGTGGAGGAGGGGGCTGTTATGCCTCTCATTTTTTTCAAAATATTTAGGAATAATACTGCGATTATTCCTTTTTAGCATGAGTAAGCCGGTAGAAATTACCTTTGAAATACAAAAAACAGGATCATAATTGCAGGGCATTCATCCATTGTTATTTGAGCTAGCGCTATATCACGAGTACGCAAAATAAAATTTTTATGGTTGGTTCGACGACAAATCAGAAGTATCATAAAAAGGCGATACGTACCAGGCTTCAAAAGACGACTTGGGGGCGGGGGTCCTTTTGCGAATTTGTGAAAAAAACAGGCATATATGCAATCATCGCAACGCTTAGTTTGCAGAATTTCTTTTGTAATTTCAGCACATCAGCTCAATAAATCTTCCTTCAACTTTGTACAGTGATTCTTGCAGCAGTTGAGAACAAAATATCTTTTTTTTAAAGAACTACGTAGACAATAGCCTGCACCTCATACATCAATGACGTCACGGCGGGTTGTGATTTGGTGGAACATTATTTGTTCCAGTGTATGCAGACACCTCCATTACTCAATGGCAGCGTTATATGGCTAGCTTTGTGAGGGCAACGAGGGCTCTTTAAAAAACAACGAACATATATTTATATATCACACGATAAATGCAATCAAGAAAATCAGTAAGTAGTAATATTGTTTATTATTTCATATACTTGAAGACACAATTAAAATATATCTACCGAGTTCTGACCTGTATGCAAAAACGCGGGGTTCCACAAACACAGAAAGTTTGACCGCATGATGCTAAGTGATGGTAGGCGACACTTAGGAACAGCTTAAATGTCTACATTCTACACACATCGACACTCTGGCGTTTGCTTGCGGAAGTGTCTTTTGTCATACTTTTCCTAGCAGTGCCGGAAGATACGAGAGGCAATAACAATACCATTATTACCAGCGCAAACTAACTCGCGTTGTCACTGCCCTTGAAAGCGCTTGAAGGACAACGTCTGTCAACTGTAGTATGGGGGGATAATCTCGTCTTAATTTGCTTCCTTTACAATATAATCTTTGCGATCAGCTATGCAAGATGCATTGTTTACACATTACACTAAAAAACGAAGGTTTGGATATTCTCAATTGTCACAGTCCAGTAGTGCATACATGTCATTTAACAATATATTGTAAACAATGTTTATAAAAGCATGTATTGCTGTCTCTTTTACTGTCAACAATCTAAAAGAAGAACGGAGAAAAAAAATACGTACTTGGCTGGCCTTTAAGTGGCGTGTAATATGTTCCAGGTCCTAAATACAAACAGTGTAAGAAAGACGAATCAAAATATTTATAACTTATAAAGCATAACACGCATTATTATTTTTGCATTTGCCTTTATTATTTACGTCTAAGTTCGTTGTTCTTGGGAAGAAATAAAAAGTGGAAAGAGAGAATCCTAAATTAACACATCATGCGCCGTGCAATCGATGCCGTTTGTTTACCCGTGGTCATGAATGGTCAAGAAAAACCATCCACCAATGCAATATCGACAGCCCGCCAGTAATGTTTTCATTCTGCAGCCACATTCTATTTCTTTCTAGCTATGCTTGCTTTTCAAATATGATCAACTGCAATTTTCTACATCTAATTTATAAGGAGTAACGTATATTAGCCTCACTAAAATGTGAAATGTTTATCCGGTGAAGCATTGAACCTAAACATCAAATAAAGCTGCTGCCACTAGTCCTTTACTGTCCCTTATAAAAGGCTGCTTTTCTTAGTCTTAGGGTAAGTTTTGCGCTCACTTAAAAGGGCTTCGCGGACCCAGTGGATTCTGCGGATCCCACTTGAGAACCCCTGATAGAGATAGTGCAGCATCTTGTACCTTTCAAGCTGGCCAGCGTTGCGAAAGCAGGCCAGCGTTCTCGCATTCATTGAAGAAGATGTTTTAGTATTTACTACAGGCGATCAACACCTCGTTTAGGACAGGTGAGAGACTCTTCAGTATATGGCTGCACACAATAGAGTGATACCAATAAAAACACACACCAATAGTTATAGACAACTACTTACATTCAACTCATTTTAGCAATGCAAATCGTAGCAATGAATTGCCCGGTGCAACCAAGTGTGTGGTTCAGCAAAGAATTTAGTTAAATATAATACAAATAGGCCAATTTGAAATAAAGCATTCTCGAGTACTTGCCTATTTTCACAATTCTGCGTTCATCCTGCTGCTATTACCATCAAAGAATTCATTTCTTCTGTTCTAGAACTGATCCTTTCACTACAAACTATGAAGTGCCTGCAGTACTACCTTTGTGTTAACACGTCATGCAATAGCGGTGCTATCGCTCCTTTCTTTTTTCAAAGTAATAAAGCAACATCAACTATATAGCAGTTTCAGTAACGTTATTTTGTGATAAAACCGTACTTTCTGCCACAATTATACACCAATTAGGCAAAACAACCTCAAGACCTAGGACTGCGGTCTTGTAGTGGCAGCATCGGCTGATACCAGGGACAGGCCAGGTGGCTCAAGGTGCTTGAGTCGAGTGAGGATGTCTTCCAATGCGAGTACGACTTATCATACGGCTTGAAATATGATTGTTCCTCTCTTTTTCACAACGTGCATTGACCACTTCTCTTGTCTGGTGAAACCTACCCAATTTGCAAAAGCCCCGTCGTGGTGGTCTAGTGACTAAGGCTGCTGACACGCAGCTTGCGGGATCGAATATCAGCTGGGACGGCTGCGTTTCCGATGGAGGCGGAAATGTTGTAGGCCCGTGTGCTCAGATTTGGGTGCACGTTAAAGAACCCCAGGTGCTCGAAATTTCCGGAGCCCTCCACAACAGCGTCTTTCATAATTGTATGGCGGTTTTAGGACAATAAACCCCACCAATCAATCACTAATTTGTAAAACACAATTTGAAGTCATGGTTGAGTAATTTTTAATGTGCTTGGACCTTTTTTAAATCCTTGTAACACGTAAGTAGATAGAATAAAGCTTGGTGAAACGCCTTCTTGCATTGCGTCATTTCTTTTGTGTCAGTCTATAAATCTGCATTTTCAATGTACGTCCTTCTCTATGTATTGCACATTGAGAAACATAGTGGAATACGTACGAGGGACGGGTGCGGGTGGCCCAGGTTGCAAATGCAGTTTCGCGTATACCGGATCACCTGTTACATGAACACAATATGTCACAACCGAGACATGATGGAAATGTCACTTAGAAAACTGCATCCTAATTTTATTAGACAAGAACATATAAGCATTATGTGCATTCTCAGTTTCGCCATCATTTTGTAACAACGCGATTCATGTCCTGGCTCTTGTTTTATTTACCAGCAAACGCTACACATGGTTGTGTAAGGTATGGCGCAATGATTACAGAAGTTAATCTTGCGGTTCTTATGAAGCCTTGATGCTATGCTAGGTATATAAATGAAAATAAAGAGCTCAGTGCTAGGTATTGAGCCAAATAAAGTACGCACATTTATTATTGTTGTGGTTGATTGCATGGCTACATAAACACGCCTTTTTCAAACTACACGCTTAGTTTTCTGGAAAGTATATGCAAGCGTTAGCAATAGTAGAGGATAGGATAAAGACTTGCAAATATCAGAACGCGTGGCTTTTTGAGCCGTTTCTAACGCGAATTCTGTTAAAGACTTTCATTTTACAAATTTTCTAGTGTCTTCGGCATAGTGGATGTTCTTTGTTGTGAGGGAAAGTGCTGCGTGCAGACCATCAAGGAGAATTCGAAGTAGATGAAGAAAACGATATAAGCAGAAGGGCATGCACACTTTCATTTTCGTTGAGGCACAATTTCCTTTGCGGCGTGCCTATAGAGAAGAGAGGCTGGAGATTGCAAAGGTGGTAGGAACTCGGCCTGATAAAACTATGGCGTTCTACGCTTGTTGGCGTCGTCTCCGAGAGAGACGGTTGCGTGATGCGGTCTATTTGCATCCCCTGGTAGAGTAGCGATGATTCACCATAGTTTTTCCGATGTTTCCGACAGATGCTGCAGTGACCATGCTGCGTGAGTTAGGAAGGCGTGCACAGGAAGGCTCCCTAACATGGGCGTTCAATTACACACACGTGGTGAGTGCTTCGCTAGATACCCATTCCTAAGAGAACACACGTTGGTACATGCAATCTTTTAAGTAGACGTTGGGGGTGAATCAAGGCACCGAAAATACATTGTCACACGCATAGGCATCCTCCAATGCTACTGGGCTGCCGAGACACTTACGAAAGATTCTGTTTCTTGGCAATGCCTTTGGCTGTAGTAATTGAAAATATCAGTGCAGCGTGTTCGCGTTACCGTCGTGAGTGAACTCAACGCGTACAAACGCAAAGAAGCCAGCGGCGTAAAACATTGTTTGTAGTTTGCCGCAACGAAGGAACAGCGAGCAATACTTGACATTGAACTTCACGTCGAGGTTGAGATATGAAGTCTGCTACAAAAGTGTACAACCTTCGGCTGAAGAAACAAATAATGAAATAGCCGGGGCGTTGGAAACCAGATCGTCCTCAGTATACTATTTTTGCTACTCCAAACGCTTCTTTCACGGGCGCAGAATTGTTGGAATAATTTTGACAGGCCTCATTCGAAAGATGTTTTGCTCAGTTGTCGCTGCAGCCGTCATGTGCTCTCTTTTGTGAAATTGTGCTCCTCTCAATGGCGCCCGACCATGGTTTTCTATTGGCTAAGATACTCGGCTGCTAACCCACGAATGGCGGGATTGAATCCCGGCTGCAGCGGCTGAATTTTTATGGGGGCGAAAATGCTGTAGGCCCGAGTGCTCGAATTTGTGTGCACGTTAAAGAACCCAAGGTGGTCAAAATTTCTGGAGCCCTCTACTACAGCATTTCTCATAATCATATGGTGGTTTTGGGACGCTATATCTTAGATATCAATCAAACAATCACCTCCATGGAAAATGGAGCGGCCGCAGGCGATATTAGACGCCGCGATACTTGGCGTTACAGCTAAAGAGAGGAACAATTAGGCACCATCCATTGCCTGTATAAATTACGCAAACTGCCGTCTCTTTCAAAGGACTACAGCTTTTTTACTGGATTCAGCTTGACCGTGCCTTCTCTAAATTTCGTCCGGGGCCGTTCCGGTGTCAGATAGAAATGTCGTGCTTAGCGCGGTACGAACGCCATAAGTTTCTACTTCTTTCTTCCAAATCCACGGTGAATATCATGAACGACATTCAACTTTCACAATTTCTGAAAAATACGTATGCCATAAATTATCATGATGAAACAACTTTATTGATAAATTATCATACGCTACAAATTTTCTTACACAACTAACTGTACTCAAGCCAATACAAATATATGACAAGGTACTGGTAACTTATTTGCGTCCACGAGATTTCAGTTGTGGTAAAGTATTTTCGCTTTGACATGGAGAATATGTGCGAATTCTACAGAAGCCTGTCACTCGTAAAATTTTATTAAAATTCAGCTTTTTAAAAAACACCAGGAAATAGTTAGCGGCCCTATACCAAAAAATTATTTACGATGTTCAACTTGTTTAGGTCGTAATTTCCGGCCAAGAACCTAATAACTTGTCGTCTGAAGCGGATATCTACCTTGGTTGTGCCCCAACTTTGTATGCATATGCTTCCTGTAATAAGGTTCAAGGTTCATACATGCTTAAGGAAGTACATACCATTTTCGTCAAGTACTCCTTCAACTGGTGCTGGGCCTTCTAACAAGGACACGAAACAAAGTATTCCCAGCAAGACGATCATGTTGCCAGAATGCACCCACATCTTAATTTGTTACCTGAAAAGTGATCTCCTATATGATTACACTCGCAAAATTTTACTCATATCTTCGCATAAATTATATTTCACAAAAGCATCTTTTTGCATCGTTACACATTGCAACCTTCTATAGGTAGTTTGGCAAACTAGATAAAATGAAGGATTAATGCAATGAAGGCGGTTGTGGAAAGAGCAATCAGGATGGTGCTGGACTGTCAGGGAGCTTACGATAGCTGAACATTTTTGTGATATTGTGATTTCAGTCACATAGAGCAGTGTTCATAGGTAGCATTGCATCTCGCACTTAAAAATGAAAGCACAAGATGTGTAAGACAAAGCGAGGACTAGAAACAGATAGTTGGAAACGTATACTGGAGAACTGCTACTCAAATGACCTCAAGTTTTGAAAAACCGATATTGAGATACAGTCGGCCTTGACGTGATGGGATCTTTCGGTGATACTTCTGCAAAACGACCACCAAAATTCATGAAATACAAGGACAGCAATACATATACCGAAATTCTTTTTTTTAATTTCTGCTTTGCTCGTGCTTCAGTGAAACTTTTTTATATGCTAAATAAACTGATAAATTAAGCCGCAGCACATCGGCGTTTGCAGTTGATTTAGTCCTTATCACAGTATACCCTTCATTGTTAAGACATAACAGAGGGGGGTACAACAGGCATTTTTCGTAATAATCTCGGTAGTGCACGCATGAATTGTAATAAAAACTAATTTGTATCACAGGCACATTAACAGTGTTGAATGCTGAAACTCACACTTGTCGACAACAAAATGAGTTTTGGTATCAATATCATAGTTCCAATGAATCAGTCAAATTACTAACAAACGTCCCTCACTGGAAAGTATACATTCATTATGCACATAACACCTGTTATACTGACAACGTTTCTTTGTATGTTATCCAGTAAAAAGAGGAGCTTAATAAATAGGACATTTGCTAGGCAGCGTCGGCCATGCATTAAAACAAGACTCGGCAAATAAAGAGATTTTCCTGCTGGTAAAGACTAGCGTAAGATCGTTCTAAAGTTAATAACTACTACCTTCAATCCCAGATAGCCCTGCAGCAGGATCTGCGGTGATCCAGATATCAAAACACTTCCGCCCTTACGTGTGCCTGTACTGACGGTTCAGAAACTGAGGTTCGTCCCCATCTTCAGTATCATCTGCCATCTGGTCCGGTCACTGCCGCGACAAATGGCTGAGGATTCCTTTTTTCGTAAAGCTGCATGAAATTAGCTTCGCGCAATGAAGCCTAATATCTCAGAACTGCAAACTTTGAACACTGCCTTCTAAAAATCACTCCCTTTGTGTGTGAGAGTACCAAAGAGCTCTCAAGTCACTTTAACACCTTAAGCTGGAACTCCTCAAAGTTGAAATAACTGCAGTCGTTGAACCAACGGAAAAACAGTTCGTACAACAGGCAGTGAATTCGTGACTGAGCGTGTCATGCACAAACGCCAGGAACAAAAGCGACTGACAGGGAGGGTAACTGCGCAGCGATTGCCTTTTGCCGTGTTTCACTGCTCGACCTGTCGTTTACCTCGATAATGAGTAATATAAGCTGCACGCCAGAGCAAAACCGAAGCACTATAGAACAAATAGGAACTGTTATGAGACGCAAGTTCAACACGCATCGTTGCTCACAGCAACCGAACAATCACCCTCGCCTTACCACTACATCGAGTTGCTGGCACGAATCAGCCAAAATGGAGTTAAAGCCTCCGAGCACGGACGCTTGGGATAACTCACTTCAATATGCTCAATTACTGAGAACAACGAAGAACACTGACCATGCTATCAAAACTAAGCCGTTCGTCAGCGGTCGCGTTCCAGCACTGTGAGTGGCTGTAACTTCAAAGCAATAACTAGGAAATGTAGGCTTCGTTCGTCGTCGGCACGAAGCTGGTCGGTGGTATGAGTGCATTGCCGGTACACGTCAAGATGCACACGTCAAGATGCACAAATGCACACTATTTCTTTCACAGAAAATAATCTCTGGTAGATGAAAGTGCAGTTAAAAGTGTCCCTTTCTCTCCATGCGCCAATTGGTGTCAAACACCAACAATGAAGGTAAGTAGGGGTACAAATCGTCGTGCGGCTGGCTGGGCACAGCGAGCGACTTACCAGCACTATGAAAGCACCGTGCCTGCGAGCGGTCTCTTTATACATATATCTACATCACTGAATAATATGCAAGGGAAAGTTACATTCATGCACATCTAGCTATTTTCTTTGCGTATCATGTAACGATGACTTCAATTTCACAAGACACGGAAGTTCTTATTGGCAGTAGTCGGTTAGTCGTGCTTTTCGTTAGCCTAGCGACTCTTTCCGAAAGAAGTCGGTGCAGCGACGTTGGCGGCGCGCCTGACTGCTCCGCCGACCTTCCTGCATAAGCGCCACTGCTGTGCTCGTGTTTGCGTGCTCGTGCACCAGCGCTGCTAACATTGGTTTGGCCGACATGATCGAGTGCCAGCTGATAATTCGTAATCGTTACCTGAAGGGTTGAGGCCGACTGGGTGCCTTCACTTGAAAAAATATGCGCGCATCGACGCTACGACTGAACGCATTTAGGTTTTCACGCAGTATGCGCTTCATGTTTATTGTTTTATTAAGCACAGTATAATTCTCTCAGCGACTCTACAAGGCAGGAAAATATACTGTGCTCATATATAGCATACGGATAGTTTTCTGTACTGTAACGTGGGAATTTGGTGTTCGCGGTTTTTGGCCTTGAAATAGTAGTGTGTATACATATGTGCGTTGCGTTACCCATACACTGCATTCTTCAAGGCAGGTAAAGTAGGAACTATCGTCAAACATACCCGACAAGTAAAGGGTCACACTTTTCTCGCATTCGTCTAGATGGTTCAAATGGTAGATCCATTAGGCCTTTTCACGAGGACTAATATTAAACCAAGGGGAGCAAGTGAACACAGGAAAGTGAGCTGTCATGTTTGCTGCTCATGAAGCAAAAAAAGAAACGCATGTCTGCAATGGAGAGCTTCAGCCTTTACTGTCATATATCGCACATGAATGATGGAAAACAGCGGACATTTCTTATAATGACTTTTGCGCAGGTGACATTAAGATGGATGTGTTAGGTTGCGCACTGAGAAAACATAAAAGGCAAAGTTATTTTTCCGAAATTTAAGCTTCAGCATATATAGCTCTACAGTTGGTTGCGGTATGCCAAAAAATTTTTACATAGTGACTTGTTAAGTACGCGTCAAGCATATGCACAATAAATGCAGTACGTCACCAATATGCAGCAAGATTTACTAGATTATTGCTCTTGTTTCCTAACTTTAGAGATGTGTTACCAAGAGTTGGGAAATATATATTAACAAAAACATCGACAAAGCCCACCATTTCATAAATTCATGCATCAATGCATTGACGTTACTTTGTCCCAAATTTTTCTTCAGACCTAGAAGTTCGCTGAACTTCCTATGCATGCTTAGTTTGTTTTGAATCAGCTCATCCTTTTGCCTAAGAGTATAGTAAAAGCAGATATGTTGACGGAGCTCGTGCTGTTATAGAGTTATACACTAAGCATATTTGAACATTCATCCCGTTAAATTCACAAAAATCGAAAATGATTTCAACATTCTTGCAGAATAAAAAGGTAATATACCTTTTCTTAGCTCAGGACAGCATAGAAGAAAGATATGACTTCGAAGTTGATAGAAGCTCAGTGATAACTCAGGTCTTCTCTTCAGGGCAATAATATATACTAAATTTTCCGGCGTGGCAATCAATCACAATGAGAGGTAATGGAATGCATGGATAAAAGAAATTATTTTTGGAGTGCTTCAATACAAAGGGTAATGAGATTCACTTTTTGTAAGAAGTTGGCTATATTTGAAATAGTCCGGTGACTGATAGCTATGCTTCCAGCGTCAGTGCTGCAATTATGATGTACTGCCTCACGCTGAGAGCACTCTTGTAGTGTGTGCTTTCTTTCCGCAAGGCAATGTCGAATGGTAGAACTGAAGAAAAAGGCAACCAATCGAAAGCCTACCTCTACATGTGTCTAAGCTGCTTGACATTTTATACTTCGATGTCGACTTTATTGTTGGCCTCGAATATGTCTTTCGCCTTTGATATTGCTACTTAATTTGTCACCAATATATCAGGGGGATTTCCTAGAAACACTCTGTGTATAAAATCTGTCTTGAATATACACTTTTTTGCATATCCTTGATACAAAAATATATAATTAATTTAGATGACTTCAAACAACAGTCATTGAAGTGACCTATTAGTAGCCGTGCTTTCACAAAAGTCATCCATCTTTGGCTCACGGCATAGCTGTCAAATATATACATATTCTACAGTCAAAACTACCCGTCGGCTGTAGGCGGTGCTTGATGCACAACCTAATTTAGCCAACCTAGCAAGCTGCCGAATTTCAAACATGACCGGACATGAATTCTTGGTATTTAGTGCGCCACTCGCTAAATGTAAAAAAACGATAGGTTTTTGTCTGAAAACATTGACTAGGTAACTTGGGCCCTCAGGAGAAAAAGGCGTTCTCTTAGTGGATCTGGTATATGTTGAAAAATTTGCAAAAATTGCGCACTGACGATTCAATAAAGAACATACAAACGATGCTGATTGCACCATCATTGACGAAGCAATCACGTCAGTTCATTATAAGCAGTTAGTGAGTTTAGTGGCCCGAACTTCAGCAGATCTGCCATTGTTATGATATACCGCGTGGTGCTTTGAAAAACCGAAGGTAGATTCAAGCACTAGAATAGATTGACTTGTTTGTGATTATTTGTGTCATTTTCAGGTTTGTAGACAACACATCATTTCTCAACTGCACGAGCTTGGTCCGACGTAAACAAATGAGAAAGAAAAACACAGCGCTGATCTCTTTCTTATATAGTTCGCTGTAACTTGAAAGCGAAACACTTCTTCACAAGAGTATAGTTCATCATTTATTGTACGTTTCCGCATGAGAATTTTCTCAAAGTACATTGCTGTTCGAGCTTATTTAAAGACGTGACAAATACACGAAAAAGACATTGCATACACGGTTCGTGCGAAAAGAAAAAGATGCGTGCGACAGTTTGACTTTTTCACCCTGAATAAAAAACCAAGTTATGAATTCACGAAAACATTACAGGCTGCAAACAGCAGCGCTACGACAAGAGGTATGGAGCATTGCCATATGCAGCACCCTCTCAAGTAGATGTACTTACGTTTACTCCTACGCATCCAAAACTAGCACTGAAGATCAGTTTTCAGTACTTGCGGTAGATCAAATATTCAGGATATACCTAGACACTGCATTTGTAAATGAAGCATACAAAAAAGTGACAGTTTCGTCGCAAGGGCGATCGAGCTGCCAATAACTCAGAATTTCACGCTGAGAACGGCAAGCAGATAAAATTGCGCAGCGCGCTCTTCATCCAAAAATGTCACACAAAAACAATAGACAAAGGACGAGAGCGAACTAAGAACGTTCAAGCATCGACACTTACCGCACTGTTTAAACATAACGACGCCACAGTAAAACTTTTTACACCCTGAAAGGTGTAAATGAGCTTGTCCCATGGACGACACCCTAAGGGTGTTAATTCAGCACCTTCCGAAAAGGGTGCTTTTCCATGCACCCTTAGAATAGGGTGTACATGTAAAAAAACTGTAGGGTGTTACAAAAACTCCCTTAAGGGAGGGTGCCTTCGATGTCCATCACTTTTTTAGCACCTCTGAGGAGGGTGCGAGAAGGGTGCACAAGGGTGTTGAGTGCCCATGGCAGGGGTGCCAGTATTCTTTTAGACTGCAATAATAGATATCAGCATGCACTGATAACACAGTACTTGAAGAAAGTGGTCCTAATTATTAATGGTGCGCCACCTGTCAAGCTCCATTCATTGCGTGTGGGCGAAAATATAAACACGTACAATCGTGTATGACCTTCTGCTGGATCTATATATACTTCACAGTATATGCATAATGAACGTTACAGAAAACTAAGCCTTGCTCTCCTTGCATATTGCATTTATTTATTAGGCAAATAAAACTTATAAACTTTTCTTCTGCCACACAACTTTTTCACCAGATGTGTAACATGTTGACATGTACGTACACTACACACGCAACACCTCAAATGTTTATTAGATTTTTTCAGTTTCACTTATTGACAATTCTTTGAAACATACAATTACACCGGTTTCAGTTTAGTATACTGCTTCAAGTACATCGAGACTACAAATGAAATACACGCTGATATATCCCTATAATTCTTTCATTTATCTACAATCCCGGTAGTTTCCAGTTAAATACTCTTTCATGTACACAATCGGTTAATAGGAATAAAATACAGGCAAATATATACTTATAATTCTTGCAAATATATACAATCACCATGATTTCACTATGTATGCCTTTATGTACACAATCGTTCTCAAGAAGTGATGCACACAAAAATATATACGGATAGTGTTTTCAAATGTATAAAATCACACTGGTATAATTTTTGTATTCCTGGATGTATAAAAATTGGTTATGAGAAATGATGTACATGCAAACATTACGGGTTTTTGCACATATATCTTTAGCGAATACTTGAAAAAGCAATGCAATGTTCAGAAACAGAATAAGCTAAAAACGAACACAAATGTGAGTCAGGACACACAAAAAACAAAAGAGGTAATGCATAATACGGCTAATGATACAGCTGGGTCATTTTAGGCATAGTGTCCCAGCCATTTTGACAATCATCTCAAATGTATTCGAAAAACTCGTGCTGCATTGAAAATAGTGAACTTCTGGAATATTTAGGAGAGGAAAAATATTTGGTCACGTGGCTGCCTTCTGAACTTCCTGGAACGCCGTGTAGGTGTTGTATGTGAAAAAATTAATTTAAATGCACCCCTCCTTCTTTCTATACAAAACTCAGTATACGTGTTACGTAACAAGAGTTTCATTTGGGCGAGTTGGTTCATCGTGGTTCTTTGCTAGTCACAGCGCAACAACTTCAGGAAGAGACAGAAAGGACAAGAAAGAGCACCGACTGTCAACTGAATTTATTGAATGTGCTACGAGCGCTTTTATACGGAGTATAAGAGCCGTGCTCATGCGCGACGACACGTGTGACCACTACCAAATAATCTTAACTCAGAAAAGAATACTCCCGCTCGGAAAGGATAAGTGAACGTGTAGTGATGCACTGATCATTGGTTCACCTGATAAAAAATACTTCTACAAACGTTAAAATGGCATTAAGTAAACCTATTCTCGTGACGAATGGTGAAAGATTGACTATTTTTGTTGCTGTTTAGTACACACACTTTTGAAAGCTTGCAAAGGGTGGCAAGGGGTTAACATCATATCTGCTGGCTAGTTTTTAATTGTGAGACACGTGATGTGGTATAACATGCAAAGGTTTTGGTCATTGTTTTTTTGTTGGTCCTGTCTTCTTCAACTTTACTTTCAGCAGGAAGGTTTCGCAAACGGGTGTGATGATTCTGTTAGGATATCCAGCATTTTTATTCTTTTAATCTGGTTTTTAAGCCTGACCTCACCCTTGTGATAACATGACTTCTGAAGGGTGGCCTGAATACTTGTGTTATAAATTCCTCTTTTTACTAATTTTGAATGCCCACTATCAAAACGCAGAACATTCTTAGCACTCCTGGGCTGATAGCACCAGCCAATACCCCAACAGCATCATAGCACTCGTTTGCGAAACCCTCCTGCAGAAAGTAACGTTAAAGGAAACAGGACCAAAAAAAAACAGAATAACCAATGGCCTTTGCATGTTACACAGAACTACGTACATAAGATGTGTCACAATTTTAGGAAAAGAGCCAGCAGATATGACATTGTTGTTTTCCACCCCTTGGAAGCTTTCAAAAGTGCATGTACTTACAGCAACAGGAATAGTCAATCTTGCACCATTCGTCACTAGAATAGGTTTACTGAATGCCAATCTAATGTGTATGATACACCGCTAACATGTGAAAAGTAAACATAGGACAAACTGGGCAATGCTTCAATGATCGAGCAAGACAGAATGCTTTGAATATTAAGAAGGGCTATAGTAGTCTCATGGCCGGACACTGTAAAGAATGTCAGTGCAGTCCTAGGTTTCACAAAACATCGTTTCTGAAAAAAAGCAAGCAGAAAAAATGAGAGACTTTAGAACTTTTTATCAGGAAGGCCAAGGATGAATGCATCAAAACACCTTCACTTATCTTTTCCGAAAAAGAGTATTCTTTTCTCGGTTAAAATTATTTTGTCATGGTTGTTGCAGATGAGCCCTGTTTTTGTGCTTGCCCGCCACGGTGGTCTAGTGGCTAAGGTACTCTGCTGATCGCCCGCAGGTCGTGGGATCAAATCCCGGCTGCGGCGGCTGCTTTTACGATGGAGGCGGAAATGGTGTAGACCCGTGTACTCAGATTTCGCTGCACGTTAAAGAACCCCAGTTGGTCGAAATTTCGAGAGCCCTTCACTACGGCGTCTCTCATAATCATATGGTGGTTTTGGGACGTTAAACCCCACAAATCAATCAATCTGTTCTTGTGCTCAGTATAAAAACGCTCGCAGCACATTCAATAAAGTTCAATTGACAGCGCTCTTTCCTGTCCTTTTGCGATAAGATTTTTATTATAGAAAGAATTTCATTTTCTTACAATTTAGGTATAACGATAAGTTTTCATTGTATCACAACATGGAGCAAATTGCATTTCAATACGGACAAAAATCACGATTTTGTGAAATTCGTGATATTTTCTCGTATATTTCAGCAGCTTGAGAGGTCTAAAGATATTTTTTCCTCAAATTATACTTTCTGTGAAGTAAGTATTCACTGCTCAGATATTCATACAAACTGCAATATTGCAATAAAAAAGCAAACATAACACATTTTGGCTTTATTCTTGGAAGCAAATGTGGCAAAAAATTGCACTAATATTATTGAGCTTCAAATACCTTACAGAAGAACATTTACTTAACAGGTAGACCAAATTTTCTTTAGAAAAATAATCGGTGGTTTTAAAACGAAATTTTCAACAAACAGCACACAGACGGCATTATACCAGAAAGTTATAACCCAGCCACATGAACAAAACTTTTTTCTCGCTGAAATATTCTAGCAGTTCACTGTTTTCAACGCAGTAAGTCAGCACAGTTTTTTTTTCAAATACAATTCAGATGGCCGCCAAAGTGGCTTGAACGTTTGGCATGGAATGGTCCAGCTATAATTAAGCAAAATAACTTACACAAATACCAATATTTGTTAATCTACCATGACCACACTAGAAAAAGTTGTTCAGGCATTGTGACACTAAAATTTTCAGCGTTGTAGTGCCTGAATAACTTCTTTGATAAACTCCAAACTCACGCCGAGAAAAAGCCGCTCTATCACGGTGGTTGTTAAAGGCCTGCGGCTGTAGACAATGTTGAAAATAAAAAAAATCAACTCATCAGTGCTGGCACTCCTTTGTCATTACTAACACGGAAGATTTTTCGGTCATCCACGTGGAGGTTCAGGAACTAGGCTTGCTCTAGGCTGGGGCCGGGGTATACCACGCAGGACGTCAGCGGTACCCTCTCTTCCTGTAATAAGAGCAAATATGACTTCTCATATAAAGAGGTTCGTGCTGTTCTGGCAGCACCATCTATGAAGAATGTGTAGTGTGTATCCTTTGAAATGGCGTGTAATTGACATTACACTGAACTCGAAGCATACAAACCATATATTCCAATAATTTCGTATGATAAAGATAAGATAGCTTTCCAGCATACAGCAAATTCCCGAATTGAGGTGAAGTGTAAGACTACAGCTCAAAAATGGCACTTGCAAAAGCCTGAACTCACCTAAGAATTAAATTCCTTATAAGGTAATGAGCCAGTGTGAAAAACAGTTCTTAAAGTACAACGTTGAGAACATGTAGCATTAATCAAAACGCCCAAGAAACTTACCTCTTCATGTACAAACAGTGAAGGCATCTCTGCTTTCTCTTTTACATGAGAACAAATGATCTTGGGCGTGGCACTAGCGAAGAGGTCTGCAAAAAAAGTAAAAGATTTACTGCCTTCAATCACACCTCTAACAATTTGAGAAATTGTGACAATTTAGCAATCAGTGCAATCATGACTACCTCTATAAGGGCATCAAAAATGAACATTTTTCTCGTTCTATCTACCCTCACAAGAAGCTCCGTCCATGGCATATAATCCAAATTTGACGTTGTGCTTCCTATTTGCCTGCTTTCTAGATGTAGGGCTGCGAACATGTATTTTGTGCTCCTAATCTAGCACAGAAATTCGTCATCTATAATTCAATCATCTTAATTCATTGTAATTTGATAAAAGATGTGATAGCTCGTCTAGTTTTTAAAGAGTTGTGGGCCTGCAATAGGCACTGCCTAGCACGTATGAAAGCGTACTTTAAAAAAATTCTTCAACTCTTGCTTTCAGAAAAAGCGTCTGGCATATTTCGAAGACTAAGCCCATCCTCTGATGGAAATCAGGGGCACGCTATTAGTGATTATTGACCACGGGATTTACAAACGTAAGCCGTGCCTAAATACTCAGTTAAACACAATCAAGCAAGTCGGAGCGCTCGAACGACATCAACGCGCGCGGACGCTGTCTACGTTTCAGCAGCCATGGCTTATGCTAGAGCTACCGCACATAGCTCCAACAGTGACGTATACTCTCTCGATTCTGTTATAACGCCGAACGTTATCGCAGACGAAATCAAAGCACGAAAATAGCAAACAGAAACGAGGGAAAACAACATACGGCGATGGCCAAAACAACGCACCTTTGGAAGTCTACTAGATCTTTCCCTGTTGCTGGTGACGCATGTCCTAAATATTTTAAAAGACCGACGCGCACGTGCTGGGAGCATCGCGGCATATCAGCACCTCAAACTATACCGTCTTTAAGCAAAAAAAAACATTTCGTATAGTGCGCCTCTGTACATAATTGTTTTCTTTTTCTTCCTTTTTTACGCTTACACCTACAGAAGCACGTTGCACATTTGAGTATTAATAGAAATGTTATTACGATATAGCCTAAAGCGCATCTTGAAACAATATCAATCACCTTGAGTAGTGTAGAGACATTGTGCGATCAGCAAATCATCGCGCCCTTGTTAGGTGATCACATTACTCACTGTATGAGTGATGCAGACACTTACACAACATCGCGCATAGCAGTGTGAACTCGTTAAGTCAGACGTTTAATCGGGCATCTGCAACAGGCCTGCGAACGCATGCTGTTGTAAATAGCTGGCAGCCTACTTCGGCAGAGCTGCTGCAGGCGCCCAGCTAGCGCTGTATGATTACTACCTACGAAAACAGTACACTCACCGTTAACAGGCCCACGTTGTCCGTGTCCGCCGATCCATGAATATTCCTTATTCCGAGCGTCACCTTGAACACGGTGTCATGCGTGACTACCATTGAAGATGCGCCTGTTTGCTAGAACTCACACAGCGACCAAGACCCCTGACCAACGCAACGCATTTGATGAGACAGAGAGAGCAACGTTGAGAGAGAGAAGGAGGAGGCACTGGCGGCGGTGCCGCAGCTGTCGACGCAGGTGTTCGGTGACGCAACTATTCGCTTATCTTCACCGCCGTTGTGGGAGCAATGCTGGCCGGGGTGAGCGGGGGTGGGGGAGGGAGCGAGAAACTCGCCAAGACGGCGCCGAAAGGCAAACGCTATGGCGCATACGGCAGACGGCGGTTCGACGCGGAAGGCAATCGAATTGCGCTTCAAGAATGACTCCTTGTCAATGGCAACTCTCCTTCCAGCCAGCAGCACAGCGACGCAGGTTATTTACCAGCCTCGGGTTCTTTGGGTATTTTCACGGAATGCGATTGCAGTGGGCAAAAAATAGTGAAGCAAAACTTGCGGAAAACAAAGTGCACCATAGAATGACCAAAGATAACAATTATTTCGTCCTCGGTGGCATTCGCGGGATAGCATCGCTACACCTTTTTCCAGAGGAATTTCTTTTCGCATTGTCTGTGTCTGGCAATTCTGCGTATGGTGCCGCAATCACTGAATGCGTAGTTGAAGCTAGAACAAATTAATCCACAGTCGCGGATGTTTAGAAGGCTTGTCACGCACCACGAAACGAGCAGAGGTTGTTATAACAAACTTTTTGCTGACCACATGATCAGCACAAAATTCCATAAGGTTGCCCAATGAGCTAGCTAAGCACCTGAAGCAAAGGCAGGGCACGTTCTTGTTAAACGTTGTTAATATAAACGATGATTGTGCATAAGTGCAGTGGCAGGTTTCTGTGTGAATTGGTCATAACCCACGTTTTTGAGCGTAGAAGCGCCTCAGGGTACCGAATCAGCTACCACATCAAGTTCGTAAGCAACGATGAGGTACGAGAATGTCCAGCTGTTTTCCATGTACTGAATAGTCCGTGTACAGTGCGTTGACCACCGCCAGTCCTTAAGCCACCTCCCCTATAGACTGCCAGTCTGAACAGGTGTGGGACCTTAAACACTAAGAATCAGTGCCCCCTTCCCCGCACACACACACACACGAAATTTGAGGACGCACGGGCTGATACACACGCATACTTAATCACAGGCGCACACACATACACGTATACACACATACAGCCGCACACACACGCGACCGTAAACGCACGCATGCATGGGCGTACACATGTGCACAGGCACACATGTGCACAGGGACAGACACATATACGCGCAAACACACAAGCACGGGTGTACACACAATCGCGCTTACACACGAACACACGCGCAGGCTTACGCACACACACTCATACTCGGGTGAACATTATGTGTGTGTATATAATCCATAGCAAATATGTAGCTTATAACCAATGCTAAGGAAAGCTTTCGTAACATGGATTGCAGTTAATTGCCATTAGAGATGAAACGTGATTTGCTTCTTCTGGCATTCTGCTGTATTTAAAGAGCACCTTCACACACTCTAAGTCAATTAAGCCGTCATTTACCGCAAGGTCCACATATTCGTGCAGTAGCTACGCTGCTCGGCCGCCAATTCGAAGGTCGTGGGTTCGATGCCGGCTGTGGCAGTCAAATTATGGCGGATGCAAAAAGGCAGAAGCGTGTGCACTGTGCGATATCAGCGCTCATTAAAGAACAGCAAATGGTCAAAATCTCTGGAGCTTTCCAGTACGATGACCCTCATCATATCGAGATTTTTGAGACGTAAAATCCCAAATATGATAATTATGTGTTCTTCCTATGCTGCATATTCCATCTAATGAATCGTCACCTACACCCTTCTCAGGCACAAAAGCACCCTTAGAGCCTATTTTAGGGTGCTATCGAGGCAAGCACCCAAACAAAGGTGTGTTTTTTTTCAATCGACCATTTATGGGTGTTAAAGGGTGTTGCAAAGGGTGCTTTCTCGTAAAAGCACCCTTTTCACTCCCTTTTGGGTGTAAAAATTTTAAAGCGTAATCATAGGTGCAGATGAGTGCGAACTAAGAAGTATCCTAGTTGTTATAGGTCGCTGTGTATGAAAAGCATGTTGTTTATCCTATAAATGCCTGTGCAGTTTTCGAAGCGATCTTTGTGGGGCCAAAAACTGACGCAATTGATCCGGTGAAAGCCAATTGATTATTAGGGGCGGTTTAACGTTCCAAAACCACCATATGTTTATGAGAGATGCCGTAGTGAAGGGGTCTGGAGTCACAGCGCAAAATATGCGTGGGAGATAAGCGCTTGTCGGCGCATTGCGACAACCTGCGCGCTGAGCGTGGAAGACTTTTTTTTTCTTTCGTGACTCTTCATATATATAGATGCGTATTCACATAGGGTGAATGACGCTGACGCCATGTCAGCGGCAAAACCAAGCCGATAGTGTTCATACAATTGCTATCTCAATAAAAAAATTTTTTGTATATATTAGTACTTGATAAGCCTTCATTGAAAGTGTCGTATTTGGTGAGACAAGCGCCAAAATTGGCATTTTTTCCGTCCGTCCAACCGCAGCTCATGCAACGTATATCCTGGCATAGACAAGCTGGGCTATTGCTAGATTAGATTAGGTTAGGTTAATTTGGTTTTTATGGCGCAAAAGCAGCTAAGGCTATGCTGCGCCAGACACAAGACTTTCAGGAATGGACACAGAAAAGATGAAATTTTAAAGCTTATTTAACGGATTACATTCGTTCAGAAAGTTTAGCACGTCAGGCAGAGGTACTAGAGGGTCATCTCCTAGGAACAAAGCTGGGTGTAAAGGTACGTGTTGTTTGTATAGCTTGCTGAAACGTTTTTGTCTCTGTGTTTCAATGGTAGGACATGTGATTAGGATGTGCATAAGTGTTAACGCTTCTTGGCATTTTTCACGCATTGGTTGTTCTTTCTTTGCGAGTAAGAAGTTGTGTGTCAAGTGTGTGCGTCGAAATCGAAGTCGGCGTACTACAACTTGGATAAATCGTTGTTGGTGACGGCAGGTCTTCCATTCGCCGAGTATGGGTTTCACCAGGTAGAGCTTATTGTTCGTGCAGGTGTCCCATTGTTGTTGTCATTTTGCTAGTAGAGCCAAGCATATTGTTCCCCGGATATCTTTAAGTTGAGATTTCACTTTTGTTACTGTTTTATGGGCTGCTTGGGAAGCATACTAATCTGCTTTTTCGTTTCCGGGTATCTCAACATGACTTGGGACCCAGCAGAAACGGATGTAGGCTGCCTGGCTCTTTAAGTATACCATGCTTAAAATGTCGCCCACTATTGGCTCACATTCCTATTTTATATATAGTGCTTTTAGTGTGCTTAGTGAGTCGGTGTATATGATTGCTTTTTTGTATTTTTCAGCGATGATTCTCCGAACTGCTTCATCAAGGCATAAGCTTCAGCTGAAAAAACGGAGAAAATACGAGGTACTTTCAGAGAAATTTCGCTTTTCGTCATCGCAATCCCAATACCCACAGGGTTTTTTGTTTTTGAGCCATCTGCGTAAAATACTTCGTAATCCCTATATTCGTGCTGAAGTGTATACAATTCTTGGATTATGTGCTCTGGTGGGGTGCTTTTCGTTAAAATGGCTTAGTGAAAATTCGCATAGCTGCGACAGGTCGAACCATGGCGGCAGTCTTGGCGGTTTATTATCGACATATAGTGATCCATCATGGACGGTATAAAAGCGGCAGTATTCCTCGAAATGTAGGACAAGTGGTTTCATTAGGTTCGGTTTGTTGAGGTGGTATAAGCGTGAGTCACACTCTGCGGCGATTTCGTAGAAGATGTGTTCAGGTGATGACCTTATTCTTCAAGCATATGACAAGGTTAGTAATGCTCTTCGATCACACAGAGGGGGCTCATTGCATTCTACGTATAGACTTTGGACAGGTGATGTTCTGTAAACACCACTAGACAGATGGAGACCGAGGTTGTGTATAGGGCCAAGAAAACGGATGTACGAGTTTCGTGCCGAGTCTTAGAATACGCATCCGTAGTCTAAAATGCTGCGTACAAGAGATCGGTAAATACGTATAAGGCACAGTCGATTGGAAGCACAGTGATTATGGGAGAGTACTTGAAGCACGTTGAGTGCTCTGTTTGTCTTAGTTTTCAGTGCGTTCATGTGTGCCAGAAAGTTTAGTTTCCGGTCGAATGTGATTCCTATAAATTTGTGTTCTTGTTTCACCAGCATGTTGATGTTGTATAGCTTAAGCGCGGGTTCAGAGAACAATCCTCTTTTTGCGTAAAGAGAACAGCCGTGGTTTTTTGGGCTGAAAAGAGGAAACCATTTCGGTATGCCCGTTTCAAAAGCCAATTTATTGTAATTTGTGGTTACCTTTTACAGGATGATAGGCTGGCGGCACGTCATGCGAATTGGCGATCGTCAACGTAGATGGAGTGCATGACTGTACGGGGTATAGCCCTGTTCATGAAGTTCATTTTAGCTATAACTAGGGTGGTGCTCAAAACGCAGCCCTGAGGTACACCATTTTCTTGGACAAATATTCATGATAGTACCGTACCCAACGTACTTGAAAAGTTCTATTCGATAAGAAATCGTATGAGCAGTTCAGTACTCTTCCGCAAATCCCCAATTCAGCTAGATCTCTGAGAATTCCATATCTCCAAGTAGTGTCATATGCTTCCTTTAACTCAAAGAAGACCGAGAGACAGAACTGTTAGTGTAGAAATGCTTGTCGTATTTCTTGTTCCAGCCTAACGATGGGATCAGCGGTGGAACAGCCCTTTTTGTACCCACACTGGTGTGCGTATAGTAGGTGCTCCGATTCCAGAGTGAAGGTAAGTCTAATATTTAGGATGCTTTCGTAAGTTTTCGCTAGGCAACTTGTTAATGCAATGGGCTTGTAGCTACTTGAGGTCGTTGGGGGTTTACCAGGTTTAAGGGACGTATAACTATGTCTTTATTTCCAATCTTCTGGCATTATGCCAGAGTTTCATATTTTGTTAAATAATTGGAGAACTGCTTCCACTGGTGCTTGGGATAGGTGTGCCAACATTGCGTAGTGTATCTGGTCAGACCCTTTTGCCATTTTTTTACCGGCGGAAAGTACCCTGTTTAATTCGTGCAGCGTAAGCGGAAGGTTATAACTTTCATTTGAGGTACTTGTAGTAGGCAGTTTTTGTCTTTCTGCCTTTTCTTTAAATTTCAGGAATGCGTTGGTGTAATTTTCTGAGCATGATGTCCTTGTAAAAGCGTTCTCCTGATGGGTTTGCCAGGTCTTCTAGTGTTGATTGTGTGTCTGGACTTGTAAGCAGTGGTATTGTGTAGGAGGAGTACTCTCCTTTGAACTTCTTCAACTGGTCCTAGATGAGTTTAGATGTGACTGAACTGTTAATTGATGATATGTATTTTTGCCATGAATCCTTTTCTGTCTGTCTTCGAATAAATCGGGCTGTGGCTTTTGCCTGTTTGAAGTGGATGAGGTTGGTGTAGGTGGGGTATCTTCGGAGAATTCCCCAAGCCTTTTTTTGTAGTTTTTTGGCTTCAGTACACTCGTTTGTCCACCAAGGGTTGAGTTTCTTGCGTACGATGCCGGATGATTGCGGTATTGCCTTTTCTGCTGCTAAGATTAAAACTTTGACGGACTCTTCGTTCAGTTCCTTAACAGAAAGGTCCGATGAGAAAACTTCATTGAGCTAACCGTTTTATGTGAAAACTGGCCAGGTCGCGAGCTCCAGTTTCCACCGGCATGGCTTGCTTGTTAAAGTTGGGTATGATGGTATGAGTTTTATGATGCCGGGTTGATCATCACTACCATAAGGCATGTTGACGACTTCCCATTTAAAATCGTTAAAAATATACGGTGAACACAGGGCAAGATGTAAGCAACTAAAAGTGTGAGGTTGGTGAAAAGTAGGTAAAAGCCCCGGAGTTAAGGAGGTAGATGTTGTTTGATAAAATGAAATCTTCCACGGCTTACTCTCTTGCATCAGTTTTGTTGCTACCCCAAAGGGTTGAATAAGCATTGAAATTCCCAAATAAAATAACTGGATTTGGCAACTGTTCCATTAGATTCTCTAGGTTTTTAGTGGTGAAAAGGGTGTGAGGTGGAATATACAGTGAGCAGATGGTGATGGTTTTGTACGATAGGATGGTGATGCCTGTGGCCTCGAAAGATGTGTTTGTTTGTACATCTCGCGTAGGATTGCTGCCCGACTATGGCTACTCCTCCTGAAGGATGGCTGCAATCTTCGCGGTCATTTCATGCAGCATTGGAGCCTTTAGGAAATGGTCGTGTTTTGCACCAATATATGTCTCTTGGAGGCAAAAGGCTACTGGTGAGTACTTGTTAATGATGTCCTTTATGTCACCTAAGTTATGAATTAAGCCTCCACAGTTCCAATGCACAATAAAAGTCATGGCGTAACAAAATTAACTAAGTATACTTCTGGAGAACGATCGGTATGAGTAAAAGTTGATAGGTGACAATGCTAAATAATGTAAATAGACAGAAATACGATAACCATTACGGTTATCGCTTACTTATTGTGGTTACTGGGACTTTGTCCTTGTTTTGTTTGGCGCGCTCGAGAGAGCGCTTGTCCTTCGGTGTCGATGACACAGGAGTTTTTTGGTCGATCTCCATTGCCTTGGCTGAGCCGCTGGTAGAACGAGAGTGAGGCGCTGAGAAACGGATCTCAGGCCTTGGCACTCGATTGAGTTTAGGACCCAGGGAGACTGGAGTCTGCGGGCCCTTTGATGTGGATGGAGACGCTGGCGCTGCCTCCTTTAGGGGGTGGTTTGAGTCATCACAGGACAACTGGGTGTGGTAGCGGTGGACTCCTGAGGCCTTTGTGACGCTGCCCCCGACTGCGTCACATCGGTGTAACTTCTGTGGAAAAGGTATGACTGCCGTTTTCGCGCTTCCCTGAATGATATTTGTTTTTGACGGTCAGAGCGATCAATTCTTTTTTTTTTCGCAACATGGGCATGACCGGGAATACGCTGGGTGTTCCCCGTCACAGTTAACACAGTGGGGTGAGGATGAGCAGTTTTTCGATTTGCGAATGTTTGCGCTGCATTTTGCGCATGTTTCTTTCCCTCTGCATGAGTGCGAGGCGTGTCCGAATCCTTGGCATTTGAAACAGCGTCTGCGGTTGAGAATGTAGGGTCTGACATTGATTTTTATGTACCCTGCCTTAAGAGAGGTGGGCATTTCACTTCTTCCAAAGGTTAGTATTACGTGTTTTGTGGGCACTTCCTGATCATTGCAACGGATTACTATTCTTTGGACTTTTATGACATTTTGGTCTTAGAATCCTTCGAGGAGCTCTTCGTCACCAAGGCCTAAGAAGTCTTTTTCAGAAATTACTCCTCTGCTGGTGTTTAGAGAGCGATGGAGCGAAATGGTGACAGCTCTTTCTCCAATGCTGGTTAGTTGGGATAGCTTAGGCACTTGGTCTTTTTTGGTTTGCTCCAAAAGGAGGTCACCGCTTGATATTTTTGATGCTTTGTATGTGGGTCCTATTTTTTTCTTTTAGGCACTTGGCCACCGATATTGGGGAAAGTTTTTCTTTGAATAGACGTTCTTCTTTGAATATATGTTAGAAGTATATATTTAGCCCATTTCTTACTGCCAGCCTCTCTTTTTCATAATGCATTTGCCCATCTTGGGAGCGACTACAGGTGGTGACGGTCGAATCAAAATGAAGCCGAAACACTATAAGCTTGTCTACTTAGATTTAGGCACACGCCACTCAACAAAATATTACTCATTTCTGGAGCCCCCATTCTGGTACCATTCATAAACATAACATAGTTTTGGAATGCGAAACATCAGCAATTTCCTTACGCTCTATCGAATCGTCTTAGTATTTCTCAAATGCATCGTGCTTTTTAGCAGTAGAAGACATCTGCGTGATCATTAGGGTGTGTTAAGGTTTCGTGTTTCTCGGTAATCATCTGCGGTTTAATATTACAATTGGTAGTCAGCTGCGCTTTATTAGTAGAATTGGAAATATGTTTCACCGATGGGTAGAGCTGCCGGAAAATTTCGTAGCAATACAATGGCACTTGAAGCCATTTAAGCAAAACTGCAGTACTCATATCTAAGAAATGTTGCTTGCTTGCCTTTTACATTTCTCTATCGCTTCTTGTTATTGGAGGGGCTTGGAGTAATTTGTCCTCCTCAAGCTTGTGTCTTACCTTCGTCCACTCTTTATGCCCAGTTCTAGATTTGTCTCTGCACTACGCATTCTTTGTTTTTCAACCTGTCAGGTGTGCACTGCACGGAATGCATGAATGGGTGAATAAAAACTGTGCTTGGTAAAAAAAAGAGTGCGGCTATCTCCGTTTCGCGTACAATGCTGAACCAGCGAAGATGATTAAGCAATATACGCGAAGTAATGCTCATCCTCGCCCATGTTTCTACACCTCTAATTGGTTCTACCAGCCTTTTTGCGAAACCTCGTTTTCACAAATCTTGGTGTCCTGCAGTTCTTCGTGTTCTAGTCAGTACTACTTTCGCCATGTTACGAGATTTTGTGACTGGTCTCTACCAAGGACAGCGTCGGTGTAAATTGCATTTTGTTAAGGTGGTAGGCCATCTTCAAAAGTCATTTTTTTCACTAGATAAATTTTTAGTGTTTTGTTTTCTTGCACGCCCAAACATTCACATATATGTTGCAATAAAAATTATCCTCCTAGCGTTATTAGCTTGCCAGTTACAGCAAGTTTTCTATACACTATGCTCTAATAGCGAAACCGAAACCCCATTTCCAACTGTGGTTTCGGTTTCGAAAAATCGCTTTCAAAAGCAAGTGTTGTTTTGACTAAGCTATTCAAAATACTTCATGCATTTTATTGTGACTGTTATATAAGAGGATGTCATTAAATACAACTTTGTGTTTAAAAGTCTTCGTTAATCTCTAACAATAGCCACAAGGGGGACTCACGATGCTCGTCAAAAATTTTGTTGTTTGTCTTGGTCAGGCTACGTCAGGCTTCGTTCTGCATTTGTTCCACGTGTCAACGCCACTAGGGCTGTATCCTTAGGCCACGTGGACAACATTACGACCAGCATGGGTAAGTGCAGAACACAGAAGACGAGGAAGCGCAAGTTTGATGGAAATCTCTACACGACGACGAGGCTGCCTACTGACACAGATGCCGGTATTTCGGCGACCGAAAAGAAGCTTGGGGACATAAACAAGGGGTACCAGGCTCCACTAGAGAATTCTGCGCTTCATGGGAAGAGGATAATGGACATCGGTATTTTTTCATGAGTGTTTTCATCGCTGGCATGTTCCGAATGCATGAACACAACACTGATGCTCGAGGAACGCTCTCACCAAGGGATATGCTCGGCTTGTGCGGTCCTGTTTACTGACTGTGGGTTCAAGTGCCCTTTTCATACGTCGAGAAAGGTGGGTCGAGCCAATGAGAACAATTTACGTCTTGTTTACGTGATGCGCCAGTTAGGAAAAGGGCACGCTGGTGCTAAGACTATTTTCAAAGTGATGAACATGCCTGCTCCTCCACGTCACTCCACCTACGACAAGTTGTCATCTCTGCTTTCTGAAGTGGCAGGAGAAGTGGCGTCGAAGTCGATGACTGATGCTGCTGTGGAAGTTCGTCGTGCAGTGGGGAGTGCCGAGTGTGGTGTTTCAGGTGATGGCACGTGGCAGAAGCGTGGCCATTCATCTTTTTACGCTTGTGTGTCTGTGATTTCTGTTGACACGGGAAAGCTTATTGATGTTGAGGCCCTTTCTAGTTCGTGTAAGCCGTTTAAAACCAAAAGCAAGTTTAGACAAGATATTGCTTCGTACTAGGAATGGAAGGCAAACCACACTTCCTGTCAAAAAAAACCATGAAGGAAGTGCTGGCAGTATGGAGACGGTTCGTCTACACCGAATATTTGAAATGTCAAAAGGCAAAAGAGATTTGAAGTACATGAAGTACTACGGCGATGGTGATTCCAAGAGCTATGCCGCTGTGAAGACCTGTATGGGAAGGACAGTGTGCAGAAACTGGAATGTATTGGGCATGTCCAGAAGCGTGTTGGCTGCCGGCTCAGAAAACTGAAGAAGACAGTGCGTAGTCTCGGTAGTAAGGAAAAGCTCACTGATCCCCTCATTGACCGCCTGCAAAACTACTATGTAATCGCCATAAGGGCTAATGTGGGGAAACTTTCTGCAGTAAAAAAAGGCTACCCTTGCCAGTCTTTTTCATTGCAGCTCTACCGACAAGCAGCCGAGACATGGCCTGTGTCCACTTGGACCGAAAAGTTGGTGCGGATACGAAAGGGTCGAAGCACTCGGCCAAGGAAAATATCTACACAAAGGAGGACTTCCATATGATGTGCTCAACAAAGTTGAAACTGTCTACAGTGATCTGTGCTCTGATGAACTTATAATGAAGCGCCTTCATGGAAAGACTCAAAATGCTAATGAGTGTTTCAATGGTTTAATATGGCAGCGGGCACCCAAAGAGGTCTACGTAAGCTTGCCTACAGTAATGTTTGCCTTGCATGATGCTGTGGCACACTTTAATAATGGCAGTGTGAGCGCCCTAGATATCCTGAGGCAAGCTGGCACAGAACCAGGGTACCACACGACGAAAGCTTGCATCGCCAGGAACCACCTGCGCATGCACAATGCTAAACGCAAGTCAGTGGATGGAACAAAACAGGCCAGGAAGAAAAGACGAGCAGCCACCCGAACAAAAGGAGACAATAATGCTTCCACGGAAGGGTCCAGCTACGAATCTGGTGCATTTGAGGCCTGCATGCGAAGATTGTGACCTTTTGTACAAGCTCGGAAATCTTTGTTCACGTTTTTCTGAAAATAACAATTTGTTTCAAATGTTGCTAAGCAAACTTTCATAACGTGTTTCTCAACGTATACTTTGAACTGAAATTTTGCACAATGAATTACAACATATATATCTGTGTAGTGAACTAGAATAAAAGAAATCCATCGAATATTTTTCAGTTCACAGCTGAATTCTCCAACAGGTTCAGTCTAAATTGGCTCTTTTTCCCCGTTTTTTGGTTTTTTTACCATTACTTCCTTGATATTCACTGCATAATATTTATTCTAGTTCACTGCATAGCTCCAGCCATTAGTTACACAAATGTCAAAGCTTTACTGAATAAAGCCACCCAATAGTCACTTATCACAGCTGGCGAGGCTAGCACTTTAAAAGCAATTTTTGACAAAGATTACCTTTCAATGAATAAGTATTCAATGTTTTGCGCTGTAGATAGCTGGGTAAATAAATAATACATGCTGGTTTTGAGAAAAAAGTTATTTCAATGTTGCCTGCCCTTAAAAAATTGTTTTTGAGTGGCCTACCACCTTAAACCAAAGCAGGTTAAGGTTGCGCTTCTTAGGAATTTTTTGGGTTACCATCCTTGCTTGCGTAGGCGGTATAGGTCGGTGAAGTAAATCATGAGTAGATTTACTGAGAGTTAGCAATGAATGTGTGTCTGTGTGAGTCCGGGAAGTAATGTTATGTGTATCCGAGTGAGCCAAGTTGAGAAAAAGTTTCTTGAGTTTGATTTCGATTAGGTTCGGATGCACAAGTCTGAGTCCGAGTGAGCCTTAGGTGCAACGTCTATAAGTGAACTTCAGTGAGCTCCACTCTTGCTTGCCAATCTAAGGTTGGCGATAAGAAAAATATTGGCATTACGTAGAAAATCTATGTTCGCAAAGTCCACTGGGCATTTTCCTAAGACGTCCAGAATGCGAAAGCCACACTTTCTTTTCTTTTGGGCCAAGAGCATTGCTCCCGCCAAGAAGCTTTTTGAGCACAAGATAAATCAATCGATCAATCAATCAATCAATCAACCAATCAAAAGTTTTCATTTGTTGCACAAGAATATAATTGCATTGGGGTTAGTATATATACACAGAAGGAGGTCCCAGAGCATATGGCTGAAAAGGAACCACCCGTGATATGTGTACATGTTGATAAGTACAACACAATGGCAATTGTGTTGTACTTATCAACATGTACTTATCAACAATTGTGTTGTTAGGCTATCTTCGTCGTAATTTTTTTTATTCACCTGCCTCTCTAAAACTAGTGATGTATAAGAAATTGGTTAGAAGTAAATTAGAATATGCTGCTTCAGTTTGGAATCCCAGCATGGTTTATCTGATTAAAGCCCTCGAACTGGTCCAAAATAACTCTGGCCGGTTTATCCTACACGATTACGATCGAACAGCAAGCGTTACAGCTATGAAAGACTCGTTGCAGCTGACTTCCCTTTCTTCTCGTCATAAGTTTTTTCGCCTGTGCCTTTTTCATAAAATCTTTCATAACAGCCCCCACCTTCGTGCTAATCTTTTTCTTTCACCGTCCTACGTGTCCTCTCGCATCGATCATGCGCACAAAGTTGGTATACAGATATGCCAAACAAGAATGTGTTCAGAAACTTTTGTCCCACGAACCAGCAAAGACTGGAACCAGCTTCCTGGAGCGACTGCGGCGATTACTGATTATCAGCTGTTTTGCGCTGCACTAACAAACATTGTAAACTGAGGTTACTTATGACGTGTGCCTTTTTCGTTTTTGTATGTTCTTGCGTGTTCTGATGTGTTTTGTAGCTAGAATTGTATACTAAGAACATTTAAAATATGTACACTAGATCTCTTTTGTTCTGCTTTGTGTCCTAACTTTGTTATCAGCTAAAATTCATTATTCAGTAAACGTTGAATCCTGTACTCCCCTTTACTCATCTTCTGAATCCATTTTTTGTAAACCCACTCCCCTCTTCAATGCCTCTGGCCCTGAGGGTACAATAAATAAATAAATAAATAAATTAACTAAAATGTGGCAAGTAATTATGATAAGAATAAACACAAGGCAAACTTGCAATAATTATTCCATTAAAAATAGAGAACAACGTTCTTTAATTATGCATGGCTATAAAATAGTGACACTAGTGTTTTGAAAACAGGGACATTAACTCAAAATATTCGCGAGAACTCAATTTTTTATGATTAATAATTGTAAAAGTAAGTTGTACGGAGATAGCTCAAAATCTAAGAAAATTCTAAAATTGAAATTCAGAATAATTCTGTTTTTTTAGTGCTGAATGAATATTGTTTAGTGTATAGCGGTATAGAAATCCAAATATGTATGGCAAAAAGTATGGTAGTATATTTGCTGTATTAAGTGTGTATTTGGTAGTGAAAAAATTGTTCGTATATAGTATGAAAGATGACTGTGTTGTCAATTTTTTTCAGCTAAACGTTGCATAGTGGCACTAAATGCAAGTGCGATAGCACGCATTATACGCGCGGTAGACAGATACCAATGTTTTCTATATCCAGTTGTTCACACCTGCGTAACGATGCCTACACGAACTTAGATATTAGTAACACCAGAGGTCGTATGCTGATATGAAGCTGTGGCGCTCGCGAGCATTCTAGGCCTGGACACTGCTGCATAATGAAACCTCAGCGGATGGCGCCTAACTGCACTTGACCTTAACCCGATAGGACAGCTGTACTATAGGAGTACTATTTATGTACATATGTACTATTTTTACCATAGAAGAGCCAGCACTGCTAAATCCAATAATGTTTCATGAGCAGGGGGCTCTATTTGAAAAAATAGTTCCATGACCTGGCATGACTGTGTGGTTCAATACTTCGTTGCCTCGAAGAATGCTACGGTTGAATTTCTGCTGCGGAAACAAGAATTTTTATTTGCATTCATCATGTCAACGTTGCCGATGTCAAGTTTTTTTAAAGACAATAGTCTTTCTTGGCGACCTTTCACGCAAAAATATTTGTCTGTCTATGTGTACAATTGTCTGTTTGTCCTCTCTTAACAGCACCGGGTACTTGAAAAGGCCGACCCCCTTCACAGCGCCCACCAATGTTGCTCAAGCTTCAGCGTGCATACTTGTACAATTGTCATATAAAAAGCTATTATTGCGCATGTCTGGGGCACCATAACAACACGTATATATTCTGAATGTGCGTCTTTTACTAGAAAAGGCATAAAGAAGTAATTTTAAGGACCGTAGCAATTATCACGCTGCGCTGACATTGCAACGCTTGCACGAAAAGTGTTTGTTTCCAACGCTTCACTAAGAAGAGACGGTGGTGGCACCTACCCGGCGCATTGCCTTCTGCACCTTATCACCTCTGATATGGGCGCGCACACCCGTCTCAGAGCGACGCGTCTTGTTTTCTAAGAAAACTGCCAAACGGCGCTCATGTCTCAAGTGTGACGTGACTTCATGCGCTCATTCGATCGCTTCCGCTGCGCGCTCGAGGCACTCTAACGCAGCGCCTCCAGAATATCATTCAACAATTTTTTTTACTCAGAACAACAAATAAATGCTTTGTTCGCTCTTTCCACACGCTATACTATCGTCTTCAGACGACATTTGGTAATTAACATGCAGACAGGGGGCCAATATTTAATGCTCACGAGTTTCATTAGTTCACGTTTGTTCTCGTCATTCCTGGGTAAATAGTAAGTGTGAATCACATGAGGCACATAGCCACCCTTGTGGCACTTACAGGGCCTTGGTACTTGTATTTGGTACTCGGTATTTAGACACATGGCAATATTGGCATAAGATGTGCATAACTATTGTACATGGCATGTTCAACGATGTATTTACTAGAAATATTCAACGTCATGACAGTTCTGGAGAGTAGGATGCTGGGCTAATAAACGCTGGCTTATTTTGTGTCGAAGTGGGAGATTCTTCACAATTGTGTAAACGTTTCCCGGATGAGACGGTCATGCAAGATTACATATCTAAAGGTATGACATCACGCCTTACGTACACTACTTCTCTAGTCGCATTAAGAAAAAAGTCACAGCTTTGCCTCAAAGGCGAAGTATTGAATGCAATAGTAACAAATTGAAAACTCGTGGGCTGAATGGCAAGACGATCAAAACGTGCCTTGCGTTTCTTGCGCACAAATGGCGCACGAAACGGATTTACAGACAAACGTGAATAAACTTCTCACTAGTTACATCGCTGTTCCTGAAAAGCTCACCCTTTTTTTTCGAACAGAGACTATGAAACGACTGCAGTGACTTTTGTACGCCTGGTAGGTACAACATATTAGTTGCAAGAAAGCCAAAGGCCAGCCAAGACTCACTATTTTCCTTACTGTGAGATAAGAGCACGTGAGTAAGCGTCTACCTCTCTCCTCTCTCCAGGGCAAGGAACGCGTGAGGAATAGGAGCACGGGCTCTCGCAATGTGACGATGTTGCGACGCGCGTCATCTTGCTGGTAATGCTAAAAACACGATAGTTGCCCCCGAGATGCCCGCCACGAGCGGTAAGTGGCAGATATAGATAGCCTGCCGTTTGAAAGTTGAAGGACGTGCTTCTCCATGGCTAAGTTTGGTAAAGAAAAAAAAACTCCTACTTGCCTATGTGGTTAAAGCCTCGAACTCACGCTTTAGGGGTACCACGTTCGATTGCGCGCGCCAGATTGTAGATGTTGATAATTATTCTTTTTTGAATTTTTATATACAGATGCGTTTACATGTACGCTGAGTGATGTCGATGCCGTTGGCATAATTCAGCCCAGAGTGTCTGTATAAGTGCTATAACAGTAACTGCAAAATGTGGCATTGATGATGTCCATCTTTTTTTAAACACAAAAGTCAATAAACTTCGCGCTGCGATTGAAAAAAAATGAAAAGGAAGAGAGTTTGCAGGTGGCCCGCTGAAGCATTGCAAAGTCTTCGCTCTATGCACAATTTCAGTTTTTTTTTAGGTTACCCCTTTTGATGAGAAGGAACATTTGTCCCCCCTTGATAAATAAATATTGAACAACTTTGCCAGCCTAACAATTCCATAAGGACGCCGTCTTCACAAACGTCAGCTCAGTGCAGGTTACGCGGGCTTTACCCTTTTTTTATTAAGTAAGTCATTATGTATCACTGAAAGGTAAGAGAAAAGGCTTCTAAACTTGCCTTCCTGTTCTCCATCAAATCGGTAAGTGATCAATGCATATCACAACCATATCTTCGTCTTGCGTGTAGCGAGTAACGCACGCTTAACCATTCCTATGACGAGGCATAGTATACATGAGCTCGCATGGCGTTGTTTTTACGCTATTTTGTTTCCGTGTATTCAAAGCGCTATACAGCACTCGTTGTGTGCGTTTCCCGTCTTTTTCCTCCTTCATGTTCGCACTGATTTCCCAAGTATGCATAGCACAATCTACAATTGAGTAAAATATAATATTCCAGTATTTTGATGAAATTATACATACGAGATCAACATGCTATTGTGAGCCAGCAGTTAACTTTATTCCCAGTTCCGTGACACATCCAAACAGTGTGTTTTATGCTGGCCTTCTCCGTCTCCTTTGGATTGCCTCTATTGGAACCGCATGTAGGATCTGTCAGCAAAGAAACACATCTTGGAAATGAACTGATATCGCCTATATCTATTATTTATGTTTACTGCTAGAAATAATTGCACTAATCCAACATGCAGTTACGCAGCAGTGTTCTTTTTGTTTGTATTTGTGCCGAACACTCGCGCGACGTCTAGATTGGAAGTTTGAGGGGTAAAATTTTTCCCTTCTAATGCTGACTGGATATATACCGACAACACATACAAACAGATAGCTACCATATGTAAAAAGTCAGTTACCTTATCCTAACTCCCCATAAAAAAAGATAACCATGTTTCCGAGAAGCTCGGAGCTTCAAGCCATCGTGTGTCTGTCAAACTACACATGTATGCCATCTTGCATCAGTATCGTGGCACGCAAAGCGTAGTAGGTAACGCACGAAATTGTTGTTAAGCAAGCTGAAAGTCTATTCTGCATGTATACAAAATAATTTGCAACTCATGTGTTCAGTTTACTAACAATGTTTTATTCAATATTTCACAGCCACGAAAAGTCAACGACTATTCATGCTGTGCTGAAGCATATACACATACAAAACCAGGCCCTCGTTCAAACCTAAAGCAGTCGAAAATAAGGTACGAACAATTACGGAAGAAACTAATACCTATATCCAATTTTGTTGTGGTGTTTTTGATGCAATACTTCACCAGTTTTCTAAAGGCCTCCTTTTAGAGGGCAACCAGTGGTTATTATACGAACACGTGTGTGCTTATCTAGCATCGCCAGGTCCAACTGCAATCTTCGTTTATATGAAATCTTGGTTTCCTTTAGTTTAGACCTAAAAATATATACACTGTTATTTATGTGACACTGTGTTGGCCCGTAACACTGGTGTTGCAGACCGCCACAGTACATGATTTCTGGACTTTGTTGTAATCTTCTCCAATCTTTCAAATCATTCCGATTTGTTGTCAGTTCACCAAATGAGCAGCGCTGAAGAGGGGCCGGCATCATTACCCTGTCAATAAAATAAAAACAGCATACTAGAGAAAGCATTTGATGTATATCTTCTTATTCTATTTCATTATTATTTCACGCATAAAACCTGTCTAAACGAAACCTAGTAAAGTAAGACGACCTCTGCGTAGCACTATTAGAGTTTTCACATGGAAAGGACACGCTGTGCGCACTTTATCAGACTTACGAACAGCCCAACGAAATAGTTGTTAAACTACAAGTCTATTGTGCATGTATGTATACAAAATAATTTGCAAGTCATGCGTTCAGTTTTCTAACAATGTTTTATTCAATATTTCACAGCGACGAACAGTCAATGACTATTCTTGCTTTGCTGAAGGAGATACACATAAAAAACTAGGCCCTCATTCAAACGTAAAGCAGTCGAAATTGTGGTACGAACAATTACGGAAGGAACGATTACCTACATGCCAATTTTGTTGTGGTGCTTTTGATGCAATACTTCACCAACTTTCTAAAGGCCTCCTTTTAAAGTGCAACCAGTGGTCATTATACGAACACATGTGTTATGATCTAGCATCACCAGGTCCATCAGCAATCTTCGTTTATATCAGCTCTTCATTTCTTTTAAATCAATCCTAGTTTATATAAACTGTTTGTTATTCCTATGGCACTGTGTTGGTCCGTAACCCTGCTGTTACAAGCTGCCACAGTTCACGAGTTCCGGACTTTTTTGTGATCTTCTACAATCTCTCAAATTATTACAATTTATTGTCAGTTCACCAATAGAGCAGTGTAGAGGAGGGGACGGCATCATTACCCTGTCAATAAAATAAAAACAGCATATTAGAGAAAACGTTTGATAGATATATCTTGTTATTATATTTATTATAATTTCATGCATAAAACCTGTCTTAATTAAATCTTGTAGAACAAGATGACGTCTGCGTAGCACTGTTGGAGTTTCTCTTGGGAAGGACACGCTGTGCGCACTTTATCAGTCGTACGAACAGCACCAATTTTGAGCATGGTCAAATGGATGAGACTTTGCCACATCAATTTTGTGAATGGCTACTTAACATGTACAAACGAATGAAGCTCACTTCATCGTGGGTCGGCATCGGTGAGAATACTCTAAGTGAAACTAGCCTGTTTTTTTCAATGTCCAACCCCACAGCATAAACAGCTGCTACAAGGTCACTCCGGACTTTTTTCAGGAGTGCTGAATTTGACACTTTAGTTTATTTAGACCATTGCGTTACGTGAATAATCTACATACACACCAGCTCATCCCGTTTCTAGTGTCATCGTAATCATCATTGTTCTTGTTTTTGCTTGCGCAGAGTAGCGTATTACGGAGCACACGCTCAGGTTGACCTGTCTACCTTTTAATAAATTTGCTTTCTCTATGTTGTTTCTCTGTCAAAAATTGCCCCCGCCATTCATTTATTTAGAGCTTAATATTACAGTTTTATTGCAATGTAACTGCCAGCTTGCGTAGAACGGTCCAGTAACCTGTGGTCTTTATATTGTTATTACCTATTCATGAGATTACGTGTTCAATTCAAACTTTAGATTTAGTTTGGGAGCTTACGTGGCCGCTATCGACAACGCGGTAATCTTCAGTGATATATGTGTAAAAGTGAACACACGTAAGCACAAGTCAGTCAGTTTTTTTGATGACCGACACTCTCTGCGATGTGAATTCGGTTCTGTTCTCATCACCTCTAGTTCGGTCAAATACACAGTTTCGCCGTGAAGACGCTGACTCCTGCTTTCATCCACGTCCCATCTACATGGCAATATTGTGCAGTAACTATGTTTTCCTGTTAAATTCGCAAACAGATGCATTGTAAAAGGGTGATGGCTAAACTATAGTATTCGAGAAGAAATGATCTTATGCGGCGATAACAGGCCACCTATTTTGAGACAACCATTTCGTCGAAATATCGGGTTATCGGTGAGAAAGACAGTAAATAGAAATTCCGGTACATTCAAGGTGAAGCGTGCGGCAGCATTTATAGTACAAGAGTAGGTCGTCCACTACAGCTTCCATGTACTCTGCTAAAATCTCTCTCTCTCTCTTTATATATATATATATATATATATATATATTTATGTATATATATATATATATATATATATATATATATATGTGTGTGTGTGTGTGTGTGTGTGTGTGTGTGTGTGTCATTGAAAAAGGCCGGTGCTCCGCTGATACACAAGACGACGACGATGATAGACGGTTGTAGTGACTGCTCAGGCACGTGGTAGCAAAACCAGCGTCATAAACAGTCTTTCGCCAAGTAATGTCTGAGCCTTTCTTGTCATACAAAACCGAGGCTTCCATCTTACCCACACACACACAGACATATGTATGTATATATATATATATATATATATATATATAGCAAGAGGGGTCAGGGTCAACTTGAGAACTTATGAATACCTGAACAACATGACGTAATAAAGTGATATGCTGCATCTTCTACTTTTTAAGTTAAAGACTGCCCTGCCGATGCCACAACGGCTATGCGTAACTATGTCAAAAACAACAGCGGGTGAGCATTGTAATATTTGTTTGGACGTGGTTTCATCACTCATGCAGATGCACTAAAATAATTGTAAATATTGATATAACTACAAAGTTGTCATAATTGTTAGCTATGTCATACACGCAATGCCTGATATGACCTGTTTTTACAACTCTGTTGCGTCAGTACACAAAATGTGTTTTTGCATATTTGTTGTCCGAGTCCGTGTACTAGTATATAAAATGCCCAAGTGTGCATGGATATATGTTACAGTATATTCATTTGAATTCATTCTTGACATGTTGTTTGGTGCTTCAAGATGCAATTATAGTAAGAGTTCATTCTACAGTTGCATTGTCGGGAGTCACGTCTTTTTGTGTGATACCATCCAGGCAAGGTAGGCACGTGACTTCTCTTTACGGTTCGAAAAATAGTTGCCTACTCGCCTAGCATCGCAGTTAAATTGGCTAAAGAAAATGGAGTGTAAAATGAAGACCATCTTGTGCGACCTGCTACCCAGCAATGAATCACAACCTGCGTAGGACCATTTGTAATGTAAATAAATTGAACGTGTGTTACAAGACCTTTACTTTTTTTCAATATATCTGCTCGTGAGCGTTTACAACACCTTTTAAAAATTCCTTTCATGGAATGTGACTTTGCCAACTTTGGTAGCTAGTCAACTAAACAACTCTAGCTCAATTGGGGCGTTTTCTTTACTGAAAAAAACAGATTCAAAAACCAAAATTAGCCTAAATTTCACTATAACGCAAAGCGCACCTAAGTATCTTCAGCTTCTGTAGCATTTAAAATAAAATAGGAACAATTATTTATTGCTAAAACAAATAAAAATGGCAGTTCCTAATAGATAATGCACCAAATACTTCAACAGTTTTATTCATATTTAGCCATAAACATTGACTGAGCACTGCATCAAGAATCTTGAGAAAAACAACCAACATGGTTTCACCCAAGATGTTTCATTTGTGTCCTAGTTGCATAATTAGGGGTTTAACGGTCCAAATATGTAGGGCAAGGTGACGCTTACTGAAGCACATGATGTTGAATGCCACAAGTTGATTTTGTTCTGCCTCCTACTCATTCGCTCCAACTTGGTTTTTTCGAATGAAAGACATAGTAAATGAACACTTTGAAAACTATTGATTCGCAAAAAAAGGAGTGCATGGTTCAAAATACAGGCACAATATAGACCGAAACGCTTATTAAGGCCCTCAATAAAAGCCACAAACAAGAAAACACTGATGGGAGGGCTGAATAATGCACGTTTTTTTCAAGAAGAACCACTCTCTCTTCAAATCTAGTAATTGCCAATACGCCCATGCGACGAAGCATGGTACCGAGGGAAGCAGAAGAATGAGGTTAACTCGTAAAAAATTGCTATACCGTACGTTCGGATCGTTTTACGTTCATTTTACGAGCCTATTCATGTCCGAATGAAATATTTGAATCTATGTGGATCAAATAGAAACTTGCTTACCTGAGTACTGGCAATATTGGGCTATGTCGGTTTTAGCCACATCTTAGATTTGTTATAACTAGGGGAATGAAACACACTGGCTAGCAGTTGTTTGAGCAGGCCAGATCTAGTTTTGCTAGTGCAAAACTAGTGATTTTCTCTCAGGTCAGATAAAGTACATTTGGCTCTTTTAGAAAAAAAAGATGCCTCAAGTGATGACGATAGTTATAGCGCGAGAACAAAACGACGACACAGAGAGAAGAAGGACACGAGAGACACGAGTGTCTTTTGTGTCCTTCTTGTCTCTGTGTCGTCGTATTGTTCTCGCACTATAAATATCGTCATGCCATACCAACTAGCCCAAGCTGCCACACTTCAAGTGATGACATGTAATACAACGAACAGGTTATACCAGTGCAATATTTGCTTTGACAGCTATTGTTCTAGCCTTTTTATTACTCCCCTTTCTCTCTATATATATGTCGAAAAAACGATTATTTCGTTATTATGAGCTGCAGGTTTTGATGAATCACTCTCATTGGCACGTGAAGAAATATTGACATCATGGAAACGGCAGTGAATCTGAGCTGAGTGACTTAGTAGTGTTTAAATGATGCATTACGAAACTATTAAAAGCATTCTATTCTTACACAATGTCTCGTTCTTATACAATACAATAAGTGTTTACAAATTAGTGTAGTATAACATACAATTTACCATTATGGGAGTTTGCTTCAACAAACAACAAATACTCTCTGAATCAAAAATTTAAACTATGATTACAACCCCACTGCACTCACTTAACACCATTCAAAACAAATAAATAGGCTCTAGTAATTTTGCTTTTTCGGCAGATTGTATGTGAGCAAGATACTTACGACCCAGGGGCTATTTTCCAAGTGACCCTACTCCTGAAACGTAAAGAGTTGGGCATGCATTATACTAGCATGAAGAAAATGAAATATTCTACACAATAACTTATGCATATTACCAATGCTATTCTTCAGACTGGTTGTTAGCAGTGGCTTACTTCTTTGAACGAAACAGCAAATGCATGTAAAGAAATGCCAGTGTGAATTGGCCTAACTATATTTATAAAAAACTTACACGCTTCATGCTAAGAAAAGAATAGCATGCTTGGCAGAAGGAGGCTGTGAAATTTGGGAAGAGTGCTATGTTAGGGCTAACAATTGTCCAGCACAGGTAATATGTGCTGTCGATGGCCATATCAAGTAATAACTAGACAATGTACAACTTGAGATGGTCCTAAATAAAGTGTGTAGGAGGGAGGGGGGCTACCAGAAACCTTTGTTATGTGGGCGCTTAACAGTATGTTTTAGCTAATTTTCCCAAGGTGTTCGAATTTTTGTCGCGATTTTCAACTCAAAACGAAATGAAGCCTCCTCCCTGTTATAGCTTCTTGCGCTTTACACCCTGGTTGTGTGTGCTAAAAACGTTTATTAGGAGTGTAGCACATTGAAGGTCTGTGTGGGTTGTATGGATAAGCGACGTCACATTTCACCTTGTTACGAAACTTGGCAGCGACAATTTTTCTTAAGGTGTCTTTCATCTTTTCATGTCGGCCTTTCTCTTTTATAAAGCGACTATATGTTTTAAACAGGTTTTGGACGCTTGTCGCTTTGGCAAGACTTGCTACTTCTTCACAGGCCAGGAACCCACATGGTACTTACAACTCATCATCTTATCATCCGCCTGCAATGTTCCAAACTAGTTGCGCATTAGAAGTAAAAAGTTATGACTCATCCCACGCTTTTTGAGAGCCAATCTTTTTAGAGAAGTTGGCGAGTCACAGCCGTGGCTACATTTCTTAGCTCACCGTAGCAGGGTAGAATGACAACTACATATGTTTATCTCGATTAGACATTCGCATATAATGGACTTAGAAAACACGCCAACTATCTAGACGTCCAAAGAGCTGACGTAGCGTCGTGACTAAGGTACACAGTTTACAAGTCATTTTTTGTGAGTCAATGCACGCTAATATGTAATGATGCGCAAATCATCAGTAGTATTCGTCGGGGTATACTCAGTGGCCGAGCAACGTTATGCTATATTACTTGGAGTTATAGTACCTATTAAACGCTTATTTCAACGCTAAGACACCCGGTAGGGAACTCTACGCCCACCATTTAGGTTGCCCCAAGACAACAGCTGGTCTTTCCGCGATCAATCTACGGACACTGGCGTGGCTTGGCGATATAAAGATAGACTGTCATGCAGATTGACTGGCGTAGACTTCGAATCGAACTATGATGCTTATTATTTGCATTGATAATCCCTTCTGTTCACCGACTGTGCTGTTGAACATCTGTAACACTGGCTTCCTAACGGCCTCTCGTTATCAATTTCAAAAGTGGCCTCGCTGTTCCTCATATATATTCACTGTGAATGAAGTTTGTACTATACTAGTGTTCCAAGGACTGTGCTAAACGTGAAAGAGCCAAAAGTGAAAGAGGGAAAGAGTTTCGCTTTATGCATGGCTGTAGCTGTTAGTCCTGTTAGGCATTATTTTGTGCTCTCTTATGCCTATTGCGGTATCTGCGTATCTAAGGAGATGACCACGCAAGCGTTCAGACATCGGAAGATAGATAGATAGATAGATAGATAGATAGATAGATAGATAGATAGATAGATAGATAGATAGATAGATAGATAGATAGATAGATTTTTATACTGTCGTTTGGTAAATGAAGTTTGTGCATGATGATACATACTTGGAGGAACTTGGGGCCGACCCCGGGGAGGCAAAGCTGGAGCTGCAGGTAATATGATGAAATTAGAAGTCTCATATGAAGTTTCACAAATAAGTGTGTACATTTTCAGAAGTATATTAGCCATTGTAAAAATTCAATAAATCTGCGAAGAACACTAATATAATTCACATATACTATGTGTCTAACTTATCCTGAAAAGCAGTTGTATATTAAAGCAGTAAATATTGATTGTCTTCACTATATATATTCTGCAGGTCTCTGTAACGTACAGTGCCGGCCACTGTTATTCCACGTTCACACTGAGAATACCGGCCGCCGAAAGTGCTCCGAGTCCGGTTCGACGGCGGTGAGATCCGCCGAAAGGGCCCTCTCCGCGCCGATCGCTCTCGGACCGATTTTTGCGGCACCTGCCACCGAATCAGTCGCCGCGGACTGATAGGAGCGCTAGTCAAAGAGTTTTGAAAAATGACGGCCAAGCCCTACTCACTTGTTATGTCGCAGTGCACGTAACTGAATGTTGTAACCAGCGGGAGTTTAACCTACTCTGTGCATACTTCGCGTCCCTATTTTGTGGAAAAGTTGACTAAGTTTGTCGTTAGCGTGACCGAGCTTGTTGCGGTCTTGCAGAGCAAACGAGCTCACCATTGCCCCTGGCGTCCGTGATTTTTCCTGCTCTTCGTGCATTACAAGAGAGCCACTTGCCAGCAAAGTAAGCAGTACTGTCTTTTCTTGCTTCTTGCGTACAAGAATCATCGAATACTAGCCCAGCGGCATTTGCGAACCGTGACAACAACTAGGTGACAGCGCACCCATCCCGCATTCGCCCCATGGGAGATGGCATATTTGGTGGCGCGGGGCGCGTCCAGTGCGAACGACTCAGCGTTTCGGCGGCAGGAGAATTTTGGTCGTTGTAGAAAGCGGATGCTTCAGTGTGAACTAGGCGTTATAGAGTGAACGTGTGCCCGCGTGGCCACGCTCTGCGAAGCGCCACTGCTACCAGCGCGCTCGCGCATCGAAGCAAACCTGCGCAGGCATGGCAGTGCCTGCAGGCGTGGCTTCGCGTTGTCTGCCACAATGTTCGCGCTCTCGGGCGTGCCGAGCTTGCACTGCCGTGAAACAAACTTCTCTTACAATGTCATGTATTCTCTGCAGCCCATACAACATTCAGTTTTGCAAATTAAACCATGCCTAAAGTCATCTTCATTTTTTCGACTAAAATACAACTGTTCCTTCGCGTACACGCACATATGTCGTTTTTAGAGCTGCTGAAGGTAATGAATACTTATGGCTTTTTCTCATATGATCAAGCTATCCAGCACTGTAAATAAAAAAAATATATGATTTAGTTTTCATGGTTCTCTTGCAGCGAAAGGAGAACAAATGTAAATTTGCACCCAAAATACTGATGACACCAAATCTCATTTGCGGCAAAATAAAAAAAAAACGAACCCAATTGAAGCAAATGGGCGCAAATGGGCAGCAAAGCGACACCTTCCATTATATTCATGATATCGAAGTAAGCGTAATGGCTGCTTGTAGTCTCATTTCTGCAAAGATGATGGCTATGGAAATTCGTAAGATGGTGTTACGCTGTCGTCACACTCGCACTTGTTGCAAAAATAAATGGTGTTTTACTTCCCTGAACGTCCTGCAACGATATGATTATGAGGGACGTCGTCGTGGAGGGCACGGGTATTTTCTTTATCGGGTGTTCTTTGAATAAGGGCACCTGAACCCAAGTACTCAGGCACCGAGCAAGTAACTTTTGACAAACTACAGCCAACATGGTCATGGGGCATTCGATTCGGCAAATGGCTTTGCTGCGTCGACCTTCAGAAAACTTAGACGAATTCCGGGGCTATCGGCAGCTTGCATTGAATACAATGGTGCAACTTTGCCTATATTAAGCGGCCTCAAAAACAGGAGAGCCATCGAAAAGCCGATAGTCACGGTGGTCAACAAAAAGAGGCGCCTAGTATTTTGCCAAGAACATGAGCACTGCACTCACGAGTAGCAAAATGCCGTCTCAGCCGACGAGTCAACGTTTACCACAAGGTGATACCAAAGGCAGCGCGTGTGGAACTCGGGCAACTGGTGGTGGAAAACAGCTCACATCAGCCGAGCAATTATTTCCTAGTACTTATAAATCGAAATTTTTTATGCCATCATGGTCTCGTGCACTGCCTAAACACAAAGCGCAATAGACAATATTTGCTTCATTAATAGTATTGTTATAACAAACATCGCTGAACATTGAAATGCAATGTTTCCACAGCCAGAGCAGTCATTGTTTTCGGAAGTATGCATGGAGTACGACGTTACATCCACTGCTTCTATAAAGTCGCATTCCTCAGTTTATTCTTCGCCCAAAACTATATTCCGCATGTTAGTCCAACTCTACCATCGTTAAACAGGGTGTTAAAGTCCAGTAGATTAAGGCACACAAGATTTTGTGCTCCACAAGTGGAAATACACTTTATAATATTTCAAAACGTTTACTGAGCTTGTTCATGCATATCAGAAAGTCCGAAGAGACGCACACTATTGTATTGTTTTGTTTTGTTTGTATAAAAAGCCAAGCTTCCCAATAAACACTCGCTTTCTTTTGGATATATGCCTAAATTCATCCAGCTTGTAGCAGCAGCCAGTGGTCGTTTGTCTTTGAGTGTCTATAGGATGCATTTCCACCGACCGACAGAGGAACCTTAGTGAGGATAGATAACAAGTTCACCACTGAATTGGGCTGCTCAGTCCTGGACGACGTCACGTTCGCACACCTTCTGAACGAGCCCTTCCCTGACGGCAACTTTATTTTGCAGTTTGTCAACTCCACCATTCACTAGTCCAGAATAGTTGGAGCATTAATGGTGTCTCATTATGTGTAAATAAGAATTTATAAGTGGCGTGCGCCTTCTGCAAACCTAGCCATTATTGAGAATGTGTGAGGCACCATCATAACGTCACTGTTTCACCGACAGCTCTCTCGATTCTCGGTGGATGCCCTGTGCATCCTGTACAGTGCATCTGTTTCAACCCTCGGGGGATGCAAAGCCAGCCACGGCCTTTGCACATCTTGTACAGCTCTCAGCCAGGCAGGATGAGGAAGTGTCCTTTACGCTGCTGAAGACGCCCCCCATTAAGGAACCACAAAAGTGCTCTAGAGCAAATTTTGCGCAAAGCTGCGATCCGTGTTTATTTAGCGTAGCATGAAAGCAGACCTGCAATGTCACTCACCTTCATGCTGCGACGTCAACAAGGAGTACGAGTATGTGCGGTGTCGGATGGCCTTATATTGTTTCTGTCATAACAGTTCTTGGCCATTATTCTTCTTGAATGAACTATTAGCCTACTCTTTCTTTAATAGAGCTCCAAAGTTTCGATTGATTTTTCACATGAGAAAAAAGGCGAGATGTTTGCGTCTACAAATCACGAAAATGAATACTATTTTGCAGAGGGTTGTATGCAAAACCGTTGCAATATAATTGTAACCTATACGTTTTCAAGTGAGCATTCCAAATGTCTTATAAATGATTGGATGATACAGTACATGCCATCACCTGCCTGTGATCAAGACCGTGAAACAATGGCCAAGGAATAACCCTCACCACGGTCTTTTGAAAAATGCATGTGAAATTCTCGTACTCGCTAGACTCGTTACAGCCGACACGGAAATGTCTGCGCTAACGTTGTTTTGTAAAGTATTCTTAAAAAATATTGACTTTTTTCCACTTCCTTGTTGTTGCCACTATTTATTACCTTCAATTCAAAGCTACAAAACTGTATTTTTTCCAAGCTTTCTATTACAAAGTGCACTTCACTAACGTTCGTAATCTGTCGGCCTGCAAGTTGCGACATAAATCTAAAGGCTGTTTTGGCTGCAGAAAATACGTCATGTTGGAATGAAAGTTTGTTTAACGGCTGTGCAAGCTCGGCGCGCCCGAGGGTGCGAGCACTGAACAGACGACGCAAAGCCACGCTTGCAGGCACTGCCGCGCCTGCGCATGTTTGCTTCGATGCGCGGCCGCGCTGGCGGCAGCGGCGCTCGCTCGCGCGTTCACCCTAACAGTGGCCGGCACTGTACGCGACATTTCTGTCATGAAATGAGGGTCAAAAGACAGGACGCACTTTTAGCGTCAAACGAAACCCGAATAGAGGTAAACCTTCGCTATGGTACAGTGCGCTTTGTCATACCGTCAGGATTGACTGGTGCGAGCATCCGTTTCAGCAGCTTTGCTGATATACGCCTGCCTGCTCATGGTGATAAGTAGACGGTGGGCATTATACCGTCACAAAGGCTTGTCGCTGTTCAGGTTTTATTTGACGCAGATAGCGCGTCGACACGCACTGTATCCACCAAGACCATACCTTTTTTCCAAAAACAATGTGGAAGAGTTTGAGTTACAAGTCCCATCGTGCTAATTACTCGCTTTTAAAGGATTCGCGAAAGCTCACTGTCCACTCTATTCCTTTTCGAAATACAATTCAGCGTCTGTTGTTCAAGCCTGAGCAAGATTGTTATAAAATTACTTTTCCACGCTTCTGAGCAATAAGTCTCAAGAGAAGCTCTGCAGTGCGCACTGTGTTGGTAAAAGATGTTTCGCCCTATCGTGTGGGAGGTGCAAGTCGGACACCATGAGAATGGTTTTGTGATTCACACCTATCTTTTCGATTTTAGAGACACATGTATTATTTCAGTTTGGTCATTACTTAAGCAAAGAATCGACGTTGTTTTTGATAGCCTGAATTGTAAAGACATCTCCGTACTTGTAAATAACGTAGTCGTCTCTTCGAAAATTGCTGCAGAATTTACGCCACCTGCGCATTGATTCAGGAGTACGGCGATCAGGTCATCCCACACTAAACAAAAAAGTCGTGCCTTTCTTGTATTGATTGTAAGGTTGCCGGATATCTCTTGTGCGGCCAAATGTTACAATCATGCTTATTAGTGGTCTAATGTGTGTTCGGTCGACATTTGCACCTTTTGAGACGAAATCAGCCTCAATAAAACAGAACTCGTGCGTCTTAGATCTTGCATAATTGGGCATGCTGTGCCTAGCGAAGTTACCCAACCAAAGCGTGAGTGCTGTAGAGTTCGACGCGAGGCGTGACCGTGAGCCACAGTAGGCACCTGGCACAGTGCTGGGGCACGGACGGATGGAAGTGAGCATGATACGCTAAAAGCTTTTGCCTTGCTAAACACAAAGTAGTGCTTTATGGTGTACGACAACACTTTCTCTAAACATATACAATTGCTCACGGCTAGCACACGTTATTGCAAATCTCAAACACGGTACTGAGGATGGTAACATCTGAGTGCAGGTGACTGCATTGAAATCTACTGACAGACCTCGGTGTGCCGCACTGTTCGACCACGAGGCGAATGACTTTACTGCTAGAAAGAATGCCTTGCACCTTATCGGTCACCGCACGATGAGTTATGATATGTTTATCGTGGTGCATCTTCAGAGGGGGTAAATTAGGCGTCAGGGTCTGAACAATACGATGTACATATGCATCCAACATCTGTTTTTATTATTCAGGCTACAACAACGCGATGACCCGTACATTCAATGAATCTCCATTCACTTACAGGAATAAATACTCTGACAAAGTCCTATATTTGTCGCTCTGAACATGCTGCCATCTGCGATCGACGTGATATGCAATAACGCGGTTCAGAATTTGCCTTTAAACTGGTTGAAAAGGCAGGTAGAAAGAGGTGCGGGTTTTTGTCTTCCTCTCACTTGGTGAATTGAGCGAGTTGCAATAGGGCCGGTAGCTTTGAGCAAGCAGCAACTACTTTATCCAAGGTGCATTGAATTACAGCCCTCAAAAAGCAATTCCCATGTTACCACCTGGTTCTCGTCGACCATTTGAACGCCTTGTATGCTACTAAACAAAGTTAGTGCGACACTTTATCCTAAACGAATTCTTTCGGTAAGCTATTTGTTTTTCTAGTAATTGTGAATTATTGAAACCAGAATGTTTCTCATATTTTGCAACGACCCTAACAGTCAAAAATAAGTGGAGTGAATTTCAAAACCAGAACATCACGTTCCTTGCTGGAAGTGTTTAAAGAAAATCGCTCATATTTATACACCAGTCCAAATGCGTGTATATCATAGTAGTCACCAAGTTGACTCTATCACAACTTGGTTCGTAAGAATGGTTTAAAAAAGATAAGAAAGTTTGTTTCCATGAGTCATATTATAATAGCGTGATACCTATTTTGTAGAATATTATTTTCATATTCAGCAGAAATAAGTATATTGACAGTAATATTGTATTTTATGCGTGATAACTGCAATTGTTGTGTTCTATGAAACAAGAGTATAAAACTTCTTAAAAGACAAAAAGTACGTTCAATTCGTAGCTAATCAGGAAATAAAAACTCAAAATATCTCATGGAATCTTTTATGGCAGTAGGGCAGTACGAGAGCGTTGAAATACGTACGAGGCTTCAAGTGACGCTTTGGGTCTGGTGGACCTGTTTAAAAAAAGATAGAGGTCATGAATGTCATGTTCTCGTGATTTCATAATTAAATAAAGTGCAAAATTTTTATTTCATATGAACAGTGTGCGCCTTGCGGTAATGTGGAGCATTTTCAGTTTCAGGACAACAAAATTTACCTTTTGAGTACTTGGCTCGAATATTTTAGTTACTTGACTCTGTCAGCCCTGCCAGAGATTCATTAGGAGAACAGAAACTTATCTTTTATTTTTGTTGTAAATTTTCAGCCAAGATGTCTACGACTGCCAATGGAGTGACATCACAGGTTTTGAAGTATCTTATGTGCTATTCACAGCTTCAGGTGCGTGCGAAACACATCCTGCCATTCCGCACCCAATCCTAGAGAACCGACAATTCTTGGGTAGCATTTTTATTGACATTGTAAAGTAATTCATTTATTTGAGCACTTAGAAACTTATTAATGCGCAATACAGCAAAGACTCACGTAGGTGTTGGATATACGCTTCATAAAAACAGAGAAAACATTCATTTTCTTCAGTTTAGGTTTGTTTAGAGCTTGTATTTTCATCGTCCGCTTTGCAATGATTTTTACTGTGATAGTAAACTTCTGCTGCCCAGTAGCAAACAGGCGCAACTGATGCATTTTTCTGTACTTCCGTTACATCTAAAAGTGATACATGTGGCTAACTTGTAGGTGAAAACAAAACATACCTCAGCGGATAAGAATGAAAATAGATAGATTTAATAAAAATTCTACATTCGTAAAGAAGTGCGCTCATGAGCATAAGTATATTCAGACAGGACGCGACAATTTTTGCCCACATGCTTGATCATAGCATCTTTTAAAAATTGTGAAATCTTCACGCAAGGACACTGGGGGCACTTATTTTTGGTATTGTGATTTTGGTGGAGAAGAGGCTGTTATGCCTCTCATTTTTCAAATTAGTTAAGAATAATGCTACGGTGACTCTTCTTTAAAATGAGTAAATGTGAAGAAATGAACTTTATAATAGAAAAAACAGAACCATGTTTGAAGAACGTTCATGCATTGTTCTTCAGCTAGCGTTATAATACAAGTACACAAAACAAAATTTTTATGGTTGTTTCTACGACAAATTGGAAGCATCATAAAAAAATACGTACCAGGCTTCAAAAGACGACTTGGGACCTTTGGTCCTATTGCGAATTCGGTAAAAAAACAGGCATATAAGCAATCATGGCAACGCTCACTTTGTAGAGTTTCTTTCGTAATGTCAGCACATCGGCTTAATAGAAGTTCGTTCCTCAAACTTTGTACGGTGATTATTGCAGCAGTTGAAAACATAATATTTCTCTTCTGAAAGAATTACGTAGGTGCTAGCGTGCACCCTATACATCTATGACGTCACGGCAAGCACTGATTTGGTGCAACCTAATTTGTCCCAGTGTATGCAGACACCTTCATTATTCATTGGTAGCAATAAATAGCTAGGTTTATTAAGGGCTACAGGGTCTCTTAGGAGAAACGACCAACATATAATCAGATGTCGCACAATAAAAGCAATCAAATCAAATCAGTAAGTAGTAGTTTTCTTTATATTTTATATACTTGAAGACACAATTCAAGTAAACTTACCGAGTTCCAACGTGTAAAAAAAAGCGGTATTCCAAGAGCGCAGAATGTTTGACCGCATGATGCTAAGTGACGGTAGATGACACATTCATATCGGAACAGCTTAACTGCGTAGCTTCTACACGCATCGACACTCTGGCGTTTGCTTGCGCACGGAAGCGTCTTTTGTCAAACCTTTCCCAGCAGTGCCAGAGAAAACAAGAGGCAATAACAATTTAACAGTATTACCAGCATAAACTAACTCGCGTTGCCACTGCCCTTGAAAGTGCTTGAAAGACAAATCTTACAGCTGTAATATTGGGGAAAAAAATCTCGTCGTAATTTCCTTGCTTTACAATATATGATTTACACTAAAAAAACGAAGGTTTGCATATTCTCAATTGTCACAGTCCAGTGGTGCGTGAACTTTATTGAACAATATATTGTAAACAATTTCTATAAGAGCATGTATTGCTGCCTCTTTTACTATCAAATATATCAAAGAAGAACAGAGGAAAAAATACGTACTTGGCATCCCTTTAACAGGCGTGTGATATGTTCCAGGTCCTAAAGACAAACAGTGTAAGATAGACGAATCAAAATATTTTTATAGCTTATAGAGCATAAGACACATTGTTATTTTTGCATTCGCCTTTATTATTTACTTCTAAGTTTGTCATTCTTGGTGAGAAATTAAAAGTGGAGAGAGTGAATCCAAAATTGACACATCATGCACCGTGCAATCTTCGTTTACCCGTGGTCATGAATGGTAAAAAAAATGTCACACCACTGCGATCACGAGAGCTCACCAGTGAGGTTTGTATTCCACAGCCACAATTCATGTCTTTCTTGGTATGGTTGCTTTTCAAATATGATCAACTGCAATTTTCTACAACATATAATGAATATGTAGTAACGTTTATCAGCTTTATTACAGTGTAAAATATTTATCCGGTGAAGAGTTGAACCTAAAAATAGATAAAGCTGCTGCCACTAGACATACTGTGTCTTATAAAAGGCTCCTTTTCCTTATCTGAGGGTGCGTTTTACGGACACTAAAACAGCTGTGCGGACTCGGTGGGTCTTGCGGACCTCACTTGAGAACCACTCTAGAAAATTGTGCAGCATCTTGGCACTTTCCAAACGGGGCAGCGTTGTGAGTGCTGACCAGTGTCCTCACATTCATTGCAGATGTTTTATTATTTTCTACCGGCGATCAGCACCTCTGTTAAGACAGGTCAGGGACTGTTCAGTATATAGCTGCGCACAATAGATTGATTCCAAGAAAAAGATACACCAATACTTATAGACAACTACTTACATCCAACTAACTTTAGCAATGAAAATCGCAGTAATGAATTGCTGGGTGCAATCAAGTGCATAGTTCAGCAAAGAACTTAATTAAATATAATACAACGAAGATGATTTAAGTTAGGCATTCTCAAGTACTTGCCTTTTTTAACAATTCTGTGTTCATTCTGCAGCGATTACCATCAGAGAATTCATTTTGCCTGTTCGAGAACTGATCCTTTTACTACATAATGTGAAGTGCCTGCAAAACCATCTTTGCGGTACCGTGTCATGCAACAACGTCGCTATCTCTCCTTTGTTTCAAAGGCAATAAAGCAACATCACTTGTATACCAGTTTCAGTAATACTAGTTTGTCGTAACATCGTATTTTCTGCCACAAATATGCAACAATCAGGCAAAATAACCTCAAGACCCAGGACTGCGGTCTTGAAGTTGCAGCATCGGCTGAAACCAAGGACAGGCCAGGTGGCTCAGTGTATCTGGGTTGAGTGAGGACGTCTTTCAATGCGAGTACAACTTATCAGACAGCTTGAACTGTCATTGTAACTCTTTTCTTACTACGAGCATAGCCCATTCACTTCGTTTTTGGCGAAACCTACCCGATTCACCAAATTAATAATTAGGTCATTGTTGAGGAATTTTAAGGACGATAGTCTTTCTTCGGGACCTTCGACGCCAAATTTGTGGTCTGCCTTTTTACCTTTCTGTCTGTCTGTCTGCACATTTTTCTGTTCATCCACGGTAACGATTTCCCTAAAGGCACTAAGCGATGCCTTAAGCGGCAAAGCCTATCCGCAGCACCTACCAATATTGGTCAAGTTTCAGCGTTCATACTTGTGCGATTGTCAATTAAAAAGTAATTATTGCGAATATCTGAGGCACCATAACAACACGTCGATGTTTTGTATGTGTAATTTTATACTACAGAAGGCACACAAGTAATTCTAAGGACCATAGCGTTATCACACTGCGATGACTGTGCAACGCGATGCTAAAAAAGGCAAGTGTTTCCAACGCTTTACTAACACGACGCGGTGGTGGCACCTGTCCATCGCTGCCCCGCCGCGGTGGTCTAGTGGCTAAGGTACTCGGCTGCTGAACCGCAAGTCGCGGGTTCTAATCCCGGCTGCGGCGGCTGCATTTCCGATGGAGGCGGAATTGTCGTAGGCCCGTGTGCTCAGATTCGGGTGCACGTTAAAGAACCCCAGGTGGTCAAAATTTCCGGAGCCCTGCACTACAGCGTCTCTCATAAACATATGGTAGTTTTGGGACGTTAAACCCCACAAATTACCCTGCCCATCGCTTTGCGTTCTACTCCTTATCGCCTCCAAGACAGGCACGCATCTTTCTCCGCGGGTGCTCACGCCTTCCTTTGTTTTCGAGCATAACTGCCAGATGGCGCCCGTGTTTAACGTGCCTTGAGGCGCTCGTTTGCCTTCGCTGCAGGGATGGAGACTCGCTAACGCAGCGCTTCCAGAATACAATGCACCAGTTTTCTCGCGCAGCACATCAAATAAACCTTTTGTTCGCTCCCTCCACACGCCAGACTATCGTCTTTTGACGAAATTTGCAATGAAACATGCTGATACGGTGCCAATTTTTTATGTGCTTAGAACTTTATAAGTCTGTGACGCCAATGTATTTGGAACAAAGCTCGGCGCATAGCCCTCTTATTGTGTCATTTATTTTGTGTCAGTCTATATACCTGAATTTTCAATGTACGTTCTTCTCTATGTAATGCACAGGGAGAAAAATAGCGGAATACGTACGAGGAACGGGTGCGGGTGGTGCTCCAGGTTTGAACTTCAGTTTAGCGTATATCGGATTACCTGTCACATGAACACAATATGTCAGAACCAAAACATAATGGGAATGGTCATAGAGAAAACTACATCCTAATTTTATTATCACAAGAACATACAAGCATTATGCGCATTCTCAGTCTTGCCATCATTGCCTAACAACATGACTCATTTCCTGGCTCTTGTTTTATATATCAGCAAAAGCTACGCATGGTTGTATAAGGTATGATGCAATGATTAAAGAAGAGTTTTTTTTTGTTTCCTATGAAGCCTTGGTGTTAATCTAGGTAGATAAATAGAAATAAAGTGCTCAGTGCCGTTTATTAAGCCAAATGAAGTACACACAATTTTTCCAGTTGTGGTTTATTGCATGGCTATATAAACAATCGTGGTTTATACTCTACTTTTAGTTTTCTGGTAAGTATATGCAAGCGTTAGCAATGATAGAGGATAGGATAAACGCTCGCAAATGTCAGAACGCGTGGATTTACGAGCCGTTTCTAACGCGATTCTGTTAAAGACCTTCGTTTTACAGATTATCTAGTGTCTTCGGCAGAGGTGATATTTTTGGTTTTGGGGCAAAGTGCTGCTTGTGGACCATCAGGGAGAACTCAAAGTAGCCCCGCTGCGGTGGTCTAGTGGCTAAGGTACTCGGCTGCTGACCCGCAGGGCGCGGGTTCGAATCCCGGCTGTGGCGGCTGCATTCCCGATGGAGGCGGAAATGTTGTAGGCCCATGTGCTCAGATTTGGGTGCACGTTAAAGAACCCCAGGTGGTCTAAATTTTCGGAGCCCTCCACTACGGCGTCTCTCATAACCATATAGTGGTTTTGGGACGTGAAACCCCACATATCAATCAAATCAAGAATTAAAAGTAGACGAGAAAGACGACGTAAGCTGAAAGACGTGCGCACTTTCACTTTTGTCGAGGCACAATTGACTTTGTGGCGTGCCTATAGAGAAGAGAGGTTAGATATTGTAAAGGTGGTAGGAACTCAGCCTGATGAAACTATGGCGTTCAACGCTTGTTGACGTCGTCTCTGAAAGAGGCGTTTGCGTTATGCGGTCTGTTTGCATTCTTTGGAGAAGTGGCGATGATTCGCCTTGGTTTTTCCGCTGTTTGAGTTAGGGAGGCACGCTGTGTGAGTTAGAAACCACGCTGCTTGAATTGGGAAGGCGTGCACATGAAGGCTCCCTAACACGGGTGTTCACTCAGACACACGTGGCGAGTGCATCGCTAGATACCCATTCCTGAGAGAACACATGTTGGTATATGCAATCTTCTACTTAGACGTTGGGGCTGCATCGAGACACCGGAAATACATTGTCACACGCATAGGCATTCTCCAATGCTACTGGGCTGCCGAGGCACTTGTGAAAGATTCTGTTTCTTGGCAATGCCTTTGGCTGTAGTAACTGAAAATATTAGTGCAGCGTGTTCGCCCCTTCTGCCGTGAGCAAACTCTACCCGTACTAACGCTGTGAAACCAGTGGCGTAAGGCATTGTTTGTAGTTTGCCACAACGAAGGAACAGTCAGCAATACTTGATGTTGGACTGCACGCTGAGGTTGAGATATGAGGTCTGCTACAAAAGTGTACAACCTTCGGCTGAAGAAACAACTAATAGAATAACTGGGGCGTTGGAAACCAGATCTTCCTCAGTATACTTTTTTTCTCGACTCCAAGCACTTCTCTTATGGGCGCTACAACTGTTGGTATAATTCCGACAGGCCTCTTTTAAAAGATAGTTTTCCTCAGTGGTGTCGGCCGCAATGTCCCCTCTTTTGTGAAATTGTGCTCCTTTTAATGGCGCCCTACCGTCGTTTTCTTGGGGCAAAGATACTCGGCTTCTAACCCGCAACTCGTGGGATTGAATCCAGGCTGTTGCAGCTGTAGTTTTGATGGAGGTGACAATGCTGTAGGCCCGTGTGCTCAGATTAGGGTGCGCGTTGAATTACTACAGGCGGTCAAAGTTTCCAGATCCCTCCACTACGGCGTCTTTATTATTTATATAGTGGTTTTGGGTCATTGAACCCAACATATCACTCAATCATCCTTTCAATGACCTCTTGATTCTTGGAAGCAGCCCTAGTCACAGGAAATAGTATCAAGGTAGTAAAAAGCTTGTTGAACTACAGAAATCTGTTTTTTCGTCTAAAAGAAGCAGCCCTAATTAAGTGAAAGGAATGTTCAGAAGCATTGTCGCGGTTGATGTGCCAATTTCCTGTTGACCGATACTCAGGTCTCCTGCACCGCAGCATCACGTAGGTGATGGAAAGCATGCCTGTAGTAATCTTCGGTGATTTTTAAACCTGTGGTGCGTACTTGTGGGGAACCACACCACGGAAATCAAACAACTGTTTCAGCATCACTTTAGCGTTGCTGCCCACTTGGTGGTGTTTCTTTGGTTTTATTGACATATATTTCGTCCACATTGACGACTGTGATTTTCTTTCTGGATCGTATCTATACACCTGAGACTCATCCCTAGTATTATGGTGTTCATGAAGTCGGGGTAGCGGTTCAAGAAGTCCGCAAATTCGTATGAGTTTGAGACTCCACGATATCTCATTTGCTCTACAGTGACAACCTTCAGCACAAGTGTTGCCGCAAGTCTTTTGATGCCCAAATCTTCGGTCATATGGCATCTGCAGAAAGAGAGGTGATGCCAACTTCTTAGGCAATTTTCAGATAGCTGCCGATGTGCAACAAAGCATTTCATTCGGCAACGATCTGGTAATATCGTTATATTCACAGCCGAACGGAACGTGTATCACCCTCTACCAATGTATGGCTGTCTTAAAGGCGATTGTACCCCTGCTGAATCTGCTTCCTGCTCGTAGCATCGTTTCTGAAAGCCGTCTGAATCTACTGAAAAGTTTCTACTAGGCTGCCACTCAGTTTCTCTCAACATTGATGCAGTATCACTGCTTCATCCATTCCTTCCTTTTCTTTTCAGTAGAAAAAAATTTGGCAGATACCACGCACACTCGGAATTGACGGTTTGCGAAGCATTCAGAGGAAACGTGACCGTGTTGTAGTTTTTTTATTGAGCGACAAGTTATAAAATGATCCTAATATAACCGCAAATGTTGCTCATACAGACATAAGAAGAACAGTTTTATATGTTTATATAACTAGTTCTTTGGGCTTTCGCAGCTATTTCACTGGGAAGTGAGTATTAGTAACGCCAGAAACGATAAGCTGATAATAAGCTCATGTGCTTGTGAGCATCATAATCTTGGACGGTTCTACTGAAATCAACTTCAGGGCGTGGCACCTAACTACAATCGATGATAACCCGGAATGAAGGCTGTATCATGGGAGTACATATGTAATGTTCGTAAAATTTGTTAGCCAGTTCTGCAACTACAATTGACGTTTCATGAACATTGGGCTCTATTTGAAAAGTAGTCACGAAGCTTGGCATGGCTCTGTAGTAGAATGCTTTATTGTCTCGCAAAATGCCGAGGTGAGACTCCTGCTGTCATCCTGATATAATTTTTTAAATGGTTTGAGTGAATGCTGCCGTTGTCAGCTTTTACTTGACGCTCACGGGTTAAAATCGTCCATATCTGTTTACACCGTTTCTGGGTAGATAATAAGTGTCAATCACCTGGGGCACATTGCCACCTACCAGTGGCGCAATACGTGCGCATCTCGCCGTTTCAGCGTAAATACTACGTGTCAATCTCTTGTGGCGCATTATCGGCATAACAGTGGAACATACCCGCCTATCTCACCGTTCTTGGGTAGATGCTAAGTGTCAATGACCTGTGGCACATAGCCGCATACCAGTGTGACAAGTCCGCCCGCGCGTATGGGCCACTGTCTGGCAGAAAGTGTTTGCTTAGGTACGTTACGGGAACAAGACATTATTCATGTCCTAACTAGCGCGTCTTATTCGTGAAAACATCATACCCTCCCATACTAATGTCAGTTTAGGCCAAGTTAGGGGCGTGATAACGAAACCACGTATACGTAAGCCGCTAGACACACTATTGCATAGATGGATACATAGATAGACGCCAAAAGTACTTGCAGTATGCGAAGAAATCTTTCAAATGTAAAACTAACGGAAGCACAGCACACTACCTTCGTTGAACGCTGCGTCTCAGTGACTGACGATGTCGGAATGTGCCAAAAAATTTGCTCGTGCGCATGAAGGCTCAGGATGGGCTCATGCTAGCGCGTTCGTTTCATATCCATGAGGTGTTTAAAAAACGGAAGAAAATATGATTGAATGTTTCACTTACAAACTACCTATTTTTCGGGAATCGCTTTTGTACCATATATATTATATTTTAATCATTGTTTAGCGCAGGCGTTTGCATTAGGAAGTTGTAGTGCATGCCAGTGCCTGGCGTACCCACTTCAAGAAATCACAAAGTAACACATAGTTGTAGATACTGATAATCGAATTTCAAGGGAGAAATTTAAACTGTTCGTGCTAGGCGCACACAGAGTGCGACCACTCTGTTACGCCAAAGTGGAACTACCTACGACAAGTACACGACTGAATTTGAATGAAGGTGCGCCATAGCCACACTAGTTCATTGAAACCAGCAAGCTATCTCACTTGTGTCAGCACATCGTCTTACTTTGGCGTAAAGTGTTTGTTGCTTGTTCGTACATTTGGGACTATGCACATGAAAGCCTCTATATCGACCTCTCATATGCCTGCAAAGCATGAACCTCGGAATAGCTACTTCTAGCAGGAAGGCGAAGTAGTGTTTTCCTTTTTTCAGCAGTTTAAGAGAGGAACAATTAGGCACCACTGATTGCCTGTAAAAACTACGCAATCTGCTGTCTCACTTCAAAATGACTACAGCTTTTTTACTGGATTCAGCTTCACCATGCCTTCTCATAATTGGGTCCAGGGCCGTTCCGGCGTCAGACATTGGAAAAGTCGTGCTTAGCGCTCTACGAACGCGATGACTTTCGACTTCTTCGTTCCAACTTTATGGTGAACACCATGAACGGCATCGAACTTTCACCTTTTCCGAAAAATACGTATGCCATAATTTATCTTGATGAAATAACTTTATGATCAAATAACTTTATTGATAAATTATCATGCGCTACAAATTTTCCTAAACAAGTAACTGCACTCAAGCAAATACTAAAAATATGATGCGGTCCTGATAGTTCATTTGCGTCCACGAGATTTTAGTTGTGGTGAAGTATTTCCGCTTTGACACGGAGAATATGTGCGATCCCTACAGAAGCCTGATGCTCATAAAAATTTATTACATTTCAGCGTCCTAAAAAGTAACACTAGGAATAGGTTAGCTGCTTTATTTCGAAAAAAAGTATTTACGATGTTCAACACGCTTAGGTTGTAATTTTCGGCCATGAACTTAATTCCTTGTCATGTGAAGCGAATATCTAACTTGTTGGTGCCTTAAATTTGTATGCAAATGCTTCCTGTAGTCATGATTAGGGTTAAGACATGCTAAAATAACTACGTACCATCTTTGCCTATTACTCCTTCAACGGGTGCCGGGCCTTGTAACAAGGACACGAGGCAAAGTATTCCCAGCAAGAAGATCATGTTGCCTGAATGCACCCACATCCTCATTTGTTACCTGAAAAGTGATCCCCTATAAGATTATACTCGCAAACTCTTACTCATATCCTCTCATAAATTATGTTTCACGAAAGCATCTTTTCGCATCATTACATATTGCACAATTCTGTAGGTAGTTTGGCATACTAGATGGAATGAAAGATTCATGCAACGGGGGGGGTTAGTGGAAAGGGTAAGCCGGATGATGCTGGACTGTCAGGGAGCTTAAGATAGCTCTACACTTTTGTGATATTTTGATTTCTGCCACCTAGACCAGTGTCCATATGTATCATTGTATCACGCATTTTAAAATGAAAGCATTAAATGTGTAAGACAAAGCACGGGAGACAAACAGATAGCTGGAAAAGTATACCGAATTACTGCTACTCAAATGGCCTCAAATTCTGAAAAAGCGATATTGAGGGACAATCGCCCTTGACATGATGGGGTCTTTCGGTAAAACTTTTGCAAAACGACCACAAAAAATTTTATGAATTACAGGTACAGCAGTACAAAACTGAAATTCTTTTTTTTATTTCTGGGTTGCTCATGCTCCGCTAAAACATTTTTAATTGCTAAAAGAACTGTTAAATTAAACTGCAGCACATCGGCGTTTGCAGTTGATTCAGTCCCTATTACAGTATACCTTGCACTGTTAGGACATTATAGGGGGAGGGTGGGGGCTACATAAGGCATCATTCGTAATAATCTTGGTGTTGCGCGCATCAATTATAAAAACTAATTCCTCTCACAGCAAAAATAACAGTATTTGATGCTGAAACTTAGACACTTGTCGACAACAAAAACAGTTTTTGTATCATTAGCATAGTTCGAATGAATCTGTCAAATTACTAACAAACATCCCTCGTGGATAAGTGCACATTCATTAGGCACATTATCATCTGTTCTACTGAGAACGTTGCTTTGTCTGTTATTCAGTAAATACTGGAGCTTCTCAAAGAGAATACTTGCTGGGCAGCATCGGCCATGCAATAAAAGAAGACTCATGAAATATACAGATTCTCCTACTCGTGAAGACGAGCGTAAATCCGTGCTAAAATGAATAATTACCGCCTTCAATCTCAGATAGCCCTGCAGCGTGATCCATGGTGATGCAGATATCAAAATACTTCCACCCTTATATATGCCTGTACTGACGGTTTTAAAACCGAAGTCTGTCCCCATCTTCGGTATCTTCTGCCATCTATCTCGGTCAATGCCGCGACAAACGTCTGAGGATTCCAGTATTTGTTAAGCTGGCGGGAATTAGATACGCGAAATAGAGCCTAATATTTTGGAACTGCAAACATCGAACACTGCCTTCTAAAAATCACGCCCTTTGTGTGTGAGAGTAGTTAAGGCCCGTGTCACAGAACGAGCGCTAAAAAAAGAGCGCGCCGCCAAATCCTTGCGACAACGGGCGGCAGAAACGCCGCGAGGTAAAAAGAAAAAAAGAGAAAGCAAACATCCAAGGCTCCCGGGCGCGCGCTCTCCCCTCAGAAGCACGGCATCGCAGACGAACCTCCTCACCCCACAGCGGCGGCCGGGCAAGCGCTAGAAATTTCCAGAACGAACGAGGCGGGGTCAGACCGAGTGACTCATGCGGCCGGAGAGGGCATTCCAACCGTCTCGCCCTCTTCCCAGCTTTCGCTGCGTATCGCGCCGACGAAAGGACGAGAAATTTCTGGAAGGTGGCGCGGAAGGTATTTAATCGGGCAGCCGAGACGACAGAACAGGAGGAGACGGAAGTTAACGCCGGAGCGCGTAGGAATTCCGCCGTGGAGTCGGCGAAGGTTCTGCCCGTAGTGACAGAACAGGAGGAGACGGAAGTGAGCGCCAGAGCGCGTAGGAATTCCGCCGTGTAGTCGGCGAGTTTTTTTGGTCCGTAGGGACGGCTCGAGCTACAGGCGAGAGCGTGGGTTTACCGCTATCGAGCGAAGACGCGGGCAACAGCTGCGTGTGTGAAGCCGACGGATTTCCGGCGAAGAAGTTTGAAGCTTGGAGAGTGGCCTATTGAAGACGGGAGTTTTCCTGGAAGAGAAACTCCGGCGAGGTTTCCTGGAAGAGAAACTTCAGAGGGCTGCGGAACGACAACAACGCTGGACTTTGAGTGAGTGATTCTCGGAAGAGTATCATCTAGACTCTGGTTCCAAGAACTTTGGACTGAATAGGTTTTCTATCTCTTTAGTCTTTAAGTGTCTTGGTTGTTCAATGCATGTGACTGCATTGTAGTGTGTATTGTTGTCCGTGTCCGTTGTATTAAGTGTGGCTGATTGTGTTGTGTAGTACGTTGATTGATTGGTTTGATTGGTGTCATATTGTATGCAACTATTGTGGAGTGTGCATTCTTATGTATTGTTTTCGATCTGCCATTATTGAGAATATAATTTGTTTGTTTATCAACTCTCGGCTCTGACTTGTTCTTTGGGCCACGACCGGCGTCTGCTGGCGCACCAAAAAAGGACCACTTCAAAATTGTCCACGCTTTCGTGGTGCGGTTCGGGGGGCCGATACTTCGGCTCTTGGAATTAGCCCGGCGATTGCCTCCCTAATAAACGGGACAGGTGTGACAATTAATCTGGCGTCCGCGAAACAGGACCTTTTGGTGCACAGTGTGTCCAAAGTAGTAAGAAAGAGCCTCGAGTTGGTGATACTGCTATCGGAACGATTTTGGGTGTTGTTCAGTGTTCTCGTTAACGAGTGCAGGGGAGTGTTCCGATAGACCGATTTAGGCAGATACTTTTTGCACGCGGCAAGGTTTTATTTGCGAGAGTTGCGAGCCACAATGGATCTCGAAAAGTTAGTTGCGCTTGGTGAGAAGATGGGTCTTTCCGGCGCCGAACTACGGAAATGGGTAAGCCAGAAGGAGAAAGAGGCGGTGGAGAGAGAGAAGTTGGCAGCCGAAAGGGCGAGAGAAGAAAGAAAAGCGAGGGAGCGCCAGCTGAAAGAAGAAAGAGAGGAAAGGGAGCGGCAGCGGCAGCACGAGATGGAACTCGAGCGGCTCCGTTTGCAACAGCGAAGCGAAACTCCCGTCCAAGCTAGAGTTGAAAGCAGCGAACGGGAAGATCACGGCTTCCGCTTGAACCCAAGCAAGCTGCTCGTAGCGTTTGATGAAAGGAAGGACGACCCAGACGCGTACCTCCACAGATTTGAGACGATTGCGAGGAGCCAGAATTGGCCGGAACAGCAATGGGCAACTGCTTTGAGTACTTGCTTGAGTGGTGAAGCGCTCAGTGTGTACGGTAGGCTGACGCCGACCGATGCAGCCAACTACGCAAAGGTGAAAGCGGCTTTGTTGAAGCGATTTAGATTCACTGTGGAAGGATTCCGGGACAGATTTCGGACAGGAAAGCCAGCTGATGGTGAGACAGCTACGTAGTATGCTGCCCGATTTTGCCACTATTTCGACAGATGGATTGAACTTTCAGGGACAGCACAGGAGTACGAAGAGCTTAGAGAGCTGCTAATTAAAGAACAATTTCGTACTAGTTGCCACCCAAGCCTGTCGCTGTATTTGAAAGAGAGGAAGGCGGAGTCATTTGAAGGAATGCTTGAATTGGCTGATCAATTCTTAGAAGCGCAAGGAGGAACTAATTTGGCCAAGGTCAAGAAGGATTGTCCCGATGATTCGAAGAAATTGGCTCCTGAAGAAAAGAAGCGTGCATCAGAGAGCATGCAGCGATGTTTTCTGTGTAACCGAGTGGGTCATCGCGCGAAAAACTGTCGAACGATCTTTACGAGCCCTACGGTAGTGAAATGTTTTAAGTGTGGTCAGACTGGGCACAAAGCAGATGCATGTCGAAACGGAGCGAGTCAAACTCACCAGGTATCCTGTGTGCAAGTGCCACCGAAATCCGATAATAATGCCGTCACCGACGGATTCGTAGAATTGAAAAATGGGGGGAAAATTCCTATTGTCGGTGCTGTAATGTCAAAACAGCCAACCGGTGTTACGAAAGGAATGCCAGCGCGGCCTGGAAAAGTTGCGGGCAAAAAAGTTACGGTGTTAAGAGATACCGGCAGCTCCACTGTTATCGTGCGGAGAGATTTGGTACGGGAAAGGGAGTTAACAGGCAAAACGAAACCGGTTTGCTTGATTGACCGTACAGTTCGGATGCTTCCCGAAGCAGAGATTGAGGTAGAAACCCCGTACTTCAGCGGGAAAGTAACCGCTCTGTGTATGAAGGCCCCTCTTTACGACCTTGTCATCGGAAACATCGATGGGGCGCGAGGGCCGAATGATCCCGAATGTTTGGGAGAAGACCCGAAGATAGAGCCCTCGCCAACACAGCGGCCGCGAGATACAAGGGAGGAGCATCCCGTGTCGGATCTCACTAGAGCCCAATGTGAAGCTGCGGCGCAAGAGACAGCGAAGGAGAAGACGATCGGGTCGAATAAGTTCACGGGCCGAGCAACCGGACTTACGTCGGCACGACCTCAACCGACCGACAGTGGAAAGGAGACGGGGTTGGCCAGCCGGGCAAAATGTAGAGGCATTATCAAGCGGGTAAATAAACAGACAGGACCCGTCGAATGTAATGACGCGTTAACGGTGTCGGAAGTGACAACGATGGCTGAGACGCCGCCTCAGATATCGTCGTTGGAAAGGGCTCGCCGAAAGGGAACGTGGAAAAACAAGAAGAAATCGAGCGAGCACCGCAAGAAAGGGCGCAAGCGCCGCGCAAGGTACACAGGATAAGTGCTGAAGTCGAATCAGATTGTGTTTGGCAGGGCTGAGTGACATATGTTGTGTTAATGTTCTTGTTATCCTGTGTCTCAAGTGGATGTCGAGCGAGTCAGTGTTCTGTGCAATGATGTGATGTATAGTGTTGTATAAATGTTGTATAGACAGAACTTTGTACGTTTGTATTGTTTGGAATGTGTGGTGGAGTGTTGTACTCATGTGCCTGTGGTTATATTTCATGTGTTGTGGAATTGAACTACAATGTAAGATTGTATTGAGTGATATATTGTGAATGTGACGTGTCACGAGCGACGGATTGTGTTACACTCTGTGAGAATGTGTGGTGACTGTTCGCGCTCGTTTGTGAGGTTTTGAATATTATGAGATAATATTCTTAAAGTGGGGGGCAGTGTCACAGAACGAGCGCTAAAAAAAAAAGCGCGCCGCCAAATCCTTGCGACAACGGGCGGCAGAAACGCCGCGAGGTAAAAAGAAAAAAAAAGAAAGCAAACATCCAAGGCTCCCGGGCGCGCGCTCTCCCCTCAGAAGCACGGCATCGCAGACGAACCTCCTCACCCCACAGCGGCGGCCGGGCAAGCGCTAGAAATTTCCAGAACGAACGAGGCGGGGTCAGACCGAGTGACTCATGCGGCCGGAGAGGGCATTCCAACCGTCTCGCCCTCTTCCCAGCTTTCGCTGCGTATCGCGCCGACGAAAGGACGAGAAATTTCTGGAAGGTGGCGCGGAAGGTATTTAATCGGGCAGCCGAGACGACAGAACAGGAGGAGACGGAAGTTAACGCCGGAGCGCGTAGGAATTCCGCCGTGGAGTCGGCGAAGGTTCTGCCCGTAGTGACAGAACAGGAGGAGACGGAAGTGAGCGCCAGAGCGCGTGGGAATTCCGCCGTGTAGTCGGCGAGTTTTTTTGGTCCGTAGGGACGGCTCGAGCTACAGGCGAGAGCGTGGGTTTACCGCTATCGAGCGAAGACGCGGGCAACAGCTGCGTGTGTGAAGCCGACGGATTTCCGGCGAAGAAGTTTGAAGCTTGGAGAGTGGCCTATTGAAGACGGGAGTTTTCCTGGAAGAGAAACTCCGGCGAGGTTTCCTGGAAGAGAAACTTCAGAGGGCTGCGGAACGACAACAACGCTGGACTTTGAGTGAGTGATTCTCGGAAGAGTATCATCTAGACTCTGGTTCCAAGAACTTTGGACTGAATAGGTTTTCTATCTCTTTAGTCTTTAAGTGTCTTGGTTGTTCAATGCATGTGACTGCATTGTAGTGTGTATTGTTGTCCGTGTCCGTTGTATTAAGTGTGGCTGATTGTGTTGTGTAGTACGTTGATTGATTGGTTTGATTGGTGTCATATTGTATGCAACTATTGTGGAGTGTGCATTCTTATGTATTGTTTTCGATCTGCCATTATTGAGAATATAATTTGTTTGTTTATCAACTCTCGGCTCTGACTTGTTCTTTGGGCCACGACCGGCGTCTGCTGGCGCACCAAAAAAGGACCACTTCAAAATTGTCCACGCTTTCGTGGTGCGGTTCGGGGGGCCGATACTTCGGCTCTTGGAATTAGCCCGGCGATTGCCTCCCTAATAAACGGGACAGGTGTGACAGCCCGTGAAGTCACTTTAATCATTTAAACTGAAACTGGTCAAAGTTGGACTAACTGCAGTCGTTGAACCTACGGACAAACAGTTCGTCAAACAGGCAGTAAATTCGGGACCGAGCATATCGTGCGCGAACGCCAGGCAATGAAGCGACTGACGGGAAGGGTAACTGCGCAGCGATTGCCATGTGCCGTGTTCCACAGCTCGGCCTGTCGTCTATCTCGATAATCAGTTTTATAGGCTTTACGCCAGAGCGAAAGCGAAGCACTATGAAACGAATAGAGCCCCGCCGCGGTGTTCTAGTGGCTAAGGTACTCGGCTGCTGACCCGCAGGGCGCGGGTTCGAATCCCGGCTGCGGCGGCTGCATTTCCGATGGAGGCGGAAATGTTGTAGGCCCGTGTGCTCAGATTTGGGTGCACGTTAAAGAACCCCAGGTGGTCTAAATTTCCGGTGCCCTCCACTACGGCGTCTCTCATAGTCATATAGTGGTTTTGGGACGTTAAACCCCCCATATCAATCAATGAAACGAATAGAAATTGCTATGAGACGCAAGTTGAACGCGCTTCGGTGCTCACAGCAACCGAACGATCACCCTCGCATTTTAACTACATCGTGTTGCTGACACGAATGGGCCGAAATGAAGTGAAAGCCTCCGAGCATGAACACTTGGGATAACTCGCTTCAATATTCTGAATTATTGAGAACGAAGAACACTGAACACTCTATCAAAACTAAGCTGTTTGTCAGCGGTCACGTTTCGGCACTGTGAGTGGCTACAACTTCAAAGTGATAACTAGAAAATGTCGGCTTCGTACGTCGTCGACATGAAGCTGACCAGTGGTTCGAGTGCATTGCCTGCACACGTGAAGCAATATTGCACACATTTTTTTTTCGCAGAAAACAATCTCTGCTGTGTAAAAGTACAAGTAAAAATGTTCCTTTTTCTCTATGCGCCAATTGATGTCAAACACCAACGATGAAAGTAGGTAGGGATACGAATCATCGTGCTGCTGACGGTGCACAGCGAGCGACTTACCAGCACTATGAAAGAACCGCGCCTGCGAGCGGTCTCTGTGTGCATATATCTAAGTCACTGCGCAATACGCAAGGAACAGCTACATTCATGCGCATCTGTATACCTATTTTTGTTTGTGTGTAATGAAATGGTGACTACAATTCCACAAGACACGGAATTTGTGATCGGCAGTAGTCGTTTAGCCGTGCTTCTCGTTAGTTTAACGACTCTGTCAGCAAGAAGCCGGTGGAGTGGCATTGGCGGCATGCCAAAGTGCTTCGCCGAACTCGCTGCATAAGCGACGCTGCTGTGCTCGTGTTTGCGGACTCTTGCATCAGCGCTGATAACGCTGGTTCGGCCGACACGATCGAGTGCAAGCTGATAATTCATAATCATTGACTGAAGGATTGTGGCAGATTAGATACCTTAACTTGAAAAGATATGCGGGCATCGACGCTACGACTAAACCCATGTAGGTTTTCACGCACTATGCTCTCTATGATTATTGTTTCATTAGGCACAGTAGAAGTCTCCCAGTGACCCTACATGAAATGTTAATATACTCTGCCTATATATACCCTATGGATAGTTTTCTGCAGTGTAGCGTCATCATTGGGTGTTTGCGTTTTTTTTTCCTTGAAATAGTAGTTTGTATACATATGTGTATTGCGTCACCCATATACTGCATTCTTCTAGGCTGGTAGAGTAAGAATTACTGTCAAATATACCCGACAAGTGAAGGGTCGCATTTTTTGGCATTTGTCTAGACAATTCAACTGGTAGTATCATTAGGCCTTTCATTCGGACAAATTATTTAACCAAGTGGAGGAACTGAACACAGGAAAGTGAGCGCTCATGTTGACGGCCCCTGAAGCAAAAAAAATACATGCATGCAATGGGGAGCTTCAGGCTCTACTGTCTTGTATTCTGCCTGAATGATGCAAAACAGCGGACATTTCTAATAATGGCTGTTGCGCAGGTGACATTATAGAGAACGTGTTAGGTTGCGAACTGGGGAAACATAAAAGGCAAATTTAATTTTTCCGGCACACAAGCTTCAGCATATATAGTTGTACAGGTGGTTACGTAATGCCGAAAACTTTTTTACATGTTGACTTCTGAAGTACTCGTCAAGATAATGCACAATATGTTCAATACGTCATCAACTTACTGCCTAATGAACAAGATGATTGCACTTGTTTCTTAACTTAGCAAGTGGGTTTCCTATAGTAAGGTAAAATCTAATAACAATAACATTAACAAAGCACACGTTTTTATAAATTGATGCATCAATGCTATAAAGTTATTTTGACCCAAAGATTCCATCATACCTTGTAGTTTGCTGAACTTCTCCCGCATGCTTAGTTTGTTTTGAATCAGCTCAACACGTTGCCTAACAGCATAGTAAAAGCAGATATGTGGACTGAGCTCGCGCTGTTGGAGAGTCAAACACTAAGCATATTTGATAATCTATCCTGTTAAATTCACAAAAGTCAACAAAACTTCCAACATTCTTGCAAAATAAAAAAGTAAATTACCAGTTCTCAGCTCAGGACAGCATAAAAGAAAGGTATTCGAAGTTGGTAGAAACTTCAATAATAACTCGGGCCTTTTCCACAGGGTGGTAATATATACTAAATTTTGCGGGCGTGGCAGTCAAATCACAATGACGGGTAATCGGATGCATGGATACGAGAAATTATTTTTGGAGCACCTCAATACAAAGTGTAATAATATTCACTTCTGGTAGAGGTTGGTTGTATTTGAGATAGCCTGGTGACTGATAGCTATGCTTGCAGCGTCAGTGACGCAATTATGATGTACTGCCTCACGCTGAGAGCATTCTTGTAGTGTGTGCTTTCTCTCCGCAAGGAAATGAATTGTCGCATGATAGAAGTGAAGAAAAAGAGACAACCATTCGGAAGCTTACTTTTACATGTATTTCAGCTGCTTGACATTTTATACTTCGATGCTGACTTTTTATTGGCCTTTAATATGTCCTTCACCTTTGATATTGTTGCTTAATTGGCCAGGGTGATTCAGGGTGATATCAGGGTGATTTTCCAGCAACACTGTGTGTATGAAAGATATCTTGAATGCACGCTTTTTTCATATCCTTTATTTATAAATTGAATATAATTTAGGTCGCATGAAACGACGATGAATGAAGCTACCTCATTGTAGCCCTGCTTTCACAAAAGTCATCCATCTTTGGCCCACAGCATATTAGTCAAATATATACATATTATACAGCCAAGAAGACCCGTCGATTGAAGGTGCTGCTAGATGCACAACCTAATTTAGCCAACCTAGCAAGCTTACACTGGCGATGTCAGTTTCTCCTAATGCTCTCACATTTGTGTTACTAATCTTTGTTTTTGGCGCTCCAGCGTATGTATTTATTTGTCTATGAATTGCGGCATATACCCACCAACCGTGGCCAATATTATGCGGATATGTGTCAAGGTGGCAGGAGGAAGGCGTTTTACAACGTATGCGACAGAATTCTCAAGTTATTAGTTTAATTATCAGCTAGGCTCCTTCATCAAACCTTCATACCACCCCATACTAAGTTTGTAGATAGATAGACAGATATGCTGAATATGCTGCAGTTTTTTAAGAAGGACTTCACATTCACTATTACTGTATAGCAGCTGTCGATATAGTGGGGCCAAAAATGCACGAGTTCTTCGCCACCCTTCCTGAACGGTTTCTTAACACCCCTTTGCTTATTTTGTTGCGACTTTCAATGTACTTTCCAATGTTGCAATCTCGAATGTAAAGAACACTTTTTCGATACTAAATGCACCTGATTACATTTCTAATCAAAAAAAGAAGCCATATATACAGATTCTACATTATTACTAAGTCTCCATTTTTACTTTCTGCCTCTACCGCCTTTTATATGCCTTTCGGCCCCTGCCACGAATAATTAATCAAACTTATCCTTCGTCTTATAAGGTATCAGTCTCCAGAGGTGTTCTAAAAAATCTTTTATGCACTTCGCTTAAGCTCCTAATAAATAGAATTTGTGTCCGGGTGCAACAATGCCACAGTAGCCATAGTCTTGATTAACTGCTTAGGCTTTGAAACATGCTGGTGTGTTCTAGAAAAATGATCTTTAGCCACGACTTAAAAAAGGACTGCTGTTCGTTTTATATAATAACGGTAAATAAAATATGTTAGTAACTGAACAATCAACAGAATAACATCGTTTCAATTTTAAATCTGATGCTGAAACCAACCACCACCTTCCCGTGACTGGTAAAATTGGTATGTTGTACATAAAAATATTTAAACTAGTGCTGGAAGCAGCGTCATGGATGAAAAACGATTGTATTGAAACTACTGTCTAAGAAGTATTCGGTATCAATCTTTACCATAATGACACCAAGCCTGGCTATATAGCTAACTTTAGAACATATATTTGACACAATGATATGAGCGATGAATATCTAAGTCTGTATCTACGAAGTCATCTGAAATGGTGCGCATTTGACATAATGAACTTCAATGGGAGTTGTTCGGTCACCGTCAACGTCTGCATTGTGCTCAGCACCCCATTGCTTCACACGTGTATCGTAGCACATAGAGCAACACGTCGTTGAATGATGTGTGCTCTGTCACGTCAGCAGGCCTGAACACTTCTGGAAATGCCAGTTAGCAATACGTGTAATAAGTGCCTCTCTGTGCAACCTATACAAGCTTTCAACAAATATCTGTGCGGGCAACATTTGTATATATGCATTTGATAAAGTTTCGTTAAAGCAATAAACACAGTCCCTTTTACTCCCAATGCGTTGCATAAAAACAATCCCCATAATACGAGACCCTTGCCGCCGAATTTTGTTGTATTTAGAGACCAAAGTAAATCAAGTTACGGAAATAGAGGGATGTTCTGTGAATATCACGTTGTTAATTGAAATAAAGGTGGAGGAGTGTGCAAAGGCACCATAGGATCACGTGTTCAAGACGTTTTTATATTGATTCTACTGCTGGGCGAGTTGGTTCATAGCTGTGAAGGAAACGGTAGCAGGAGAACGAAGACGAAGGAAGAAAAATTGACAAAGAAGTTGGGCGAAGGCTTGAATTTTAGCGTTTGCTCTAGATAATTACATTATATAAATGCGTTGAAATTTGGCTATAATCTTTTCAAAAGCTTTTTGATAATCTCTTTACGACAGTCTCATATATCTGCTGAAAAACATATTTACTTGATTCATTATTACGCACAATTTAACATCCCGAAACCACTACTATGAAAAACGCCGTAGTAGAGCGATCTGAAAATGTCGCCGCCGTGAAGTTCTTTACCATGCGAAAAAAACATTTTACCTGTAGCGTTTGTTCATTGTAGTACGATTAATCATCATTTCTTATTTTCATATCTCCAAACACTTTCAAATAGTCGATAAAATATCCATCTACTCATTTTTGGCCAGTCCCCCAGAGTGGGTGCACGCTCATACGCTTGAAGGATAAATAAACAAGCAAAAATGGGATAAGGGTTTATTATATCAAACCTTTTATTGTTTGAAGCCAGTTATTTGGGGGCGGAATGCGGTGCTGTTCTGTCCACGTTACATGAATTCATTCAGGCAACCCGAATGACACGTTGCTTGTTATAACGTCAGATACATACAATTGTTTTCTCTCTTCTCTTTCCGAATTTTATTCCTGGCTTTTTTATGCCTTCTACTTTTTTCGCTGTTTTGAGCACGTTATGGCGCGTTCTCCGGTGATCTCTCTCTCTCTCTCTTTCTTTTCGGAAAGCATTGTACTTCAAATTCTTCAGAAGGTACTGTGTAGCCCATCCCTCTTGTGAGTATGAAAAATAACTTTTTTAAATCAATGTGCTATTTAGCTGATAAATTTGTATGACAGGCAATGACACATTGTTCTTAGTTTTCCTATTTTAATGTAACTTTGCGCACGGGTGAGGTTTCAGAAGCTAAGCATCAGTTTACTAGGTGTCATTTGCGAGTGTAAGTTTGTACGTGCCCTTTTGTCTTTCTTCTTCCTTATGCGACTACATATTTTTCCAGCAATTATGATGTTTATGAAGGATATATATGAGTCATGAAATAAATCAAGGGTGCGTGGTCTGACGTTAAGGAACACCGAAATTCAAGGAACTGACCATCGTAGCAGGCTGCAAGTGAAACCATTATTTGAAGTGTGAAAAAATAAAAACTGTGAAATTGGATAGATGCTACCTCCTTGTTAAGTAATTATATTAAGTAATACTTTTGGCTGTCAAGCTTGTCGCATCAGTGATGCGGAAAATAATTGGTGAAATTCCCGAGACACAATTCGTACATTCCTGCTGAAACTGTGGCACCTGCGTAACTTTAGGTTAGCGTGCAGCGAATAGTTTTTTCAGCATGGGTGAAAAATTAATAATGCAACAATAAAAGATTAAGAATATTTGCAAGATATACTTAAAGTAAAGAGCAATTTGTATGTACACATGCTCAAAGCCTATTTCCTAACACCGTAATAGAAGTCTTGATTAATGTAGCGAATTATTGGCCGGGATGAAAACGTATTGTGTCATGAATAATGTACCTATCTAGTAAGCAAACATATTCAATAAAATTTCAACAAATAAAGAAAGGTCCAAGATTTTAGTGTCTTGGTGAAATGCATGTATTGTTCTCATCCGTAACATACAAAATAATTAGCGAAAATTTAAAGGCTAGAATGAACGCAATACAAAAGAATAATATCATGTTGTACTGAAAATCTAAGCCTATATCCTATTGAAAACGAAGAACACGTTCTTGATGTGGTATCAAGGGCAATGCTGCATTACATCATGTTAGAAAACTTTCTTTTAGAATCAGTACTCTGCATGTTTACTCAATTAACCTCTAAAGTTCTTTTTACTATATATATATATATATATATATATATATATATATATATATATATATATATATATATATATACGTATATATATATAGCTAAAAAGAGATATGTTTAAGAAAATAAATTTTTAGACGTGCTGATCTAAATGGGCCCTCCACTTATTCTTCAGCGCGCGGCGTTAGCCACAGCGCCACAAAAAAGCACGCCCACCGTCGTAGTAGTAGCGAGCTATTCATGTACACCATTTAAAGCTGGTGGTCGGAGTGGGCGAATTCCCGTCATACACGCACGCTCAGGAGTGGGCGAATTCCCGTCATACACGCACGCCATCTTGCTTGTTGCTGAAGGTACCAAGTTAGTTTTGTGCAAAAGAGTCTTTTCATCAGCTTAGATGCGCATGAAGTTAGCGATATCGGTCGATATGATGTGAGGCTCGCTGTATCTCAAATTGTGAATGCAGCTCTCAAAATGTGAACAGCGTATCCATTGTATGGAATATTATAGGTGGCAGAGGTATGGCCCTTCCTGCTGATCTGCATGATATTTATACGTCTGCGACATCTTCTGCAAGCGTTTGCGAATATTTACCTTGCTTCAGAGTGAGGGCTTTAAATGGTCTGTGAGAACGGATCTTTCTAGAAAGACTATTTATGGCTATTCACATTTTTTCAAGGGTGTAAACGGCAATAAGCTTTCCCAGAAAGTCGCCCATTGAATTCTGTGTAGTTTTTGTGTGTGTGGTGACAAATACCACCATTTATCTGGTCATAAGCAATTTTCGCCGATAAGCTTCTTTTTTTGCCCGTCAGCTTACGCTCCACTCTTCTACGTGCTGCGCATTGATTTTATAGCTTCCTGTATGCAGCTGAGCAGAGAAATTATCGGGAAATTTAAGTAGCGATGTAGCCGCTCGCTTCCTTCGTAGCATTTCTGCAAACAGCTCACCAGAGCATTCCTCCAGTGTTTTTCTGTATGTTCCCCAATGGGTCACAATGCAGAAATGTCGACCAGTTGTCCCAAATCCTAAAATATTGGTGCGTATGGGGTAAAGATCGCTGAACATTCTGTCGTGGATTGTTGCCAAAGATGTCAGAACGTCCCCAGAGTGTAGTACAAGGTCTATCACTCCATTAATCTGGTGGCCCTAAAAAACGTTGGTTTGCTATCATTCGCCACACATAGGTCAGCAGCGTCCGCTGGTGCTAAAAATTTCTTGCCTCTGGATTCAGCGCTCTTATCTCCCCAGAGCGGGTGATGTGCGTTAAAGTCACCCAAGATTACTTTAGGAGCGGCACACCGAGTGTAAATGTCCTTTAAGAGAGTCTCCATGGAGACCTTCTTGCGTGGACCTATGTAAACCAATATTACAGTCAGTTTTCGGTTTCCTATGCTCAATTGCAGCACAGCTACTTCCTGTGAGTTGGAACAGAGGTCTTGCACTGTTAATGCGACGTGAGCCCTTCCAGCTTTATGTATATCATGGTGCTTCCGTTTGCAAAGAATGGTATGTCGTTTTACAATGTCAGCTATATTCTGTGGACGTCCTTCCATTTGGGAGGCCGGCTTCTGAGAGGGCTAAAACCGGCATTGGAGTGTCTCGCAAGAATAAGCCAAGTTCACACAGACGCAGCAGAAGACCGGCACAGTTCCGCTGCAATTTAAAGGACACTTTGGTGGGACGGAATGCGCCAGGCAGGCGAGATATCGCCAATGTTCTACTTTGTATACGTGAAAGCAGAGAACAGTATCCCTGACTCGAGAGCCAGTACTGCTTCCGACATACCCTTCCGACATAATGGGTGGTTAGCAAAACTTCAGAAACAATTGTGGCAATGTGAATATAAAGCTGACGAATAAGGAAGCGAAGAAATTTTGAGACCTAGGCAGCACGCATTCTATGCTGCGATTGCAGCCTTATTATAAGGGCTGAATAATTGTCCCATACACCGTTGCTAGAGTCATAACTTCACACACCACGTTTATGTCGTGAACTTAAGTTTCGTGAAAAAAAACGCAGGACCAGAAAATTTTTTAATCTCATGAATTTTTGTTTCTTTGGAACATATATTCGGATATTTGGCTACAGAAGCAGTTGCGTTGAGCAGCCCCGAAAATCCGCTGCGCGATAATTAGGGCAATCTGCGCTGGCTAGGACCAATATTTCTTTTCTTCCCTCCTCCATCTTTGTGCTAAGCGAATTTCTGACGGGGGAAGAAGCCAAGAAAGACTAAATTAAGGTCACTTTTTTAATTCATTCATTATTAATTTAGAAGAAAGCATAAACAGTGCCGCGTCCACGCGCTCTGCTGTTCGCATTTCTTTTCAAGCGAATGTAGAAGAGATGGCAATGGAAACAGCTCCTTTTGTCATACATAATACAATTGAGGGACTTTTCATCATCAAGGTCATAACGCGATAAAAAAACTGCACCTTGTTCACTTTTCCTTCAAACACGCTGTAGTTGCAAATAAGACAGGGAAACCTGGTTTTAGAACGCTATCATTAGTTTTCATTATGCGACCTTATTCTGTGCACACTGTTTCATTACTTTGGTCTTAACGCTACAAAAAGACAGTTGGACAAACGAACTTGAAAACGCGCATGATCAATTACCTGGTTACAGCTACCACCACTGCCAGTACCACGAAATGGGACTGCGTGGTGTCGCGATCGACGCGCCCCGTGTACAGCGGGCTGAAAGACCACGAGAAATCGCCTACTAACTCGCAGCAGCGCGATGGCCACCCCGAGGATCTTCCCGTTCACCATCACCAGGCCGCTATACTTGTCGCCTCGCCGGCGGTCGTACCTTGGCCCACCCAGGGGTCGGTCTCCTAGCTCGTACGAGGAAAAGTTGTTGTTTCTTTGTTAGTGTGCTTTATTGCTTTGTCCCTATTTATTATTTTATTTTCTTACTTTATTATTGTAATTTAGATTGTTGATGCATTTTCGTCCCCATGTTCTGTTCTAAGCTTGAGAACGATGTTATTCAGAGGGGGAGGGGGGGCAAAATCATGGGCGTTTTTATTTTCACTTTCGCTTGATTCGGCGTTTGCCCACAAAGCATAGGCTAGGAGTCTTTAGCGCAAACACTGAAGATTATTTGATAGCCTACGCGACGACCAGAGCTGAAGCTATAGAATATTCGACAGCGCATGTATAATTGCTGAGGCACTTCACCACTTGTCAGTTAATTGATGGCCGACGATTTGTCCGCCGCTATCAGTGCCAGTGTCTTATTCTAGTCTGAGTGTACTCCTACGTGCCCAGAAGCTCGGCCCAATAAACAGTTTAAGTGGAACATACAGTCTACTCCCTTCGTTCGCATCACTACACCGAGGCAATGTGCATAAACACCATGTTAGTCTGCTCGACTATTCTCATGATTTAAAGCGCACTTTACTTTAACGAATAATCCAACGCCTGCATAAAATCAGGGGGTTCATACAGCGTTTCTCACAAAGCACTTTCTCAGAATACTTTCTCAGAAAGCACTACTAACACTCAAACGTGTAAATATAGGGCGCTGACAAGTGTTGCAGATTCTGCTCCTTCATTTCATTTTTATTCCGTTCCGAGGAATTAGAACTTGCCACAGCTCCGTTGCTTGAATTTCTCAGATTAAAAAAATAAACAGCCAAATCTCACTCTGGGAAAAACCGGAGAGTTCGATTCGAATTCTGTGATTCCTCAACGTAAGAAAGACAATTTGATACTTCTATTAAGTTAACTAGGAACGTCTCAACGAGCCGATGTCATCCGGTAACTACAAAAGTACGCAAAAACACGTAATCAATGTCGAGCGACAGAGCTACGTGGCATATCTAAACGCGTTAAAGGATTGAACAAGGCTTTTCTTCGTAGCGAATCGTCACGTCAGAACTCGGAGAGGCGCCGCCGTGGTCCTGGTGACGTAGGTTGTCTTGCAACGGCGGGCTTCGCGAACCTATGTTTTCGAAAATTTATTCGTTATTTCTATCTGTATACGGCCAGGGAGGGCACACATTTCATTGTGTACGACCATGTGCTGCACTGACCTAAAGACCATCACCAACACAATATCTGGCAAAGACGCTTATGTGTCTATACAGGGTGGACAGTATCACAAAAATGAGGGTGTGGGGGGGGGAAGCATTAGGTGAGAGAGCACCGAAGCTGGCATAGGAAAGATTGCAGTAACACAAGCATTGCGCCAGCGTCAACATCGCATCATAGGTGAACCGCTTTTCTCAAATATGCGCCCGAGTCACCGACAGCGACAGAAGCAATCACAAGAAAGTGAATGGTGGGGGCACAGCCGGGGCATCACCGAGAGAAAAAAGAATGACAAGATGTAAGGGGGAAATGCTGCTGCTGCCGTAGGTCTACAGGACGAATACGAACGGTTTAGAGCAGCAGTGACGCGAGTACAAACTTCGGAGCAACACAATTTATATCACGTCAGAATTGAAGATGGCATGTTGCTCATATTTCTGCGTGCTTGTAACTGGGCAGGACATTTTAAAATATTGCTTTTTGTTCAGGCTCTGAATAGCAATTGTTCAAGGTTGAAAAGCATCCTGTTTATTGAAAAAAAAGACAACGTGTACTTTTATTTCGTTCAAATGCCGCCTAATACATTCCCATGCCACGCTTAATTATAACGGTTCTAGAAATTTGGGTTGGCTGAAATCGCACCAACCGAAAGAGTCATATCGAACGGGTACGGCACAGAGCTTTACCATTGTGGCACCCGAGAGTGCATCATTCGATCATGCTAATATACATAATGTGACTATTGTCATGGTTTATGCGTCACGCATACCTACTTATCTCCAGAAGGAATGCACGCGTAAGGAGTGCCGTGAACGGGAGTATGTATTTTTTGCTCACCACCTGTTTGACGGTGGTCCTAGTCACACGAAAGAAAGCTCACTGCCGTCACAGTGATTTCTATACGTCTACGTCAGCTCTGTTCTATCAACACGTGCATGCTAGTATTGTATATATATAATGACAGATAGTATTCTTTTGTCGACTAAGGGTCTCAGCCATGGCGGAAAAAATTCATTCCGTAATCTGAGCGATTGTTTTATACAATAGGTTTTCCTAAGTACAGCAACTAAAAATCGCAACTTGCTATGTTGGGAGGTAGTATAACGAAAGATTGACAATTGATTGGCCAGTCCGCAACAGGAGATGCAACAAGAGATGTCAAGGGGTGGAAATATCTATAGGTGTCATGAAGCGTATTTTCTGTCTATATACCATCCTTCGTCCGTTGCACTCGGCAGAAATTACTGCTGAACGGATATTACAGCTTAGAAGATTAATTATTACACTTCACATAGCCAAGCTAAGAGGCGTATTAAACAGCCAAGCTACTGAACAACCCGAAGCTGGCTTGTTATACACGCACTTCAAGAAGGTATTGAGTATGAAATATATACGTTTGAAGGCCTACCATTTCGTTGGCGTCACAGGTAGAATTATGTACGACCTAATTTGGTGTCCAAATGACGATAGTGTATTACCTTTGTATTGCTTCTTCATATTGAACACAACCTTGCCGTTAAACTGTACAAATGGCTATGTGTAACACATGTGTGTCGTGATGTGTATGCACAAAGAGAGTGATAAGCTGCTGGCCCCTCGGTCAACTTCCAGTGAAAATTAAAAAGCCGTGAATTAACCTGGCTGAATGAAACACTGTTTTTGCGATTTTAATGAAGGTTCTGGCTGAAAAATGCAGGAGAAATTCTCAAAAGTTGGTATATGCTACACCACCTGGTGTGCCACCTGTGACAAAAAGTAACTCGGTCTTCCTCACTCATATTGTTGTTGCATAGCCGTACCATATTAACTGCTTAGAATTCAAATCAGTGTATTATTAGGCATTTGTACCCAATCTAATGTTTAATTGATTGATTTTAAAATGTGGTGCTGCCTTCGAGCCTTGCACAGTCAACCTTGGTGGAAAACTGACCCTGTTGCTCAGCTTCCGAACACAAGGTCCCGAGTTTGGCCCTCGCCGCTGCAGTCCTATTTCAGTGGAGGTGAAATAGTAGAAACCCGTTCACTGTGCGACGTCAATGCACGTCTCAGAACACGAATTGGTCGAAATTTCTGTACTCCTCGACTACGTCGTCTCTCAAAATGATATGGTGGCTTCGGGACAAAACACCATAGATATTATTTTTAACTAGCGTTTCATGGTGTGGGAGAACCTAAAAATACTGGCGCGGTTGATTTGGTGCCATCGGCAATGAAGTATTCAAAACAGGGTGCGACACTTCTTAAGGAGTAAAGTGATGAAGCTGCTTCAGTATATTAAGCCTTTTTCCGGTATGCTCCCTCACAAAAAAATAATAAAACATTCCTATTAGGTCAGTCAGCACTATATAGCTTGACAGCGGCCCGATAACAGAGCGAAATGAAAGTGAGCGAGCAGCATTATTCCTTTCGGAGTGCCAGTCGCGGTATTATGTGCGCCCAGGAAATCTGCGTTGTTGACAATATTCGCTCAACTCGTTGAGCGTCACGAGGACTTCTATTTACGTCATACAGTGGCGATGCCGTGATATGTCGCTAAATAGATTGACCACGCATGCTTACCTTAAAACCTAAATAAATACCTCAAACTCAACGTCTGCCACTTATACCCGCAAGAAGTGCCCGCGTAAGTGGGCCAGCCAAATATCAGAAACATCTTGATGTTTTGATCGAAATGTCGGGGGGTCCTAAAAGGACTTGTTTTTCGGTTAGTTGGTGCATACTTGGGGAAAAGACTGAGGCACAAAAAAACCTTTTTCATAATCACAATTTGTGCAACATCCTTTTATGCAACATGACGGGTCCTTTTTCACAATCACTATTTTGTGCAACATCCTTAGAATGGCAGTTTCGCACACAAGACAACAATTTAGCTACTGCGGTGACACTTTTGAATGTAACTTCACACACAAAGAAGGAGGACTAATCATGGTATGCGGAGCCTGACGTCCGAAAACCACGTTATGATCATGAGAGATGTGGTAGTGAAGGGCTTTAGAACTTTAGATCATCGGCTGTTCTTTAACGTGCACTCATATTGCACAGTACACAGACCTCCGCCACCTCGCCTCCATCGAATTGCGTGTACCGCTGCCGGGAATAAAACTTCGTGAAGCAACGATGACTAAAACATAGAATTTCTTACGCGTTCCTTTCATGCCCTTGATGATTGTGCTTTGTGACACATTTCTGAGTAACAAATATGCGTGTCTACGTTTGTCGACGTCACATGGGGACAGCTCTCTTTGCACTGATGATAATGTTGTGCTTCAAAATATGTCTTTTTTTGAGGGGGCGCAAAATTATCGCAATGACAACATCGAAATAACAATGACTGTAACCAGAATACCAGGTTCGTTATTGCTACGAAGCAAATCAGATGCTAACGGCGATAGAGCTTTATAGGTTTCGGAGATGGAAGGACGCAGAGGCAATTTTTAATCTTTTATAAGATCGTCTTCCACTGTAGAGAGAAAAGGAGGCGGTTCCCGCATCGAGACCCTATATTATGCACAGCTCAGGCGTTTAGGCTTAATATGCTTCAGATGAGATCGTATCGCTCGAGAGGTTCGCTAAGCCGAATTGACCGGGATGTCGACCGAGCGTGTGCGGATTGTGGCATTCGGCCTTCAGGGCATATGCTCTAGTAGTATCCTGCGTTACGGGACGCGCCACACACCAATAAACAGAAGTGCCAAAACGCCTTCTCGAGTCCTGCACATAGAATCCCATCAATGGCCGTCCACAGGGCTCTTCATTGAGTGGAGAGGCGTGGCCTCTCGGTTCTGACATGGTAGCAGCCGACGGTGCTGTGAGGTACTCAGCGGGTATATTCCTGTGGTCTCTCGGGACTTCATGATTGTTCTTTTTCTGTCTGTCTAATCACACTTGTCAAAGATATCTGTAATGGGTTTGACTTATGAGTAATAGCATAAATGTTTATTTACTAGCCACTACAATGTTGTATGAAGATTGTCTCTTTTTCTACACCCTGTCAGTCATTCTGTAGTTTAGTTGTTTTGTTAAGATATCATAGTGCTGGAAAATAATCACCAAGTTTTCTCACAACGAATGGGCCAGTATTCTTTGCTGCTGGAGTTCGCTGCCGATTCTATATCAAGACGTATGACTAGGTTATGTTAGCTCACTGCAATAGGCAATACTTGATAGTTAGGCATGAACTATTAAAAATTGCATTTAAAACCATTTCCCGCAGGCAGCAACTAATCCTGCTTTAATTCGCAAGAGAGATGCATTAATCAGCCCCTAATACGTGCCGCCAGCTTTAGCATGCCCTTAACGCATCAAGGGCAGCGCACACTGGTACTGTTAATCAATAATCTTACACTAGCAGGCTTGAATGACAGTTCCGAACATTCTGCAAGGGGTAAATATACGTTACCAATCATGTGAGCCAAATACACGCTGGATGTTATACACAAAAGCAATGTAGACAGCAAGAAATAGAAGTATAATAATGAACAAAAGGTGATGGGAAAATGAGGATAACTATGTTATAATAAAAATATTTCCGCTTCTAGAAGTGCAGATTTATTCTGAAAATTACATTCGATGATACTGCACCAGTCGAACAGTATGCGAACTAAGTATTTTTATGTTTTGTTCTGTGCTTGGTGTGTCCGCTTGGACCGGGTTGATTAAGGGAGCAGCGGAGAGACCTTTGTCCTGCAGTAGGCGTAGTCCCTATGGTGATGATGATGATTACAATTTGTCGCAAGTGTGCAGCACTTCAAGGGCCCTCTTTTTCGCCTGACAACTAGGTCAAGTCACGTGGTCACTCAGCGCTCAATACGAGACTAAATCAGAACTCAGGATTCTATAAACAAATGGAAGTTACCTAATGAAGCCTGAAGTATAAAAAACATAAAAAATACAAATAAGGAAGAAGTAATCGTTATTGGCTTAAAAGTTCTGTAAGAAAAGCCTGATTCCCATGCCACTGATGAGAGCACGTGATCACCTCGGCAAGCGCATAATTACCCGAGAAATCGCAGCATTTCCATTCCTACTCCCCTATCCAGCTTTATTAGGTGCGTGATCTAGAAATTCACATAGACCAACTGAGAAACACAACTTGAGTGCCATATAGCGAGGAAGGCATAATAACACTAATGCGTGCTTGGGTGTGACAATGTGGACAAGTTTACCACGGTGTTTTAAATTATACGTGACTGCTTGCTCGTAAGTTGCGGGATCAAATCCCGGCTACAGTTGCTGCTTTATTGGAGGAGGTGAAAATTTTGTAGGCCCGTGTGCTCAGATTTGGGTGCAAGTTAAATAACCGCAAGAGGTCGAAATTTCCAAAGCCCACCACTATTCATTGCTGCGAAAAAAATGGAAAATGTACTGACGCTGTCTATATTACAGCAATAGTTTCACCACAACATGTCTTTCAGAATCATTCGTCACGTCACAATGATCTTGGGCCACCGAATCGTACGTGTGCCAGGGGTAGCATCATGCCACGTGATCCGCTTGAAGCCATGACGGTGCGTGCTGTAGGAATGTCCATCTTATGTAGGGTTAAAGCCCTACATAAGATGGACATTGGCGACTGTGTGCGCCTAGCTAATGATCCAGGCGCACACAGTCGAACCATGCACGATTAACGTACCCTTTGCGTCGCTTCAGTCATCGCAGCTACACGGTTTCGGAGTAATAAGGCAACAGGCTAGGTCAACAAACAACACTTCATTGCTATACATTAGCAATGAAATGTCTATGTCGCGTAGAGAGACTTCAGAAAACAAAGAGTAGACGCTTACACGTCGGTCATTGTCATCTTTTACTCAAAGGGGGTTCCGGGTCCGTCCTTCGTATTTAGTCGTCGGTGCCAAGAGAGTGTCCGGCTGTTGGCACGCTAATTTTCTTCGCCGTACCGATTTCCCTTCCTCTGACGAGAATCCGTTCCTTCGATGAGGGAGGGGAAACTCGTTCCGTGGTTCGGGAAAAGGAAAGGTGAGCGCTGGCCGCAGGGTGTTCCATCCCTTCCCAAAAGGGTTTATTGACTCGTGTCTCGAAGGGACAGTCATATGTGCTCGCAACTAGGCTGTCGCGCTGCCTTAAAACAGAAAAGGTGACTGGGCGCACGTGCCCCCGCCGCGGTGGTCTAGTGGCTAAGGTACTCGGCTGCTGACCCGCAGGTCGCGGGTTCGATTCCCGGCTGCGGCGGCTGCATTTCCGATGGAGGCGGAAATGTTGTAGGCCCGTGTACTCAGACTTGGGTGCACGTTAAAGAACCCCAGGTGGTCAAAATTTCCGGAGCCCTCCACTACGGCGTCTCTCATAATCAAAGGTGGTTTTGGGACGTTAAACCCCACAAATCAATCATCAATCAACTGGGCGCACGTGCTCGCCCCAGTGCATGAACGAGGTGTACGAAAGGACTTGACAAAACAAGCAAGAGACACATTTCAGTGATCAAACACGTATAGCTTCACCAGCATTCGTTTTTTACTCGTGCACAACTGTAACATCAGATGACTTCCTGGGGGCCTTAGCGAAATCAAGCCAGGTACAAACTTGGCTTGGTATAACTAGGTTTGCTAGGGTGAACATCTGTCAATTTTTGGATGACCTTTACAACAGTTTTTCTTTCATCTCTTTTCTACTCATTTTATAGTCGTCAGCCCACCTAACTAGAACGATGTGAAGCGTGGCCTCGACTGATTTGACTTGTTTGACTGGTTCCAGCCACGAAGCTGGGGGCTGTGGCTGAGATATCTTTGCACTTGGATAGAATGTCGGTAAGCATTGGTAACATGTTGTCAACAGAATTCAAAGAAAGAATTGCGCTGGCGTCAAAGCGTGTCAGGACATGCAGCGGAATATAAAATTTAAGCTTCTAATCACTTTTCTTCAACTGCCAGCATGCTACGAGAATGCATGGGGCTGGAACAATACACATTAACATTGCTTCTTTTTAATGTTGAGGCGTTGTCGAAGCAGGAGGCTGCGTTAAAGGGGCACTGAAACACTTTTTTGAATAAGCTCGAAAATGTTTCTCTAGAAAAGCGTATTGCCTAAAAAACTAACCTCGAAAAAATTTTATTCGTCTGTCCAGTACGAGCGGAGTTACAAAGATTTCTCACGCACTGCAATCGCATTCTCTTTTTACGTCGTCTCGATGAAAGCGCTAGAAGCGGAGTAGGATGGAAGGGGCAAACGAAAAACTTCACGCACGCATCCTGACCTCGAGCACTTTTTCTTTTTTTTTCAAAGACGATAGTCTTTCTTGGGGAACTTCGACGCAAAAACATTGGTCTGTCTATCTGTCTGTTTGTCTGTCTGTCTGTCTGTCTGTCTGTCTGTTTGTACATTTGTCTGTTTGTTCACCGTAACCGTGAACTGGGTACTCTAAACAGCACCAGCCGATACCCCGAATGGCGAACCCATCCGCAACGCCCACCAATGTTGCTCAAAGATCAGCGTTCATACGTGTACGATTGTCAAGTAAAAATTAATTATTGCGCATATCTGAGGCACCTTAAAACACGTATATATTCTACATGTTCGCCTTTTACTAGAAAATGCGTACATAAGTAATTCTAAGGACCGCAGCACTTATCACGCTGCTTTCACCATGTAACGCTTGCACGCAGAAGCGAGTGTTTCCGACGCTTTGCTAAGACGACACGGTGGCGGCACCTGCCCGTCGCCTTGCGTTCTACACCTTATCACCTCTGAAACGGGCACGCGCACCCGTCTCGGAGGCACGTGTTTTGTTTTCTAGATAAAACAAAACACGTGCCAGATGGCGCTCAAAGATAAACTGCCAGATGGCGCTCATGTCTCACGTGTGACGTTACATGATGTGCCCGTTCGCCTCCGCTGCACGCTCGAGGCACTCTACGCGGCGCCTCCGGAATACCATTCACCGATTTTCTTGCGCAGAATATCAAATAAACGTTTTGTTCTCTCTCTCCTCACGCAAGACTATCGTCTTTTGACGACATTTGCGGATTACATGCAGATACGGGGCCAAATTTTTATGGGCGAAGCTTTGTATAGCGGCACCCGTTCGTCCCTCGTAGCCGTTGTAGTAGTGTGTATTAAGTAAAACATTTCGACCTCCAAGGTGGTGCCAGTGAGGGATTTCTTCTGTGCGTCGTTGAACAATAAAAGATAGTACTCGATGTACATGCCAATGGCTGCTAAGAGGGAATGAGAGATGGGAGAAGTCAGGCTTTTAGTTAACGCGCACGCTGCGAATTTTTTATTGCTCAACAACGCACAGAAGACAAGAAAAGATTGCTACGTTATACTCGCTGGGCGTAACCTCCTTCGTTTTAGAAAGGTTTAGCGAGCGTTGGGCCGCAGTTCCAAGTACAGTGAACTAGCATATACCATGAACTCGAGGTGGTTAAAGGTGGGAAGTAGACCCGAAGCGCAAGCCATAAAAAAGTGTGCGTGTGCCTCCTCTCATTCAGTCCTCGGAATGTCTGATGGATGGCGGTGCTTTTTATGAGGAATATATGATGAAAAGATGGGCGAGATGGTGGTACTTGGAGTGTTGAATAGGTGGACGAACGGACACACAGACAGATGCATGGATGGACGCACGGATGGTTGCACGGACGGATGGGTGCATGGATGGACTCAGGAGTGGATGCATGGACGAAAGCAGGGACGGACGCACAGATGAACGTGCGGACGCGCGAACAGATGCACGAACGGACGGGCGAATGGACGCCCGGGCGGCCACAAAGACGCATGCATGGATGGACGGAAGCAAGAACGTATGGACGAACGGATGCTTCGCTCCACTATCCATCATTTACTCCGTGCATATGCTGCCATTTCTCTTTCGAATTCGTGGGTGTGTCAGTGTGAACGCGCGCGCACACGGGGACAAGTAGCAGCCTCCCGCGGCGATCTCCGTAACGACTGAGCGCGCCATCTTCAAATCAGCCTATGGCCGATAGATAGGCCTACTATGAGTTATTTTTGGGCTTATTCCGTGATTTGTCGAGAGAACAGAAAGCAATTTTTAGGTGATTTTGATAATTTATTGTGAATTCCAGGCCACGTGCGGCGCTATAGTATTTGGCACGCATGTTGTCGACAGCCTCCACTAACGATTAGCAGCGTTTTCTCCCCATGCTCAAAAGGTGTTGCAGGGCCCGTTTAGGCTTTTTATTTGTAACGCAGGCCCCCTCGGAACTAGACGGATAACGTCTGCACCGCATGCTGGAAAATGTCTACATTAGCCCAAGAGGTCGCTTCAACCATGTCCATATTTTGTCATGGGCAGGCGGGAGTTGGACATATGCAGCCTGCTCTTGGCCGACCAGCTTTGAGCTGTCCTGCAGGCTCGCCAAGCCGCCGACATATTTGTCCAGACAGTCCCGACGCGAGAGTTGCCCATTCCGTGGTACAGTGGTCCCGCCAGATCTCAATATTACTACTTTAATCAATACGCTCCTTTTTTGAACAAAATTATATTGCATGAAGTCATCAGAATCTGAGGTACGATATGAAATCGGATACGGAAGTCATAGAAGTCTGAAATACTTTTCAGCGTATTGCACGCGATTTCTCTCAGTGCCATTAATAGCACTTCGCCGCTTTTTTTGCAGAAAATTATAGCTAAGTGTTATTGCTTCGTTGCACCCATCAAGTGAGTGTAAGCAATGACGACAATAGTGTATAGGTTTGTTTCTGAATTATTAAACTCGAGAACCCAAAATTAAATCAGCTTCAATCTAGTACTTACAAGCCCCAAATAAATGACAAGCTGGGGGGCATTTTGTTTTGTTTCTTCGTGTTCTTTTTGTGTATTATTGATTTTTCTGTGCATATTTGTCACTTTTTCATTAAACTGTGTTTCGCTCTACCTGCTTCTTTTGTTCTTCAACTTGTATACCGTTTTTTGTGTTTCGTTTTGTCTCTTTGTTATGGTTCCTTCTGTTCTTTCTATTTCCATTGTTATTTCTTTATGTGATTTGGTTTGCTCCCGCTTTCTTCCGTTCGCTTCTTCATAACCTAGCCTTCGTTTTCCTCACTCTCGCTTCCCTTTCCAGCTCCCGTGCTATACCATAATAATATTATACATTACTATGCTAAGCTATGCTGCCGTGCTTGTACGACCGCGTGGTTATGCCGTGCGTCCTTGGACTGCGGTTGCACGCGTAAGGATTCTGGCTGGCGGAGATTTTTTTTCTTTTTGTGTTTCTTTTCCAGCTCGCCGCTATTCAGTCTTTCTTCCGATGGAGGCTGAATATTTGTAGACCCATGTGCTAAGATTTGGGAGCACGTTAAGGAATCCCAGGTGGTCGAAATTTCCGGAGCCCTCCACTACGGCGTCTATCATAATTATATGGTGGTTTGGGGACGTTAAACCCCACATGTCAATCAATCAATCAATCAATCAATATATTTTATGTCTTTCTTGCTAACGGCTCTTGTTCTTTCACCAATCAGCGTGATTTTTCCCACACCGGAACAAATCGGCGCACGTGTTCTGTGAGCACAGCACAAAATGAAGAGTACAAACAGGAAGAAGGGCACGAAAAGATTGCATGTCGGTTCATAATTGGGCCAGCTTTTGTAGGTTCTCCGCGCAGAAACGGTTGTTTTAAGCAGCTCCACTAACGAAATCTCTAATCAGCTGTTTCACTGAGCCACACTCAAGACAACAACGGCAGAGTGTGATGCGCAATTTATCATGATGTCTTCGACGAAGTATTCTTCCTTTATGTATGGTTTTCAGATATGACTGTAGTTCACACAACAAGTATGCTTTCTCTTCACCGCGATATAGACGTCAACAGTATGGCACACAGCAAGACGACAAGATGATTGATTCGTGTTTTTGACGCGTGCATACCGTCGGGGCTTGTAATGCAGCCACAGAGGCATACATCTATACTACGTGCATTTCTATCAGAACATACATGACAGAATGCTTAGTCATCATAAAACAGCAGGTGGTCAAATTCTCGGCAACACATTTTTAGTACATGTCTTAGGCAGCCGTGCGGTGAACTCTTTGCAAATCTGTAACTGTTCACTTATAGTGTCATAATATAGGAGAAAATCTAACGCACAGACAGAAACTAGGTAAATAAAGTTTAATTCGAACGAAGGCGTACGAGTTAATGATAAATGATGTCGATGACAATGATGATGATGATGGTGATGATTATGATGATGTGTTAGTTTTAATAGCGCAAAGACCATGCTTGCTCAAAAAGCGCCGCTTTGAAAAATGATAAAAGAACGGCAGCGGTCCATGAATGAGGTGATATGTACAGGATATAAACTATAAGTTATATGTGACAGATACGGTAAGCAGGCTGGTAAGCAAGAACAGTGGTCATTGTCTTGCGAAGTCGAATATGTCCCTAATGCCAGATAAATCAAGAAATAAATTTTCATTCCTAATTGATGAACTTAGATACAGGCTGAACTAAACACACTAGTTTAGGGTAGCTCATGAAAAAAAAAAGTGTATTGTTTCAAAACAAATAGAACACAAAGTAATGTGAGACACTAGTTGTGTCGGTAAATAATTGTTGTTGCTGCGGCGTGACTGCCACCGACAAATGGATAAGAAAAAGATAACGCATGGAGCTTTGTGTGTGTGTGTGTGTATTTGTAAATACAGTGAGACGTTGCGGCAATCCTAAGTGGCTCACTTTTGCTTTTCTGGTGAAAAGAAGTGATGAAGCAAGGCCAAGCATAGTGCCAAAGAGAATAAAAAAACCTTGAGTTAGCTATTTCTGAAACTCACGTTCCTCATGCAGATTAGGCGTTTAACTTAAGTATTGGTATCAAAACAAGGTATCTGAAACCACTGATTTGCGTTTGACAAGAACGTGGTTGCTTTGATTAGTAACAATCTTTGAAATTTACACTGTTGCAATCCGCACGAATATATTAGACCTTTAAGCCAAGGCATATTTTCTAGACAAAGTTTGCATTGTGTAAATGTTTTTTCAGCCGAAAACAGCGAATCCAAATGCAAAAATAATAAAACTGGTATACAAAAGGAGCAATGCATAGTGTTTCAATTATTGCAACCAAAATGAGATTTTGAACAAAGGTCTCCCCAGCCAATTCCTTGAATAAAAATGTTTCATTATCCCGCTTGACCAAGTGAAAAACTTTCTTTAATTATTCGTGTTTTACTAAGTTTCTGATCACCAAAGTTTCGAGAATCTTCCTATGAAAGAAGAAGAAATATGGTTTATTTATTGCGTATTTTTTAAATCATAACGGTGAGAATAAAAAAAATTCCAAAGACATTACAGTCGCCAGTCACTAATTTATTCGCTTCTAATAAAGAAGGTTCATGTGAATCAACAGGAGCAAATGGAGCAGGCAGCACCTGAAATCAGGTAGAAATATCATACTTTTTCGATATTATAGAGAAAAAGACACGTAAGGACTGTTTAGGGGCTCATCATAATTACATGAGATGAGGTCTCACTCTGTTTGCCCTGTGGCACCATTATGTCTGTATTGCAAGATATTACATCAAGAGTCTCCGAATTTCCACACCATGTATATAGTTGATTGCCTTTATGAAAGTACTGAAGTACATACGCGGCCGGCCATCGCTCTAGTTTCTGATGCCAATGATTGTCAAGTCTATGTTAAAACCAAATAATTCCGTGACCCCTTGAAGTAGCATGCTGGATGTATAGTTTCTTCTTCGCTTTCAATGAATTAGCGTGATGTGTAGCAATGCCCCCGCAGCACTAGCATCAATGAAACAAAGCATTCAGTTGCATCCCAATTTTGAGGACATACCGTGAGAGAGCTCTGAAGACGTACCCCGTTCTAGTAGGAAGTGTATGCTGTTGCACGCAGCGTGAAAGTGATAGGAAGCGCGCAGCAGCTTCGCGTGCCCGTCAGTGATGCTTAAATTCAGTGGTAAGTGCAGGCCTGCAGCCTGCTCTGTGTCTATTGGGGGCAAAGAAACGATATTTTGGGACACAGTGGCACATTCTCATGACTTCCCTTGTCCTATGCCTCAGATCTTTCCTCCTCACTATTTTTTCACATAGGTGAATATATAGGTTTCTTTGGTAGTAGAAAACAACACTTCACGATTGGCGCCTGAAACGCTGCCCCTCAACGTGATACAAGCGCGGTGGAATGATGGGAGAACTGGCGCCCACAGGAAAAGCCACGAAGAATTCGCTGGTATTTTTGATAATATTAGACACGAGAGAAAATGGGAGGAAATCTGCACAAGTAACTGAAAGACTTTTTACAGAGGAGGGACGGACGGAAAGTTTACAAAACAAAGAAAGAAAAAAAAAACGCTATGCAAATGAACGTTATAGGGGGAGGGGGTCCATACGGAATTCGGAGGAGCCAACGGTTTCTGACTATAAATTTGCCTAAATGAATGCGACGATGATCTGACGTAACGTCATCAACTGTGCATAGACACCCGTTTCTAACTTGGCTTGGCACTGCATACAGCAAAATAACGAATGCGCTACGAATACACCACTTTCTCCTGATTACTCGGGCTGATGGCTCTTGCCCAAACAACGCAGTGACAAAACGGAAAGGAAATAAATCAAGTACAGTTGTAAAGCATAGTTAGTGGTGGCAGAAAGAGGGGGGGGGGCAGATGAAGAACATGAGAGAAGGCAGGAAGGTTAACCAGGCACACGCCCAGTTTGCTAACCTTCGCTGGGAGAATGGACGGGGGCATACAGATGAGAGAGAGTGGAAAGAGAAAATAAAGAGAAAAAAGAGGATTGCCAGTCAGTGGGCTGATGCGTATGCAGCGGTGGTACTACACAAAATTTAAAGGTGGTCGCGTAGCCCTGTAGTCCTCAAAAAGCTTAAGGCAGCTTCGACTGCTTTTTGAGCCGCCGGAAGGCAAGGGCCGTGTTCCAGTAGCATCTGTGCAGAAAGTGGCCGATCGTCCAATTGCCGCAATGCGTCCGAAAGATTCTGTCTTTCAGAGGCGAATCGAGGGCAATGGCATATCAGATGGTCGATGTATTCTTTGGTGCAGCAGACGTCACATCCCGCATTGTCGGTCAATCTGACGAGAGTTGTATATGCTTTTGTGAAGGCAACCCCAAACTAAAGTTGACAAAGAACCGAAGTTTCACGTCGACGAAGACCAGATGGAGGTCAAAGTTCTAGTCGAGGGTTTATTTGGTAGAGTCTCGTATGTCTTATTCTTGGCGTGGCAGTGTAAAGAAAGCCTAGGTGCAGCTTTAGCACAGGCATCTAGTGGTAAGTGAGCTGTGATTTGAAGACGTAATAAAGGCGTCCAAGATGACTGGTCAAACCGATAAAAAAATTTATGAAGCCGCCTGTCCGATGGGATTTTTCGATCAGCCTCGAGTCACTCCGCTGCTACTCCCACCAGCCAAATAATTACTCACTGGTAGGTTTGGAAGCTACACACGAATCTCCATGGCAGCGACTCTTTCGAGACAAACTTTAAGGAATAACGTGGGAATAGCTACCACTTCGCCGATTCGAAAGGAATAATCAAAGGGGTTGACCAGGCACTTCTTGCCCAACAACGAGGACTCGCTTCGCGCTATCAACGTCTTCGGTTGTCGAGAACCGGCCCGTCGTGTACAGTCACGCAATGTGGATGTGTGTTTAGGGCCACGGAAGGCGTGTTAAACAATAGCGGAACGCCCGCGGTGAACACATGGCAGAAAAAAATGGCCGTTGTATCATGTTGCCCTGCATTGTAATCACGAAGCTTGCGAAGAGAAGTGGCTAAAACCGATGATACAAAAGCTCTTCAACACCACAACGGGGTGTGAAAGAGACCCATTTATGTGATACCAGAGGCCACTGCGTAATAACCAGAGCGTCAGTACGATAGTGTTTACATTAGTCCGTGCAGTCGCGAGCTTGGTGGCGGGTTCCATTGTGGTGTACGTGACAAGACACCAGATGCACTCAACTAGCAGTATACCCACCTCGTGCACGCACGACCGCCTATCGAAATTCATTTCCTGTTCTGACAGCCATCGAATGGAACAGCCTTCCTGAAAGTGTCGTCACCAAAACAAACCCGACTCAGTTCAAAGCTGCCGTTGAAAAACTTCTGTACTGATTATTTTTGTGTCATGTATGCGATTATCCTTAGTGGTGTTATCTGCTTCGCTGGTTGGCATGGTATGCTTTTTATGCTTCGTTGGTATGCTTCTTTGGTTGGCATTGTATGCTTTTTATTAACAGAGCGTGCTTGATACCCCTTCGTGATATGCTCGTGCAGTTTTTGTTTTCTTTTTTTTGTGTTTGTTGATCAGTTGTGTAATTTTCGTGCTTCAACACCCCTCATGTAAAACCCCACTCATTGGGGTCTTTGAGGTACCTGTAAATAAAAAAAAACTATGTGCGGCGCTGAAGTTGTTCTCAGAAGTAAGTCCAAGCACTAAGGAGCATGCTGCTAGGGCGCATCTGCACACACCATATGTAGCCGGAGTAGCCTGCTTGTTTACCACGTGAAGTGAAAAAACAACAACAAAACAATACGCCTTGTTTCAATGGTGGTACTAGAACACCCTTGTCGTACCATTCCATGCACGATTAGGTTTTGACTCCATTTCTTCATAACTGATCTCCTCAAATAACTATTTTTCACTTTCCTTTCCCTCAGCTACAATGTATTTCACTCCGCATTGCAACGCTTCACAATTCCCCTTCTCTCTTTCTCCTCACCCTCACTTTTATTCAGCTCACTTTCACTTTTATTTCGCACCTTTCGCTGTACTGTGTTATACACCGCTGATCTGTTATTTACCCTACGGCTCTTCCTTTCCTTCAATGCCTTCCCTACTGCTTCCCTTACAACACATGGCTAAGCTATGCTTTACCTTCTCCCTGTCCCATTTTCATGTTGCTCGTTATTACATGTCTTCCTTATCCTCACTCACTTTTCCTGCCTATTTGTTATACTCTCTATGCAATCCAGTGTTCTACGCGATTTCACCTTATTCGCGCAATATATGTCTACGCTATAATTCACCATCTCCTATCCCCCAACTTATTTTCACTTCCGTTGCCCTTGTCCTTATTATACTACACTTCGTGGGATAGAATTCTGGCTGCGACGGCGGCAATTTCAATGAACGTGAAAATGCTGTAGGTCCGTGTCCTCAGATTTGGGTGAACGTTAAAGAAATTCAGGTGGTCGAAATTTCCGGAGCCCTCCACGTCGGCGTATTTCGTAACATATGGTGGTTTTGGGACAGTAAACCCCACGTATAAATCAATTAATATAATAACGATGCATGGCTATGCTACACATGAATACAATATTTGCTGTTTCGCCTGCACGACGCTAAGCGATGACATGAGGTGGCAGCGTACTAGAGCCCAGGTCCCTTGAGTTCACCTCTCTTATCGATTACCGGCAACTCTGTTTGATGTCATTGCACTATCTACAAAAAGACTTCTTGAATGGCATGAATCTTCAGAGAGCTAGGCTGTTGTGTAAAAAAATCCAGCATATCCACGGAGTGAATGATGGAGAGTGTGGCGAAGCATCTATCTGTCCATTCGTTCTTGCTTCCGTCCATCCATGCGTGCGTCTGTGTGGCCGCCCGTACGTCCATCCGCCCGTCCGTGCGTCCATCTGTTCGTGCGTCCACACGTCTATCTGTGCATCCGTCCCTGCGTTCATCCATGCACCCGCTCCTGTGTCCGTCCATGCAACAATCCATGCGTCCGTCCATGCATCGGCCTGTGTGTCCGTTCTTCCACCTATTCAACACTCGAAGTACCACCATCTCGCATCTTCTCATCATATATCCCTACAGAGGTCAAGGGCACTGATGTACGCGGACGACACTGTTTTAGTTTTCACAGGACACTCCTTAGCAGATTTACAAAATGACGCGATGACCGATTTATCGAACATTTCGGAATGGTTTGCCAGGAATCAGCTGACTGTTAACTGTACTAAAACAAAGTATATGGTGTTTCACTCTCGTAGGAAACATATTGACGCTGAATATCTTAATTTAACAATAAACAACACTCCTATTCAACAAGTTCCTTGTTTTAAATATTTAGGCGTCACTTTTGATGAACACTTACACTGGCATGAGCAAGTACAAAGTGTGTGCGCAAAGCTAGCCTATGGCTGCTATTCTCTAATAAAAGCTCGCCAATATTTTCCACAAGCTATACTCCACACACTCTACTTTTCATTGTGTCATTGTCACATAGGTTACTGTCTGGAATCGTGGGGTGTGACGTACAACAGTTATCTAAAAACTCTTGAACGACTTCAAAAGCGTACACTGAAAATCATAAGCCAAGGTGAATCAGTAAGTAATGTTTTCCAATCACAACGCATTCTCTCGGTTCCTATGTTGCGTGACTACAAAATTGCTGTTTCAGTAAATAACATAATTAATAGAAATTCACCTTTGCCTGCTGATCTTTTTTCAATTCCTAAACGCAATACGCGACATGCTTCGAATGGTAATTTCAATCTGCCCAAATGTTTTAATGTTTACGGAGAAAGACTGATACAGTTTAGTGGAACAAAAATATGGAACACGGTCCCCCTAGAGATTAAAACGGCACGTAATTTCAGCATGGCATGTAAATCATTTTTTCTGTGGAGTCAAGACATGTAGGCATGTGTGTGTGCTTCGATTTTCATTGTATTTTTTTAATAAGTGCCTATGTATAGAAACTAGCTGCAAGCTAATAAGTATGCATATCTGCAAGAAAAAATGTATTACTGTGTTATCTGTATCACATGATTGTTTTTTTTATGTTGTTACCTCAGAGCTGACCTGAACACTTTTTTCTGTTGCACATTGTATTGGACCGTCCGCTAGCCACTTTAGGCTATCGGTCCAAATAATCCCTGTAATTACATATATCTATTTATGAAAATAAAGCTTCATTGATTGATTGATTGATTGATATATTCCTCATATAGAAGCACCGCTATCCAGCGGACATTCCCAGGACTGAACGAGAGGAGGCACACGCACACTTTCTTACGGCTTGCGCTTCATGTCTACTTCTCACCTTTAACCGCCTCGAGTTCATGGTATATACTAGTTCACTGTATTCATGGCACTGCGGCCCAACGCTCACTAAGCCTGTATAAAACCAAGGAGGTTACGCCCAGCGAGTATAACGTAGGAACCCTTTCTTGTCAGATAGTGCTGAATGTTCATGCCAATGGCTGCTAAGGGGGAATGAGAGACAGGGGAATTCGGCTTTTAGTTAACGCGAACGCTGCGAATTTTTTATTGTTCAACAACGCACAGAAGAAATCTCCCACCGGCACCACTTCGGAGGACTTATTGTAAGACTTCTTACACACTACTACTACGCGTACGAGGGTCGAGCGGGTGCCACTATAAGGAGCTTCACCCCTAAAAAGGTCAGCCAGGACACAAGATAATAGTTTTTTTTTCGCTGAGAATACATTTTGTCTGAATTGTACGAATTAAGGTTTGTGAAGCTTAGTGTAGAACTCATTTGTGGTAGCTATAAGCTCAAGTGGTCTATTTTGCCTATTGTTGCCGGCATTTCTTCCTTCTGTGAAGGCATGAAAAGGAAAGTATAACAAAAAAAAATTGCCCGCAGCTTCCCTCGGGGGAACACTGAGGAGGATGCGGAGCATCTAATTGGTTAACGGGGTGTTAAATTGCGACATACTTGGGTCCATGGCTAAATTGGTTAACGTGGTTGTAGGAGGGGGTGTTAAATGAGTGAACACGTACACACGTATGCGAAAGGGCGGCGCTGGTCGAAGGGACGTCGATCATTGTGTTTGTGGATTCGTTGGAATTCATTTCACCACGACCTTGGACGTCGACGCGCCGTACAAACCAACCGACGAGCGGCAACTGAGCGAGCGAGCGCCGACCTTGAGTATATATACAGCGCGACGGCGCATGCACTGTCAGCTGTCGAATGTTCGAGAAGGGGGAGAAGCGCAACGGCGCATGCGCGCGCGTCAGCTGCCGATGTTCTCGAAGCGCGACGGCACATGCGCGCGCGTCAGCTGCCGATGTTCTCGAAGCGTGACGGCACATGCGCGCTACATTATACAGCTAGCGAATGTTCGTGAAGAGGAGAAGCGCACGCGGTGTCTAGAGGAGGAAGGGTGCACAGATGGTGGAGGAGTGAAGCGCGCGCGGTGTGTAGAGGATGAAGGGATGCACAGATGGTGGAAGAAGGAGGAGGAAGCTTGCGGACGGCGCCGCACTACAAGCCTCGAGTATTAGATGCTCCGCATCTAAAAAACTACTTCTTGGTGATTATGTATTCCTAATAGTTATTTCTGATTAACTGTTCATGTGTATCTCTATCCAATAAAATCAAACGTTTGTTTGTGCGTGTGATCCTCTGTTTTTTTTTGGTGGCTTATCACGTTGCGCTACTCTCAATGCTCTATTTGCCTGGTACATTTCGTCTTCCGATTCAACATGAAAATAGAAGAGACCTATAAGAAAAGCGTTTTTATTTAAATATTGCTTTCCATCTTAGTTCTTTACTTGAAAAATGTGTAGAATATGCTGTCATTCGCAATTGTATTGAATACATCAAGCCAACGAAATATTTTTGCCGGCTTTTTGTTTACTCTGACGTCAAAAAAGCACCGCTTGGTTGTCATGCACTCGGAAAAGCCTACAATACACTCATAGCATTTCGGTGCAAGATCAGACGATCACATCAGGTGTGAAAACATGTGATTTCCTCTACGAGTAGCTAGAGTTAAGCTGTGCACCTATGACAAACTATGCCTCATCGCAGGCGCGACGCGTAATAGGTAATTCACCAATCTGAAGAATGGAGAATAATGGCGCAGTGAGAACTTCGCAACTGCACTTGTAGTAGTTACTCTAAAAAGAAGATTCAAACAGCCAGAGTACCGATCATGAACGATTCTTTCTTTAGAGCAGGGTTGAAAGCGGTGTCTATTGGACTCTCCCGGCTCTATCGCGTAGTAATCTTGACAGCATAGCTAACGCGTTTCACAATTCTCATCGTTTACATGCCAAGACAAGAAAACATCTAGATGCCTACCTGATTCATAGCGTTCACTGCCTTGAGTACATTGCACGTCCTGTGGGACGTGCAATGTACTCAAGGCAGGATATGAGCAAATGAAAATTGTACTGCAAACTATCTCCATCAAATCTTCTTGAATGCAAACAAATACGCGTGAAATTTTAAGAAAATATATTTTTAAACCGTTTCATGCCACTTCACAAGTGTAATTCACACAAAAAAGAAATGCGCCTTGGAGCACTTTGTATTCATGATGTAATGTTTTGATGATCAGCCCTATGAATCTGTTAGCTTCACATGCCTATTCGCATATGTAAGAGGTCAAGTGGAATAAAAAATTGCCCGCAGCTTCCCTCGGGGGAAAACTGAGGAGGATGCGGAGCATATAATTGGTTAACGGGGTGTTAAAGTGCGACTTACTTGAGTCGATGGCTAAATTGGTTAACGTGGTTGTGAAATGGGGTGTTAAATTGCGACTTACTTGGGTCGATGGCTAAATTGGCTAACGTGGTTGTAGGAGGGGGTGGTAAATGAGTGAACACGTACACACGTATGCGAAAGGGCGGCGCTGGTCGAAGGGACGTTGATCATTGAGTTTGTGGATTCGTTGGAATTCATTTCACTGCGACCATGCACGTCGACGCGCCGTACAAACCAACCGACGAGCGGCAACTGAGCGAGCGAGCGCCGACCTTGAGTATATATACAGCGCGACGGCGCATGCACTGTCAGCTATCGAATGTTCGAGAAGGGGGAGAAGCGCAACGGCGCATGCGCGCGCGTCAGCTGCCGATGTTCTCGAAGGGCGACGGCGCATGCGCGCGCGTCAGCTGCCGATGTTCTCGAAGCGTGACAGCGCATGCACGCTACATTATACAGCTAGCGAATGTTCGTGAAGAGGAGAAGCGCACGCGGTGTGTAGAGGAGGAAGGGTGCACAGATGGTGGAGGAGTGAAGCGCGCGCGGTGTGTAGAGGAGGAAGGGATGCACAGATGGTGGAAGAAGGAGGAGGAAGCTTGCGGACGGCGCCGCACTACAAGCCTCGAGTATTAGATGCTCCGCATCTAAAACGACAGCAAAAGAGAATGAATGGTACGAGTGGTTTTTAACTACCGTCCATGGCGGTCGCTAAATGGCGCGCATCGATGGCAACTGTGCTCTGGTGAGTTTTAAATAGCGCGTTATAGAAGGGGGTTTTCTTAACTACAAAATTTTCAGGCTGATGTGAAGCTGTCCGTTTTTAGTGGTGAAATCAGGGGGAGTGTTGCTATAAACACACACACGCACAAGCGTGCGCACGTGCACGCACACACGCACACACGTTGACCCTGTATAGGTATCTATACATAGGTTTGGTGCAACATAAATATATTCGTAATACTTCAGTTGAGTTTTGTTTTTCTTAAAAAAGTGTATTCTCGTCGCAAAACGCCTTTCTGTAAAACCCTAGAGCAGTCGAAATTTTCGTAGCCCTCCACTACTGTGTCCCTGATAGTCATATGGTAGTTTTGAGACGTTAAACCCCGCATATCAATCAACGAACAGTCATAAATTGAAGTTTGTTACCCGAAACAATCAAACCGCATATGACATCATGATTTCAATTCTAGGACATGCCATTATTGTTAGTCATGCACTCGTGTGACACCATAAAGATATCGCGTATATCTATTAGGGAGTGAAGGCTGAATGTGTGATGAAATGATGTCGTTTGAGGTGTTCATTCAATTACATCAGTTTCCTACTAGTTTGGGTGCTTATGAAGTAAAAAAACTGCCGTAAAAGCATGAAATCCACCTCATTTTGCACATGACATATGCATACGTCTCAGAATTTTGATGTTCGGATTACACTCATTTCGCTCCGTATAATTTTTGCCGAAAGTTAGAAAGTAAAATAATGTTTATTCTACTTGGGACGTGTATCGATTACAAAAACACAATTTCGACAACCAATAGAGTTGTTGAAGGGTCCCTACCAAAGTTATCTCTAGTGAAAAAACACATCTATAGCGGCCGTTATTATACGCAGTGTAATAAGACAAAACAGAAACAGAAGTTTCTGAATTATGCAGAACAAACATGTGCACTTCAAAACAAAATGTCAAATTACTTAATTTTAAACAGTACCTCACAACAAAATCCATCCTATTATGCGAAAAACTAAAAAAACAAAAAAATGCTTTACAGTGTGTTTAAAGAATTGCATCCACTAGTACTGAAGATGTACAGAAAGGAAGTATCTGCTTGCTACCAGTGGCGTTCCCTTTACTGCGACATAGTGCACCTTCAGAAGCGTACAATCCTGGGTGCGGCGGCTGCATTTCCGATGGAGGCGGAAATGTTTCAGGCCCGTGTGCTCAAGCTTGGGTGCACGTTGAAGAACCCCAGGTGGTCGAAATTTCTGGAGCCCTCCACTTCGGCGTCTCTCATAATCATAGCGTGGTTATGAGACGTTAAACCCCAAAATTCAATCAATCAAATCATTCAGAAGCGTACAAACATTATTACAGCAGTTTTATTAAGCTTAACGCAAATATATTTTTTACCATTTAAATTAAGCCGCTGAGTCAATGAACGAATTCGAGTTGTTGCTGCAAATAGTTCGCAGCGACTTAAATGTTTCTGAAATGCGGCACCTGGCAATCATCATGGCGCGATGAAGTCTAGCTAATTCAGGAAGCAGAACCGTAACCAACGCACTAATTAGTGCATCTACCATTCATTTTGAAGACGCCCTCAATGGCGACACTGTAACCCTCACCGTTATCAACCGTAAACATACAAACTTTGCTTCATTGGAGCGCTTTCTTGTAGCATGGTCACTTATCAGCTCTCTCTTATCTTCCTTCTCTGATGCGAGGCAAACAGGGTCCTCATTGAGGCCGCTTTTGAAGTGAATGATAGATTCGCTTTTTATGCTTCAATTTGGATTTTGAAATATGGCTAAACTACCCTGATTTCAGCACCCCACGTTGATTACCAGTGTTTGCATTTTAGACTCATCAAAGTGGCTACAGATAACTCGCAGCAAGAACTTGAATCCACCTACTTGGCGGGATCGCTTATTTACACCGGTTAAGAAGTGAATTGTGTGATTTTTAATATTTTTACTACAAATAAAGTGTGTGCGCCTCTGAGGATGCCTTCTGTTACTATAAATAAACGCCGCAGGTAGCACGCAGATTTCTTTCTGTAATTTTCGAATAATATTGGACACGTTTCTTGAAACACCCTGTATATACCGTTATCTAAACGGCCACGTGAGTAAAAAGTTGTAGATAGATAGTAAATAAGTAAGTAAGTAAGTCAGTTATTTAGACAAAGGGATAGATATATAGATAGATAGATAGATAGATAGATAGATAGATAGATAGATAGATAGATAGATAGATAGATAGATAGATAGATAGATGGATAGATAGATAGATACGGTCAAATTCGCCAAAGCTCGCTTAGAAATGCTTCGCATTTAATTCTCCTTTTTCTTTTCCGGCTCGAATATTTCAGGGGTAGCGCTTTGTTCAAATGCTGGCACGCCAGTATGGCATCCTGCTCTTTAATTTGTGGTGATCTCAGTTCGTCATTTGCGGTATCACACCAAAACAGCTCTATACAAATATACCTTCTTTATTGTTATTACCATGCTATGTATCAGTCAGTGATCAATGCCTTGACCACGTTCATACATTCAAGGTTTAATACTACGCTCGCTTTTGCGTGACATACACTTATTGCTTGCTTCGCAAATGCGGTATTAGTAGTGGCAACATAACTATACGTACTCGAGCGAGGGAGGGCGCTTCTTCCACGAGTAAGATTCGGTGTTCTACCATATGGAACTGCTGCGCGAAGTGTCGATAAAATCGTCATGAATACCATTTCTGTCTAACGAGGACAATTTTATTTACAACGTAAATATAGCACAACCATAGGTTTTCAATTCCGGGCTTATTAAGTTTGTGTAGATAGTGCGGTGGGTTTTCTTAGTCATCACAGTTGTGTTCCTTGTAATCATTATACAAAACTAGACATAACTTGACGCGACAGTCTATTAAAATTTGTGCGTGTTTGCTTGTGGGCATCTGGCATCGTGCTTTAACATTTTAATTGCATAGAGAGAGAGAGAGAGAAAAAAATAAAAGGAAGAGACAGGGAGGTTAACCTGGTTTGCTACCCGAACTGGTTTGCTACCCTGTACGGGGGTGGGGAAAAGGGTCGGAAAGAGGATAGATATAGAGAGATATAAAATAAATTAGAAAAAAATCATGTGCGCACACACTCAGGGAGTTCCGATCACAGTCGTTTGGACAGGCCGGTTGAACGCAAGAAGCGCAGGAGCACCTTCACAGCCTTCTTCTGCGACATAAAGTCCTGTCGGCAGCGCAGGATTCTTTTTTCCAAAAGAGGCTGGTTGTCAATGCATAGAGAGCTTTAGCTGCTGCTTATAAGGCTTCTAGAACTACAAAGATTAGTTTTAGTGAGTTTGAATGTTTAGCTGTTTCAAAAGCCTTTGAGATTGATGTAGTGTTGTTGTTTTTTGAGTGTAACACTAGTACACCGGAAAAATGATGGGAACAATACAACAGAAACTAGGGTAGCTGTAGTTTGATATATGTTAAACATAGTGTGGATTTAAACACATCTCAAAGAATCAGTAAACTTTAGCATTTCTATCTATCTATCCATCTATCTATCTATCTATCTATCTATCTACCTATCTGTCTGTCTGTCTGTGTGTGTCTGTCCCTGTGTGTGTGTGTGTGTGTGTGTGTGCGTGTGCGTGTGTGTGTGCGTGTGTGTGTGTGCGTGCGTGTGCGTGTACGTGTGCGTGCGTGCGTATGTGTGTGTGTGCGTGTGTGTGTGTGTGTGTAACAACGTAAATGTAGCGCGAAGAAACACGGACAAGAAAGGGTACACCAAAAAAACGCTTGTGGTGTATTCTTCTGGTCCATGTTTTTTCGCGCTACGTTTACGTTGTTATAGATCAGTACCAAAACGCTCGCCTCTTCATTTTGCTTCACTTTATCTATCCGTCTGTGTAGGCACATACGGCGAGTTAAGGCGACATTCATACAGTGACAGATTACCTCATTACTACAATGCGAACATCTTGATGAGTCGTAAAATTAACATTATAAAAATCATGAAGGAATTTCAAGAATCACTTTATTAAGTATAAAATAATTCATGAAGGATTTACTTCTTGATGTCTAGCGTATCTCACAGTCAATTTTCAGCCTGAAAATTTGTATATTCTGATTTGAGAGGGAGCAAAACATAAACAAGTTGTCTCAATATGAAAGTGGCGATTGGACTGCTATGTCCGGCACGATTTACATGTCATTGTCCGGTTTAACTTGTAGCCGTTTTGGTTGGTAATGTACGCCAAGATTGATATGGTGTCAAACTAATGTATGCGGAATGTTAGTGAAATATGGCAACAATGAAATCATTATATAGAATTAGTGCATGAATTCACTGACAAGTTATGTTCTTACGTGCTCACGACCGTTTCACTAGCTTAATAAGTAACACAAACTGAGGAATGCCAAACATATTTGAACTGACAGTTTTGGTAAGAGCCGCTTGTGAGAGTCTGTGGAATGTAATATAAACGTCTTTAAAAATCTTTGAATGATGTGAAGCTTTCATTAAATATTTTTTGAAGAAAGTTTCATTCAAGTATAATTAGGTGGCAGCCCATTTGAGCGAGGGGCAAATTGACTTGTTATTGTTATTTTGCATGCATACAATCTTGAAGTTTTAATAATGAGTACACATAACAAAACACAATAACTAAGATAACGTACCAGTTTCAGGATTAATTACCGCAAGCGTGCCTGTGGTGCTTCTTGGATTGTTGACATAAGACAGAATAGGCCAAGTAAAAGGAGGATGTTAAGGCGAAAGTCCATCATAATAGTTTTCTACCTGAAAAACAAGTGACTGTATAGCTATATGTGAGAGATCATACATACTTTTTATAAACAGCTTTCAGATGACATTTTGTGCATTTCTCACTGCATTTATCGGGCTTTCCCGCTCTGTGCCATTCTCTAAATTTTAATAATGCAATCTGTTAACTATTTTATTCAAATAACCCAGCCTCTTGTCCTCGGCTTGACTGTAGCATCCTATTTGTTAATTAAGGTTATGGTACATTCCTAAAGACGCAGGTGAAAGTGCTTTTAAAAGTGGTCTCTAGCGCAGGCACTTCTTTTCATAAAAATTGAGGCAAAGAGAACATACTAAAACAGCACTTTCAAGGAGCCAACATAACTTTTAAAACAGTTTGTGAAATTAAAACTTGTTCACTGCAGTGATACGCAAACGCAGCGCAGTTGAGTCACGGTGACGATATTTTGATGAGAAGATTCCTTGCGTTTCCTCAGTCGTGGAGTTTTTTCGTGACGTCATTTCTCAAAACATCAATTTTTTGTTATTACAAATAGCTTCGCAACCATACTTAGAACCCTGTAAACAGAGCTATAAATGATTTTAATGCAAATAACACTCTCAAGGAAGAGTAAATGACGTCAGAGGAAGGGTCGTTGTTTCACAATATGTATTTGCATTAAAACGGCATGGCAGTCAGTACCTTGTCAGTCATGTGCCACACAAGCTTGAGAGAGTGTAATCGCTGTTTCTAAAACAACGAAGACTAAAGGCAGGGTAAAAACAGAGTCCACATTTTATAAAACGTTAACTACAAAACACGATGTTATTATGTGGATTGATTAGTAAAAGAATTGTGGGGTTTCAACCACCTGTGGTTATATATCATGCTCATCAGTCGCAAATGCCCATTTTCACTCCATAATCTGGACGATGGACGGCCGGCGCTGTAGCTCAGTTGGTAGAGCATAGGACGCGTCATACGAAGGTCACAGCAGTAGTATTTGCCAGCGGAAAGTATGAGTCTCCCGGCCTTTCCTTTCTCACTCACTCACTCACTCACTCACTCACTATGAGTTCGCACACTTTCTTGTCTTCAACATTACATTACAATCACGCAAATATCATCCCCGATGCTTTTCATCCTTCTGTTCTCTGTTGATACCAATGGATCTGTGGCTGTGAACTTTTCTATTGAAGCCTTTATTGCGGGCTTTATATTATGGAACTGTGTCGTGAATTGGAACAAAAAGGCTGATGGTTACCTGGCGCTGGCTTACATCATAGCTCAGTTTTTCTGTCCAAATATATAGGCATGCTGGTAAACGAAAAAAAAAAGAACAGGAAGCTCAATGCGGGCGTCGCTAATAGTCTAGGACAAAAAATGATATCGCATGGGGAGAATGAATTTTTTTCCTGGTTAGTGAGAGCGATAGTGTGCTTCAACACAATTACTTAGCTTAATTAGGTGTGAACACCTAGTAAATTTCCTGGGTGCTGCTGTCGCAATATCTGCGCAATATACCCGCCTAACTGAAATTAGAAATACAGTGGTACTAGGCGAATTATATCTCACATATACGTCAGATTTCTCCTAGAGATCGCTCTTGTGCTTTGGCAGACAGTTACTGATTCAGTAACCCGTCTTCCCAAGGTAAAGGTCACCACAGGACGTTGGTAGCTCACGGTGAATTCAGTTGTGAAAGGCTGGAAGTGTGCCACGTGTTGTTTTTTGTAAGCAAAAGGATTTCGTCGGGAAACAATAACATTTTGTGCAATGAACGCAGCTTGATTGGTGCCTAGAAAACAACCTTTACGCTGGCACATATAGCTGGCTTTTTGAACTAGTGCGAAACACTGTGCAGGTAAAGGATGACCACCAATCTTGCCTGGTCATTTGAAGTGGGAGGTCTCACCGCCTCACGTGGTTCGTCGAGGGTGACTTTGAAAGTTCAGACAGTTCCTGCATGAACTGCTCAGAGAAGACCACGTTCTTTAATTTGCAGAAATCATTGGTGAAGCTGGGAGTGAGCTGATGCCCAGTTGACCCGTGATTGTTCGCGGTACAAAAAAATATTTCCCACTTGACTCAATCACATTGGTGTGACGACAATGAAAACTGGTCTTTTCTGTAACGAGGTGTTTACTGGTATCAAGCCATGTCGACTTTAAAGGCTCTTGAGGTCAAAAAAACGTAATTTACCTGCGTTGGGTAGTTAACCCACGAAAAAAACCTCCCAAAAACATTGCACAAAATCTTCAGAAAATCTCGCCAACCTCATGCAATAGTTCACAAAGCTTACACGATAGACTGCATAATTATTCGTCGACATACCTATATGCCTTCCCTCTAGTGGTCAAGCTGATGCCCATTTTATCCTGCTATAGGGAACTCACTGAGAACCGTGGCTTGGCACGACCAAATAAAAAACCGTCTCTTTTCAGATAAAGTGATTGCCTTGCCGGACGAGGTATTGAGACGCCAATTCCATGGCGTTCGGGATGTGAGTCAGTCCGTATGCTCTCTTTCATACACTAAACTAGAGCAGTTTGCAATGAAGAATAATGGAGGTCCTTGAAGTCAGTTACAAAATTTTGCACACCAGGAAGGCACAAGCTTTTAGGAACCTCTGAACTTCGAAAGGTTTGTGAGTGAAGACTAAGTCATCCGCTTCCACGAGCTTGATACCTTTTTTCTAGTAAGCGACCAAACACAATTACTTCCACAAAATTTATATGGGAAGAGGGCACTTCTTTATGCGTAATTACAGTACAAAACTCCGAAAGGCATAGCTTCATGGAGTCAATAAGGGGCAATGACACCCGGCCACTCTGCCCCCAATATGGGACAATCACTCGCTCTTCAAATATAGTGATTGCCATTAGACAACAAAATTAATTTTGGTGCCAAGAAAAAAACCCCTTTGGTAATATTGTTAGCAAACTTTTGCTGATTTATTCATCCACTGACATTTAAACTTTTTGAGCACGGACCAGAAGCTTAAAATAAATGTTCCAATTTGAAATGCCAAATGCAATACTTGCCTCTGGATAATAACAGTTGGAGTTTAACGTTCAAATGCGACGATATGCTTATGAGAGATGGCTCTGAGAATTTCGACGAACTGGGGTTTTTTAACGTGCATCTTAATCTAAGTGCACGGTCCTCAAACAGTTCCGCCTCCAACGAGAACGCTGCTGGCACAGCCGAGGTTCGATCCCGCAACCTTCGAATTTGCTATCTAGTGCCATAATCTCTAGCCTTGGTGTGGCTTTCTTTTAGGTGCAGAATAGTGTAGTGACACAAATTGTTCACCTCGAACATTACCCTGAAAAGATTGAGGTCGTTTCATGATAAAGCTCGCGACAAAAAGTGTTGGAGTAGTGACGACCCTTTTATCAATACAACTGCATTCTCATGTTTACTTAACATTGAGTAGGATCCCGCAGAAAAAAAATGGACGTCAAAAATTGCAGAAGGTGATGATTCCGAGCTCGTTCATGCTGGGGAATACAACGTGAACAGTGACCTGAAAGTTCCAGCAATAAAGCTTAGGCATCGTTCGCATTACTTGTTAAACCACACTGCCGAAACGTGATATAGCGCCATCTGCGGAATAAAGCAGTGATTAACAAGGAATAATGGAATGTTTCTGATGCTGCCATGACTGTCCAGTTGCTTTGTTTTCTCTTTTGTCTTGAGAAATTCGATAGTTTGATCTCGAAAAGTGTCGTTGTTCTGGTAGGCCTGCTCACTCAACTTTCTGTCATTGTATGATGAGAGGAAACATGTACTCGCACTAGACCAAATGTTCCAGTTGTTTTAGTGGGTGCGCCATCCTTGAAGAAACCAAGTGATAATTTCTGAGACCAAGCAACTTCTAATTATTTCGTTAAAATCAAGGTGCATTGCGAAACAGAAAGTTGACGTAGAAATAGCTGCGGTTGTGCTTTGCTTGGTGCTTGGCGAAAAAAGTTGGGTAATTAGGGTTGACCATGCGGTCGCAAGGAACGCAAATACACTGAAAAAATGGGATTAGGATTAAAACTACAAGTTTGTCTTGTTACCATGGAGGCATTTCTTCGCCAGCCAGGCTCGAGAATATAAATAACTACTGCTGCCACCAAGCTGAGATCTATCATCACTGATTTGATTTGGACAGCTACTAAGCCACGAATTTTTAGATATGCTCTATAAAGCATATGCCGGATTTGGGACAGTCCTTGGGATAATTGAGAAAGTCTTCAAATTTTCAAGGCCGACGTTCCATAGCATTGAGTTATGTCTGCTGTCCCATGATGACTATAACAATAATTCTGATGAGGATAATGAACAAGCACATTCCAGACCAAGCATTCTCTATCTGACATTCTGGAACAGTACATGCAAGGTATCCGTTTTACTCAATGGTGATGACACTCATGATGAAAGACAAGCGTGTTCTAGAGCACACATTCTACTTCTGCCATGATGTCACAGTACATGCATAGTACCAATTCTACGTCTGGACGATGACGCTAATGACTATGAAGCACAAGCGCATTCTAGAGCACACATTCTATTTCAGCCATCCCGCCAGAGAACATCCAGTGTACCCACTATACGTATTGACAATAACGATGACACTCATAACAACGAAGAACAAGTGCGTTTTAAACCAAACATTCTCTTTCTGCCATAACGCCAGAGAACATGCAAGGTTCCCCCTATATGTCGTGACGATGACAACAATAATATTGACAATGGAGAACAAGCGCGTTCCAGACAACACATCCTCTTTCTGGCGTCACGCCACAGCACATGCAACGTGTCCCTTTACATAATGACGATTACACCGATAACAACTAAGAAAAAGGGCGTTACGGGCTACACGATCTCTTTCTGCCATAACGCCACAGAACATGCAAGGTGCCCCCCATACGTATGGAGGATAACATGATGCTGATGAGAATGAAGAATAAGCGCGTTCCAGACCAGACATTCTCTTTCTGCCACGACGACACAGAATGCTACTATACGTAGTGACAATGACATCGACGATGATGACAATGAAGAACAAGCGCATCCTAGACAACACATCCTCTATCTGTTCGCCGAAAACTCTGGCTGTTCCGCTCGTTCCCAGGAGGTTAAAATCCCAGAATTTATTGACCGCCGCCGCTGTCCTCGAAAGGAAGGCATTTACATAGTTAGAGACATGGCTTTTGGATACTCTGCCATTACAGCGCGCTACACTTCCAGTATGGACTCAAACATATCGCAGGCTATTAAAACGGCTGTGGAAAATGCAGTGAGTAAGGCAATAGATAAACTCATATCAAACCATTCCGACTGTTTGGTGAAAATTCTTTCAAGTCAGATTGGGCAAACAGTACAGACTGGTACAGAAGCTGCAGTATCAGGCATTACCAGCGATGCCACTCAGCTACGAAATGTAGTGTTGGGTGAACTTTCTGCATCTGCAGGCAAGGCTGAGCAGTCAGCAACACAGGTGCACTTGGACTGAAATACGCCTCTGCCGAGCACAAGTACTGCTACAGATATGGAACTCGATATACGAACTAATAAACGTACTAGACCCTCCTATCTTCACCGATCCCAAGTCAAAATCTAAACAGAATGAATCTGCTATTTCAGGTGAAGATGCTAACATGAGCGCGACATGCGCCTCTGTGGTGCGCTCAACACCATAGGTCAGTCGAGGGTACTACAGTGGAACTGCCGTTCTATACTCTCAGCCTCAGCCGACTTACATTACTTTTGCAATAATTTTAATCTTGATATTATAAATCTCCAAGAAACTTGGCTTACACCAGATAAAAATTTCAATCTTGCAGGTTTTCGTTCTTTTTGGTTAGATCGCCCATCACGTAGTGGTGGTTTAATGATCCTTGTATCAAATAAATTATGCCATAGGGCGAAAATTTCTTTCAGAATGTTAGACTTGGATTGTGAAATATTAGCATTAGACTTGTGTCTCCCCGGATACCACGCTTTTTCAATTATAAATTGTTACTTCCCCTCCGGTGTGCGGGTTCGATTCCCGGCTGCGATGGCTGCATTTCTGATGGAGGCGGAAATGTTGTAGGCCCATGTACTCAGATTTGGGTGCACGTTAAAGAACCCCAGGTGGTCAAAATTTCTGGTGCCCTCCACTACGGCGTCTCTCATAATCAAATGGTGGTTATGGGACGTTAAACCCCACAAATCAATCAATCAACCTCCGGTGTGCAAAGAACGCGTTATCTTGACAGTGTTTTGTTAGCATGTAGAACGGAAATTGTACTCACAGAAGACTTCAATTCACATGATTTGTCTAGGGTATAAGGACAGATTCTTGTGGTAGGCGACTGTGGGAATGGACTATTGATCACAACCTCTCGTGTCTGAATAAACGTCATGTAACATTTGTAGAAGGTCAGACTTGCTCAGTATTGAATTTAACGCTTAGCTCTAATACAATCAAGGTTTCGTCATGGGCTGTTCTGAATTCGGCAACTAACAGCGACCATCTTCCTGTAAGGTTTGACATTACTTGTCCAACAATTGGTTTAGATCAACCAAAACGCACATACATCAACCATAGCAAATTTCAAGCCTGCCTCCGTTCTGCCATTTCCGAGCTTGGAAATACTAGTACTAAGGAGATTGCATCTACGATTGGTTCAATGCTGGAGGGATCTAGAAAAAGTTCTGAATTTTCCATTCCATCGAATAAACACCCCTCCTTTCGTTGGTGGAACGATAAGTGCACGCGCGATTACTGAAGGCAAAAAGCCGCTTGGAAAAAAAATTTCTTTATAATCAGAGCCCAACAAACTAGGAGGACTATCAATTGCTTGCTGGCATATTAAGCATACAGTGAACCGCGAGAAAGAGATTACGACAGTAGACATTTTGATTATCTTTCTAAATAAAAAAACAGCGTGTTTTGTTCGGACAAGAAAAGTACTGCCAGCACTATTAACTTTGCAGTCATGTGTCTTGACGCCACAAGAAATGAACACCTCTCTAGAAGACATAACGCAAGGTTTAAAACGCCGCTTCACTGCTAATCTTTCGGCTATTCGGTCCATCATGGCAAACTTGCATGAATTTCCAGAAGTTTTTTTAGCTGAATTTAGTCAGACAGTATTATGCTTACCGAGGACAGCTCCCGGACCAGAAGGAATTACGAACTCTATGTTAAAATGTTTACTCCAGGAATCGCCGAATCTTTTGCTAGAACTAGTGAATTTTTCGTTAAGGAACGCATGGATACCCCCAGAATAGAAACTTGCCAAAATTGTATTGTTGCAAAAAATGAAAATGAAGCATACATGTTGAATAACATAACGCCGATCGCACTGACATCAAACTTTTTAAAATTGGTTGAGAGAATCATCAATATACGAAATAATGAACTTATTACCATGAGGTCAATTCTAAGCCTCTGCCAAATTTGGTTCAGGGCTGGTTGTTCAATTTGGGATGCCCACGTTGATTTAAAAAGTCGTCTTCAATTAGCTCGGCTACATAAAAAATATGCAGCTTTAGTTACCTTAGACATCGCTAAAGCATATGATACCGTGGAGCACTGTATTTTAATAGATCGATTAGAATACTTTCACTTTCCATCGCACATAGTAGCATGTGTTCACAATTTTCTTGCAGACAGAAAATTTGATTGTTTTAAAGATGGCTTTTCATCATCTACTCATGCCTAAATGAGGAGAGTGCCGCAAGGCTCAAAGCTTTCCCCGGTGCTATTTAATTTACTAATGAGCACCATTCCACGTAAACAGGATATAACAACTTATGTTTATGTAGACGATATCGCATTCGTTGCAATGACATATAACATTCAGAACCTATATTGACGGCTGCAGAATTACCCTCATATATGGGAGAGCTGGCTCGATGGCAACTGCTTTCTACTTATTCCGAGTAAATGTGCCCTCTTTCTTTTCCCGCTGCAACACCCTGTGACCATCTGTCTGTCTTACCATCATGAGGATATACCACAGGTAGAATCTGTTAATTAGCTTGAAGTAATTTATCACACATCGCTTAACTGGTGACCTTATATCGAATATATCGCCGGAAAAGGTGTGCGGGTCATCGGCATATTACGTAGGCTAAGCAACTACCACACAGGTATGAGAAAAGATACATTGGTAATGATATATCGCATGTACGTCCGTCCCATTTTGGAATTCGGTAGTGTACTTTTCTCTAGAGTTCCAGCTTACAAGTGGCGGCCTTTAGTTTTTCTCGAAAGAGAAGCTTTGCGCTTATGCCTTGGCCTTCCCAAAACTGTTGCTAACAATGTGTTGTATCTCGAATCGAAGATCCCTCCGCTTTCTTGCGGAATTCGCCTTCTCACTGTTCAGACATTCTCAAGAATTTATGAGTCACCATTACTACATTCAGAAACAGCCTTTATATTCACCCCGGAATCATTTTTGGTGCTAGATGTCCGCGATTTCGCACCTCACAAACTATTTTTGTGCAAAATTTGCTGCAGCCTCTGAACGTACGTATATGCGACATCATGCCGAGTCGTGATAATTCAACTCCGGTGGAAATTAACTTTGACGACATTTTTCCTAATAATGCCAAATGACTTCCCCATAATATGTTGGATGGTTTACTACAAGATCACCTGCGCAGTATTACAAAGAACGTTATTATTGCTACAGACGCGTCGTAATATGACGAGAAGTGAGTGGTTGGTATTTCCAGCCCGATTTTAGTTTGGATTTATTCCCTTCGACTACCCGATTTCATACCCGTTTTTGTGGCTGAATTTCTGGCAGTAGTGCTTGCCTTACGCAAGTTGGATACAGCAATCGCATCAGCTGTCATAATAACAGATTCCCTATCTCTCTGTGCGGTACTTTTTGTTGGTGCTGATAATGAAGTAAGAAAGGCGTTCCGTGCACTAGTACCTGCGCATTTGAAAAAAGTACGATTAGTGTGGGTGCCTGGACATAAAGGTTTGTTTCTAAATGAAAGAGCCGATTTCTTCGCTAAATCGTAAATCAGCAAACCGATTCTACCGCAATGTCCATCATCCGACTATGTGACTGCTGCTCGATTCCGCAGACGTACGCTTATGGAAGTCTTTAAAAGTTCAGCACTAACAAACTCTACAGAATATCGCCATTTATTATATCATTGGCAAAGAGACTTTTGCCGCACTCGTAAACAAGAAGTAGCAACCACAAGGCTCCGTTGCTGGGTACCAAATCTAAGTTTCTCTAAACACAGGTCTGCTCAGGCACCTTCGCCTCTGTGCGCGTTCTGTGATGAACTGGAAACAATAGATCATTTCTTTTTGACCTGCAGGCGGTTTAACACATTACGAAAATCCCGTTTTGAAATACACTTATGTGGTATTGGTATGGACTTATCTGTGCCTGTCATTTTGTCTTTTGGAGCTTTCATTTCTGGTTTCTCTAATGCGACAGTATGCACGGCCATCCAGGACTATATTGATGAAACTAATAGATTGACTAATTTACCAGTTTAATGATCCTAACATGTCCACATATTTATATACGTGTAAAATCAGAATATTGCTCTGTTCTAAGAATACATTCGTTTATGTAAATGTTTGTATGCATTACATTAAGCACTATACTTTCCTAGGCAATCGGTAATCTTTCTGTTATACCTCCATTATTCCAAACCTGAACAGTAATTTTTAAAACCACTCGATTCTTGGCCAATCCCCCATAGCGGATAGGCGCCACTATCAATAGGTGAACAACAACAACAACTGTTAGAACGCGAATTTTTACGCTTATGCCTAGCGCTACCTAAATATGTTGCGAATAATATCTTATACAAAGAATCCGCCAGCGTTCTTTTATCAAAAAGTTTCATATTCTAACAATACACACATTTCTTAAAATATTTGCATCACATAAGCGGAGGTCACATTATGTGTTCATTAACCAGCAGACCCCATTTTTCAGCCACCAATGGTATAAAGTATGATGCCCTCAAGTAATATTCACACAGAAACTTTTCGGCCCCTTAAGTGTTAGCCTTTGGCAAATACTTGTACTCAACACTGTAGATGCAATTAAGATTGAATTTGATAACATATATCCCAAGAATGCAAAAATTTACCATTTACCATATCAGTATATACATGGCATTTTGAAAGATCATTTGGCCTATCTAGAAACATCCATTGTGATAGCGACTGACGCTTCTGTTTATGAAGAGAAGGCTGGCGTAGGAATCGTACCATCCTCTCTCGATTGGGCTTTCTCAATTCGATTACTCGACTTTACCCCTATTCACGAAACTGAGCTACTGGCAATAGTCGTAGCATTGAGTAAAGTACTCCAAGATCTATTAGCGGTGATTGTTCTAACAGACTGTCTCTCGGTCTGTACTGCCTTAAGCTCACCAACTTTTTCGCCTACCTTAGAAACTTTCTACTAGCTCATTCCTTGAAATGTGCGACTCGTTCGACTAGTTTGGGTACCAGGCCATTGAGGTCTAGCTCTGAATGATCATGCAGATGCACTAGCTGTATCTTTTCTTGATTGTCGTGTTTTACCTATTTTGCCTACTTCAGAATATATCGCAGCAGAACGCTTTGAAAAGCGCACAACGGTCGCAAATTTCAAAAAATCTCCTTTCTTTTTATCAGACTATCCACAGCTTAAGTTTCTCTTGGAAGAACAATTGGTGTTCATCAAGAAAGAAAGAATTAGTAATTACAAGGCTGGGTTGTCGAGTCCCTTCATTGAACTCTTACCTTCACAAGTCAGATCTGCCACAGTTGCCTTTGTGCCTTTATTGTAATGAGAGTGAATCTTCGGAGCACTTCTTTGTGTCATGCCAAAAATTCAAAAGTAAAAAAAATCTACTAGAAGAACCCTTACAAAAGTTGAACTTAAACTTGACACTTCCGGTGATTCTTTCATTTGGCGCAGTCACATTTGGTTTCAGCCACAGGAGCGTTTTTACCGCTGTTACAAATTTCTTACGAGAATCTAAAAAAATGGAACGGTAAAAACAGATAACTTCAGTTGTTTTAAGTATAGATTTTTTCCTTTTTGTGTATTTTATGTTTTTCTTTTCAACGTATTTTGTTTGTTTTTTAGAAATCTAACACTTTTAAAATATTACCTATATATCTAATTAGTCCAACCCTCCCTTTTAAGAATCGAAAAATCTAAAAAGCAAGGCACCGTCCCACTCATGGCCTATCCCCCTAAGTGGGTTGCGCCAAGGTGTTGTGGAACCAACCAACCAACCAGCATCCTCTATCTGTCATCATGCCACAGCACATGCAACGTAACCCCTTACGTAATGAAGATGACACTCATAACAATGAAAAAAATTGCGAACCCTAAAGCTTTGCCTTTAAGAGTTGAACGCAATAGCGAAATTCAGCCCCTAGTGCACCCTCCAACCGCTAAGTGCATACTTATTGATATGTTTTGTTGCATACACACGCGCTCACATAAACACGCACACAGTAGATTGTACCAGCGCGCGCTATTATCGGCGAATGGGCTCGTTTTTGTCGTGATAGCTGTCGACCAAAATGCGTTCTAAGGGTCCTGAAAAACTTTTTCAAGTCACTATGAAATGAATTCAATAAAAGAGCTTACTTGCCTCGCGAATCCGTCAAGTGAGATTGGAGTTACAAAGGTGTGTAGCATGCTGCAACTGTACTATCTCTTCTGTCGTCCGGACGAAAGCGCTGGAAGCTAAGCAGGGAGGGGTGGCGGGACAGAGAAACTACCGCACCTCGTCACCTTGAGCACTTTTTTTTTCCTTCGAATGCGCGGTTTTTCCGGTGTGGTCGCGCACGCACACGTGGACAAGTAGCGGCCTTCCGTGGTTATCTAGTAACTAGAATTTTCGCTCAAAGACGCAGAGACGATTTTTCGCTAACAACCAATGGAGCCGACGACGGCGGTGGGTTTTCTCCGACATGAGCTCTTTAACGCTATTGCGTGAAAAGTGCGTTTTAGACCACACATACTCTTTTTGTCATCACGCCACAAAACATCATGCCACCCGATATACGTCATGGTGAAGACAACGGCAATGGTGACAACGAAAAAGTAGCACTTGTTAGAGCACACATTCTTTTTCTGTCAGTCACGCCACAATGCAAGCAACGTATCTTCTATACGTTATGACAATGACGGTGACGGTGATAACAATAAAATCAAGCGCGTTCCAGCTCACACATGATCTTTCTGTTATATTGCCGCAAAACATGCGAGGTACCCACTTTACGTCATGATGATGACAACGACGCTGAGGGCGTTTTAAGAACAAGCGCGTTACAGACAACACAGTTTCTTTCCGCCATCACGCCATAGCACATTCATAGGGCACACTGTCCTTCTTGATGACGCTGAAGACGATAAACAACGAGCGTGTTCCAGATCACAATTTATTGTTCTGCCATGGAGAAAAACAATCATTATAACATTCTCACTAACGGAAACCCTCGGAATGTTGACCCTTGTGACGAGTATAAGGCAGCATTGCATTTAGTGCACACACGTGCTGTCCCTTATGTGCGTGTTTGAGCGGACATTATACGGGGGATTCACAGCTATCCGAGTTTTCCCCGGAGCTTAACCTACTCATCATCGATCACTTCGTCACTATGCTGCGATTATTCCCCGCAGGGGCGCCTGCGCAAGTAGGCGTTTGGTGTGTAGCGACACCACAGACCCGAGCTAACGGGGGAGTTTCTACTCCCTCCCACGCCTAGCCGTGCGTGGCTTTGCCGTGTCCGGGGAAAAGGGGATCCTGGGGGTTGAGCCGACGCTGGGTGATTGGACCTTTAAGGCCCCCCGGCAGAGGCAACACACCCCTTTGGCCCCGGCTTCACGTAGACGGCACCCCTGGGCTGACCCACCCAGGGAAAATCGGCAGTCACCTTTTCCTATCTCTTTCCCCTACAACTTCGTCTCTGTCTCTTTTTTAGTCTGTCCTGTCTACTTCTCTCTTCTGTTTACTTCCAATTTTCCTGGTGGCAAGGGTTAACCTTGTGTAATTACTCAACCTTGAGTAGTTATATTTGGATATAGTGGCAATGTACGGCTGGCGTCTGCAGCCTTATGCTATTAAGTGCTTCAGCGTCCCCTGGTTGGACTCCATGATGGGTGGTCGCCATTTCTGCCGAAAAAAAGTACACTACTATGGAAACACCTGCATTTCCCCATCTCCTAGATCGTCTTCCGCTTAAGAGGGGACGCACCGATGAATTATCAGTTTTCAGCCAACCCAGACATTGTTTTCCAAAATTCCATGTAGTGCACAGCGAAAAGCCAGTAAAACAAGCCAGAGCCATATCTCTATTTCTTGTTGCTAAGTCTCTGACTGAGCTCTTTGGCCCAGGATACAAGGTTACAAAGATGGCTAGCGGAGACCTTCTCCTTGAGCTGCCAGGAAAAACACCACTATGAAAAACTTGGCAGTCTCAAAGCATTTGGTAATATCCCAGTATCTGTTTCACCTCATAGATCAATGAACACATCTTGCGGAGTTGTTTCAGAAGCAGACCTTCTTGAAATGTCTGAACAGGAACTGCTTGAAGGGTGGAAAGAGCAAAATGTCACGGATGTGAAACGAATCATTATCAGACGCGCCAACAAAGAAATACCTACCAAACATATAATACTCACTTTTGCATCTAGCACACTGCCTTCATCTATAGACACAGGCTCAATCAAACTCTCTGGCCGTTCCTACATTCCCAATCCAAGACGGTGTTATAAATGTCAACGATTTGGTCATGGCTCGCAGAACTGCCGGGGTCAGGAAACTTGTGCAAGACGTGGTATACATGGCCACCCATCTGATAACTGTGTTACTACGCCTCACTGCGTGAATTGTGACGGGAAACACGCCGCGTATTCGCGTTCGTGTCCTAACTGGAAGAAAAAAAAGAAATAATCACTCTTAAAGTCAAAGAAAACATCACATTCAAAGAAGCAAGACGAAGAGTGTCGCCATTTTACGGCGCAACATATGCTGATGCGGCGTGTCAGGGGGCAACGCCGCACCAGCCCTCGCCACCCCTTCGGCCAGCGCAGAGCGAGCCATCGGCTGTGGCGCCTGCCCCCAAGGCGGCAGTAGTTCAGTCTACTCCGCCTTCAAGCAAATTGAGGCCGGAGACTGCAGGGTCCTCCGGTCTCAAGGCCTCACCTCACCAGGCGAGGCCTAAAATCCGAACCACCAGCTCGCATGTGCGGGCATCTAGTGCCTCTGAGGAGGCAATGGATACAACGGTGCCCTTGGTACCGAAAGAGCGGCACGCCTCCTTGAAGCGTGCCAAGAAAAATAAAAAACCAATAACGGGGCCGGACGACCGTCCTGCCACCTAAAATAACAAGCTCACTCTAACACAGGGTACTCTCTGTACACACAGCAGCATCTCTTCTTTTAATATGCAGACAGAAATATTACAGTGGAACATCCGAGGCCTTCTTCGAAACCTTGATGACTTACAAGAACTCCTCCATGAACACAATCCAAGAGTGCTGTGTGTACAAGAGACACACTTAAAACGAACAAACACAAACTTTTTACGTAAGTACGTAATCTTCCGAAAGGATAGAGATGATGCCATGCCACTATCTATTGGTGTAGCGGTTATAGTTAGTCAAGGTATAGCATGCACACAATTACCCCTTAAAACTTCCCTTGAGGCTGTGGCTGTCCGAGCAGTTATTCTAAACAAACTTGTCACTGTCTGCTCTCTGTACATACCTCCGCACCACCGTCTTGAAAAACTTCAATCCCAGTCTTTAATATACGAACTACCTGAAGTTTATCTGGTCCTTGGGGACCTGAACGCACATAATGGTCTGTGGGGTGACTCTCGCTGTGATGCACGAGGTCGTCTCATTGAACAATTCCTCATTTCATCGGGTGCTTGTCTGTTGAGTAGGAAAGAGGCAACATACTATAACCTTGCCAACAAAACTTACTCTTCCATAGACCTCAGTATCACATCTCCTTCACTTGTACCATTGCTTCAGTGGAAAGTCATAAAAAATTCATACGGAAGTGACCATTTCCCTTTAGTTTTGAGCACACCAATAATATATGAATGTCCTCCACATGTTCCCAAATGGCTGGTAAACAAAGCCGACTGGGAACGATTTCAAAAGCTTACTCACTTAAATTGGACTGAAATATGCGTATTAAGCATAGCTGAAGCTGTGCAGTACTTCTCGGCCTTTCTTACTGACGCAGCAGCCAAGTGCATTCCACAAACGTCTGGACTGCCCGGCAAACGACATGTCCCGTGGTGGAACACTGAGTGTCAGAATGCGCGAAAGGAACAGAACAGGGCATGGAGGTTGCTGCGGAACTCGCCGACGGCGGAAAACCTTAAGAGATTCAAGAAAATAAAATCTCGAGGCAGGAGAACGCGTCGGCAGGCCAGAAAAAAAGTTGACACAAGTTTTATCAGGGATAATTCATATACACTAGAGGCCAAAGTCTGCAACATGGTTCGTAGGGTAGCAGGAAGAAAAGTACACTCACTCCCACTCGTAAACACTCAGGTTGATACCTTGGAAGATCAGGCAAACTTCCTCGGTGCACACTTTGAACGGGTATCCAGCTCGTCCCACTATACTGACACTTTCCAAAAATACAGAACAAGAATATAAAAGCAGAAACTCGAACACAAATGCACTAGAAACAAGGCATATAACTAAGCTTTCAGTCTAGCTGAGCTCCGAACATCTCTAAACTCCTGCAGTACATCTGCCCCAGGTTCTGACCGTGTGGTGTATAAATGTTAAAAAACCTACCAGCCGAAACACGAAAAACCTTACTTTGTTTGTACAATGCTATCTGGTTTTCTGGCACTATACCTACCTCCTGGAAAGAGGCTATTATTATTCCCAATCTGAAAGAGGGCAAAGACTCTTCTTTAGCTTCAAGTTAAGGCCTATTGCACTTACAAGCTGCTTGTGCAAAGTCTTCGAAAAAATGATGAATTGCCAACTTGTACATATCCTTGAAACAAACAATTTGCTCGACCCATTTGAGTGCGGGTTTCGAGAAAGTAGATCCACCTCAGACCGCCTTGTACGTGTCGAGGCACAGATCAGAGACGCCTTTATCCCATAAACAATATTTTCTTTCTGTGTTCCTCGATATCGAAAAGGCTTATGATACATCATGGCGTTTTGGAATTCTAAGAGACCTGTCCCACCTTGGTGTGCGTGGAAGAACGTTTTATATAATCGAAAGTTACCTGTCAAACCGGACATTTCGTGTCCGTGTGGGCAGTGTTCTCTCCCAAACATTTGTCCAGAAAACAGGCGTGCCACAAGGTGGTGTGCTTAGTTGCACACTTTTTATTATCAAAATGAATTCTTTGCACTTCTCCATCCCCCGCAATATGTTCTAATGTACATATGTCGACGACGTTCAGCTTGGCTTCAAGTCATGTAACTTGGCAATGTGTGAGTGGCAGGTTCAGCTGGGCTTAAACAAGGTCTCCAAATGGGCAGATGAAAAAGGATTTCGACTTAACCCACAAAAAAGCACGTGTGTCTTGTTTTCTCGAAATAGAGGCGTGCACTCTGAACCTGACATTCCACTGAACGGGCAACGTCTGTCCGTCAAAGCCGAACATAAATTCTTAGGCTTAATCTTGGACAACAAGCTGACCTTCGTACCGCACATCAAGAATTTAAAAACAAAATGTTTAAAAGCCATGAATGTTATAAAAGTGCTGTCACGTACTACTTGGGGTAGTGATAGGCAATGCCTCATAAATCTGTATCGAAGCCTCATTCGCACCCGCTTAGATTATGGGGCCGTTGTTTATCAGTCTGCAACTCAAAGTGCTTTGAAGATGCTGGACCCCATGCACCATTTGGGCATCCGCCTTTCTACGGGTGTTTTCGCACCAGCCTTTATGTTGAGTCAAATGACAGGTCGCTTCATCTGCAGAGAACTTATATGTCCTTTGTTTATTTCCTTAAGGTGAAAGCAGATAAGAAGCACCCCTCATGCTCTACTATTAATGATTTGTCGAGCTCATTTCTGATTCAAAACAGGCCTTCGATGAGGCAGCCCTTCTCAGTTCACCTGAAAAGCCTAGCCGAGAAAACTGGAGTCTCACTAGAACAAAGTTTAATGGCTCCTGTAGCATATCCGCCACCGTGGCAATGGCAGACTATAGACTGCGATGTGTCCTTTCTAGAAGTTACAAAACATGCGCCTGTTGCCCATATCCGAACATACTTCCTGGAACTTCGACAGAAATACACACGTCCTGACTTCTTTACAGATGCTTCCAAGTCCAACTCCTCTGTGTCCTACGCTGCTGTCGGGCCATCCTTTTCGTATGCTGGCCCTCTACATCCAGGCACAAGTATCTTCACAGCAGAAGCTTACGCGATACTTGTGGCAGCTAAACACATCAAAAAACTACAAATACAAAAGGCAGTAAATTATACAACTTCCTCAGTGTGGTAACGGCTCTGCACAGTCTTAAAAAACGAAAAAACCCGGTCCTTGTCTCACTTTACTCCATTTTGTGCACACTCTACACACTAAAACAACATGTTGTAGTAAGCTGGGTGCCAGGGCACCGTGAGATCCAAGGCAATGTGAGGGCGGATCAGCTCGGTGCATCCGTCCACAAAAGCACTGGCCCTACACCCATATTAATCCCGGCCCTTGATCTTAAGTCGCCTCTCAAACGAAACCTCAGGGACTACTGGCAGAGCAAGTGGGATACACACACACACAAAACAAACTACACATTATTAAGCCACACCTTGGTCATTGGCTGCCAGTATCAAAATCGCGTCATACAGAGGTAATACTAACGCGACTCAGGATAGGACACACATACACGACACACACACATCTTTTGTCCGGTGGTGATCCGCCATTGCGTGAAAAATGTGGTGAAGCATCGACAGTCCTTCAAGTTTTAATCCAATGTAAACAATTAGAAACTACAAGAAAACAGCGTTTTCCATTACCCTTCCGACAACATATACCTTTGCACCCTGCAATGTTTGTTGGTAGGGAACCACTTTTTAGTCATAAATCATTGTTAGCGTTTTTAAAATAAATTCATAATTTTCATATCATATACCCGGGCATCCCGTAGCACGACCTCTCAAGGGAGGTTTTTGCTGCGGTGGCTACACAGAAAAGCACTTGCCTCACGGCCCTTGCACGCAAGGGTATGAACGAGAGAGCTACTTGTACTAATGCCACACATGTCCACCATCGTTTTTCATTATCACCAACTTTTTTCACCTATTCACACCACACACACTTTCACGGCATGGTCATGATTTTATTACTTGTATGTTTTTACCCGCCTTACTGCGAGGAATTTTATGGCCCTTATACAGCCGCTAATCACAATCATCGTCCACATTCTTTGTCCCATGAACTGGCGCTCTTTGGCCATCAAATGGCCCTTGCGCCAAAAAACACCATATATCATCATCATCATCATCATCATCATCATCATGCTGTGATTATTTTTAACGTTCGAACAACAGTTCCCACTGCTTCATGAACTACATATATGCAAGCGGTAGCGTGCATGATACTTGGTAGAAAAAATACATTATAGTTTTTAAATTTAAGGCTCCTAAGCGGCTCCAGTAGTGTACACCTTAGCAGGAACATATTATTTCACGAACATCTTCAAAAATAAGAGACGACTAGCACCTCACAAGAACACCTGTAGCCATAAATATTTGAAAATCACTTTAGATGACTCAATTGTAGTGTAATTGCAGGATTAAAGCACATTAAGTCCTTGCACTCTTCACACGCAGAGGTTGTCATGAGCAACTTACAGCAGTAATAATTGTACCAAGCTAAAATCACATCATTAGATCCCAAAATTGGTCGATGAGTAATTAAAAGTATCATTACCGATCAATGTGCTTGGATGACTTGCGTTCAGAATAGTAGTCAAATGCTTGCAAGTGAGCGTACATTTAATGCACTGAAAATGCGCAGCGTACAATGATCACATACAGGAGAGCACCAAAAACTTTAACAATTTTGATTTAACAGAGCATTTGTTACTTACTGCGTGATATACTTTGAGAGAATTCAAGTATATAGAATGCTGTACATCCTGCACTTATATATAAAAAGCATTGTGAATGCTTTATCTAGTTATAATGTTACGGGACTCAATGTGCGGGTGTTTGTAAAAGCGTCTTCACCAGTATACTTTGTTCTTTTCTTCCTGCGTTAAACACACAGAAAAAAAACTTTTGTTTTATGCTGATGCGGAGTTGTCACCAGAAGATGTCTTGACAAGGCTAACTCATTTCGAGGTACGCCGCGCCATTGCCGCCATTACCTCTATTGGCTCATAGCTAGCGATACCCCTATTATATGTTAGTATAGTAAAGTATAAAAATAATAAAGTGCTGATTCCCTTTAGAAAATAACATTGTTTTAAGCGTTTCATGTTCTCATTCTATAGCTAGAATTCTACCTTGAATTAACATTGTCATCTAAATCCCGACTGATTACAGCGGGAGTGTCACAACAAGCGCATATATACAGGGATTTCTAGTGTCACCATGTAGCCCTGCTAATATATTCGCTTTTGATACCATAGTGCGCTCGAACATGGGGTCTTCACACAGCTGTATGAGGCTACCAGATTTTATAGTGCAGTTCAGTGTTCAGTAAATGTGACCACACATAGAATCAATTCAATCACACGTTCAATCGGTGTGCTCTTTGATGACACCTAGCGACTCAAAATCGTAGAGGTAGCGGCTAGTTGCTTCGGCTGAAACTACTTAATCTTACCCAGTGGGCATGGTTGCGCGGTGCCCTTTCTTCACAGAGATGAGGTTACGGTAGATAGCTCTGCTTTTCTGTAGTTTGCTTTGAAGTGGCTAGTACCATGAAGCCGTGTTCAAGGTTGGTAAAGGAAAGTCAAATTAGCGCACCTGGTGACGAACACACAAAGAAAACACACGAGGGGAAGTGATTTGTTCAGTGTAAATGCCATGCTCCTGTACGCAAGCGTTTGGGTGAGTTGTGCAAGGTTGGACGCTAAGTATCTAGCTAATACCTTTAGATAATATGGCATTGCAGCTGGATTCTAGTAGAATTGTAGCACCACGCTAGATTTTTCCTACTGGCTGCACCAAAAAAGAAGTGAGTCGCGTGGCTCGTGTGGCGCAAGCCTCGAGGTAAAAAAAAAGGCCTAGCTGCTGACCCGGCTGGACGCTGCAGCGGCGACTCTGCCTACGCCTGCGTCCCGAATAAAAGCTGTGACGTCGGCGTGGGCTCGTCGCCGTCTCATCTCTCGTTTCTCTACAATTGGTGACCCCAGACCAACAGTCAAGTGACCGGCGTCGAACCGCTGCCTCTAAGCTTCGCAGCCATGTTACAGCCAGCTCACGCCTTGCAGCTGCACTTTAACCTGCCTCTACCATCATCCCTGACCTGAAGACCTGGTGATCGGAAGGACGCGCTCTTCGAGAAGCCATCAGCTGCCATGTTCATATGACTCTGCCCGTCAGTGCCGCTGTTTCAATCTACCTACCCTAAGGTATATTTCATGCAGCTCGACGCCATTCTCGCGGTGAATGACGTCACAGACCAGTCGCTGATGCACACCATTCTTCTCTACACCCTTCCACTAGAACTGCGTCATCTCGGTGCCACTTGAAACTAAAGCCCGCAGCCGTACGATGACCTCTGCTCTTCGGTGCTGGCCTCCTATGGCCTCCTCTACTGCCCGCTTCCGTTCGCCCGCTCGCCCGCTCACCGCTTGCTGTGACTCACGGAAAGACGCCCGCGACTTTCCGCGAGTCACAGCAAGCGGTGCCAACCAGCCATCACCCCTGCCTTGGTGAAGCTTTTGGTTGTCCGGCTACGTCTCCTTCAACCGCTCGTCTGGCGACTCAAGTCCCGCACCCGACTGCCCATCCGAAGAGGTTCAAGACGTTCGTGCAGCATCGGACCAGTCATCCGCGAGAAGCGCCTCTCGTACGCCCACTAGCGCACCGATTTTGGCGCTCGGTCACAGAACCGATGAGGTTCTTCGAGTCGTCCATGCTGCCGATGGCCAGTCCGCCACGAGGTGCGTTTTTTTCAGTGTTTCGGCCGATGGTCCTGCAGACACGCTCGCCACCTGCACGTCCCGCCCCACTTTCACGGCCCACAACCTCTGTGACACGTCAGTCTCTACGACCACTGCATCGCCGCTCGCCCTGGAGATTGTCACGACCACGTACAACGTTACGTCTGCTGTGCGACCCCCGATCACGAAGGCTTCACCGTCGACGACGTCTGAAGGAGACTCTCTGTTCACGTCAATGTTCTGTGCGAACTGCCCGCAGCCACTAGGATTTCCGTCAATGTACCACTAAGAGGAAGCTCGTGCTTCCGCCAGACACGACCGAACGTGCGGGATGTTGCCACCAAGACCGACCTGCCAGCGTACAACGTGCCCGCTCCGCCGATGGCAGAGCACCTCACTCACTTCGCGCCTGACACAGAGGCAGACATCTGCCACGCCGACCTGTGCACAAGCCCTAATGCACCTACTACCAAAGGGGGCTTCTACGACTCCTTGGACGCCGACAAACCCTCCTCCAGTATGCGCGTTTGCTCTGTCACATTACATGCTTCCTGTCATGATCCCGACGAAGGACGCCAAACAGCAAGCGTGTAACTGAAATTCAGGCATTTCCTTTGACACGTCTCAAGCCTCGTCCACCTCGGCCCGACGCGGTGACCAATCACGTGCCCTCCTTCACATGGTCTTTCGAGCATGGCGTTTTCGCGTCAGTCAACACGAGCACCACCGACCAGCTGTCAATGTTAGCTGCCGAACTGTCACTTCTACTGGCACCGTTCACAGCCACGCCCGCTGGGGCTACCAGGACAACTCAAGAACGCATTCACCAAGCCATCGCGGGACCTGCTTGTCTGTAAACACGCCCCAGTGCCTTCTTTCTCGGCCACTACGTTTCTCCCATTGCTGACTACCCGAAAAACCAACACGACCCTGTGTCCTTTCACTTTGACAACCTGGACTTCCCAAGCGGATATCTTACGGATTGTCTTTCATTTACATAGTATCTGTTCCTCTCCTTTTGAACATATGTTATCGATCACGCAGAGCGCTAGATGGGGGGGGGGGCTATGTTGCGCCACGCTAGATTTGCCTGCTGGCCACGCTGAAAAAGAAGTGAGCCGCGTGGCTCGTGTGGTGCAAGACACGAGGAAAAAAAACGGCCGAGCTGCTGACCTCGCTGGACGCTGCAGCGGCGACTCCACCTACGACTGCATCCCGAATAAAAGCTGCGACCTCTGCAAGGGCTCGTCGCCATGTCGTCTCTCGCTTCTCTACAGAATCATTGCATGTCATGACACTGTGACTCTTCTGCGTAGTCTTTTAATTCTTTAGTATAGTCTCTAAATGCCATCTCGATAAAACGTAACAGAACAGGGACTCGGCTTCTTCGCAAATTTTTTTCCGGATATGTATATTTTCGCTCATCTGTTCCAAGTAAACTGCATGTGAAAGGCACAATATTTGCTTCTTGCTAATGTAATGCTGAAGAAAAATGAGCCCAGTAACTTATGGTGGCACAGATGAGATGTAGATTACGTTCTAGACAATGTTTCAAGAAGTATTGATTCATTTTTGTTCTCACCTCTACAGTTTTTATTTTATTAAACGTAGTTTTTTTTTCAATTTGCCTAATCCTATGTCTCATTGGCAGTTTCGCCATAGAAACTGGAGTTCTATGACATCTAAGATAAAAGTAAAATCACAGTTCTTGGAAAGTGACTTGACCGAATTTTTTTATATTTATCTTTTGTAGCACTAGACCATACAGAATATTTGTTCGAAGCATTCACATCTAAAGGGTAATGTCCAGTATTGTGATACAAGTAAGGTGGTTTGAATTCATTGATATTTTGGAAACTGTTTCCTATATTGTAAAAGTTTGATTGATTGATATGTGGGGTTTAACGTCCCAAAACCACTATATGATTATGAGAGACGCCGTAGTGGAGGGCTCCGGAAATTTAGACCACCTGGGGTTCTTTAACGTGCACCCAAATCTGAGCACACGGGCCTACAACATTTCCGCCTCCATCGGAAATGCAGCCGCCGCAGCCGGGATTCGAACCCGCGCCCTGCGGGTCAGCAGCAGAGTACCTTAGCCACTAGACCACCGCGGCGGGGCTATATTGTAAAAGTTTGCGTGCTCAGTGTGGATGCTTGTGGCCTTCAGCCTGCGAAATTTTCACTGTATTTTTTGCTTGTTTCTGCTAGAATGCCCAATGTTTACCTTGTGCAAAAAACTACTTGTATTTTTCTCTTCAAACAATTGAGTGTACGACTGTACAATTTGGCATCCTTATTCAAAATGATATTGTCATTATTCAGTACCAATCAGAATACGCTTCTGTGTTTACTTTGTAAAATTTTTGTAGAACACTGTCCTCACATTACATTTGGTAACAGACACGTTGTGCCTCACATTTTCTTCATTGTAGCTTAAGTTCCTAATGATCAAATGGATTAAGGTATAACCTGATAAAATTTCGACATATTTCGTCACAATAATTTTTAGAGAAGTTAAAGAAGTTGCATAAATTTTCAAGAAACTGTTTCTAACCAATGTATATTTTTATGTTGAAAACGGGTATGTGTTTCACATCCTCATTATTACAAAGATTACTACGCTCAAAAACATGTTGGTGGCAAAATTAACAGCCAAAAAGCATGAGCATATTAGAGATCCAACATATTCAACCGGACTAGTTACAGTTGTCGTGAAATTGTGCGTAAACGCCGAGACAATAACAAAAAATAGCCAGTGCGTTAAATCAGAGGCGTGGTTTTTGGTGCCACTATTAAATGCATATAAATAGCTCCGCCGCGGTGGTCTAGTGGCTAAGGTACTCGGCTGCTGACCCGCAGGGCGTGGGTTCGAATCCCGGCTGCGGCGGCTGCATTTCCGATGGAGGCGGAAATGTTGTAAGCCCGTGTGCTCAGATTTGGGTGCACGTTAAAGAACCCCAGGTGGTCTAAATTTCCGGAGCCCTCCACTACGGCGTCTCTCATAATCATGTAGTGGTTTTGGGACGTTAAACCCCACATATCAATCAATCAAATGCATATAAATAAAATAAACTCTCAGCAACTTTTGAAAACAAAGTTTTAAACGCGAAGCATTTCTTAGCAAACATCGGTGACTTCGAGCGTGTGTATCTTTCTAGCCTCCTACGACTTTTAGCTCTCTTAGCCATTTCGATAATCGTATTGGTACCAAACTTGTAGTGACACAACATGACTGCATGAAAAACAAGTGTGACTAGTCATAACATGAAAATTATGACATGTATATCATGAATGTCATGATATACTTTTCATGGTCCTAATACACTTGCCGTGGTTTCATTTACATGACATGTTGCAAAACTGGTATGGTATGACATGACTGCATTGCAAACACAAGCGACAGACCCTAACATAAAAATCATGACATGCGTGTCATGTAACAACATGATTACATGCCACCCACATGATGCACTTGCGGCAGTTTTGCTAGCGTCACATATACCAAATTTGGTATTACGGTGGGTGAATGAATGACGACAATATGGGACTTTTTAAACATGAGAATCATGAGAAGCGTGTCATGTAACAACATGACTAAATGCCACGACCTTGATGCGCTGGCGGCCATTTCATTAGCTTTACTTATACCAAATTTCATACTACTGGACGTGAATATTTGACGAAAGTATGATACTGGTGCAAACATGATAAACATGAGATGCGTGTCATGTAACAACATGACCTCATGCTACACTCGTGATGCGTTCATGGCCGTTTCGCTAGCTTCACATGTACCAAACTCTGTATTCCGCGACGCGAACGGACGATATAAGTAAATCACGCATCCAAACATGATAATCATGATATGCGTGTCATCTAACAACATGACTACATGCTACCCTGATGATGCGCTCGCAGCCGTTTCGCTAGCTTCACATATGCCAAATTTGGTATTACGTGACGCCAATAGATGACGAAGATATGCGACTGGTGCAAACATGATAATCATGAAATGCGTGTCATGTGAGAACGGGACTAGATGCCACACTATAAGCGCCAATACATTTCGACATGACGCGATGTGCGTACTCGCCGGCATTCATTTCGTCGAGTCACGCCGGCGTTGCCACGCCTGGCGCCGGTTCTGCCATATACTTGCAGGCGCGTGCAGCGCTGCGGTGCTTTGACACATGCGCGAATCAGCGCGTTCGGCATCCCTTTGTCACGAAAAGAGGAAGAAGCAGTGTTGTCTGGGTAACGCATCGCCATAAGGTTATGTTACTCTATGGCATCGGCGCGAAACGCAGCATGTCGCATTTCGCTCCGGTTGCCGTCGGGTCGCACCGACGGAAGCTGGTCGCGCCTGGCGTCAGACTATAGAAAGCTCGCGTTTTCTTACATATATAGCGTGGATCTACCCAGTGTGTGCACGTCAATGCTACATTGGAGTACATTGAGCCCTTCATGATGCGCTCGTGGTTGTTTCGCCAGCTCCGCATATACCAAATTTGGTGTTGCGTGACGTCAATGGATGGCGAAATATATTACTAGTGCAAACATGGTAATCCTGACACGCGTGTCATGTAAGAGTATGACAACATACCACGCTCATGGCGTGCTCGCGGCCGTTTCGCTAGCTCCACATATTCGGTATCACGAGACGTGAATAGATGGTGAAGGTAAACGATACATCCAAACATAATAATCATAACACGGAAGTCATGTACGGCATCATTTACCTTCACCTCGTAACGTTGTGCTGATTTTAAAGTGACATATCAACATTTCTCATTCATGCTTTCCATACAATCGATTCCCACTGTACGCGGGATCTGTCAATTTTTTAAAAGTTAAAATATACAAGCAATAAACTGGCCCAACATTTAGGGAGAGGTGACTGCTAGGCCGGAACGGAAGCTAGCGACGTTTTGTTGGTGCCACCATCTCCATCGTCCTTCTCACCTTTTTTGTTGCTGCGGTGTTTTTTTTTCACTGGATTCGTAGAACCTGAAGGTACAGACTTTGCAGGGTTCCAGTTAATCGGTTAGTAATTCTATGTGCTTGGATATGCCCGGACTCTTAAGAACTGATTTTTTGTGTGGCTAAATTTTGTGTCGATGACCCAGGCGTCATCAAAGTTGATGCGATTGTCCATTTTTTTACTGTGCTCGTCGTGAGCGTTTTGTGCAGTTTTTAGGCTCAGTACGCCTTTTCGATGTTTCTCTATCTTTTCCGAGAAATCTTTTCTCTAACCGATGTGAGTGGCATGACGGTTCATGCATGGAACCTCGTAGATTAGCCCAGGGAATCTTTCTTTTGGCAGACAGTCTTGTGGTTGAGGCAGGAATTGCGAGATCGCTGAAATTTTCTCATTTTGAATCAGTCGATCAGGCTCAAACTTAGCGTACTCAAGCACTCAACAGCTTCTACTCGAGCAATGATGTCATGTTCTTTCTGTCTCCTCTTTTGTAGTCCTATGATTGTGTGCGACTGTGTTTTTTGTGTTTTTGTAAAAATGCTTTTGTGTTGAATCTCTGTAAAAAACTATTTTTTTGTGTAACAAGAGTTATTTTAATACACATAATTAGGCTTACAAAGTTTGACTACACGTCTTAGAAATCAATACAAACTGTGTATGGTTTTGCCTGATATTGTTGTATAGTTTAACATGGAATTTTATAAGGTTTTGAATTACAGTTTCTAAGCTATTTGCGCTTTGTATTAAACTGCTGCTTGTGTGATTGTGCTGCCTGGGGATAGGGGCCTAGTCAGGCGACTTTAAATGTTGCCTTTTGCCATAGCCCCAGGGCAATCTCTTTTGTTGCGGAAGAAACAGACAATGCATTCCGTTATTGGTGATCAAAATCAATTGATCGCAGACATTACGTCTTTGCAATTTTACTTACGCTGTACGTAGCCTTGAAAACACAAGTATAGGGCTTTCAATCTCCACACAAGTGCTCCTGAAGGTAAACGGAAGCGCGTAAAGTAGTTGGCACACGTAAGAGCGTTTGAATTCTGACGCGGAGCCACATTACGATAGGTTTCGTTAGAGCACTCGATCTTTCTTGTGTACACGTGCCCTTGAGGCTCAGTACTTTATCACAAGTGCGAAGACTTAACCAGATACAATTTCGCAAACCTACATTTATCAAAATGAACGACTACTGTCAAGTATAGCTTAACAATGGCACTATTCGACAAAAATACCTTCGCTAGGATTTGTCAGTAAAGTATATTTGATGAGAATCATGCGCGTGACGACCTCCTAACAATGCTTCTCCTTATCTACTTTATCATCCCCAAATCTCACGTGCGCGCATGGTGTTTCTTTACGCCGTTATCGAATTGACGCAGCTGTTGTACTGTGTCCTACTTGTATGATCGAGTTTTGGAGACAAGCTATAAAATATGCGCAGTGTTATTCGTAGGTCCCTACAGTTCTTCACATGTGCCAGGAAAATTCATGATTAATCGGTCTATAGTAACTCAGCGGTACAGCATCGAGAACAATGCGCAAGGCTGTTATACGCTCGGTCAAAAACAGGCACTGAGCACAGCTACGTCCTACGACTACGCCAAGCGAAGGGCTACTTATCGCAGCCAACCACAAAAAAGCTGGTGCTTTAGCACTGCATCACATGCATTTTTTTCCTGGAAGCAATTGGGCGGCGTCACCAGTGCTTGCGAAAAAATATTCACAGCATATGCACCGAGTGAATGATGATAAGTGGGGCGAAGGATACGTCTGTGTGTTGCGTTTGGCTGTCTGTCTGTGACGAAGAAGCGGACAGATGAACGCTTCGCCACACTCATCATCAGTCACTCTACAAATATGCTGTGTATTTCTTTGCGAAAGTCAGTAATGCCATGTAGTGATATCAATTCCAAAGACATACACACAACGCCATCTAGTGAGCAATTCTTAAAACTAACCATGAGTGGCTACTACTACAACATACTATTACTACGATGGAGCGATTCACACATCAAGTAGCTTCACCCTTTGACATGATAAACGTACCAGTGTCACCAAGGCAATCCTTGGCCGTAACCTTCTAGTGGCGCGCAAAAAATAGCGTGAATGCGTATCGCAAATACCCCCGCATATAGAAATCAGTACGTCATGCGGCATATTTTTGGGGGACGCGCTGACGTTGTCCTAAAACCACAAAAAATATAGCAATTGTCAGGTTCAGGCAGACTTGATGCCTACGTTAGGCGTCAGCTTCCAGCCACATGACGCACCTGGCAACAGTGTGCCACCCTTGCTTTTCCGAAACAGTGTGCCAACCTTTCTTTTATAGCTAGAACAGGGCTGAAAATCTCCCCCAGCTATTAAATGCGCAGATATGCCCTATAAAGAGGACATAACTACGACCTCCACTCTTGCTCAGTTGGAATAACCTAGATAACTTTATTCAGAGGTTGTAGCTTCGGTACCAGCCAGCAGCAATTTTTCTTTTCCTACTTTACAATTTGACATTTACATTACAATTGCAACTTTTCCTCATACTCTCCTTGATACTATCGTCTGTTTGTTCTCGGGAATATATTTTGCACTTAAAGTACTTACGTTCCTTAGCGATCACATTTTTACCGCAAGACACCAAGGCACTAGTATCACAGCTGTTAGCGATACAGGTACACTTAATTCTGACATTCTCTTGAGAGATTGGCCACGTTTCCAGGCTCAAAACACTTTGCAAATTTATCGAACAGCCACGTGGCTGAACTCTCTGGCTACCAGTGTGGTGCTCGGAAACACGTAGGAAAATTGTGTTACTTGCGGTGACCACTGTTGGCATGCATGAGGCCACGTTAAGTCTCGGTGATCCACCGACCAAAAAGGGTGCAGATATCGGAACACTCTGCTTATGAGGAACACGGGTGCAAATGTCCAATGGGTAACACGACCGAAAAACATAACGGTGTGCCCAGCCCACGCATTGAAAACTTCGCAGGGCGATGGGGTAGAGTGCGGAGCAGAGGGAAAGTCAAGCTCCTCTGGTGAAAAGATGGCTGCTGACAAAAACGTCAGCAACGGTCCATGGCTTCGTTCCGCTAGAGTGTTCCGGAATTTTCTCGAACGCGACTGTCTAGGTGCTCGATTGCTTAGAACGGCCGCTGTGACGCCTTCCCACGCTTTCCAACTGTCTGGGCTTTTGTGGCGACCTAGCGTGGCCGAGTCGAGAGGCTGACTCCACGAGAACTGCAACAGTGGTGCCATCTCACGCTGTCTGACCCCGTTCAGCAAAAGGTTATTCGCAAAGCTTCCATTGGGTACTTTGTAACCGGGCCACAGCAAACTGGTAGACCCCCCTGCAGGACATTGTGGTGCTTTTAGCTTCACGACCGGGCGCCGATATCGCGGAGAAAGTTTTATAGCAGACCAGCTCACACACAATGGCTTCTGCTAATAGAAAGTGCCGGATCAAACGTAACAGCGGCAAATACAGCGTCGGCCGTCGATAAACTGACAAGCGAGAAAACACGTCGGCTGACATTCATATATAGTTCATTGTATTATTCCAGCCTAATCACTGGTTGTTCCAAAATCTCTGTATTCTGCTCGAGTGTTCCCATCTTGCGAGCAGTCTCAACACAACTATTTAAAATAATCTTGGGGCATCTGGAAAAAAATGAGGCATGGTTTGCGTTGGACATTGCTAACAGCCTCTGTGGGCAAGAAAAAGTGGGAAAACGTCTCACGATGAAAAGTTAGCTTTATTCATAACACCATCGATATGAACACCAAAAGGGACAGGGCGAGACCCAAGGACGTTCACAACGAAGAAAAACTTAGCAACTACTTTGGACTGTTATATACATAACGCAGTTTAAACACACAGACGGCGAAGTGGATGGGGTCACCGTATGCAAAAAAAGTCACCTACTTGCAGGTCTGTGTACGACTGCTCGTTGGCAGCCGTCAAAAAGCCTGAAGGGCAGTGAAACGTTTAAAGAAAAATGAAGATGTTCATGAATGGCAATGAGCAGTGAACAACCAACACAAATGATATACGCAGACTCTCTCAACAGGCATGTACAAATGGAACATTTGAGATGACGAAACCAGTACGTAGTGTTCTGCTCATAAAACGTAAAAGCAACAAACGAAAAAAGTGGTAAATCCCATGTACATTAGAAATCAATGATTTGCGAAGCACGGACGAAGAAGTATGAATTGTCGCATTAAAATCAGCACAACGTTACGAGGCGACGTAAATTATGCTGTACATGACTATCATGTCAATTATATCATGTTTGCGCCGCGAATTTGTGCTCGATGTCCATTCACGTCACATAATACCAAATTTGGTATAAGTGAAGCTAGCGAAACGGTCGTGAGCCCGCCAAGAACATAAAATGTAGTCATGTTTCACGTGACACACATGTCATGATGGTAATGTTTGGACGTGCCATTTATGTTCGTTGTTTATTCGTGTCACGTAACACTGAATTTGTACATGTGAAACTCGCGAAATGGCCGTGAGCGCACTGTGAATCTACATGTAGTCATGTTTTATACGACACACATGTACTGATTATCCTGTTTGCACAAGTCATAACCTTCATCATACACTCACTAACGTAATACCGAATTTGGTGTATGCGAAGCTAGCCAAACGACCATGAGCGCACCATGAGCATGGCATCTAGTCATGTTCATACATGACAGGCGTGTCATGAATTCCGCGTAAGGGCCTCTCACTTATGTTATCCATGCTGTCATATCATACCCTACCAGTTCAGCAATATGTGATGTGAACAAAGCCACCACTGATGCACCAAACCATGACATGTATATCATTACATTTATTTCATACATATTCTAACTTTCTTGCTATGACTAGTCACTCATGCTTGTCATACAGTCTTGTCACGCCATACGAGTTTTCGTATAGCTCCGATTATTCAACCAACCAGGAAAACTTAAAGTCGTAAGCGGCTAGATAGACAGACAGACAGACAGACAGACAGACAGATAGATAGATAGATAGATAGATAGATAGATAGATAGATAGATAGATAGATAGATAGATAGATAGATAGATAGATAGATAGATAGATAGATAGATAGATAGATAGATAGATAGATAGATAGATAGATAGATAGATAGATAGATAGATAGATAGATAGATAGATAGATAGATAGATAGATAGATAGATAGATAGATAGATAGATAGACGGATGGATAGACGGATGGATGGACGGATGAACGGACGAATATGCTCAAACTCGCCGAAGTTTGCTAAGAAATTTTCCGCATTTTAAAGAGAACTCTTTGATCAAGCATTATCTTTATAAAGCATGTGCTAACAGCAGCGTCAAGCCACCATATTATCGAATATATTGTTGATCAGCGTAGTTATGCCTACCGCTAACCTTTCGTGGCATGAGGAATCAAATTATTCACATAACATAATGGTGGGGATAAAAACCGTAAAAAGCAACTCACCGATAATCTGAATCAATGGCTTTAAAATGTTGTAGGAGGTGCAACTAACCGAGCAGGGTCTGTGAAGTGAAAAAACTAAATTCCGTCTCCTTGAAGCCAGCGGGGACGTAGCACAGGCGCGCTTCGAATGGGTGCGTCAGTTTGCCGTTGTGTTAAAGTGTTCATTCCTACACCTGCTTCGCCTTAAAAGTTGAAGGTTTTTCAGTCAAAGTGGTTCTGCGGTGGCTTTAGCGTTTCAATCAAGAACGTTTCTGGAAGTTTACGACTAAGCACAAAACATGTTACATAGCATAAAATACTAAAGAAAGGCTTTTGTCTATTGGACTGTCTCACTAAGTAAAAAAATATTGTGCAGTACAGCAGACTCTGCGTAAACGTGATTTTAATGCTTGCGTTGGCAATAGCGGAATTATGAGGCCGTTATGCGCGATTACCCATAAATTTTGTCACCAAGGATATTACGCATTTAGAGTCGTACCTGTCAACATTGTACATTCAATTTTCATGTTACATCAATGTCACAGATGTACTTGTCACTTTTGGCTAACGCGACAAAGCCCACTGAAATTGATGTGATTATTTATGAGAGCGATATCAGACACGATATCATTTTTTCACGTATAACAATTCTACAATCTTTTAGAATGATGTAACTCTACAATGTGTGTATCTGCTCAAGGCATTTATGGTCACCCAGTGTTTACTTACCTGAAGGAAACTGCTATTTTTTTCTAATAGCTGCTCTTTATTTCAGAGTGTGTTTCCTTTGTGGTTGTTCATCCAGAAATTTAGAAATCTTTCCGATATGTTTTTCGCTCGACCCAAAGATAGATAGTTGGCAGTGTATATGCTCATGATTGGTTCCAATAGGACGCACAACAATAGAATACTAGAAGATATAAAATAAATATTTTATTTTCATTCTTGACCACCATAATTTTATTGTAATATGTGCTTGTTTTGCACGGTATCTTACCATTTAAATGCATATATGCCTTCCTTCGCTCAAAACTCTTAGTGTGCCACCCATTGAAGCTTGACGAAAATCAGTTGAGAGGCAGCGCCTTTGCGTTCGTGTATTTAATCTTGCGCCGTAAACGAAGTTCACGATGAATCCCAACAAACTGTCCCAACTTGCCGTCTTCCTACAACCTCAAAATCTGCGACCCCATCTGCTCATACGCTAGCTGCAACTGCCTTGGCACTCTTTCGCATATGAGAAAAATCTCGCTTTGTTGCTTACGCCTTAAGGAGTCTTTTTTCGTGTGGGAATATCAGTTCAGCTAAATTTTTTCAGTGGTAAAGGTAACATCAGCAATCTTTGAAGTATGAAGAAGCTTTGGTTTCTTCTTTCAAGGCTCTCTAGTAAACAATGAGACTCAATTTCTACGATGATACTTTCTCCAGGGTTTCTTGTACTAGTTGCTAGCAGACTTAATTTTCTGTGCTCCCGTGTACCTACAGTGTGTTCTTGCTCCCTCGCAATCGTCAGCCACTTTAATATATAAAGCGTCCTCACTTTCTTTTTAACGTCTCATGCTGGCTTTCACTCGTTTTCCATGCGCGGCTCAACACACATCATTATTAATAATTATGGAATGTAAAGTCTGATATGACGTCTCATCATACTTAAAATGTTGAACCATAACGTTCAACAGTGATATGTTTTTTTTAACATGATGAAGAGATAATACTGAATGCTTCGTTTCAAGTCAAATTGCACTCGGGTAACGCTTATACAGCGTTTTATTGCTTTTTGGTAATGTTTTCGCTCTCTAAATTTAGCCCTAAAAGTAGCCCTGTTTTTCCAACTTCAATGTATACATGTAAAATGATTTGACACTTCGTTTTAACAGCGTACGCATGAGTATCCACCCAGAAGGCCGAGAAATTGGCGGTAATTTGAATCGGTAACTCAGAGGCTAGATTTTGAATAAGTTGTTCATGCAGATTTTTCTTCGACCGCAAGAAAATTAAAAGTCTGAAACGGCTACCATTGGTCATGACGTTTATGAATAAGTTTACTCGGTAATTTAGACGAAGAACTGCAAAATTAGTCTCAGGTGCCCTACTGAAGATATTGATCGCAATTATTCTGTTTGAACATTTGCTATTCAACCTCGTTGCTGAAACTTCTCGAAGAATACGAAGACCTTCTTCAGCTGTGAAAATATTTCCCGAATATTAGCCATGCATGCTTGCTTAGCGCCGTGTCAGAAGAGTACGTGTAATTGCCGCTGCTGTGAGGGCTGGTGGCCGCCACCTCAACTCGCGAAAATGCTGGTCTATGGCGTGAGAGCATATGAGCAGAATAACAAATCGCTGAGCAAGGATCCTTGTTATTCCAACCAGTCGCACGTCAGCAGTGGGCGTCTGCACTCGTCCACTAGATTCACTGGCCTTCCAAGGTATTTAGTTCTTGATATCAAATAATATTTGTTTACTGAATGCGACCGATTTTCGTGAAGATGTCTTTGAGTAAATTTTTGGCTTTATCTGAATATCACTCAATGTCTCGAAAGTGCGCAGCTCATAATTAGCACTGCAATATTCGATGAATAATTAAAGCGTTTGAAGAAGGTACACGTTTATAATTATTATGCATAGAATATTTTATTCAGACATATATATAAAGTGACACATAAAAAGTTTTCCTTCTGCTCTAAAGCACTAAGCTTGTGCATTGTACATGCAGAAGTGCTCTACTTGGCTAGAGAGAAAGAGAGATAAAGACAATGGAAAGACATAGAGGTAAACCAGAAAAAGGCTCCAGTTTACTACCTTGTGCTTAGGAAGGGATAAAGTTTTGTAAAATCGTGAAGGAGGAGAAGAAGTGTCAGTGACAGTAAAAAATTGCCCGCAGCTTCCCTCGGGGGAACACTGAGGAGGATGCGGAAGCATGTAATTGGTTAACGGGTGTTAAATTGCGACTTACTTGGGTCGATGGCTAAATTGGTTAACGTGGTTGTGAAATGGGGTGTTAAATGAGTGAACACGTACGGCACGTATGCGAAAGGGCGGTGTTTTATTTATTGCGACGAACCAACAAACGAGCGGCAACTGAGCGAGCGAGCGCCGACCTTGAGTATATACACAGCGACGGTGCATGCGCTGTCAGCTGTCGAATGTTCTCGAAGGAGAAGCGCGCGCGCGGCACAGATGGCGACGGCGCGACGGCGCATGCGCTGTCAGCTGTCGAATGTTCTCGAAGGAGAAGCGCGCGCGGCACAGATGGTGGGCGACGGCGCGACGGCGCATGCGCGCGCGTCAGCTGTCGAATGTTCGAGAAGCGTTGCGGACGGCGCGGATGGCGCACTACAAGGCGCGAATATAAGATGCTTCCGCATCTAATATGTTGAACGATTTTGAGTACTTCGTACTCAACTATGGGAGAGCACTGAGCCGTCCCGCTAAAACAGTTTAGTGGCTGGTAACAGAGTTAGACACATGCTTGAATACACAGGCATGGTTCAGTGTGCACCGACGCTCGCGTAGGTTTTAAATAGCTAACTTTACCGTACAAGCTCATGTTTGTGTTACTGGTTTCCGTACCAATACTTTACCTTCCTGGTGCATTTAATGTGAAACTTTGACCGTTTTAACTCGGACATATGTATGCTTTTGAAGTGCAACGAATAACCTTATACTTGATGAACGCGTGAATATTGCAGTAGCAGAGAACGAGTGATTATTGTATCAGACGTAATGAATTAGCTCAACTAAGGTGGTGCGGACGGCGCGGACGGCGCGGACGGCGCACTACAAGGCGCGAGTATAAGATGCTTCCGCATCTAAAAAAGGATCTAGTGACTGGAGTACTATCTCCGCACTATAGGAAGGAACGTTCTCCGTGAACAGTCACAGTTTGTCTCTATGTCCGATTACTTGCAGGAAGCGCAAGAGTGCCTTCAGAGCAGCTCGTGATACAGACCGGGTAGGCGAGGGCCCCTGCATTTTGTTCTCTGTAAAGGGCGGTTTTACAGCTTTCCTAGTGCGGTTGAGAGGGCTGCTCTTACGCAGTTGAAGCGGGTGCAACCACATAGAAGGCGCACTGCTGTTTTGCTGTACCCGCATACTTCAAAAGACGGGCCGTCAGCCATCGCGTCAAGAAATGAATAAGCAGAATATCGGAAACGTGGGCTAGTTGGTTTAAGTTCATAATGATATCAATGGGGTAGCGTTAGGACGATTACAGGAACAAGAAATGACACAAGTAATTTTGAGCACTTTTCGTGTATTTTGTCGATGGTGTATTTGTCCTAACGCTGCCCCCCACTCAATAAGCGTTTCAGAGTGCCACTCCAAGCCACGAATGGCCCAGCAAGGTTGTGTCACATCATGATAGGCTGAATGGGTGACGTAGCTAATGGCCAGGGTCCAAAGTATATACCGTGCACTTGTGAAAGTCGGTGAATGCCATATTTCTACCTTAAGTTGACAGGCTAGCACATCAAGTTCTTTTTGCGGCGTCGGACCTAGAAAGGGGAATGCACAGCTGTTGACACCGTCACGGGAAGATCATTCAGCTGCGTCCTTTTGGTCATTGCCATGAATGGCACAACAAATATTCAGCCAATGAAATATCAATTTGTGCCCAATTTTCTAGTACGGGTCAAAAGACCTGCTTAATCTACTAGTTTTTGTAGCCAGAGTACTGGAGTAAATATTGGCTGCGTATCTTGGTACTTCGCTGCAAAATCCATTGAGAGGTGGCAGTCTTCTCCCGTCCACAGTACCTAAGTGTTTTTCTCATCCGCGGCCACGCGTAGAACTGTTCTCGTACCATTTCCGTTCCGGAATCAAGAGTGAAATGGCAGCTGGTATAAATAGATTTCATTTTATCGCATTATCTTTGCAGACATGTCATGTGTTCGTACCTGTACATGTCTGCATTGTATTTTAATATGTACGATTGCGTAGGAAGCGAAATTAGTTTCTGGAGTAAATGGTAACATCCAATTGAAGCATCATTTTCTTGAAGTTTTTGCTGAACAGCATATCAGCAACCACCACAGGAAACGTTGACATGTTCGGCCAAATATTACAAGAAAGCTTAATTTGCAAACAAATTCAGTCTGCAATCAAGAAAATTTGTAATATAACTATGAAATGAGTCACTCGTAAGGCGATGAATAGTGAATAGTAAAAATGCTACTGAAGCAATTCTGCTTTCTAATGTGCTCGCATACTGTGAAACTAGTATTGGTTGAATATTTTTTATTCAGTTACACAAAAAACATGAATTCTTGAGCATTTGTTTCATGCAATAGGGCTTTGCCGTTTTTTGTGCTTAGCGATCTTCAATCCGTTTTGTCTTGGCCATTTCGGCAAAACTCATATCCTATAGACAAGAAAAAGTCTCAACTCTGTTTCTGAAATGATAAAATATTGGCTCTTTCAGTTTTGTGCATCGGCGTGGCAGACACTCTGCACTGTAAGCCATGTAAAGCAATATTTATTGTATGAAAGCCTACACATAACAAAATAAAGGACAAAAAATCCTCACAAAATACAAGGTGCTGACAAGAGACAACTCGTTGTTTCTTATATACCAAAACACATATATACCACTACAGTACACGAACAAGTTCAAAAAGTTGGAGGTTAAACAACCCCAGGTGGTGGAAACTTTCGGTGCTTTCTACTACGGCGTTTCTGATAATCCTATGGTGAATTCAGCACGTTAAAGCCAACTTATCAATCAATAAAATTTTAGGGACACAGTAAATTACAAATTGTGTTCAGCGAATGCCTGTGATCACTCGATTGACTGTGCCATTCTTTTTTTGTCTTTTTCACTCTCTCAGAAATCACGTGATTGATGTTAGAGTGTAAGGGGGGCGCCACAGCTGTCGTGAAGCATCTCTTGCCATCCGTCGCTGCGCCATCACGGGTTCCGTCAGAGATATTTTGAGAGGGAGATGCCACAATTGGCACCGTTCTAGAGCACGAGTGGCATACTTGCGTCCTATTTCAGACGCGAGCGTTATGCACTAAAGGTTTTCGCCTAAAATCAATATACTATGCTATGCCACGCGGCTTACCATTATTTAGGTTTGTGGCAGTGTTCGAGAAGGTGCGCTGACATCGATACACCAAATTCCCTCTATTTTCAAAACACCAATTTTATTTCGCAAGGTTTTTTTTAAATGATTGTTTCTCGCTTGAACACTTGTATCGCAAAATATTTATTTGCAGGCTTAATCTTCGCAGTGTATACATGTAGATGGCCACAGAATCTCGCGTTTTCACGGTAGTTTTTTTTTTGTACTCCTTCTCCAAAATGGCAAAATATAAGTGTTCTATGGCTCCACTAAACCTCAATACTGCCACGTATTCGAAAATCACCAAGATATTCAGAAATGCGGCAAAACCCAGTGCGAGTGTTGCAATTCAAAGCATCCTGTTGCCATGTAATTCCATGTGCTGCATTTTCTGGGCAAGCAATTTAGCAAAAGTGAGGACAACCGGCACTACTTGAGTTGTGCGCATGCTGGATTAATGTTACTTTAGTGATCTACCGCTGTCCTTCATTGTTTATATTGTCTGTTTTATGAAGCACTGGTGGCCGTTTGAAAAGGCAAAAAGAGATTTGTGCATCCTTCATGTATGTATATTTGAAAAAATATGCAGGCTATCCAGGACCTTTTTCCGGACAAAATCAAATAACACATGCATACACACCGAAAGAGTGAAGTATTACGCAAGTGCAAATTTTAAACCCATGCTAATTAAAATAAACCTAAAATAAGTAATAGGCAGTTGCAAAAGAAAATACATTTAAGAAAACAGTGTACGCCGTACAATGATTGGAGGTCGACACTAAACAAGCTACACAAGCCATTGATGGTGGAAGCCATCTCGTCACCGGACACTAAAAATGTTTAAGATATTGGCCATGAGGCCGTCAAGGATTGTCTGCAGTTCACGCAAGGAGCTTGTAAGGGGAAATCCCATTAAGAGGACTACACGTAATGTGCACTCACAGTGTATGTACTGTGAACTTGTAATGCCTGCAACCAAGTGTGCGCTTTCTTCACATCTAAAATTACTATTGTACCACCTTAACCTGCCTCCCGTAAAACGTATTCACAGACATGCTCTGTAGAACATCCACGTTTTGTCTTCCTAGAACACGGACAGCCAAACATATGAGGAGTGCGTTGGCATTATGCTACCATGCACGAGAACGGGGCGCGCCCAGTAGAGGGCGATTCCGTGACTTCTCACCGCTAATGGTGCTCGCCTCACGGCGCACTTACGCATCAGTCCGCGAATACTGTATTCTGACAGCAATTTGATGCACACCCTCATGGTTTTGCCATCAACATGATGCATGTATAAACTCAATGCAATATGTCCTACGTTCTACACAGTAGTAAAAGCATGCACGCGCAAGGTGTGATTGTGGATGAAGCAGAGAAGATACGGGCGACCCATTTGAGTCACGAAACGCGCTTGCAACATCACCTCGCGTGGGAGCCCTCCCTTTGATGATTCCAGAAACAGTGAGGAAAGGCCTTGCTTTTCAGGAAGCAGTGCAAAGGAGCGCTATAGTGAGTGGATGAACTGCTTCGCCGCTCAAACAGCAACTTCAAACGTTTATTGCGAAGCGGCGGTTGTTAGCTCTGGTGTGTGCGGTATCTGGACAGACGTTAGAAGACGGCTCATTGACCCTCGTGAGGGAAGTCTTCCTGGTTGTCATCTGAGTTTGCACTGCGCAGTTGTTTAAATGCATTCCACACATCAGAGCTTTCTTCGAAATGTATTGATTACATCGTGCTGAGACGACAGACGGCATAAGTATCACTTTCTCATCCTGGAGCGACCATATTTCATTGAACAGGTTTTGGTAGAGTTAACAAGATTGGATCCAAGACACTTTGCTGCTAGTTTACTGTACATATCTTTCATACTTGTCAATATTGCTTTGCTCCTCTTTTGTGTGGAAACTGCAACATATGATTTGTGGCACTTCGAGAGGAGACCAGTTCAATGTTCTGCTCACGGGTAACAGTGCGTAGGCGATTAACGCTAGAGAATTAAGTGCATGTATGGAGGCATCACACAGCCTTTCAAGTCATTAGTTTCACACATCAATAAGAAAATATATTAAATAACTGATAATATGAAGCTTTTCGAAGGCTCGCATGTCTGCAAAATACTTACTCCAAGGTTCTAGATTACAGGTGTGTGGAACGGCCTGGCAAAGTGATGTTTCCTTCCTGTAAGGCAATGAGTTAAACATGAAAGATTAGAATTTTTTTATAACTTACTAATTCGATTCTGCTGAAGAGTCAATTAAACATGAAAATTGAAGACAATAGTAAATACAGCTACCAACAAGTTTATGTAAAGCGAAAATAAATAGCTTCGACATACTCTCAAAACCTTCATTTGCAAGTGGTTCCAGTACTCATGCACACTCATGCACAAATCTACTCAGGAAACATTTAAGATGAATAGTGTCAGTGATTGTGTACAATAAAAGCTCAATATTGTCACAATGCAGAAACAGCAACAGTTGAATACTGGGCAAGTTGCTTTAGCTGTAACAGAACACTGACAAACTGATCGGATGAAAACTTCGTCTTTCTGTCTTGCTGCGCGTGCTCTTCGTCGTTTTCTTGGTGCTGCATATTCAATGCGGCTATTTTCCCCCTCCAGAGAGCAGCGTCCCGATGTTTTTCTACAAAAGACGGCATAGAAGGTGTACGTTGTAAATCAGTCTGAAAAATAGAGTTTCAATCACACAACGTGCATGATTTCTGGTTTCTGCTGGCGAGTTGTCGAGGGGTTGTGAGGAAGGACCACGTAAATAATGTCACTCAGGCGCTGTAAAACTGTGTAGGGGCCAAAATTCCTCTTCAGCAATTTTTCAGACAGCCGCGGTGGCAGATAGGTTTTCATACCCAAACTTTTTCACTGGGCCGATAGGCGACCTGTCGGTGACGTGGAGTATAACGTTCGGCGTCGTGATGTTGCTGCTGGTTGATTCGGACGCGTGCAAGCTGCCTCGCTTCTTCTACTCGTTCGGTAAAAGATGCAACGTCTAAATCGATGTCATTGCAGTCGTGCGGTAACATGACATCAAGCATCGTCATCACTTCACGGCCATGATGGAGACAGAACGGCGTTCTGCATGTAGTTTTTTGCTGCACATTATTATAGGCGAACGTGATGTACGCTGAAATATCGTCCCAGATCTTGTGATCGACGTCAACGTACATACTCAACATGTCGGCAATAGTCTTGTTGAGGCGTTCTGTTAAGCCGTTGGTTTGTGAATGATAGGAAGTGGTTTTCCGATGAGCTATTCTACTGAGCTCAAGCACTGTCTTCAGGAGCGTGGCCGTGAAAGTGGTACCTCGATCCGTTATTATTATTGTTGGAGCACCGTGCCTTAGGACGGTATTTTCTACGAAGAATCGTGCGGATTCAATGGCGGCGCCACTTGACAAAGCCTTTGTTTCTGCGTTGCGCGTAAGATAGTTAGTAGTGACTATTACTCACTTGTTGCGAGCATGGGAAGTCGGATATGGTCCAAGGAGATCCATTCCAATTGGGGCAAAATGTACCTTGGGTACTTGAATTTGTTGTAATAGTCCAGCTGGTTTTCACGGTGGCAATTTTCGTCGTTGGCAATCGAGGCACGTGCGCACGTAATGTTTCACAATAGCTGGAAGTCTTGGTCAATTGTATTTCTGTTGGATTCTCGCTAATGTGGTTGTGTATCCGAGATGACCGGACGTTGGCTCATCGTGTGCACTAAGTATCTCCTCACGGATGGACGTCGGAACAAGTAGGTGGGTGCTTCCTCTAGGAGAAAATTTCTTCTTAAGAGAACACAACTACGTAAGAAGAATGGCGGCAGGCTTCTTGCAAATCTTCTAAGAAGGGTAAGTAACTTCATTAAGGGGAAGTAACTCGCTGTCTTCCTTCTGCTTGCACGAAATCGTAGTGGTGTCGACGACTCCTAAAAACGCCAAGTTGTCATCTTCTGTGTCATTGTCGCGCTTTATCGGTGACTTTAACATGCGATTGGCGTCAGCGTGCTGCCGTCCAGGCTTATACACGACCGTCATATCAAACTCTTGAATGTGTAAGCTCCACCGTGCGAGCCGACCAGACGGGTCTTTCAAGTTGGTCAGCCAGCAGAGGGAATGATGGTCGCTGACTGCGTGGAAGGAACGACCGTAGACGTACGAACGAAACTTCATAACTGCTCATACGACAGCAAGACACTCTTTTTCTGTTGTGGAGTAGTTGGACTCGGCGCGAGAAAGCGTCTTACTAGCATAACGATCACACGCTCGGCTGAGTCTTGCCACTTAACGAGTACAGCGCCTAAACCTACGTTGCTGGCATCTGTGTGGACCACGGTAGGAGCACGGTAGGAACAAGAGCAGGCGGTGGCTGCAGGCGTTGTCAGAGATCGTCAATTGCCGCTTGTTCATCGTCGCCCATGTGAACGAAACATCTTCTCTTGTGAGTCGCGTTAACGGTGAGGCTATGGGGGAGAAATCGGCAATAAACGTTCGATAGTATACGCATCGGCCAAGGAAACGCCTGACTGCTTTCTTATTTGTTGGCACCGTAAATTCTCTGACGGTCGCAATCTTATCGGGATTAGGCAGAACACTTTCATGGCTCACCATATGGCCTAAAGATTGAAGCTCCTTGAAACCGAATTGATAGTTCTCGGGTTTAAGTGTCAGGCCGGCAAACCTTATTGCCCTGAATACCGATAGCAGCCTGCTCGGGTGTTCCTCAAATGTTTTTGAAAAAACAATGACATCGTCAGGTAGACCACGCATGTCTGCTACTTAAGGCCTGACAGAATAGTATCCATTAGTCTCTGAAATTTCGCGGGAGCTGTGCACAATCTGAAGGGCAAGACTTTGAGTTCACAAATCCCGTAAGGCGTTACAAAAGCCGTTTTTTCTCTATCTCGCTCGTCGACCTAAATTTGCCATTATTCACTTTTGAGGTCCATTGACAAGAAGTAGCGTGCTTCCATCAGCCTGTCGAGTGAATCATTGATGCGCGGTGATGGGTACACGTCTTTCTTTGTCACATAATTCAGCTTGCGGTAGTCGACATAAAATCGCAAGCTTCCGTCTTTCTTTTCATTCACGCTACCGGCGATGCCCAAAGGCTTCTTTATGGCTGGATGACGTCATCATCGAGCATTTTCTTCTTTTTTTTCGATTGCTTCACGCTCTTTCGGTGCTACGCGGTATGGGTTCTGTCATATTGGCCTTGCCGTCTCCTGGGTTATTATCCGGTGCTTCGTCAGTGCCGTTTTACTGACCCTCGAGGGCGGTGAAAGTCTTCGAACTGGTGAAGAAGATCTACTAGACGCTGTCTCTGCGCTGGTGACAAATCTGTGCTTATAACAACAGGTGGTGGGGCTGACGTGGCTTGCGGCACGTCCTGTTGTACCACACAGCACTCGCGGATTTCGGTGATCTTGTCGAAGCAGGTAACTGTAGTGCCTTGTGTATTGTGTCGTGGCTCGTTGGTAAAATTCGTCAACAGTACCTCCGTTTCAGCGCACACAACATCGACGATACTTCTGGCACTCGCAACACCGCGAGAGCGTGAAAGCGTCAATACTTATTCAGAGATTCTTTCTCCAATATCCTGCGCTCTGCACGTGACCGAAATAAGGCGGCACGATAACAGATGTAAGGTCACATCGTCCATGACTAGCAGAGATTTTTGGTGTAGCGCTGCACTTTGATCCGCTGAAAAGGTCGCTACACCATCCATTATATTGATGATAGCACTATATTCACGAAAGAAATCCATCCCTAGGATTGCCTTCTTGCAACAATCAGAAAGAATAATGAAAGTTGCGATGAAAGATGCATCTCCTATATTAATTCTTGCGGTGCACTCTCCGGTAGGTGTGAGTAGCTGCCTTCCAGCTCCTTTAATCTGTGGTCCTGTTCATTCCATTCTAACCTTCCTGAGCTTGTCTGCCAGGCTATCACTCATTACTGAAAAGTCCGCGCCAGTGTCGACCAATGCCATGCCGTCATGTCTGTCAATCGTAATTGCAACAACGGCAGTGACAACTCCATCTTTTGTCGAATCAATAAAAATGTGTCTCTCTTCGCTCGGCAGTATTCGGGGATTTTCAGCACTTCAACAATTCGCAACTTTCCTCCCTGAGGTCGCTGGTTTTAGTTTCCGCGCGTTAACTATGAGATCTCCCTCTTGGCATGTCAGTGGTGCTCCGCCTAGAGGATGGAGATCAACGCCCAGGAGAGAGTGAGTGCGAATAAAACCCAAGAGGAACATCCCGCGGGGTAATGACACTCGTGTCGACGTCAGCTACTTCGAAATGGCGCCGAGGAATAGTGGAAGGAAACCCTTGGTGCTCTGCGACGAGTTACGGGCAATACCGAACAATGTGGCCTGCTTCCCCACAATGAAAGCACAGAGGCCTATAGTCAAGGGTACGCCAGATGTCAGCTTTATGTAGTGGTGGCCGCCTCGGCGTCAAAGTTTCTCTGTAAAAGCAAGGCGCTATCAGCGGATGTTGCTGGTGGTACTGATGCAGTGTCGGCACGTTCACTGGCTGTCGGCGTACTATGTCTGCATAGCTTGCCCTGGGGGTGCTCGCGCTCGGTTCAGAAAGAGAGAGCACTTGCCTGATCTCCTGGCGCTCAACTTCTATTACTGAGGCCATTGCGTAGTCATTTGGTTTGGCGACGAGCTTCTTGACCTCTTCTTGTACGATTCCTCGTATCACTTAGCGCCAAGAACCTTCGTCGGGTGTCGTTGCTGTGGTCATGGCGGCCGCGCTTATCGGTGCACTTTGGGTTAGGTGGTCATACTGCAAGTAACCTAGATGCAGTGCGTATTCGACGGATGTCGCCTCCTTGCATAATTCATCAACACTTGTAGGCGGGTTTCATACGATACCAGCGAACAGATGCTCCTTAGCGCCTTGTATGAGGTGGCGAACCTTTTTGGCTTTAGGAATACTGGGATCTGCTCGACGAAAGAGCCGCGCCATGTCCTCAACAAACATTGTAACAGTTTCATTTGGTTTCTGCATTCGTCACTCGAGGGGACGCTGTGTGATTTCTCGTTTTCGTTGTTCGCGAACGTATCAAGGAACTTTTGCCGGAACTCATCCCAAAACGACCACACGTGATTTGTAAACTATGTTCAGGCTCCGTCTTGAAGCGGAAAATACACGTAGCCCAAGTTATGTGTGGTGTTCAACCCGTTAACATTCGCTGTGTGCTCGAATTCCTCGAGCCAGTCTTGTGCGTCCTCATATGTGTTTCCGAGGAAGTCAACCGGAACTCGAGAGTTTGAAACGATCACCTGTGTCGTGCTTGGGCTGGGACATGTTGGAGCCAGTTCTTCCAGGCGCCGTCATGTTTTCTGGCACGGTCACGCTTTCCGGCAATGGACCAAACTCCGGGGTGAGGTCTAGCAGGCGGCGGCTGCTGCGGTGAACGGGGCTGTCGATGCTTGGAAGTCTTTCTGAACTAGATGCGGGGCTGTTGTCAGCCATCCCAAACATGTACCGAGCACCTTCACCAGTGTCACAATGCCGAAACAGCAGCAGTTGAATACCTGACAACTCGATTTAGATGTGCCAGAACACAGGCAAACTGATCGGATGAGAACCTCGTCTTTTTCGCTGCGCGGGCTCTTCGTCGTTCTCTTGGTGCTGCATATTCACTGCGGCAGTATTTTGTTTATAGCTATTATGGTTTCATTCCAAGTAATTGGTAAAAAACTTTCTGTAGCAATAGAAGAAGGGCTGAATTAATTTTCGCATAACTGAGTTTTTGAAGCCAGCCTTTGTATAACACAAGACAGGCGCAAAAAAAAGCAGCATACCATGAAGAGGAACGTCATGCTGCATTCTCGCCATTAATTCAAAACGTTTTTCATGGTGTAAGATACGAAGAACTTTTTCAGTTTTACACTCCGCATAACTGCTGGTAAAATGGAAGCGAATTCCATGTACTCAAAGTCGAAAGTTGATTTCCTTGGTGTCTTCTTTGCTCCATCAATTTCAGTTTAGCTTTCAAAAAGTTAGGACCACACCCGTAGCCAGGAATTTCTTTCGGTCGGGGGGGGGGCAGCACATGTTGAAGGCTTTGAAAAACCTCTATATGTTTTAAGCAGTGCGAAACTTTGCTTTGGTAAGGAGTGGCTAAAAATTTTTTGAACGGGGGTGAGTGTTGTTTCGTGGCCACAAACAGGCTAGGCCCTTTATGTAAAAGTGTGAACTACGAAGGTTCTTGAAGTGTTGGGGGTGTATTACTATCACGCAAAAACGTTCGTAGAAGGCGTTGTGTATCTAAATTCTTTATCATGTGGTCGTTGCTAAATCGTTTAGAAGGGGTCTCAACAATCGCCCTATAGCACGGAAATCTCATGCGCGGATTAGTAACCACCTGGCAAGTCACTGTGAAAATTGTGGGTGCACCTTGATGTTTGACGATTGCCAAGTTATATATATATATATATATATATATATATATATATATATATATATATATATATATATATATATATATATATATATATATATAGTGGGAGTATAATTCAATGGGCTAGTTAGTCTTCGTGAAGGTATGGGATATGGCACAACGGGAGCGTTGTCAACAAGGATAAATATATTTATTTCCCAACAGTTTCGGGAGGGGTCCTCCCTTCATCAGAGGATGAGTTATCCTCTGATGAAGGGAGGACCCCTCCCGGAACTGTTGGGAAATAAATATATTTATCCTTGTTGACAACGTTCCCGATGTGCCATATCCTATACCTATATATATATATATATATATATATATATTATATATATATATATATACGAGATCTAACAGACAGTAATGCCAAGGAATAATATATATATATATATATATATATATATATATATATATATATATATATATATATATATATATATATATATTGTGAGCGTTAGTTATGCGTCCCATCTTTTCATCTGTACATACTCATCCTCACCAGTAAAGTTTAGGTTGTGGGGCACATACTCGAGTCAATAAAGGAGAGACTCGAGTGTACTCGACCCCACCTTACAAGTGGTGGAGAGTGCTGGCCGGTTCCTGCGTCCTCTCGCGTTATCGGACACCCCAGCGTCTTCTAGAACACATCCTTGGAGCTCCATTCAGGCCGCCGCTTAAACGACCCGGGTCCGGTAATGTCGCAAGCCGCCCAGTCCAGCGTGCCAGCTTCGCCACCGCTCCCACCACCAGGAAACCCTTCTCACCTGGTCACCAGTCCTCAAAAGAATACTGCGCTGTTCGCAGGGCTTCCGGGTAAAGACGTTGAAGACTGGCTCGAAGAGTATGATCGCGTTAGTGTTATCAACAATTGGGATGAGCCTGCGAAACTCACCCACGTTGCATTTTACTTGAGCGGCGTCGCCAAAACGTGGTTTTTGAACCATGCCACAGATTTTCCGACATTGCCCGCCTTTACACGCCAGCTCCGCCAGATATTTGCCAACCCGTCAGTGCGCTCGGATATCGCCAAAAAGGGGCTTGGTGCACGTGTTCAACGCCATGGCGAGTATTACACTTCTTACATTGAAGATGTTCTCGCCCTTTGCCGCCGCATCGACAACCATATGGCGGAAAACGACCATGTGTGCCACCTGCTAAAAGGAATTGCAACTGTCGATTTTAATGCGCTTGTGGTGCAAAATCCCCTAACCGTAGCCAATTTTGCCGCTACCTTTCAGCGCCTTGAGGAGCTTCAGACCACTCGGGTACAACCCGATATGTCTGATGTGAGCTCAAGTCATATACAACAAAGCTGCGTGCATTGATCCGCTCTATCATCCACGAGGAACTTCATGTACCGGCTTCATCTCGCCACCTCGATATCCGAACGACGCCACCCGCTATCAATTCTATCTATCTATCTATCTATCTATCTATCTATCTATCTATCTATCTATCTATCTATCTATCTATCTATCTATCTATCTATCTATCTATCTATCTATTCATTTAGCTACTTACGACATTTAGCTCTCCTGGCCGTTTCGATAATGGTATCGACACCAAACGTTGTATGCCATAACATGACTGTATGACGAGCATAATTGACTAGTCATAACGAAAATCAGGAATGTCATGATTTACATTTCATGGTCTTGCTGCCCTTGCGGCGGGTTCGTTCTCATAATAGGTTGAAAAACGGGCATGTTATGACGTGACTGCATTACGAACATAAGCGACTCACCCTAATGAGAAAATTATGACATGTATGTCATGATTTTTATGGTATGACTAGTCATGACTACACGCCACGCTCATGGTGTATTTGCGGCCGTTTCGCTAGCTTCACATCTACGAAATATGGTATTACGGGATGCGAATGAAAGACGAAGGGTATGTGACTGGTGCAAACAAGGTAATCATCAGTGCAGGTGCGTGTCATGTAAGAACATGAATGCGTGCGACGTTCATGATGTGCTCAAGCCGTTTCGCTAGCGTCACATATACGAAGTTTGGTATTACGGGATGTGAATGGATGACGGAGGTATGTGACTGGTGCAAACAGATTAATGATCAGTGCAGGTGCGTGTCATGTAACAACATGACTACAGCCCATGCTTATGATGCGTTCGGGGTCCTTTCACTAGCGTCACCTATACCAAGTTTTGTATTACGGGACATGAATGAATGACGAATAAATGAGTCAGGTGCAAACATGATAATCATGTGATGCGTGTCATGCACCAACATGACTACATGCTACGCTTATTATGCGTTCGTGGCTGTTTCGCTGGCTTCACATGTACGAAATTTGGTATTACGTGCCGGCAACAGACATGGGTAAAGGACACGTTCAATTATGATATCCATCACATGCGTGTCATGTAACAACATAACTACATGCCACATTCATGATGCACTCCAGCCGTTTCGCTAGCATCGCATATGCCAAATTCGGTATTACGAGTTGTGAATGAATGACGAAGGTTTGTGAATGGTGCAAACATGATAATCATGAGATGCGTGTGATGTAACAACATAACTACATGTCACACTGAAGGCACCAATAAAGTACAACGTGACCTGTCGCGAGTGCGCGCCGCAGTTTGTTTCATCACGTCACGCCGGCGATGCCTTGCCAGGCGCCGATCTACCTGCCGTATTCTTGCAGACACGCGCCACGTTGCGTTGCTTCGATGTATGCGTGTTTGAGCGTGCCCGGCAACCCTCCATAACGAAGAGAGTCAGACATAATGCTGTCTGGGTAGAGCTGGGTAACGTCATAGGCACAAAATGTAGCATGTTGCGTTTCGGGCCGGTCGCCGCCGGGCCGCGTCCACGGAGGCTGGTCATTCCGGTCGCGCCTGGCGTCTGTTTTGCTTGTGCAGCATAGCTTCGCCATGCGTGCGCCCTCGCCAACGTTAGGTCAGAGTATATTGGGCCCTTCAAGATGAGCTCGCGGCCAAATCGCAAGCTCCACATATACCAAATTTGGTGTTACAAGACTTCAATGGATGACGAAGGTAAATGACTTGTGCAAGTACGATAATGAAGACATGCGTGCCATGTAATAACAAGACAGCCTACTACGCTCATGATGCGTTCGCGGCCGTTTCACTAGCTCCACATATACGAAATTTGATTGTGACGTGAATAGACGACGAAAGTAAATAACACGTCGAAACATGATAATCAAGATTGGCGTGTCATGTAGAGCATGACTAGATGCTACACTCATATCTTGCTCGCGGCCGTTTTTATAGCTTCACATAGGCCAAATTGGTTATTAAGTGACCTGAACGGACGAAGAAAATAAAGAACAGGTCCAAACATGTTAATCATGATATGCGTGTCATGTAAAACATTTCTAGATGCTATACTCGTAGCGCGCTCGCGGCTGTTTCGCTAGCTCTACATATACTAAATTTAATATCAAAAGTTGTGAATAGATGACGAATGTAAATGACGCATGCAAATATAATATATTATAAAATGTAAGTCAGGTACGGCGTAATTTACCTCCACCTCGTAACATTGTGCTGATTTTAAAGTGGCATACCAACAAACAATTGTATCGGGCCATTTGGTATGATTGCATCTTGGTAGAAAAGCAACTACTACACAGAAGACGCAACACAAGAGCTTAACTTCAACAAAACGTTTATTGCAAACGTGAGAATTTATAAAGGGGGTGAAAGAGAAAAAATAATGAAAAAAAGCAGACGAACAAAAAGCACACGTGCCAATTCGACACATTACTTATCCGTTATTATTTATCACCCCATCCAAAAATTGGCAGCATATCCAAGGAATGAATGATGGAGGGTGGGGCAAAGCATCCTCTCGTCCGTGCGTGCGTCTGTTCGTGCGTCCGCACGTCCATCAGTGTATCCATCCCTGCGTTCGTCCACGCATTCGCTCTTGCGGCCGTCCAGGCATCCGTCCGTCTGTGCAGCCATCCGGGCGTCCGTCTATGCATATGTCTGTGTGTCCGTTCCTCCACCTATTCAACACTCCATGTACCACCATCTCGCATCTTGTCATCATATATTCCACATATAGGAGCACCGTCATCCAGCGGACATTCCAAGGACTGAATGAGAGGAGGAACGCGCACTCTTTCTTACGGCTTGCGCTTCGTGTCTAGTTCCCACCTTTAACCACCTAAAGTTCATGGTATATACTAGTTCACTCTATTCATGGCACTGCGGTCCACCACTCGCTAAACCTTTCTAAAACCAAGAAGGTTATGCCCAGCGAGTATAACGTAGCAACCCTTTCTTGTGGGATAGTACTCAATGTACATGCCAATGGCTGCTAAGGGGGAATGAGAGACAGAAGAATTCGGCTTTTAGTTAACGCGCACGCTGCTATTTTTTATTGTTCAGCAACGCACAGAAGAAATCTCCCACCGGCACCACCTTGGAGGTGAAATTGTAAGACTGGTTACACACTGCGACTAATACGAGGGACGAATGGGGGCCACATTAAGGAGCTTCGCCCCTAAAAACAAGGTTATTTCCGCGTGAGCGAGATACAGGGTGCACTAACACACTCAAAATCACCACGTGTCATTTTCACCCCTTCTACTATCAAACAGGTCAATAAATCTCTGTCCCGATATAACACGCAAGTGTTATCGAAATACAGCACACAACCGCACCCCTTACAGTAAATCGTCAAGTGACCATTAGTGAAATTTTGCATTTTATTGTGGTACTCTCTTGACCTCTCATTTATGCATCTTTCTGGTGTTCCCACATAAACAGGACCACATGATAAAGGCACTCTGTAAACAACCGAGAGTACACACTCAACATATTTATTGCGGTGCCTAAATTGGCAACCTTTCTTTTCTTTTGAAACAGGGCAAATTTTGTTACATATTGTTACGTGATTTCGTCTGACTGAAAGAGGGCATAGTGGGGCATACCCAAGAAAGGTGCCTCAGACTGTGAGTGAAGAAGTGGACCTTGTCGGTGAGCTGCGTTGTGGCTGCGGACTGACAACTGTTATTTTCCCCGTAACATTTTTGGTGGAGGTGCGGGGTACTCTTCTGACAACGGAGCTACGCAGTGGACGCCTCCTTAAGTCTGCTACCATGGCTCCGGGTGAGGATACGGCTTCGCCACCTACCTCAGCAACGACAGCAACCCGGTACGTCGCCCTAACACAACCCCGTGATCCCGGTACCTTTACTGGAGAGGACAACGCGAATGTGGACAAATGGCTTAGCATGTACGAGCGCGTCAGCAAGCAATATGGCTGGGACCCAACCGCTATGCTTGCGAATGTCATGTTCTATCTTGACAAGACCCCTCGCATCTGGTTTGAGACCCACGAAAGCAATTGGCTGTACGTACACAGACGTCCACTGAGCCCTACTTGACTTATATTCAAGACGTCTTAGCGTTGTGTCAAAGGGCCGATCCCAACATGGCTGAGGCCGACAAGATTTCGCAAGTTTTAAAATGAATTGCCGACGATGCGTTCAGCCTGCTTGTATTCACCAACGTAACGACCATCGACGCCGTCATCAAAGAGTGCCACCGTCTCGAGCAGGCGAAGAGTCGACGCATTTTGCAGCAGTTTCAGCGCCTACCCAACACCGCGGCAACGTCGTCTTGCGAAGCCCCTTCTTGTCATCCGTCTACAACCGAAGACGTGACGCGCATTGTCCGACGTGAAATCGAGGCCGCTTACCCGGTTGCCAACAAACCGACGTTGCCCGACGCCTCAACGCCAGCTGTCACCTTGATCCAGGCTGTTGTCCGCCAGGAATTCGCTAACCTTGGTATCCTGTCCACTGCACCCTCCCTGGATAATACTGGTCCCTCGATACCTTCTGTGGACATGAGACGTCGCCCTCCGTGCTTTATTCGAACCAGGAACCCGTCTGAATGGAGAACAGGTGATGATAAGTCAATCTGCTTCCGCTGTGGTCGCGCTGGACACATCGCTCGTTACTGCCGCAGCCAATGGCCATCTATGTCTTCTGGCTCGTACCCCGCTTACAGTAACTCATTCCGTCCACCAAACCACCGTTATGCGACCCGCACTGAGTCTACAGCATTTACGGCCCCTGAGGACTATGGCCACCCTGTCCCGTCGTCGCCACCGCCTCAAAGCCACCCTTCTTGTTCAATTGCGCGTCGCCGCTCTCCCTCACCATCGTTTAACCGCCGCATGTCCCCGGAAAACTAGGCTGCGCAGCTCCTGGAGGTGAAGCTGCCCTGTCGACCTTACCCAAAAATCCTCTGTTGCCCTTACGTTTGAACCGGAACACCCTAGAAGTATATGTTGATGGCACACTTGTTGAAGCTTTGATAGATACGGGTGCTCACGTCTGTATTATGAGTTCGCGTTTTCGTCGTCGCATGAAGAAGGTCCTCACGCCCCCCTTGACCAGTGTCGTCCAAGTTGCAGATGGTGCAACAGTCCCTGTCGTCGGTATGTGCACAGCTCAACTTACCGTAGCCGGTCATCAAGTGGTCGTCCTTTTTACCGTGCTTGCAACATGTCCCCACTACCTCAAACTAGGCCTCAATTTTCTTGCCGCCAATTCTGCTCTGATTGATTGCTCCGCTGGTGTGCTCCGCGTTGAACTGCCACAAATCAGTGCCGCCCCGTACCAACCTACATGCCAATTACAATGCAGCGACTTTGTTCGCCTGCCCTTCAAAGCTGTGACGTACGTCGATTTTCTGTGCTCACCAGCTGTGCCCGACGGTGACTATTACGCTACGCCTCTCACCGACGTACTCCTTGCGCACAATGTTGCAGTGCCCTATACGGTGCTCATCATCACAGATAACAAAACTTGTCTACCTCTTGTCAATTTCGGCTACATGAATCACGTGCTTCCACAAGTCATTTCTGTGGCCCACCTGTGTCCGTTGCTCGATTCACAAATTGAAGTGCTTGCCTTAGACACACTTCTTTCACCGCAACGCACATCACTCGCGGCACATTCGGGCAGCCGTCAAATTGTAGACATCATCGCCACTGATCTTCCGCCTCCGCAAGTTGAAGCCCTACAACATCTTTTCGAGGCCTACCAGGATATTTTCGATTTTGGCGACCGACCTCTTGGGCAGACGTCCTTTGTCCAGCATCGCATACACACAGGTGATGCCAACCCTGTTCACCGCCGTCCCTACAGAGTGTCTGCTTTTGAGCGGAGCATAATTTAGAAGGAGGTGAACAAGATGCTAGCGAAGGACATTATTGAACCATCCTCCAGTCCCTGGGCATCCCCGGTGGTATTAGTTGAAAAGAAGGACGGATCGTGGCGATTTTGTGTGCACTATCGCCACCATAACAACATCACCAAGAAAGACGCATACCTTCTGCCCCGCATTGACGACGCCCTTGATTGCCTTCATGGTGCCGCCTACTTTTCTTCCATCGATCTTCGTTCTGCTTATTGGCAGATTGCCGTAGACCCCATGGACCGAGAGAAGACGGCTTTTGTAACACCCGACGGCCTCTACCAATTCAAAGTCATGCCTTTCGGCTTATGTAATGCCCCCGCCACCTTTGAACGAATGATCGACTCCCTGCTCCATGGATTCAAGTGGTCTACGTGTCTTTGTTATTTGAATGACGTGATTGTGTTTGCTCCCACTTTTGAAGCGCACCTTGAGAGACTGTCGAAAATTCTTGACGTATTCCGTCTTGCCAGACTTCAGCTAAATTCATCCAAGTGGCGGTTTGGTCGCCGTTGCATTACAATACTTGGACATATTGTTGACGCTTACGGCGTACAGCCTGACCCAGAAAAAGTTCGAGCTGTGAAGGACTTTCCTGTGCCAAAAACCGCCAAAGATGTCCGCAGCTTTGTGGGGCTCTGCTCCTATTTTTGGCGGTTCATCAAGAACTTCGCGGAAATCGCTCGGCCCCTAACAGATTTACTCAAACCAGATGAGACGTTTACCTCGGGTCCCTCGCAAGCAGCAGCATTTTCCGACCTGACCACTTTGCTCACTTCTTCTCCTGTGCTGGCTCACTTCGACCCTACCGCACCGACCGAAGTGCCCACCGATGCCAGCGGTTACGGAATAAGCGCTGTGTTGGCTCAGCGACAACGTGGGCAGCATCGCGTGATAGCTTATGGCAGCAGGCTGCTGTCCACCTCGGAGAGTAATTATTCCATCAAAGAGCGCGAATGCCTAGCGCTGGTGTGGGCAGTCGCAAAATTTCGCCCTTACTTATACGGCCGACCATTTATAGTTCTCACCGACCACCACGTTCTCTGCTGGCTCGCCTCCCTCAAAGATCCCGCAGGTCGTCTCGCCCGCTGGGCACTCCGCCTCCAGGAGTATTCTTACACCGTAGTGTATAAATCAGAAAAACTGCACAAAGATGTGGATTGTCTGTCACGCTACCCTGTGGCCGACTGCGATCCTACGAGCACTGATTCTGTGGGCTGCGTCCTTTCCATCTCCCAGCTGCTTCATCTCAGGGACGAGCAGCGTCGCGATCCGAATATCAGCCGCCTAATACAACAGCTCGAATCTTCACCGCAAGACGATTCTGTTCGCATGTTTACCTTAAAGGACCGCACATTATATGGGCGTAATTTATCGCCCAATGGTCACGACCTACTTCTGGTCATACCAAAGCACCTGCGTTCCACAGTCCTACGCGAGCTCCATGACGCGCCAACCGCGGGTCACCTTGGTGTCTCTCGCACATATGACCGTGTGCGCCGCCGCTTCTACTGGCCTGGCCTTTCACGCTCGGTACTTCGCTATGTCAACGCTTGTGAAATTTGCCAGCGTCGCAAAAAGCCGTCGGGACTACCTTCCGCATATCTTCAGCCCATCGACATCCCATCGGAGCGATTCTTCCGTGTTGGTTTGGACCTTCTCGGTGCCTTCCCAACATCCGCCTCCACAAACAAGTGGGTCGCGGTGACTACGGAATACGCGACCCGTTATGCAGTTACGCGAGCCATGCCAACAAGCTGCGCTACAGACGTCGCTGATTTTCTACTACGCGATCTCATTTTAATGCATGGAGCCCCTCGTCAACTGCTGACAGACCGAGGCCGTACGTTCCTTTCGAAAGTGGTTGACGATATCCTGCGTTTCTCTCTACTCAACATAGGCTCACGACATCGTACCACCCCCAGACAAACGGGCTTACAGAACGTTTAAACCACACCCTGACAGACATGCTATCGAAATACGTCTCGGCCGACCATCGTGATTGGGACCTTGCACTACCCTAATAGACGTTCGCATACAATTCCTCACGGCATGACACTGCTGGGTACTCGCCATTTTACCTTCTGTTTGGACGCGAACCAACATTGCCGTTGGATATCTTCCTGCCAGACGCTGCGCAGTCTACTTCTGAATATGCACGCGACGCTATTACCCGAGCTGACCACGCTCGTCAGCTTGCCCGCAGCAGATTAATGGCGTCCCAAGACTCGCAGAAGCAACGTTAAGACGAGCGGCATCGCGACGAACACTTTCCAACAGGTTCCCTCGTTCTTCTTTGGTCCCTTACGCGACATGCAGGCCTTTCAGAAAAACTTCTCTCTCGTTTCACGGGCCCATACCACATGCTTAGGCGAGTCACCGACAATACATATGAAATTGTCCCTGATAATTCATCAACCTCTTCCGTTCTGCTGTCAAGGGACATCGTCCACGTATCAAGGCTCAAGCGTTACCACACTGCTCCTGCTGTGGCCCCGTAAGCTCGCCGGGTCGGCGCTTTGGCCTCCGGGGGTCGTGTTACGTAATTTCGTCTGACTGAAAGAGGGCATAGTGGGGCATACCCAAGAAAGGTGCCTCAGACTGTGAGGAAAGAAGTGGACGTTGTCGGTGAGCTGCCTTGTGGCTGCGGACTGACAACTGTTATTTTCCATGTAACAATACATTTGATGGTTTCTGTGGAGCAGAGATAACCACTTGGACACCCACTTTATTTCCAATCTTTTTAAGATTATGTGCCTCACCATGGAGGTAGGGGACAACAAGCGTTTTACGCTGCTCCAGGGAAGCGTTAATAAGCTGCCTGTATTCTTTCTTGAAGTCCCTGTGTAGTGATTAAGCGACGCCTAGAACCAGTCATTGCGGGTAACCTGCTGCCTGCAGTCGCAAAATCATTTGCTCGAATCTCTTCTTCATGAGGTGAAAGTAAGACTTCATCAAGAAATGAAAAGGCACATTCACGCTACAGACCTCTTCCCTACTTTGGTATGGACAGAAGAGAAAGGCAACAATTGCTTTTTGCTCCAGGGCTCATAAAGCCAACAAACGTGGTCAACTTGAAACTGCAACAAAATATCAAGGAACCTGAGTGTATTCCCATTGGGCATCTCATGTGTTAGTTTCAGAAGCTGTCAAACCGTCTCAAATACTCCAAGTGTCTACTCCAAGTGTCAGAGCCTCAGCACTTTGAAACTCTTAGGCATCACGATTAAAAAAACCCAAATAGTCATCCACAAACCTCAAAGTTTTTATAACCTTAATTCCCGACAACCTCTCATCAATTCTTTGATTTAAGTGGGCCATAAAAATATCAATAATAACGGGAGAAATAGATAAACCAATACAAATACCCTTTTTTTGGATATAGTGTTTCTATTTCAATTAACGATTGTGGACATTAAGTACAAATCCAGTAAATTCAAAAAAAACTTCGCACTGACATACACACGTGTTTTGAAAGGTCACTGCACCTTGTTCAAGCTTGCACTGTTTGAGAAATTGTAGAAGCCTATCATGAGGTAAAGAATAGTACAAATCTTTGAGATCAATGGAGAGCGCCCTAACGGCTGCTTTGGCAATCGATACCCAAAAATTCACAATCTGCTAAGAGTTCTTGGTGTGAAATGGGTCATTATTTTAAAGAAATTTAGCTTTTCTTGCAAAAAAGCGCCACAATTTTCTTGCCTAGACCCCTGTTCCGAAATAATTACCCGGAATGACATACCACCTTTTTGCGTCTTGCATATAGAAAAAAAAACATATCTAAGCACAGTTTATCTGTTTTCATAATTTGTTTAGCCAAATAATGCTGTAAAAGGCTGCTGCACAAGTTTTTTGAAGCCATTCAGACAGATTTGAGTGAAACTTTTGGCTTGATATTGTGTACCGACTCAATCGCTGCTTGCGCTTTATGAAAAAAAAAGCAGAACCATTCGGGAAAGCACAGCGCCCACCTTTTTTGTCAAAAGGAAAGATACAGAGTCCTGATTCTTTGAGGTATGTGACCACCTTCTTTATGGGCATCACTTAATGCTTAGGCTTGAACTTTTCGAGCACATCAACGCCCTCGGAAATACACTGTTCGCTTTCGAATCCGGAGCACTACCAGAAAGTTGTCTCACAAGAGACAGGAGCCTAAACGCTTCAAGTCTTGGTTAAACGGCGTACTTGGGACCTCGTCTTAACGTCTCTTTCACATATTCAGGAAGAATAACGTCATACGTGTTGTGAATAATGTTTCCATCAGCAAGTTTCTTCGGTTGGCGCCTGTACCTGAGCTGTGACAGGATTGTTGACCAAAAGCGTTCAGTTTTGCAGTCCACAAGGCCCCACGACCCACGCCACCGTTTTTTGTTCTCGCTTGTTTAGCCATGTTCTGTGTAGACCTGGTTGCGCAGAATACCTCGGTAGACGTGTGTCTGCCTGAGACACTCCGAACGCCTGTGACACTAGAAACCAGATTGCCTGGATCCTGCGTTCGGAATGTCACAGGCAGACTTGCCTCTACAGAGATATTCTGCGCAGTTAAACCTACACGGAACATGGCTCAACAAACGAGAAGAAGAAAGAGTGCGTGAATCGTGGGGCCTTGATGACTGTGAAACTGCACGCTTTTAGTCAACAATCCTGTCGCAGCTCAGGTCCAAGCGCCAACAGAAGAAACGTGCTGGGGGCAACTATAATAACGCCACGTATGACGTCATTCTTTCTGAATCTGTAAAAGAGACGTTAAGACAAGGTCCCAAGTACGCCGTTGAACCAAAACTTGAAGCACATAAGCTCCCGTCTCTTGTGAACAACTTTCTGGTTGTGCTCCGGATTGTGAAAGGAAACGGTGTATTCACGAGGGCGTTGTTGTGCTCGAAAAGTTCAAGCTCAAGCATCAAGTGTTACCCATAAGGAAGGCGATCACATATTTCAAAGAATCAGGAATTTGTGTCGTTCCTTCCGACAAACTGCATTTCCGATGGAGGCGGAAATGTTGTAGGCCCGTGTGCTCAGATTTGGGTGCACGTTAAAGAACCCCAGGTGGTCTAAATTTCCGGAGCCCTCCACTACGGCGTCTCTCATAATCATATAGTGGTTTTGGGACGTTAAACCCCACATATCAATCAATCAATCCTTCCGACAAACGAGGTGGGTTCTGTGTTTTCCCCAATGATTCTGTTTTTTATTTCATGTAGCGCAAGTAGCAATTGAGTCGGTATTCGATATTAAGCCAAAAGTTTCACTAAGATCTGTTCAAACGGCTGCAAAAGACTGGTGCAACAGCCTTCCATTGCATGATTTGGCTAAACAGATCATGAAAATAAAAAAAATTGGGCTTATACAGGTTGTTAGTTGCAAGACGCACAAATATGGTGTGCTGTTCCAGGTAATTATTTCGGAACAGGGTTTTCAGCAAAAAAAAATTTTTGCGCTTTTTTGCTAGAAAAGTTGTGTTTACTTTTTAAAAAATGACCCATTTCACACCAAGAATTCTTAGCACACTGTGAATTTTTCGGGATCGTATGCGAAAGCAGTGGTTAAGGCTTTGTCCATTGATGTGAAAGATTTGTACTATTCTTTACCTCATAGCATGCTTCTAGAATTTGTCGAACAGCGCATACTTGAGCATGGTGCAGTGACCTTTCAGAACACTTGTGGTATGTCAGTGCAAAGTTTTTTTTTTGCTTCACTGGCTTTGTACTTACTTCCACATTCATAAATTGGAATAGGGAACACCGATATCCAAAAACAGGGTAATTGTATCGGTTTACTTTTGCAAACGTTCCTATTGTTATTTTTATGGCCCACTTAGATCAAATAATTGATGATAGGTTCCCGAGAACTAAGGTTTTAAAGATCTTCTGGTTTGTGGACAATTATTTGGTTTTTTTAAGTGCAATGCCAAAGAGTTTCAAAGTGTTGCTGTTTTGACACTTGGAGTATTTGAGATGGTTTGTCAGCTTCTGAAACTAACACATGGGATGGCCTAAGAAAATACGCTCAGGTTCCTAAATCTTTCCTTCCAATTTCAGGATGACCACGCTTGTTGGCTTCATGAGCTCGAAGCAAAAAAGCCACTGTTCTCTTTTACTTCTGCCCATTCCAAAGTAGGGAAGAGGTCTGTAGCACGATTGTGCCTTTTTAATTCCTTGAAGAAGTCTTCTTTTCACCTCATGAACAAGAGCTTTGAGCAACAGATTTTGCGACTGCAGGCAGCAGGTTACCCGCATCGGCTGGTTATAGGCGTCGCTGAATCGCTACTAGGGACTCAAAGAAACGAAATAGGCAACTTATTAACACTTCTCTGCAGCAGCGGAAAACAACTGTTGTACCCTACATCCATGGTGGGGCGCGCAATCTTAGAAAGATTGGAAATAAGGTGAGCGTCTGAGTGGTCATCTCTGCTCCACAAAAACTGTCAAAAATATGTCACAAAAGTTGTCCTGTTTCGAAAGAATGGTTGTCAAATTCAGCATCACAATAAATATGTTAGGTGTGCACTATCTGTTGTTTACAGAGTGCCCTTGTCATGTGGTCTTGTTTACGTGGGAAGAACTGAAAGATGCATAAATGAGGGGTTAACAGAGCACCACAATAAAGTGCGAAATTGCACTGATGGTCACTTGGCGATCCACTGTAAGGAGTGCGGTTGTGTGTCGTATTTCGATAACACTTGCATATTATATCGGAACAGAGATGTATTAACCCGTTGCATAGTAGAAGCGGCGGAAATGACACGTGGTGATTTCGAGTGTGTTAGTGCACCCTTTATCTCGCTCACGCGAAAAGAACTTTGTTTTTTGGATGAGGTGATGGATAAAACCAGATAACTAATCTACGGAACTGGCACGTTTGCTTTTTGTTGGTCTGCCTTTTATTATAATTTTTTTCTCTTTCACCTCGTTTCTAAACTCTGACGAATGCAATAAACGTTTGTTGAAGTTAAGCGCTTGTGTTGTGTGTTCTGTGTAATAGTTGCGGCGCTTCCTACCAAGATGCCATATCAACCTTCCTCATTCGTGCTTCTCATATCATCGGTTTCCCACTATACGGGGGTTCTGTCAATTTTATGGCGAGTTCTTTTTTGAGTTTTCCAGCCAGTTGTCGTGGATTTAAGGACTATTTCCAAAATTTTGCCTATATACAAGTTTTAGTGATAATCACACTCAGCAATCCAGCATTTGTCGTTCAAGCGTATTAGTCGAGAATACCCCTCATAGAGCATACTTTTTACCATAATTAAATAAATTCGAAGAATGACAAACTTGTTAAACGTTTGAATCTTTTAGGCTTGCTCGTGAAGGTATCCCCACTGTTGGGGCTTTCTTGTGATAACTATCTGCTAGTTAGCTCGGAAGCACCTGGTGACTACACTGGGGCGACGGCACCTCTTCAAGCATGCAGGCGGTGTTTGGTGAGCCCAGTCTCAAATGCATCACCGTTATTCACCTAATACTTGTACGCTAAAGCCCCGCTGCAGTGGTCTGGTGGCTAAGGTACTAGACCTGACCTCAGGTCGCTGGAGCGATTGCGGTCTGTGTCGGCTTTATTTCCGAAGGAGGCAAAAATGTTGTTGACCCATGTACTTAGAAATTAGTGAATGGTAAAGGTCCCCAAGTGATCGAAACTTCTGGTTCACTCCATTGCGGCGTCTATCATTTTCCTATAGTAGTTTGAGGACGTTAAACGCCACATATTAAACTTTGACGCTGCTCAAATTTTGGCAAATCACTTCTTTCCTGTTGTACAACAATTAGCATCGGACTGAGATAGTGAGGAACTAGCGTAACTGATATCCATTTCTGAGTTATTAGTCCTTTTTACAAGGACTGCGCTGACTCCCACGTTGCTTGCGTCTCTGTGTACTTCTGTTTCGGCGTAATCATCAAAATGCGCCAGTATCAGTGGTATTTGCAGGCGCCGCTTAGGTTCCTGGAACGCTTCCGCTTTTGGGTTTTCCCACATGAAATCTATGTCGATTTTTGTGCGATGAGTTAGCGGCTCGGCGATTTGTGATAATCGCTTGACGTAGCGCCTGTAATAGGCAGCGAGTCCAAGGAGTCCGTGTATTGCGCTCTCACCGGTGGTCGACAGGAAATGAGCGATGACGGCTGTTTTTCGCTGGTCGGGACGGACACCTGACTCGCTAATAACGTGTACCGGGAAAGGAACCTCGTCGTACACGGAGCGGCACTTTTAATACTTTAGTGTGAGTTCCGAGATTGGATAGCTTGAAGCATAGCGTTGCCTCAAATTAACTAGAGGGGACTCTGGGGCTGCGATTGTTCAGCGAACTTGGGAATGATGAGTAGTACACACATTTGCCCCAGTCGTCGTACTTGTGGGCGGCGAATGGTACTTGCGGCTTCGTTTATTGCGGTGTTTCGGTGTTGTTTAAAAAAATTCAACCCTTTTATACTTCGCGACTCGATTTGGAAAGGTAAGTCTAAAACAATAAGACGGTGAAGCGCAACCGCTAAACATTTGCTAATATTTGTTTCGTAAGAAAACAGCTCCAAGCCACACGAACACACACGAAGCCAAAAGCAGGCCAGAAGTGCGAAGATTAGACAAAAGTTTGTACTACCCATCATTTCCATGCTCACTGAAGCGCCGTGCGTTGCACCTCCCATAGACACTAGCGCTAGAGTTCTCTGTAGTATATATTAGGAAAATCTATGGCTTGAACTACTGTTGAAGGCTCTCGAGATGCTCGTTGAAGCTCGAAGAAAATACGAAAATGTCATCCAAGTGCACGAGACAAGTGTGTCATTTCAATAAATTCAGCACCGTGCCTCTATCACAGTGGAACGTCGCAGGCGCCAAGCAAAAATCAAATGTCATGACCTTGAAGTGGAAGAGACCATCTGGTGTCTCTCAAATACTCTCGTCAATCTTGCTTTGTCAATAGCTGATCTTGAGGTCCAACGCCGGACAGTAGTTTGCGCTGTGGAGTGGATACAAGGCGTCGTCTATGTCCTTCTTAGTGATAGTGTTTAGGTGACAGAAATCGACGGAAAAACGCGGGGTTCAGCTCTTCTTTTTTAATAGTAGCACAGAAGACGCCCGCGGAGTCTTCGATGGCTGATTGATGTCGTCGCATAGCATTTCGTCGAGTTGTTTCGGAACGTCCACGCGTTCGCGCGTCGAAACTCGCTGCGGGCTCTGTAGAAGTGTTTGGGCATTTTCGTCTGTTATGATGGAAGGTTTTGCGACTGTATTGATTGATTGATATGTAGAGTTTTAACGTCCCAAAACCACCATATGATTATGAGAGACGCCGTAGTGTGGCCTCGGAAATTTCGACCACCTGGGGTTCTTTAACGTGCACCCAATTCTGTGCACACGGGACTACAACATTTCCGCCTCCATCGGAAATGCTGCCGCCGCCATCGGGATCCGAACCCGTGACCTTCGGGTCAGCAGCTGAGTTTTTAGCCACTGCACCACCGCGGCGGCGCGTTTTGTGACTGGAGATTGTGGATTTTGTGATGATGACGAAAAGCACTCTTTGACACTCAGGAGCATGGTCTTCAGCTTGTCTTGCTCGCGCTTCGGCATCGAAGATGCTTCAACATTGAAAAGAGCGAAAGCATCGCTGGCCTCCACAAATTGGTCGAAGTAGGCGACAATCCTGTCAACGTTGAGGTGCCTATCTTTGTGGCTGAAGTTTGTCAGCACTACTTTTGTTTCGAAATCGCGCAGCTAGGCTAGGTCTCATGCGACACCCATTGGATGGTTTAAGAGCAAGTGCTGATCACCCTGGATGATGCGTTTATGATTTCTGGCTTTTTAGGTGCCGTTGGAAGTGATGACGCTAGATAAACGCGGTATGATCACCGGCTCTTGTAATTTGTTCAACGAGTGATTATCCGCGGTCGAGCAGGGCGGCAGCTTCTCTTCTCAGGTTAGTTAGTGTTATTGATTCGGACCTCGGGTCGATGATGGCGCCATGGTTGCTTCAGAAGACCGTCCCAAGCGTCGTGTTCCTAGAGCAGTGTTGTCGGAGAATAAGCTCGCAGGATACGCCCTGTTGTTGATTTTGACTTCGGCTGTGCAAACTTCTACCACCGTTATGAGGTGGCCTCTAGCAGTCCAGATAATGGGTCCATTCGAAACAGTTCTTACTTTCTCAAGCTTGGCAACGAATGGCGCACTCATGACGGAATAGTCGGCGCCAGTGTCAACGAGATCAGTGACAGTGTGACCGATGATTAGAATGTCGAGTTTGCTAGTTTGTAGCCTGGTGTTGCGGTGGGGGGGGGGTGTTGGCGTCGAATCAGGGTTACGACGGTTTGTACCGCTGTTTTGACGTTGCATTATCTAATCTCCTGGCCGCGAAGTTTTAACGTCGGGACGACGTTGATGTGACGGCGGGTTTTTGAAGTTTCGTTCAGGCGTCATCATCGGCGGCGGAATATATCCGGCAGTTCGCCGTATAGGAACCGCACATCCATCGGTTGCTGCCCTTAGTTTTCCGAGTATGGGCTTGGGGAACGGCCCTATGTGGAGCCGGTGTACTCGCAGTATTGCAGGGAAATGTAGCCGCCTGGCCATGTTGAACAGTAAGGTCTTCGAGAGTTCACTGTGCTCCTGTGAGGTATTCGGCAATATTCTGAGGTCAATCACACCGCTGTGGACACGACACGTTAACGTCGAAACCTCGTAGTCCCATTTGTCGGCATTGACAGCTTCCCTATAGTAGTAGCGCTGTGGGCGACAGTCGAGAGCGTGCGAATCGTCGGCCTTCTACGCAGTGTATTGCTGGCCGGCTGGCGGGTGGTATGACGACCGTGGGGGTAGCAGTGTTGTCATGCAGCGAAGTTGTGGCAAAGTGGCGTCTTGGCGTGGTCGTGGAGGAGGCGTCTGATGGCGGGCTGTTGCAGCATAGCTCCTGCGTTGCACCGGCAGCTGTAGAAGCTGAGCAACGTCATATGATTGTTGGAAGTTCGGGAGTACAATGTAGGCGATGGCGTGCACTAGGGGCTGCGCTGAAGGTAGCGATAATCGCAGCTCCTCTTACACGATCGCTCAGATTGTCTCGCGCAGGTCCGCAGTTCCCATCTCTTGGATGTCAGCGTGGGCTTCAGCCTAATAGCTGAGATTGTACCGCCGTGTACTCATCTCGAGCGTGTTCTTAATTGTATATGCTTCCGAGTTAAATCCAGCGATCTTCTTCGGTGGGTTCCTCATGAGTCCGGCGAACAGTTCTTCTTTACGCCCCTTAAAAGGAAGCTTACTCTCTTCTCAGTCATGCTGGGGTCGACGTGGCAGAAAAACTGTGCCATCTCTTCGATGATGTTCGCATTTTGGTTGGGAAGTCGTAGACGTACCTGCAAGTCAGTTCCGGCACGTTCCATGTGAACGACGTTCTTGAAGGTGCTCAGAAACGTCTTCCGAAAGAGATCCCAGGTTCGTAGCATGGGTTCCCGGTTATTATACAGCATCTTCGCGGCATCTTCTAGTAAAGTAGACATGGCGGAGTTTTTCGAGGCGGTGACTCTGTCGAGGTCTCTAGCCAGGCTGAAGGGTCTTCGAACGATGATTCGAAGAAAGCTGGAGGCTCCTAGGGCTGCTGGAATAGGACGGGTACAGATGGCACAAAGGCGGCCATCGTCTCAGTGGTCAAGCTGATGGTTTAAATCTTTGTTGTTGAATTAGGTAGAGGCCCATACTCCGGCGGAAGTAATTTTGTAGGTGGTGGGCTCACTGCTAAGCGTTGGCGTCGACGTCTCCTAGGTGGTGTAGGCTCCGCTCAAGGCTGGAGGGGAGCATTCAGTACATGGGCCGGTAAGCATATCCACCATATGTCACGGGGTCATCACGTAGACGAAGGAAGGAACACTCGATGTTCACATAAAACTACTAATTTGGCCGAACTTGTGGCCAGGAATATGCAGTTACGGTTACAGCAACACTCGGATATATATATATATATATATATATATATATATATATATATATATATATATATATATATATATATATATATCAGCTGCTGCCAGCTCGGAATAATAATTGTTACTACTTGTAGCAGGCTCAAAAGAGTGTGCCACACTCACCACCATGGCTACTTGAGGCGCTACTTGATACTACCACGTTAAAATTCACGTATAAACGCAATTAAGTGGCTGTGGGATAGCCGCTGTTATAGCTCAGTGAACGCGTTATTCTAAAGTCGCATATATATCTATATATATATATATATATAAATACATATATATATATATATATATATATATATATATAATTTGTGTGTGTGTCAAGGCTTTTCAAATTTATTCTTGAGAAATCTTACAAGCTATTTATCTTTATTATGCAGATCTATTCAATCTCGTTTATTCAACTTCTACGCTACAGCACAGTCGGTACTTTTTCGCACAACATCAGTAAACCTGTTGTAATGCCAAATTGTTGTAATGCCAAGTGAAAAGGCGTAGGAGCCTCGTCAAGCTGCTAACATAGCAGCTTCTTGCTCTTATCGTTGCGTTTTCTTTTTCGCAACTCTGTGAAGAAAATGCTCAATATAACTGAAACTGAAACTGAAACCTCGTGTCGTTGAGAGGCCCGCTATTTGTATAAAGTTGTCCGAGTTAATCACGCCTCCACGCACCAAGTTTCTATAGGTTTTTTCAGAGTTCCCATTATTGTCGCTACGAATTTTTTTTGTCATGGCTTTCCTAATTCAACCCATTCCAGATGAACGTAGGTCATGTGCTTGGAGGCAGCATTTCGCAGCTGCTGCTCGAATAAACATATTCTGTTCATTAGAGGTGATGGCCAGCTTTGGGCCGAGAACGAGCTTCTTGCATTCGTGTCACGGCAATTTACCCAACAAGTGCGATGGTTCACTGATATTGAGACTCATGGCAGTGATCATATTCCAACGTATCTGAATGTCACAGGTTTTGCAACTTCCTCCTCACCAACTAACAGAAGAGTTAATTGGACAATTAACAAGGCAAAGGTGGAAGAGGCATGCGATGATATCGCGTGCGGTCTCAAGGAGGTAATGAAAAATGTGATGGAAGAGGTTACGTGCGCCTTTAAATACACATCAAAGGGTACAGAATTTGGTACAGAACTTGAATGACTACGAACGATTCGTAGACGGGCGGAGAGGAGGTACAGGCGCACTAATTCGATTCATGACCTCAGAGACGCTCGACGTCTACAAAAGAAAATCTAACATCGAATGGACAGGCTGGAGGACCAACGGTGGAAGAAATTTTGTGAATCACTCGATCCTCGCATGCCTATGTCCCATATATTGAGGACGGTGCGTGGCCTTGGCTCGACTCCCCAACAACGTCCATTCAGCATATTGTCTCTCCATCAAGGCCGCCTGCAGGTTGACGTTGCTGAAGATTTCTGCGTAAGGATTGCGGGAAATGTGGTTACCATGAGTGACGAAGTTCTCGGGGATGTTCCTGTAGCACGAGTTTCTGAACTGAATATGCTTTTCTCACTCGAGGAAGTGGATGCAGCTCTAGCCACCTGCAGACGTTCATTATCACCTGGGCCGGACGGTATTACATACGCTGTTTATGCCATCTTGGAAGACGCGGCCGAGACCAGCTACTAAAATGCTACAACCAGTCATGGAACGATGGCGTCGTTCCAGAAAACTGGAAATCCAGCCTCTTGGTACCAATCCCTAAACCTGGAAAGTCGATGCTTGATCTGGCATAATATCGACCCATTACGCTATCCAGCTGCGTAGGAAAAATAATGGAAAGAATGGTTCTGACACGCCTCGAGCAGCACCTTGAATGCTATAATATATACCCAGAGGCCATGGCTGGTTTTCGACGAGGCCGCTCTTCTATTGATAATGTCATCGACCTCGTAACCTCTGTGCCACAGCCGAAATACCTCAAGCGCATCTCGGTTGCAATGTTCCTCGATGTGAAAGGTGCATACGACAACGTAATGCACGAGGTCATCCTAGATGCCTTGGCGAACACTGGAATCGGAAGAGAAATGTTTCGATGGATCCGGAGCTACCTACAGAGGAGATCCTTCTTCGTGCTCACTGTGGAAGGCCGCACCGTTGATTATTACACCACTCATGGCGTTCCACAAGGCGGGGTTCTCAGCCCTACGCTATTTAACCACACGATCATTGGCCTTGTACAAAGTCTACCTCGATCAGTCAATATCTCTACATACGCTGATGATATACGTATCTGGGCTTCAGCAGTGACACGACTCCAGGTACGCGCACGGCTCCAAAAAGCAGCGAAAATAACGTCGACGTACCTCCATGCTCGAGGCCTCACAATTTCCACCGAGAAGTGCGCCTTAGTCCCTTTTACCTGCAAGCCCATGATCTGATATCCTGTTTCTATCGACAACGTGAACCTTTCGTATATGAGACGTCATTGATTCCTGGGGGTCATTATCGACAGAGATCTCTTGTGGAGTGCTCACATCTCGCACTTGAAGAAGAAGTTCAGCTCTATCACACATGTGATGAGATTTCTCGCTGGTAAAACGTGGGGCACATCAGTGTCATCTATGCTTCAGCTGTACAGAGCGCTCTTCTTGGGATATTTGCGTTACAGCACGCCCGTGCTTCCCAACGCCAGAAAAACTAACATCAGTGTCCTGCAAAGCATTCAAGGCCAAGTCCTCCGCATATGCTTTGGGCTACCTCGGTGCGCTAATACGTTAGCAACAATTGGTATTGCTAAAGACCATACGATCACGACACATAACTGTTGACACACTCCGAACACATATCCGTCACATATCCAGAGTGCCTAACCACCACCTTGCTAGCTTGCAACTAGAAAAACGAATGGCAGCGTTTTCCTAAGTTGTTGTGGCTAACCAGAATTTCATCTCGTGGAGATTCTCGCCCGCAACCATACCACTATCTTATGAGTGGTGCATGAAAAGACTGACTGTGCACCTTGAAGTGCCGGGGATATCTAAAAAGGCAAGCCTGTCATCTGCAGCCCTCAAGCAGATCTCACTGGACTTTTGCATTTGTCATATGCTAACCGAAATCATGTTTACACGGACGGTTCGGTCTCGGGAAGTTCGGCAGGTGCCTTTGTCATATCATCTCGATCAATCACCGTCAAATTCAAGACATCACACGTCACGACATCTACGGGATCCGAGCTCGCCGCTGTGCGAGCTGCCGTGGAGTTTGTTACGCAAGAATCCCCTTGTAGATGGGCCATTTTCTGTGATTCCAAGACAGCCCTTCAATGCGTGCGAAGTCTACGACGTGGAAACTACCACCAGATGGTGTATCGTATTATTGAAATTTGTCATCGTGCTGCTGATCAAGGACACGACATTGCTTTACAATGGTTGCCGGGCCACTGTGGCATCAGTGGTAACCTCCTCGCCGACGACGCTGCCCGATGTGCCCACGATGGAGCGCCCGCACTGTTAATACCCTTTTCAAGAGTAGACGCAGCTAGAGAACTTCGTCACATCGCGCATAATGCCACGCTTGTGCACTTGAATTCTCTCCACCTAACTACAATCAACGACCTAAGAATCTGAAGTTACTACTTCAGAAACAACTGCCATCCAAGATTTCTCGATTTGACGCTACAATGCTGTGCCGGCTGTGGACTGGGGTAGCATTTGATAAGTCATTTAGCCATCGCATTGGCATGGCGGATTCATCCATGTGTGAAAGCTGCAACTGTATAGATACTATTTAACATCTCTTATGCCACTGTGCCCAATTTGATGAAGATCGCTGGACTGTCCAGTGTGCCTCGAATAGACTCGATGACCGGCCATTTGATGAAGCAAAGATCTTAGAAGCCTGGTCGCGCAACACATCAGCACAGAAAGCCACACGAGCCCTCCTGAGATACTTGTCAACAACTTTATTGAAGGACGCGCCTGTGAAACTCGGCATTGTGTGAGTGATGTGACATGTGTCTATCCTTCTCTCTCTCTTTTACTCCCCACTCCTCCTCCCCATGCTTAGGGTAGCAAACTGGACGCAAAGTCTAGTTAACCTTTCTACCTTTTCTACTTTCCTTCTCTCTAGATTTACTGATGCTGTGAATGACTGTCTGCTAACACCATATATAGAGAAGCGTTCTTCAATTGCTCAGAACTCAATTCTGAAGTTTAAAAAAAGGAATGCTTCACAATGAAATGTTTCCGCTGAATATTATTTTTATAGATATTACGTACCTGCAGCCTACTTGTTCCGTTGTTGTACTGAAAAAAAGGAGATGCTCGTAGTTATTTGTTTCTGAAAGCAACACATTTATTAAACACATAGTTTATGACCAGAGGAAAAACATAATGAGTAACGCACTAAACAATCAAGCTACGAAGTTAGCTGCTTTAGTTTAGAAGCATTGGAACAGAAGTATCATAGTGGCCTTCTGATGCTTGTGTTGTAGTTTCACCTGTTACTAAGTCGTACTCAAATATGTGTGCTATCATTCACACTAGGCAATATTTTTTATCACAGACATTCTGGGTTCTGAAAGCGCTGATTAAGAAGTTGAGATTTATAATGATATATTCGGTACCATGCTCTGCAACAAAGAGGAAGCATTAGTTTTCTGTTGGCCATCATATATATATATATATATATATATATATATATATATATATATATATATATATATATATATTGTATGTGTGTTTGTGTGCGTGCGTACACTTCAAAAATCTCGCCTAGTGATAGTTCCTTTTGTTCTTATCTCAATTATAAATTTTTCGAGCAGGTGATGTTATTAACAAATGTACATCTCTTCTTTCTCTCGTTCAGGCTTAGTCTCTTTAGTCTCTTAGAATTTTAAAGATTACCTCACTGTTGTTTCTATCAGAATGATAGCAGATATATATTCCCAAACTAATTGCGAAAGTAAGGACTTGTGATTACCTGTATGTTCATGCAATGCTGTTGTCTTTAATGTACAAAATATAAATCGCGGCGATTTCTGCACCTAATTTTTCACAAAAAGTTGTGCGCCCGGCATACATAATGTTTAACAAGCGGTGCTTGCATTCAACACTCATTGACAGCCCCTTATTAGAGTCCCACTAGCCGCAAGATATTCACTTGATACAATTGCCACTTCACTAGCACAAACACTTAAATGTGAAATCTGGGGCACGAGAGCAATGCTTGGTCGCATCTTTATTCGTTGCAGCGAAAGACGTGCAACAAAAGCTTGCTACAATAGTAATAGTGGCAGACTAACCCAGAACATTGGCAAAACATCGGCAAAACATCGACAAGGCAGGGAAGCGTAATTCGTAAACTATCGATCGGTATTCTGGGACAGGTTTATTACTTTATATGTTTTAGTGTATATTCATAATTGTTCTGCATATAATGGCAAAGCGTACTGTGATCCAAAACAGATAACTGACAATGTGTATCAAACATATATTCGTTCACTTCTTTCTTCACATTTTGAAATTATTTCCTCACAGCGCCAGTATGACCAATTTTTCTGGTTATGTTGCTCGTTGTATTCATTGTTTATCACAGTGAACTCCAACTCAGGTTACTTCTGAGCGGCTATTGCACACTCCTGGTAGATGGTATTTAGGCGTAACATGAGTGCGTGTCACCTATGCACGCCAAATGGTATGTAACAGCGGTCACTAACGGTGGCCTGGTTCATACATCATTGGCGATGGCGTGGAATTCAAAGGATCGACGGCGGCACACGCGAGGTGTGGGACTACTTACTGCTAACTTTGTCAAAGACGTCAAGGATGCGTTACCTTTTTTTCAAAGAAGCTTTGAAAAACGGCCCGAACATGGAAGAAATGCATTACTGCATTTTGATTTTCTAGGCACATTTGGTATTTCTTAGCAATGAAGTTGAAGCTGTAGGCAATTGTGAGTCGTTGCTGCTACGTTGTTGTCTGATGGTGTTGTATTGTTTTTGAATCACTTAGCTAGGCTCCCCAAAATGACAATGATAAACAAGGGCAGCAGCAAAAATTTTTGCTGAGGCTGCGGCAGTATGAGGTATGTATGAACGCTCACGTTGGTCAAGCAAACCGCAAGGGTAGCGCCAGATTTACGGTGTCGTGCCTATCTCGAGGCAGTGGATAGATTCCCGGTCACGTGCCCGCATTTTAACAAGACCAATTTGCCAAGAACGCCCATGCACCCGCTTGACCATGTGCACGGTGAAGAACCACAATTGGTCAAAATTACAGCTGAGTCCCGACCTACAGCGCATGTTCTAATTGCACCTGGTTAGGCACATACGAAACCCAGAAATTCTTATGCTGAGAATGCACCTGAATTCCATGTGCACAGAGACAAACAAAAATCTAAAAAATACGAGTAAAAATACAAAGCAACTGACACTCTTTTTGCACACTACCAAATGCTATGTCTCTTCGCCACGACTGCCTGTAATGATGTAAGCTTAACCACGTTGAGCGATTCGATAAACGTCAGTGTCAGGCATTTAGCTGCTCTATACGTTACAAGAAGCCTGTTATTAGCCCAAATAACTTTCATTGAGGCCTCTCAGCATCAAATTTCGTCGCGTGCTTATCCTTTATCACATTCACAAGCCTTAAAGAACGTCCCTCCCCATTCCCCCATATCACCTGTTCGTAAGGAGCTTCCCTTCTACGTCACCATTTGTAAATAATGAGCTTGGTGTGCATGATAGAAAAACTGCTTACAAACGCTCTATGCTGTGTAATATACATGGTTTATTCTTGACAAAACACTAGTTTAAATCTGCTTTTGAGCCTTCGTTTCCACTAAGAACTTATTTGTAAGTAAATTAAGCAGACAAGCGAAATTCGTGTTAAGGACGAGCACGGCACCGCTGGGCAAATAGACAAGAGCAGACTTATTCTGTGCGCGTGACTTCTTCCATGCGACGGCAGCCCCGTTCTTGTTCATGTGGTTTAGAATGAAGGATAATAAACTCTGCTTCCTACCGCAATTATACAATATTTTGGCACTATAATCATGCGAAAGATGTGCCAGGCTTTCTTTTTCAGCAATCTGCTCATGCGTCATCTCTACCAGTTGTCACTCTGTTCCACTAAAGCGGGGAGAGAGGGCATTATAGAATTTAAGCGGGGAGAATTAACTAGAAGAAGGGTATCTGATTGGTGGCTAAAGTCAAGGCACGAGTGAAAATTAAACCCTTCACTGATAAGTACGAGGCGTCAACCTCACTATATACAGGGAAAAAATGTAGTTTTTTGTTCACAAAGTATTTCGGCTAGGTGGCGTTAGCGACCGCCCGATCTAAAGGGTACAGCCATATCAATCCGTCCATCCATCTATCCGGCTGTGAAGCGCGTGCTTTGACCACGTTGGTGGTGCTGCCCATGCGTCCAAACTGCATTGTGCGCTTTTTATATTCGGTCATTCCAGTGACGCTGGCGGTGCCATGTTGCCGTGCTCAGAAGCGTTCACGCGGTGATAAACTTCGACGCAGTTCGGTCTCTCTGTAGTCATGAACCGATGAACTCTTCTTCACACTCTGCGACGCTGACGTGCGCGATCGTGTTATCAACGTCTTGTCTGCCATTTGTACCTACCACTGCGCCACCTATGGTTGCGGGAATGATCGAATAGCAGCTAACGTTTTTGAATTTCATCCCGCGTACTTGTACAAAACCCTGGTGCATGAGAATGAGGCCTAACAGGGCAAGACACGTTATTTGTGTCGTTTGCTTTCGGAGTGGCACAAGATCAAAGGGGATCACAGTGAGCAGGACGGTATACGAACTCATTTTGAACTTTTTGCGCAGGCACAAGGGTACGAAAATGAGACGCGCTGTGGGCGCAACCTACAACTGTTTTAAATGCGAATGCATTTCTTTGTCAGCCTTTGTCAGGCATCTGGTGTTGTCCGCGGTCTTGTTCGCGCTCCGGCAGGTGTTATCTCTCCGCTCTCAATCCATTTCCTGTAGCAACAGCGGTGGGCACATTTACTTATCCTCACCCCTAGTAACCGAAACGTGTGGTGCAAGAGAGTGTAGTAGTCGGCGTTGCGTACAGTCGCACCTCACTCTCGACCATTCGCTAGCTGGGCGCCTCTCAAGAACATCCGGAAAAGTGTGCGCGGGGCACTGCTGTAAAACGCCAACACTGAGACGAGAACGCTGGTGCCCCACTCTCCCGTCCGACCGAGCTTCACTCTCGACCGTTTGCTGCCTGGGCGCCTTTCAAGGCGATGGCAGAAATGGATGAAAGCGGAAATCTGACGGCAACGGTGCCTTCTCTCAGCGCATGTTTTGCATTAGAATTTCTTCGCGAATGGCTTCGGAGGGGTGGAGGCATTTTATTCAGACGCAGAGACCCTCTTGCTCCACATTCCACATTCTCACTAGGCATGCGTGCCTCTCCTCCATTCTCTCAAAAAACCGCTATTTACTCTTTCCACTTCTCTCCTACCACTTGCTTGCACTCGTTCCCTCATTGCGCATACGCGTCTCCTCTGATATTTCTTCACTCCACTCCCACTCTCCTGCTTCGAAACGCCAACGCAGGGAGCGTCTGCCAAGGGCACTCCCCCGTCTCATCTAGGCAATCCTGCCCATGACGTTCCACAAACGCGACGCATGCAGCGCGTGTTAGCCTGTTTCTCGGTTAAAAAAAAACTTACTGCTCGCTCTGCAGAACCGTTCACTTGCCACGCCGCATTTACGGACTCTGAATCCTGACCTCAAAGGTAGCGCTGGTGGGAAACTTCTGTGTGTTGTTGAATATTGAAAATTCGCAGCCTGCGCGTTAACTAAAAAAAATTACACCATCTGCCCAAAGAGGACCAGTGGGTGATATGAAGCGTCGCGGCAGTTTTTGAAAGAGCGCTCACGCAAAGCGTGCTAACGAACCAAGTTAACAAGGCAATAACGTGCGATATTCACCGCAAAGGTAGCATCTGAAACCGGTAAACACATCAGTAAAAACTCCGTTGAAATTCCCCACGATGCTCCGCATCACCCCATTGTCCCATTCGGGGAGACGTTACACTTCTTTCATGTTTTTTTAACATTTAAATAAAGACGCTCCCGATCAGCGCATTCCAGTTAAATAAACAATACAAAGGCACTCATTAAGCGCCCATTGGTGCATGTTTACGTGCATCCACCACGAAAAGGGACATACCACAATCTTTTATGAAGTAGTCTCCTTGTATTGTTCACGCACACGTTCGCAGACTCGCATGTGAGCAGAACGTGTATTCCCAAAAAATTAAAAAAAATGCAAATGTATTCTTACCCTGGAGCTCTTTTGTGCTGCTGTAAGATAATCAATAGTATGTTAGATGCATGGAGGAACTTTATTTGTGGTTCTAAGAAGACTGATGTTAAATTTATTTACATTGACTAACAACCTATTGTGTACACAAGTGATCTATAACAAAAGATTACCAAATGCTAGACCGTCCAATAAATCGAAGCTTTAGGAAAAATATTGGTCTCGCATTCATTGAAATTCACCCACATCCTGTATAGTTCGCAAGCGTATGCACTGGAATACAGCAACTTGTACACACGTTCCATTGAAGTGGGCACACGTGTACAATATATATATATATATATATATATATATATATATATATATATATATATATATATATATATATATATATATGTATATATATGATTTGTTCTCTCTACTTCCAACCATAGCCGCAATCTTTTGTCACAAGATTCCCTCTCCCTACAAAAGATCGCGCAAGCTACAAACTGTGAAGCATGAACAAGTAGAGTCCCATAACAGAAAAAAAAATGGCAGTAGGTAAATGCCTTATGAGAGTCACACAAACTCGCACAGAAATGTTACAGTAGAGGGCAGCAGTCCAGTGACAGCTAGCTGTTGTGTTCTGGACAACAACATCACAGCTTTAAAGCGGACTTTTTTTCATGCTACAGTAGTGCTTGCGAAGAATAAACAAGCGTGGAATGCCTTGGAACTATTGACGTGCGACTGATAAAGTGGCTAGCAGGTCTCGATCCAGTCGATTTGTGTGACGCTAGATGTCAAAGACGTGACCTAAATCAAGCGCCTTGCGTTCATTAAATTTTACTTCTCGGCTTTTTTCAACCATAGCAACTTTCCTACTTTTACGTCATATATATATATTATGAAGGCTGTGCCACGACCGAAACATATATGGATAAAGGAACTGTTTGCTTTTTCGTACGTGTCCCCAGATTCTTATACGTACCAGACACCCTGCAGTTTCCCACTGAGAATATATATATATATATTGTGATGAGTGAGACAGAGAACAAGAGACAACACCCGATCCTCGGCCAGCTGTTCTTATTCTGACTTCGTTCTTATCTTCCTTGCTCTAGCTATCCGCGCGCCAGTGTCTTTCTTGGTCATCAATCACACTCAGCCATGACTGCGCGCGCGCGGAGCTGGCGGCAAAGTTTCTGGTGGGCAGGCTTGGCTGCATCGTGGTGGTCAGCCCGTACCACTTTGCAAGATGGAGCGACGTCTGGCGAAAGCGTCTCTGGCGCACGGCACTGGCTGCCTCGAGCCGGTCGCTCTTTTGCACGACACGATGTGTATTGAAAAATTGCTGTGGACTCAGGCGGCCGGCACTGGCTGCCCCGTTGCGGCCGACGCTCTCGGCCATGCTGCGATTTGGTCCGGGTATCTGCCAGAAGTAGATCTGGTGGTCGATACTGGCTGCATCTCGGAGGTCGGCCTCGACAACGCTGTAACTGGGTGCCGGAGTCTGCCACAAGTCTATCGGGAGGTCGAGACTGGCTGCATCGTTGTGCTTGATCTCGTCCAAGGTTCGACGTGTTCGGAAGACTTTGTGAAAACAGTTCTGGCGGGTGGCATTGACTTCCTCACCTAGGCCGGACCCGTCTAGGCTGTGACTTGGCACGCTGAAATTGTATTTGTTGCCTTGGTCAGCCACAGTGTCGTTGTTGACGTTGGGCATTGGCATTCGCTCGCACCTTGGTCGATAAAGACTCGGGGGTATGAAACTGGTTGTACCTCGGTGGTATGTCTTTATTACGCTGTAACATGGTGTAGAGATTTGGTGGGCGACAGTGGGTGTGTTGGAGCAGCCGTTGCTTACCGAGTATACATTTATGTCGTCTGAGTAGGTTGGTGTGGTTTTTATGCGCATTTGAATGCCGAGCCGAAAAATGCTTGCGCAACAGAGGGTGAGTGTGAAGGCTCACCGGCCACTGGACACAATCATGATGCGACGAGCCCGCAGCTTCCTTGCTGTTATCGCCCTTGTTTTGACAGAGCTGCTCATGGCCTAAACAATCAGGGGCGATTTTTATGGTGACGACTTCATCGGGTCTGCGCGACGTTCAGGTTGTACGTTGGGAGTCAGAATGGCGTGCTTGTTATCGTCGGCAAGATTGTACATAATGTTGCCAGAGAGGCCGATGCTGGCTCTCTCTGCCTGGAACGAATCGATGTAGCTCACACGCTCGGCTAATGACTGCAAATGTAGCACACATGTCCAAGATTGTCTCCTTGCAACACGGTAGTCGGCGACAGCTCAGTCTTGGAAATGGCATAAATGGCATTGGTTGCTGGCACGGAAGTTCGTGAGATAGGTCCCGGTGTGGAACCTGGCATCGGAAGAGCGACGCCTGCCTTGGAGCCTGTTTCAGTGTATTCTGCGGAGCATTCTGCCAAGAAGTCGTCAAAGCTTATGCAGGGTACAGCTGCACATTAGGGATGGTTCAATGTGGGTATGTCGTTTGAGTGACGTCCTTCACGAGGCCCGTCTTCGATTGTGGTCTTTGGCTGAGCTGAACTTGTATTGGACGACGGCAAAGAGTCCGAAAGCTTAAGTGAACTACAACGCAGGACTGCAACCTGGAGGCGGAAACCCTCCTGCGCCTTATCCTCGGTAGTCGTCAGGTTGAACTGGGTTGTGGAAGGGAGATTGGAGAGTGTCCGGCCGAAGGCAGCTATGACCTTGGAGCTCCACCCCACCCAGGACTGCTGCTTGAAGCCTTCATACCTGTGCCACGCCGCGGCACCTTCCCGAAAACGGTCTACAGTCATGGTTCACATCTGAGATTCCGTCCAGGCCTCGCGCATTGCTGTCGCGTTGATGGTTGCCACCCAGCTGTCAGCGTCGTTCCGGACACCGTGAAATTCCGGTAGTTCACGGACGGCTGGTGATTGTGAGGTAGTAGGTGGCAACGCAGAGATCACCGACGCAAAGCAGTCGAGCTGGTGTGAGAGCCCGATGAGAGAAGACCGAAGCTCTCTGCGTTGCTTCGGCGTGCTTGCCTCAAGGTCGTATAAGGCAGCTACATCCAACACTGCGTTAATGTCACACAATGCTGGCAACAATGTAGGAGCTCGCTCGGTGATCAACGCGGTCAGTTTGTTAGTCTCGGCGCGGAGTAGCGTGATGGTACGCCGCAGTTCCACGGCACTGACGCAATAGGCTTCTGAACCACTTTGGTTCGCGTCCGTGAAGTACGTGGTTCTAGTAGTACTCACGGCAGTGAAACGCACGTTCAAGGAAGCATGAACAGCGTTTCTTGGCGGCTCGTATGTGGGAAGAGTACCGGACAGGGAATGCAGGTCGTGGAAAGCTTGAATAGCATTCCCTAAGGACAGGAGCCCGTGCATATTACGGCCGTGAAGTGGTAGTATAATGCCCATTGGGTGATGCCCTGGTACCACAGAGGAGGCACGAACACCGTCCACTGATGGTTCGATGGGGAGCTCAAGCAGTGGCCGGTTTGTTGACTCCATCAACAAAGAAGCGTGAACGGCGTTCCTGGATGGAGAAGCCCGCACTGCCGACGAACCACGAAGACACGTATCGGTGTCTTCCGGCAGAGGGTTCACTGGTAGGACTGCGCCATTGTGATGAGCGAGACAGAGAACAAGAGACAACACCCGATCCTGGGCCAGCTGTTCTTATTCTGACTTCGTTCTTCGCTTCCTTGCTCTAGCTATCCGCGCGCCGAAGCCCCAGTGTCTTTCTTGGTCATGACAATATATATATATATATATATATATATATATATATTGGCAGGCATGGTGGTTGAGTTGCCGTAGTGTTGTAAGTAGTCAAGTAGATCCTCCTTGAGCGGTCACAACGTGGTTTATATCGACGTTCCGGCCTAGAGTCTGGCCTTCATCAGGATTGAGTATGAGTTCAATGCAATGCCCTTCGGTCTATCCTGATGAAGGCCAGACTTTAGGCCAAATTGTCGAAATAAGCCTCGTTGTGACCGCTCATGAAAGATCTACTTGACTATATATATATATATATATATATATATATATATATACTCATTTTGGTTTGATATATCATAATTTTTCTCTGCAATTATTTCAGTAAACCCAGCCTCTCGTGTACCGTTTTTTCAAGCTGCAAGGAAAGCCTGTGAAATATACAGTAAACGTCGTACATAAATTTTGAGCATTTACTGTGCAATATTCTAACATAGCTTGCGGAAAGTCATTCGGTGTTGCCACCCATACCTTTGCTTAATGTGAATAGACCCAGTTTGAGGCTTCTTCATGCGTCTCGATTTGGACAACCTACGTTCGTGTTATATGAATAAGCAAGTCCTTCCCTATCGGAAAAAAACGAATGGTGGGCATGGTGGAAACCACCACCCTCCATTATAGTGGATTAGTGTAGTGGGTGAATGGTGGGAAACGCCCACCATGGCGCATGGTGGGTATGGTGGGTGCTGCAGTGCCGGCAACACTTGAGCGTGAAATGACGTCATAATCACCGTGACGAGCTGCCACAAAAAATAAAAAAGAATTCTATAAAAACAGTATAAAAAACACCCGTCCCGTAAAAAAAAAAATTAAGGCGCCACGGAGGATCGAACGTGCAACCTGCGGATTTCCATCGGAAGACGCTAACCACTGCGCCACATCAATTTTTTTTCTTTATTGCTTTGCATATCATGACTGTTCACATTTTACATATTTACATATTGGTTCAAATTCAAATGCGACACAAAATACACCCACAGAATTCATTCAGGTACCGTCAGCTCTTGGCTGACTATTAATCAATACTTCGGCATTCGTAACAATCGCTCAATGCACCCAATCCAGTCTGGCACATCCTCTTGGCTTTTCAGCATTTCAAGAAAATGGCACACACATTTACAAAAATATTCGCGCACAGCTAGCACTTCTACATCCGCGTTTCCAAAGGCACATCGGGTTTTCCATATACTGTGCAGGCCCAGAAGCATGATGAGATCATAAGGTACACCTGCCTCATTTTTAACCGAAAGAAAACGGATGCCATGTGGACTTAACGGTAATTCTTTTTTCAAGGTTCTTTGCAGTATGTCCCAGAAAAAGACCCCGCTCCAGCAATCTATAAACACGTGTTCAATTGTTTCCGGTTTTTTACACAAGTGGCAATTTGTGCTCCATGGCACGAATATTCCCTTATCCTGCAACCACGTTTTAACTGGTAAGGTACCAGTATGTAATTTAAAGAAAAAAGTTTTAACCCCTGGCGCTACAAGCATTCTTTTAACACGTTTCAGAACATCCTGTCCTTGGCCTGCACAATATAGCGGACGGTACAATGGAACAGGCAGTAAAACATCGACAAGGTCTCTACACAATTTTTTACGTGGTACTTCAGTCAGATACTCTAACGAAAATCTCACTGACAAAAAGCGGAAAGACAAAACAACTTCTTTTAAATACCCTTGTATTGGTCCTTGCATATTTGATGATGATACGAGAAATCCCGGCAGCACTCTAGATAACGTTAGTTGTATAACAGTTCTCAAAAAGGGGTCATCCACATCACGCAGAAAAAGGAAACGATTGACCAGTTGTCTTATGTACAAATGAACTAACCCGAGCCCGCCATCTCTAACTTTTCTGAACAGGTTTGTGCGGCTTGATCTTTCCCATACAGAGCTCCATATGAAAATTGCAAATACTCTGTGTATTTTCTGCACACTTATTCTACTGCAGTGCAAAACTTGCATTACGTACCACAGCTTGCTCACCAGAAACAAGTTGCACGCTGTGGCCCGTGCGAATATCGAAATACCCCTACCTTTCCATTTTTCTACATCCTTGCGCAATGCCTCTGTTTCTTTTTTCCAATACGGTTCACTGTCATGATAGAACTCCAGCGGCACTCCTAAATACTTCACTGGTGTTTCCTGCCATTTAATGTTTAGAAATACTCTTGGCTTGACGTCCCATTCCCCATGCCAAAAGCCAAGGCACTTATCCCAGTTCACGGCACTACCACTCGCCTGGCAAAAAGTTTTCACGGCATTTACAGCATGCATTATACTCTCATAATTTGTACAGAAAACTGCAATGTCGTCTGCGTATGCAAGGAGGCTAACCTCAGCTTCATGCAATTTAAATCCGCTTATTGCAGGGTTATTATTTACACTTAAACAGAAAGGTTCAATAAAAATAGCAAAAAGCAGGGGCGATAGTGGACACCCCTGTCTCACTGACCGCAGCACAGGTATACGCTCACCCGCAGTTTTATTTATTACCAATCTCTTCGTGCATCCAGTGTAAGCCATGCGCACTCCTTCGCTAATCAAACTCCCTACGTTAATGTGCTCAAGTAATGAAAGGAGCACGTCGTGCGGCACGCGATCAAATGCCTTTTCGAGGTCAATTTGAAGCATGGCAACATTGAGAGGCATAGCGTCACAACTTTCTAGGATTGATCGTGCTATGTTTATGTTGGTCATTATTTTCCTTCCCTTTATGCCACAAGTTTGGTGGGGCCCAATCAGTTTTGTCATAACTGTCTGGAGTCTTCTGGCCAATATTTTCATCAATATTTTATAGTCAACATTAGTTAGGCTAATTGGTCTATACGCAGTAACACTTCTTAACTTCGCGGGATCTTCTGTTTTTGGTATTAAGACTGTGTGGGCTGACAAAAACGATGGTGGAAGTTGTTTGCACTTAAAAGCCTCGTTAAATATCTCCCTTAAAATAGGTGAAACTACGTGTTTGAATTCCTTGTACACTGCAGCACTAAGGCCATCTGGTTCTGGAGACTTACCATTGTTTAACTTATCAATTGCTTTTTCAACTTCTCGCTCTGTTATAGGCAATTCTAAAATTTCCTTTCTTTCATCATCAAGTCTTGGCATTAATGAAATGAAATCGCTATTAAAACGTTCTGCGTGTACACTGGTTGTTGTGAATAACTCTTTGTAATATTCAAAAAAAGCACCGGATATTGCTTCTTTCGTATGGCACCTTGTTCCTTTATATTCTATTTCTCTTATTTCATTTTTACAGGCATGTCTCTTCTCAGCTCTAAGAGCTCGTTTTGTTGGCATTTCTCCCGCTACCAAGTTTTCTGCTCGAGCTCGAATCAATGCTCCACGACAACGTTCTTGGTCTATCAACTCTAGCTTCTGTTTAGTTATGTTTATCTCCTCTGAAAATGTTCCGGCCTGAGTACATTCATCCGCTACTAACTGTTGCAAGTTTTCACGCAAGCGCACTTCAAGTTCTTTTTCAGCATGTCTCAGGATACTGGCTCTCTCAAGTGCTTTCAGTTTAATGGTCTGTTTAAATGTTTCCCACTTATGTCCCCAGGATTCAAGTGTTCTATTTAGTAAGTCTTCTATGCCCTCTAGAAAAATCCGATTAAACTCTTCATCCTTTAGTAGCTTTACATTAAATTTCCAGAGGTCCCAAGAGAAATGTCTGTTATTCCTTTTATGTTTACCCATTGAGAATGAAACCAAACAATGATCACTAAACGTAACAGGTGTAACTCTGTAATCATGGCACGAAGGAATGATTTCGGAAGACACGTATACTCTGTCAAGTCTAGCATGGCTTGAACGCTGAAAGTGGGTAAACATAACTGCTTTTCCACTGCAAAGACATTCACCCACGTCCTCTAGCTGAGCTTTCGCCACCATATCGGTTAGAACGGCAGTGCTTAAATCTCTGTATGGCCTGGAACTTGATTTATCTATACTCGAACAAACGCAGTTGAAATCCCCGGCCAAAATTAGTTTACGTTCACATTCCAAATACACATCAAGTTTTTCAAAAAACTCCTTTCGCTCTTGAATCACAGTGGGTGCGTACACACAGATTACTCTCCATTTTTTTTTTGGTAGGGATAAATCACATATAATAAAACGACCCGCCTCGCAGGTAGTTACAGACTTCACTTTCGCATTAAGGCTCTGCCGAATTAACAAGAGGCAACCGGCCGATGTACCTACTGCGTGACAAACGCACACATCAAACAGTCTCGTGAAAGGCTGCACCATTCGCTCAGCGTGCTCTTCACTCTCTACTTTAGTTTCCTGTACAGCGACGATGTCTAGATCTTGTTCTATAATCAGGCGGTAAAGCTGGTTTTGCCGCCGTTTGGCAGAAAGCCCACGTACATTTAGTGTCGCCAATCTAATCGTCGCCATCGTGATGAGAGAAAGCCGAGCGAAAGACGCTTACCTTACCAACACCTAAACCTCTGTGCGGCCGACGCTCAAGGCGTCGTCCCGTCGCCGCCGCATGAAAGCGACGACGAACGCAGGCGGCCAGCACCCCGAGACTTTTTGGAGCCAGCCACTCGCCACTGCCCTTCATCTTCCTGGGCCAGACGCTGCTGGGATGCCGCGTCTCCCTCATTCAGGCAACGCTTTACTGGCGTAGCATCAACTGTATCCATGTCCGAAGTAGCGTCGGACCCGATGACTGGTTCAGCCTTGTGCTGGGTCTCGCTTTGAGTCGAACGCCGTTGCGTTGGAGTGCCCATAACCGTATTTTCATCTGTGTCTTCCTTAGGTGTCTCCATCTTTCTCTCGCTAGGCGCCACTGCATGAGACGCCTCCGCTCCTGCCTTCGACGCCGCAGCCCTCTCTGCTTCCTCTTCATCCATGAGCAATTCACTGTGGTCGGCATTTGTTGCTCGACTTGCTGCACTGGCATAGGAACGGGTACAGTCCGCCTGCTCATGCCCAAAAGCGCGACAACCAGCGCACCTGGGCACCCTGCAGTCGCGACGAATGTGTCCCGTGTTCCGGCAACGCAGGCAAAGCGGCGCTCTTCCTGGCACGACCACCAGTGCCATGCCGCTCCCGAGACGCATCTGGTGGGGTATGCGATCCGTAGTAATGCCTAGTTCACACTGAAACATCCGCTTTCTACAGCGACCGAAATTCCCTGCCGCCGAAACGCAGCGTCGTTCGCACTGGACGCGCCCCGCGCCGCCGAATATGCCATCTACTACGGGGCGAACGCGGGATGGATGCGCTGTTACCCGGTTGTTGTAGCGGCTCGCAAACGCTACTACGCTATCCGGTGGTGTATACTTCGACGATTCTCGTACGCAAGAAAAGACAGTACTGCTTACTTTGCTGGCAAGTGGCTGTCTTGTAATGCACGAAGAGCAGAAAAACCACTGACGCCAGCGGCGTTGGTGGGTTCGTTTTGCTCTGCAAGACCACAACAAGCTCGGTCACCTCTTCCAAGAAATACGAACGCGAAGTAGGCACAGAGTAGGTTAAACTCCCGTTGGTTTCAACATTCAGTTACGTGCACTGCGGCATAACAAGTGAGTAGTGCTTGGCCGCCACTTTTCAAAATTCCTTGACTAGCGCTCTTATTGGTCCGCGGTGACCGATTCGGCGGCAGACGCCGCAAAAATCGGTCCGAGAGCGATCGGCGCGGAGAGGGCCCTTTCGGCGGATCTCGCCGCCACCGAACCGGATTCGGAGCTCTTTCGGCGGCCGGAATGCTCAGTGTGAACGCGGCCTAACGCCTTCTTTAAGTAATAGCCGAACGAATCTTGTGGTTGACTCAACTCCTTCGAAGTCTTCGTCTCACCACTTGTCGCTGATGACTTCTTTTACTTCACCGTACTCCCGGAAAGCACGTCGTACAGTCTCTGCGTTGACGTCAAAGGCTACCCAATGCAACTTGAGACGCACCTCTTGCCTTTCTGGGTCGACGACGACGCAGGGCCGGTCTTTCACGGAAAGTAGGCCAGCGTCCAGAAGTGTCTTCTTGGCTTCATCTGTCTTCATTTCAAGAAGCCAGACGTGCGACATCTGATACGCTCCTATGCCGCTTACCTCTTGAATGATGCCTAGTTTCTTGAGCGGCTTTCGGAAGTCATTAATCCCGTACGGACGCGCTGCGAAATCGCAGTGCAGAACCAACGTGTGTCTGACTCCTTCTCCTGTGGGCAGTGGTGGCAGAATTAAACGGTAGTCCTTGGGAAGTGATGTGCACGAGAAACCGCGGCCAGCGTCGGCCGCTGTAACAGCTCTTGAAGAGCCTGCCATCCTGCGTCCACACGCGTCGGTGACCAGAAGCAGAATGACTGCGCCTTATCAACATGACGTTGTATGGGTGTTAAATACTTAGTTGGCATACCAACTTATGGTTCAACTTAAGTTATGTTTGTCGTGTACACAACATAGACAAGATCTACACCTGCTACTAAAAATTGCACATTTATTAAACACAAGCAACTGCGGCCTGTAACGATTGCCACTATGTTAACGGCACTAGTGCTATTTTTTTCACAATTCACAACTTCAAGAAAAAACCTAAGTGCACTGGGGAGCAGCAATAGTTTACCGGCGGGGTCTGCCAAGTTTAATATCCGTTTCGCGCTCGTTCTAAAGGGTGACATCTGCTCACGCTTTATGACGCCTCTAGGCTCATTCCATGGATACGCCCGCCTAATTCATTTGATTGAGTATTGGGATGCTTTTCGCGCAATGTAGAGGGCGGTCGCGCCAGCGCAATGCTGTAGCTTTTTCGCTAAAGCAACTTCATAACGGCTTGGCAAAAACGAATGCAGTGTGCCGGAAACATTACGCTTCATGTTGGTTCACCAAGCATATGAATTGCCACGTTTGAGTTCTCGTACAAAAGCTAGAGAAGTGCCGGCGAGCGCGACCGGCGGCTGTCGGTGAGAAGACACTTAATTACGTTTTCTGGGAGTGCTTTAATCGCGTCGCATCGATGTTTGTTGCTTCTTGAGCGGACACCATACACAATAAAAAATGCTTCATTTAGGTTAATTGATGCCATGGCTGCGCTGTATTGTCATACTTAATCGTCGAAATCGTGTATTATGAAACCCGGAAGCACGGATAACACAATTGTATGGGCTCGGTCTGTAGGCCTAACTTTGATGGAAATCATGGTGGTAGAACATGTAGTGTACTGATCCCAGATTGGTACACTATATAAATTGCCCACCATTATAAGCCCACCCATCATCTGCTTACTGCTTCCCAGCATTATCGCGATGGTGGGCGGAGCTTCTCAGCTTGGTACACCATGTGGCCCACCATAACAAGCAGCACCCATCATCTGCTTAGTGCTTCCCAGCATTATCGCAATGGTGGGAAGAGTTTCTCAACTTGGTACACCATGTAGCCCACCATAATAAGCACCACCCACTATATGCTTAGGGCTACCCAGCATTATCGCAATGGTGGGCAGAGTGTCCCATTATTGCCCACAATCTAGCCTGTGCTTTCCACCATCATTTCCACTTTACCCATCATCTGTACACCATACCACCCAGTATGTCCCGGCATAACCACCGTATTTTCCACTACGTCCCACCATAGCCATCATAATTTCCTATTATTATTTCCACTATTATTTCCACCATGCCCACTGTTATTTCCACTACGCCCACCATGTTTTCCAGTATCCACCATGGCAATTTTTCCGATAGGGTTGTGACTGTAGACGCGTGATATCCATGTACTAGTTAAAAGTCAGTGCGCAGTATGAGTAAGCTGTGTGACAGCTAGAAGAGTGGCACTGATGGGATGCCCAGCTATGGCTAAGGTTGCCTACTCACAACATGTTACAGCTATTCAAACCATTGTGCTAATACAGAGAAACGCAACGCGTGCCAGGTCTTCCCTGCTGGCCAGCCACCATTTCTTGCGGGCGAGTGCAAGTGGGGAAACAGGTGGTTAAGCAAAGGGATGTATGTACGCCTAAACGTCGACAGAATTAACAGTGACTTCAAAAAGCCCAATTTCCTTCTACGTAGTATTGTGTATCTCACGAGTACTACGCTCATTAATTATCTTTTCACCTTAAATACTCACCATAACAACTTAAGTTAGAGACAGATCTCCTACGATTCAACTCAAGCGGTAACATCGAAACCGAGCGCACTTTTATTGTACTTCGCCAGCCATACCACGTGTCTGGAGCAGAGGATCATCAAAAGCAATGACACTTGCATGATGAAAAATTACAACATTTGGCCATCGTCATGTTTTTGGCCGTTGTCTGTCATGCTGGTACGGAAGAATGACAGCTCGGCACGACTTTGCGTGGATTTCCGAGCACTAAATATATTCGCCCGCAATGATTTACACTAAATGCCAGGAACTGACGATGCCATTGGCTAAGTCTTGGGCGCTGAATATTTCTGAAGCCCTCATGTTCGATCGCACTATTCGCAAAAGCCGATGCGAGGAGCAGACAAGGACAAAAGAGTCTTTGCGACACGCGGTGGTCTTTATCAGTTCAATGTTGTGCCCTTCGGTAAATGCAACGCTCCAGCAACGTTTGAGCATTCGTCGTTGCATAAAATGGGCAACCTGTTTCAAACGCTGAAAACAAAAAGTGTCGCTTCGCTCAAAGGAACACCACAGTCTTGGGTCATTGAGTTAGTAAACATGGTTTTCGACCAGATCCGACAAGGTGAAGGCTGTGACGCACTTTCCTCGGTGCGCGAATCAAAATCAGCTACGAAGTTTTCAAGCCTTGTGTCTTACTTCCACGCCTGCATTTGTAACTTCACCTCCAACGCATCGCCACAACACAAGCTGCTGACGTCGGCAACAGCCTTCGCTTGGGCAACCAATTGGGTCTTTGTTTTCAACATCTTAAAAGCAGCAGTGAAATCTGACCCAACCCTTTGTGACTTCAACGAGCATAATTCTACCTGCCTGCACACCAACGCTAGTAGCCACGGCATCAGTGCCATTCTCGTAACGCTGATACAGCTTGTAACAAAAGGGTAGCCGTCTGCGCCAGCCGCGCACTCAAGGATCCTGTATAGAACTTCGTGATTAACGAACAAGATTAATTGGCTGTAATTTGTGTCGTACAGAAATTCCACTCGTGATAATACGAACATCAATTTACCGTTAATAACAAACCATCACGCATTGTGCTGGTTATCATCGCTAAAGAATTTGAACGGACACATCAGCAGCTAGGTGCTTCGGCTACAAGAACAGAATTGACATCATCAACAAATCTGGGAAAAAAACACCAAGATGGCGACGCCCTCCCTCGTTACCCTCTCCCACTACAATCTACAACTAGCAAGCTCCTTTCTGCCTCATCACTTGAAGAGGCATCGCGTCCGCTCACGTTATCCGAACTCACGCTTCCAATGTCTTCCAATCGCTACACTTCGTTGGCTTCCTGTCAACAGCAAGATTCATACTGCAAGCAGATTGTTGGAGGCCTGTGCGGAGAGTCTACACCTAAGGCTAGGTTGGACCGACCTTTGAGGTGATTCTTGACTGCAAACAGCGTGCTACACCGACACGTTTATAATTACGATGAAAATAGTTGAGTTCCTGTGCTTCCGCGTTAGCTTCGTGTGCAAGTTGTGTAGAACTTTCAAGATAACCCATCAGCTGGAAACTTGGAATTTTACAAAACGTACAGCCACATTAGATGCCGCTTCTTCTGACCTGTGCTCTCGAGCTCTATTGTAAAGTAAGTCTCCCTTTGCGCTTTCTGCCAACAACGCAAGTGACTAACTTCACCTCCTGCTGGCTTGTTACAACAAACCCCATGTCCCGAGAAAACTTTTACTGTTATGGAAATAGACCAATCGAACCCCTTCCAGTAACATTTATATGATATCGATGATTCAGGATAGCCGTAGACGACCACCTCACGCAGTACGCGAAAATTGTCGTCCACTCTTCTATGGTACTGTTCTGCCTCTGACGTGGCAACCTTCTTTCTCGAAGCCATTGCCTTGCGGCATGGTGCACCCCACGTCCTCTTGAGTGATTGTAGCAAGTGTTTATTATTTATAGCAATTGAAGAAGTGAAGAAAAAAAGTGGCACAGTTCACAATACAACATCAGAATACCATCCTCAGACAAATGGTATCCTTGAGCGCTTCATCCGCATGCTTACTGAAATAATAACCATGTATATTGGGCCAGCTCACGATGACTGGAACAATATTCTACCACTTGTGACGTTCCCTCCTAACACCGCCGCCCTATGCGATGCTAGGTATTCACCAATCTACTGGTAACATTCAGAACGACGCTTTCTTTTTCCGCACTATGTCCATCACTTCTACGACTACACCCGACCAGTTTGTTTTGAGAGTTGAAAACTGTCACCAACTTGCTGGGCTCAGTACCGAAGCCAGTCAAAATGAAATGAAGCAGCAGTATCAGAACTTAACAATGAAGCAGCAGTATCAGAACTTAACACTTTAACGTCTCTTTCTGTCCTGAAGACGATGCCCTCCTTTGGACACCTACTCGTATTCCAGGCTTGTGTGATAAGTTCCTGTCAATACTCCTTGTTCCCTACATAATTACTAAACAAACATCCCCTGTTAACTATTGTAGCACTTCCGTTGATGTTTCTCCAGACCGTCACTGTCGTAGTTCACAGATAATCCATGTTTCCAGTCTAAAGCATTTTTGCGACGTATCTCACCAATCTAACCCCCGTATTCACAAACGCTCCTTCACTCAAGGGCTCTCCTCGACTTGAAACAGTCGATGGGAGCGCCGTCTCATGGCAGACAAAGACACTGCATATCGGCAAGATTCTGAAGCGATTCTTTAGAAGCGCAGCGTCAATTTCAATCGAGCAGCGGCACAGGGCTCAACTCAGTCAAGTGAAGGATGGAATTCGAGTCGAGGAGTGTTTCTGAATACGGGGATGAGTCGCAGCCAGGCCGAGCGCTTCGTCACGGAGGAACGTTAGTGTAAGCGCAATGCATAGTATTCATCTTCTCACCTTAAAGTACTCATCATCACCGCTTTGTTTCGAGCAGAGGGGCTCTAGCTCAAATGTGAATAAAAAAAGATTGCTAATGCCTGAACGTTCTCTCACAATAATATTTCGTTGGTTTCGTTGACCTACTATTTAAATTCGAAATGGCTCATGCTAACCAACATTTCGCAGTATTGGTATGGTATAAAAAGAGCAATAAAATACGTACGGAAAGAGGGCAATTCTGGTCGTGTTCGCTGTCTTCGAAATAGTCTTGTGAAAAATCTGTGTACTTTTGAGAAGAAAAGAAAATCAGATGATCAGTATATGTTACTTTGATTACAAGCTAGCTCATACTGCGAAAGGGAGAGAAATATATAGTAACAATATATAAAAACGGTTTGCGGATATTATTTATTTTATAGCAAAACCTTATACTAGCTCAAGTTCTAATGAAGGCTGTGCGGTACTTCTATTTGACATTACGCTTTGCAGTCATGTCGATAAGAAACCACTTAATTGTCCAAGCTACCATTCCGAATAAAGTACGCGGCAGCGTAAGGTAGTTTGCATTATACAGGAGCAGTATACGGCACCGTGCTCTACACTACGCAAGCAGTGTAGAGCACGGTGCCGTCCTCGAGTAGAAGATAGACAGACTTGAAAGGGTCAACTGTTAGGTGAGCAGGTTGCTATCAAAGGTAGAAGTCAACTATTTCACAAAAAACAGCACCTTGCATCATCTGGGCTACCTCCAAGTTTCGCCTCTACCTTTGTGGTAGGCCTTTCAAGGTTGTGAGTGACTACTACGCCATCTGTTGGCTATCTGGCATCAAGGACCCTTCAGGCCACCCCGCATGGTGGAGTCGGTGACTTCAGGAACGTGACATCACCGTCATTTAAAAGTAGGGGCGAAGGCACTCTGACGCTGGCTGTCTGTCCCACGCTCCCATTGACCCACCACCGCAGACAACTAGGATGGCGACTGCTTTTTGGCAACCTTAAGCGTCTATGACTTTGCAAAATGACAGCGAGCCGGTCCTGAAGTAAGGATCCTTTTTGAATACCTCGGGGGTAAGGCGGCCGTTGTTCTAAAGGTATTCAAGCGAGGATTGGCCTCGTTTTTCTTGCGTAACGGCATTTTCATCAAGAAAAACTACTCGCCACATCGAGTGAAATAGCTCATCAAAGTACCTTGGGTTGACACCAAGGCGTTCTGGATGATCTGCATGATGACTCGACAGCTGGACACGTTAGATTTCACTGCAGGCTAGCGATGATGCAGGAAAAGTACTGGCTCCACCTCACCGCCGCTGCACCCACTGCGTAAGCCCTGCTGAAACTGCCAGCGGCAGAAGACACTGCCAACTAGGCCAGCTCTGCTTGTGCACCCCATTGAGCCACCTCTCTGGCTTTTCCAGCAAATTGGCGTGTACGTGATAGGACTGTTCCCGGCGTTGAATTCTAGAAACAAATGGATCGTCGTAACTATTGACTACCTCACCCGCTTGGTCGAGACAAAGGCGCTGCCTAATGGCAGTACCACCGAGGTAGCAAAGTTAGTCGAAAACATCGTCCTGCGTCATGGTGCCCTAATGGTGTTCATTACCGACAGGGGTATGGCCTTCACTGCGGAGTAACCTAAACCTCATTAAGCTGTCTAAACAACAGCTTTTTCTGCCTACCCCTTTGTACCAATTGTTGTTCTGATGCGAAATTGAAAGTCATTCTTACTATCATTCTCACTGACAACTTATGCAATTTTGGCACACAGCGAGAAGAGCCACCACCGGACGACAACTTACTACCTACGGAACAACAGCCTTACCGAGTGACTGAAAAAGACAGGAGCTGACATGCTGGCTACGTACTTCGACGTCGAACACAAGGCCTATTACGCTATCCTTTCGTAGTGACCTTAAAGCACGGTCGGGCAGGAGGCGACACAGATGTCGCCGTAGAAATTGGTTTATGAAAAGAACCCATTCCGGACGCTCGATGTCATCTTGCCCAACGTTGGTGACGAAGAAAACCTCAACGCCACTGTCTACCTTCAGCGCACCGAAGAAGCGCAGCAACTCACCCGCTTCCGCATCAAGACCCAACAGACGATCGAAAGCCACCGTCACTATCTTCGATGACACTTCGCGGAATAGCAACCAGTGACTGTCTTTGGGTGTGGACGTCGATACGCTGACGTGGACTGAGTGAAAAACTTCTGCGACAATACTTCGAACCGTACAGGCTAGTTCGATGTGTCGGCGTACTCTACTACGAGGTTGTCCCAGACGGCATCATGAACTGTCAACGAAGCTGCACACGGCCTGAAGCCAATGACATCCTGCGCCTTCAGCTCTTTCATGGGCATTAATGAACTAAGAACTTTATTATTTGTTTATTTAAGTGCTCTCTTGTTTTTTTCCTATGTTCTGTTTGAAGCGTCGGCACGATGCTTTTTCAGAAGGAGGCAATGCCACGTGTGTTTCTTATTTTCACTTTTGTTTGATTCGGTTTTCGCCCTCGAAACCTCGGTTAGGAATGCCCAGAGAGAACACGCCATTGGTCGAGAACGTTCGCGATCATTGTAGATCGTACTGCAAAGATTACGCGCAAAACGCGAACACTACAAATTATTCCGGAGCTTGCGCAAAGACCTGCGATAAGGCTTGAATATTTAGCGACACATGTGTTGATTCCGCCGCTTGTGAGTTAATGGATAAACGACGCTCTGTTCAGCGTTATCAGTGCCCGTGTGTTGCTGCAATTTGAGCTTCAGTTTTCTAACCACAAGTTTTGTCGAATAAACAGTTTCATTTGAACCTCGAATCTGCTCTCGTTGTCTACGTCAGGGCCCCTTGACAATATACTGTTACTTTGGATAAATCTGACCACCAAAGAAATCGGTTCGATATGTTTTCAATGCTTACACACAAGACGCGTTTTTACTGGACGTGAACGTCAAATTCTTTATGCACACTGGTATGTAGAGATATTCATGGCAAGTATTTTATTGTTTCGGGATTATTTAGAAATTTTCTCATTTACTATAATTCGTTATGCCAGAAGCTCCCACTAGAGCAGTGAGTAATTGAAAGAAAACAATGCCTAATGAGTAAAGTTCACAGAGTAATCATTCTCATTCAGCTTGTTCAAAGAGTCGTTGGTCCCGGAGCATTCGTAACCAGGACACATTGCTTATGGATGTAATAAGAGGCTTCACTACATCGTAGTTTTTGCGGAATGTCGGTGCGCTATGTCCTGAGGTGTTTCTTGTTCTGTTTGGCGCTTTTTGTGAAGTTACTGATGCACAAAAAATCTGAACGTATTGTTCTTCTCACTGTCCGAATGAGTCATTGTGTTATCATAACGTCTCTTGCGCAGACTCTCAACATTATTGTTAACATTCTGTTGTTCATTCTTGGTCAAGATGCATTTACTTGCAATATTGGTAGTTCATGCATCGTCCAAATTCTATTCAATGTGACTTCACTGATGCGTTTCACTTCACATTATATAACCTGTTTCTTGAGTGCAACTCACAACAGTGTTGAGATCATGACATCAATAGGGTGAACTAAATCAAATAATTAAATAAATATTTAAATATAAATAAATAAATAAGAAATGAATAAATGGTAAAACTGCTGCTTAACTACTTTCAAGTACATGAAGAGAACATAGCATCATGCTGGCTATGATGTGAAACTTAAAAACCAACAGGCCATTTAAGGCAGATCTAAAAGAAGACTACAGGTAAAAAGCAGCTTTTCTCTTGTAACTAAATTGCTCCTTTGCACGTTCTCTTGCCGGGAAGAGGCGGTTTGCTAGAGAAGAAACGTGCAAAAGGAATATGCGGTTATGCGGCATCACAGATTTTCATAGCGTTTACAATATTCTACGCCATGTGTAACAGGTAATAACGAAGCGAATTGTTCTCTGGAAATGAAATAGGGTAGGGTAGCGTAAAATGCGTCATTTTGAACGTGACCCTTTGAATGAAACGCGGCATTTGACTTTGCTGGCCTGTAGCTAACAGAACAGTTACTTTTCTTTGTTTCTCTGTTCCAGCAATAACTTCTGGTCCTTATCTACCTACTCATGTGTGAAAGTTTATGACTGCGGACAGCTTTCACGTAAGAAAAATTACGCGCTTGGTTTACGCGTGTTATAGATCGGTCAAAAAGTGGTGAAATTCTGCTTGGCCAAATTTTCTAATCCATGCATGAAGCTACACATGCGTCAGTACAGCAATGTAAATATTTTTTTCTTACTTTAGACTACGAGCTGCTTAACGCAAATGTTTAATTTGTTTGGTGCCTTGGGACAAAGCGGAAAATATTTTCTTTTATTTATGGTATGTGCAGAGGGGCAAAACGCGACAAGAAGGAATTCAAGTGTTGTCTTAATAATTGAACCATCACCTTTCATTCAATATATATTTTTTTGTTTAGCAGAGTGCTTACACACAAGAAACATTATATAGAGATTCCTAGGTGGAAAGCGACATCAACCAGCACAGATTGCCGTTCAGGACATGAACCTTTTCACTCGCGCTGCACCGAAGAATTTCGGCGTTGTGAAGCTTTTTCTCGAGAAGCGCATAAAAAGTGACAGAATATTCAAGTCAAGTCGTTTAGAAACACGTCTTGAGAACGAGTCTTAGCGAGATTTCTCCAATATTCTAACTGTAAAAAAAGCGGTATAAATTATGAATCTAGCGCAGTTTTAAATTCATTCCCTCACAAAGCGTGGCAGATGATATTGAAGTCATGAAATGCCTGAGCATATCTGCAGCAAAACAGCAAAAAAGAGCTGAAGATATACGTCGAAACACATCTTGCCTCCAACTGCTGAAAAATCCGAGGAGGTGCAAGCGTTAGACAAAAAACATCATTAGCACAAAGAAAGACTGGTGGCGTCTGCTCTGAAAAAAATTTTGGGAGCAATACAACACCACGTTTTGTGTATATTCGAAACGTGAGGACCAAGGACTCGGCTCCTTAAAACTGCGTAAGGGACTTTTAGATGGACTTTCTAGTCTTTCTACTGCGAAAACTGAAGAATTGCTTTTTTTTTCACACTGTTTCGTTTCAGCCCATGCAGCGTCTTGTTTTTCCTACAACCTGAGAGCAAATTGAGGCACCTGAATCATAATGAAGAACTTTATTTGACTAGCATAAAGATCCTCCTCCCTTTCAGGCGTAGGAGGAAGGACTTAATCTATACGAGAGCTATGATTCCGTGGGCCTTCGCGGCTTCTTCAGCCTGCCGTATTGGGCAGACTTGTGATTGCGAGTATGAGCTGAAGAGCGCGGTATTTCATTCAGTCCTGTCTTGAAGTTTGCTTCTCATGGGGGCCTGCGGGCATGCCCGTAGAGTGTGGCTCAAGTCCCCCTTGTTATTGGGAAATATACATTTGTCCTAATGAATTTCCAGCACGCAGTGGTTCATTGTTACCGGACAAGGAAACGCATGGGTCTGAAGTAGGCGCCTCGCCACCACCTGTCCTTTGATCAATGACGAGTGTGTGGGAGTATAAATTTCCCTGCTAAGCCTGTAATACTGTGTGATCTCTCTGTAAGTGGCCATCCGCTCAAATCGCTCATCGCCTGGCAAACTCGTCCAGGGCAATCCAGAGTCTTGGTATGTGAGTCCTAGAGCTGTCTAATGTGCAGCCTCATTGCCGGGTAAGGAGAAGTGAGCTGGTTCCCAGACTATATCTATTGTTTGCTGGTCGTTGTGTCCAACCAGTTCTCTGATAGCTATTTTGTCTTCGTGTAAACTTTCTAACAATTAGCCATGTCGAGGTGGATCCTATGGCCAGTGGAATAGCTTCTTCCTCCGCCTCTTCTGCAAAGCTCGTTCTCACCGAGCCGCTCACTTTATGATTTTCTTTGCAGTCCACTACTGATATGATCATGTCACTTCCGTTTTATTTAGGCACGTCTAAGTATGTTTTTTGCGGTAAGTATTTTCTATTGTTAGGTATATTTTTCGCTATTTCAGTTCTACTTGCCTGATGATGGTCGGGATGCATGTTTTTTGGTAATGGTAATAATACTAAACATTTCTTGTTCTCATTCGGGGTTTATATTTTAGCGCCAAATTCATTAGCTTAGTTCATAACCCATTCCTCTAGCATAGTTCTGCCTGTTTTACTATGCGTTGGTCATTTGTCCTGCACAATGTTCTGAGGTTGTAGAGAATCTTATGATGTGTTGTGAAGCCCTAATTTACGTCCTCTCATGGAGCTCACATGTATCATACATGGAAAGGCGATTGACAGGCATCTGGCATTTGTTCAAGTTCTTCGCTGGAAAGAACTGGGGAATGTCCACAACTGCTATGTTGCGACTATACAGGATTCTTTTCCTTGGATTCCTTCGGTACAGCCTACCTGTGTTAACTAACGCAAGTAAAAGAAGCATACGAATGCTTCAAAGTGTCCAGGCTCAAGCACTCCGGAAATGTTTAGGCTTGCCCCAAAGTGCGTCAACAGCGGCAACTATCGCCATCACAAGGGACAACGTCATCAAGACCCATACTAATGTGGAAGTGCTGAGGACACATATACGACACCTTGCTCGAACCCCTCGACATCACCTAGCCTCTCTACCAGTAGTCCGACCATGCACATCTTACTGCAAAACAGTGACTGCACATGGTGAGTCAATCCCAACTTTGTTCTCTTCAGCCGCTAGACCTGTGACTCCGCCATGGTGCCTCGCACAACCAATGATTAATATTAACATACCTGGCGTCCAGAAAAAGGCCAATTTGTCGTCACCGGCTCTTAAAAAGCTCACACTACTTCTCTTGTTTGAGAAATATCAAGACTCCACACATATATACACTGACGGATCGGTTCAGCCGGACAACTCTACAGGAGCAGTAGTGATACCAAGGTTAGCCACGACAATTAAAGTCAAGACATCTCACGCAACAAAATCAACGGCAGCGTAGCAACAACATCAACGGCAACAACATCAACGGCATTTGTAGTTGATCAACCTACACGCAAGTGGACTGTTTCTGTGACTCGAAGGCGGCACTGCAGTCTCTACTATCAGCCTCACGCCGTGGACCACACGAGCAGCTGGTACTAGAGATAGCAGAGGTTATACACCACCTGACTGCGAAAGGGCACCAAATTACATTTCAGTGGTTGCCCAGCCACTGCGGAATCATCGGCATTGAACGGGTCGATCAAGCGGCCCGCTCAGCCCACACAGGAGATCATAAACTGCGACTACCACTTTCTAGGACAGATGCTGCACGAAAGCTCCGCAGGCTTGCTCGCCAGCGAAGCACATCACAATGGAATCAGCCACACTTCAAGCATGCCCGACTGTACTCGCTTGACCCTACGCTAAGTCTTCAAGTCCCGGCGAGGCTTTGCCGAGCAGACCAGACCCTGTTATGTAGGCTGTGGTTGGGCGTTGCGTTTACCAACGCGTACGCTTTCCGCATTGGTATGGCTGACACCGCAGCCTGTAACCACTGTGGCAAAAAGGAAACAATCAAACATATTCTTTGTGACTGCCTAGCGTATAGTAAACAACGACTAGGCCTTCGCAAGGAACTCAACAAATTAGATGATCAACCTCTGTCGGAGCAGGGAATTCTGCAGTACCGTCAGGATGCCATTTCACAGAAGAGGGCCCTGAAAGCGCTACTGCACTTTTTGCGATCGACCAGCTTTACTGAACGGTTGTAGCCAGGACGCCCTTCCTGTGTGTGTTTTCGTTTTTTTTATGAGTGCGCGTGCGTTTTTTTTTCTCTTTCTACCCCTCTTTCTTTCCCCCACTTCCCCGCCCCCAGCGCTGGGTTGCAAACCAGATGCCGATATCTGGTTAACCTCCCGGTCTTTCCTTTCTTACTCTCTCTCTCTTTTATTTAATAAATTATGTGAGCGTCGACAACATGGTAATAATCAGGCAGCACTTGCCTTGTATTCAAAGCAAAGTTTTTGCATTGATCTTTATTTTCCTGAAATCACTATAAATATTCACTGTTTGAAAAATTTTCATCGCATTTTACCTCAAATTGCCCTAAGCCTAATATACGATATCTGAGAAAATCTTCTAGAGCAACGTCACTAAAATATAAAAATACACTTTGAATTGGTGACTTCGCGCTAAAATTGGACTAGCTTTTGCAATTAAATAGCCACCTCAGTTTTATCACATCTTAATAAACCTGGGATAGTGTAAGCAGCCTAGAGTCCCCGAAGTACATTTTATGTGGCAGCTGAGCTGCCGACGAGAGCGGACGCGTTTCGACGGCTCCGTGAATATCGGCTGAAGCATCGGCTCGCGCGACCATCGCCCCACCGGCGTTTCCCCACTCTCTGCGCCCTGGCTCAACGCAACGACGCCCAGCTCTCTGGCCCCACCGGCTAAGGACAGACCTGCCGGACGCCCTGGACGAGGCCGTGGGGTCGCCCCCAAGCACTCTTCTTCCGGACACCATCGACGACCTGGACTAACCACCCTTGGTGCCGTTCACTTCAACATTGTGCGTGGGACGCTCGCCAGGACAGTTCCGGCGTCTCGCCGGTTGCATCTGGCAGCGGCAACGCTCCCGTGTTCTTCATGTGAACCAGTAACGATGGCTGCAGCGGAGCTTATGACGCAGCCATCACAACCATCATCCGCTCCGAAACGCAGTGCGAAACGCGTGGCTGACTCACAAATGGAAATAGATGAGTTGTCTGCTTCAGCCACACCGGCAAGCAAGCGGGAGTGCCCCTCTCCGGCAGCTGTCGCCTCGCCTGGCACCGAGTCTAAGTACAAAGTCGTCGTAAAACCTCGTGAGTGCTTCGACGTATCAAAATTGTCAAATCGCCTCCTTCAGTCAGCCTTCGACACCTGCCTCAAAACCACCGCGTTTCAAGGTTTCTCCATTCACCATCCCACCAACAGCGTATCCGTATGGGTGCGTTCGCTAGCAGACGTTGACCGCCTCACCCACCTGCAAACTCTGCCAGTCACAGCTGATTGTACTGTACAGGTGCAAGCGTACTTGAGTTCCGGCTCGGACTTGCGTCGGTATGTGGTCTCTGGGGTTGACCCAGGGGAATCGCCGGAGGGCCTTATCACTGCTTTGACCTGCTCCACACACAAGATTGTAACAGCTCGTTATATGGGCCGTGGACGCACGTGCCTTGTCACTCTCCAAGGGCCTCGAACGCCACCAAGCCGCATTACGTACTATGGATGCATCCTGAAATTTCATGTGTACAAGCCCGGTGTGGTACACTGCTATCGGTGTTTTCGTACCGGTCACATGCGAGATTCTTGTCCCCAACCCGCAGACACCTCCATGGAGTCCGTCGAGACGCGCACGTACAAATGTGGGCTCTGCCAAACGGACGATCATGAAATAACGTCCAAAGATTGTCCAGTTAAACAGAAGGCTCTCAAAGCCCGTCGCCAACGCAAGCGCCGCCAGCGTTCGGTGACACAAGAAGAAAGGGACGCCGACATTCCGACTAGCAATCGGTTTGAACTGTTGTCCCCCTCCGAAGAGGACACACCAGCGTTGGTAGAACCTGAAAATGCTTGCTATGAAGTCCCCACGTACAGCGACGCCGTCAAGCGGGGCAAAAAACGTGTTCAGCAGCCTGCGAATACGCCTAAATTGAGCGTTACGGGTACAGACGATCTGGCGAAGCTTGACCAACAGATACAGCAGCTCCAAATGGAAGTCAAGCGCCTCGCTCAACGCAGAACCCATCTCGCTCGACCCGCTGGACCAACTGCGATGCGCGGTACAGACGTGCCGTACGCTGCCTCTGTGCCTGAATTATCCTGCGCAAGCGCGTCAGCACCAGTCAAGATGACTCCGGCAGAGCTCCTCCACTTTGTTGCCCGGCAACTGCAAGAGCTTTCAAAGGTGGTGCTCGCCAACCTTCCACCGCAATGACCACTCCTTTGAAAGCAACGCGCCACCACTGTGTCCTGCAGTGGAACTGCCGGGGACTTGCAAATAAAGTTGGTGAGCTTCGCTATCGCCTTGCGCTGGGGAAGCTCCCCGCTTGGTGCCTGCTTCTACAAGAAACGAATTCGCTTCCACGCATCCCTGGATTCACTGCGTATGATTCCCCAACCATCCCTGATCGACGCTGCACCAATGCGTTGGGACCTCCAGGCAAGGCTGCAGTGTATGTTGTGACTACATATCCTCAAACGCAGGTTCCCCTGCTGCAGTGGTGTAACCAGTGGCAAGAAGTGGTGGCAGTGCTCGTTAGACTTCCGCGTACTGACGTGATTGTGGTTTCAGTCTACGTGCGTCCGTATAGTGGCAGCGCTCCTCGACTGCGTTTGGGGTGGCTGGCTCACCTGCGTCAAACCTATCCTGGGTGCCCAGTACTAGTTGGGGGAGACTTCAATGCACCTCATCAGTCGTGGGGCTACCCTTCTTCCAGTGCTAGAGGCAACATCGTGCTAGACACATTTACAGACGCGCACTTTGTCCTTCTGAATGCCCCGGCTACTTCTACACGTCGGTGGGATCATCCCTGTGCTCCACCTTATGCGCCCGATCTCTCGTGGTGGTTGGGCATGTGTGACGTTTCGTGGGACCTAGAACCAGACTGCTGGGGGAGTGATCACCATCCGTTGAAAATTGGTTTGGCCGCGTATAACCAGCGCCGCCTCCGACGTCGATGCTACACAACCAACTGGGACTTATTCCGCAATGAACTGAACGACTCGATTGCTGATACATCGTCTGATCCATTGCAGGTGTTAACCAGAGCTGTACAAGCCGCCACGCAGTCAAGCTGGGTGGAGGAGAACCGACCACATCCAAATTTACATCTTTTGCGTCTGTGGGCAGCACGCCGTCGTGCAGAGCTGGCCTTAAACCGAGATCCGGCAGCCGCTGAGCTTCGTGATAACCTCAACAGACTCACCGCTGCGGCGCGTCGCTGCGAGAAGCGTCTCGCCCGCGAACGGTGGATGGACTGGTGTGCGTCACTCGGTCCATCGTCTTCAACCGCCTCAATATGGCGAACGTTCCGGAGTATGGAACTAGGCACCCGTACGCCGGACCCAGCGGCCAGTGCGTGTCTGTCTTCTGGATGCACGCCAAGCCAGTTCGCTCCAGAAATAGTTAAGGCTTTCTTCCCGGCCTACAACCTGGCCCCACCACAATTCGACTGTCCGTGTAACCTGCCTCCGGAGGTTGGCGTGACTCCCAGTCCGTCGGACATCGAAGGCATGCAAGCGCCATACACGATGGCGGAGCTCCAGGCAGCAATTGACCAGGCAAAAGTACGCAAGGCACCAGGACCAGATGGGATCTCCTATGAAGTGTTCAAGAACATGGATGGCCCTGCACTGCAGTGGCTGCTGGACACGCTTAACGCAGTCTGGACGACCGGAGGGCTGCCTGAATCGTGGAAGCATGCCGAAGTTGTGCCGATACCTAAGCCGGGAAAGCACCCGAACAGCCTCTCTAATCTTCGGCCGATTGCTCTAACGTGTACGTTGTGCAAGCTTCTTGAACGCATGTTGGCGTCGCGCATCTCCTGGTGGCTGGAAAAGCACGCCTGGTACCATCCGGCCCAGATTGGCTTTCGACCGCACCTGGGCACGGAAGATGGCCTAGATCATTTGACGTCCATGGTGCTTGTGGGAAGAAGATCAAGCAGCATTCGAACCCTTCTCGCCATGGACGTTCATAAGGCCTACGACAACGTCAGCCACTCTGCGATCAATCACATAATGCAATGGCTTCAACTTCCGCCTCGCGTCTGCGACTTTGTGGAGTCTTTTCTGGCACACCGTACCTTCTGCATCAGAGTAGGCAAGGAACGAACCGGACACTTTGTAATGAAGCGGGGTGTACCGCAGGGCTCGGTTCTAGCCCCGATACTCTTCAATATTGCCCTGTTGCCCCTCGCGTGGCAACTAGCACGCATTCCAGATGCCTTCTTCCTCCTGTATGCCGATGATTTGACTGTGTGGACACTACATCCAGACCTTCAACGCCAGCAGGAGGCACTCCAGAGTGCTCTCGACAAGGCGTCGGACTGGTGTGCGCGCATAGGACTGACACTATCTGCCACGAAGACTGCATTCATGTCTATCACCAACAGACGAGGTCGCCGTCGCCTCCTGCAGACGCCGATATGTTTGAACCTAAATGGCCATACACTCACCCCTGTATCCACTATACGTGTGCTCGGGGTCGAACTGGACGCATCTGGCTCTGCGAATGCGTGGGTTCGCTCTGCTCGCCGGAAGAGTGCTAATACCCTCCATCTCATTCGTCGCATCTCTCAAAAGACGGGGGGTGCCTGTTCTCGAATGGCCCGTATCTTGGTGCGATCAATCCTACAACCTCGGCTCGTTTATCAAGCTCAGTTTCAACGACTGACTTTGAGAGACTGGGACTTGCTCGAAACCGCCAACCGAGATTCCATGAGGGCGATTACATGCCTTCCCCGTATGACACCTATCACGACCCTCCAGGCGGAAGCGCAGCTCAACACCATCGACGAAATTGTACACCAGCGTCGAGTCGCTCGCTACCTAAAGAGTCAAGCTGTTCCTGCGGCGGCAGCTCTAGCTCACTACTATGATTCAACGCTGCCACAGCCTGACGCACCCGTGGCAGAAGTTCCACCATGGCTCAAGGCACAGGCCAGTGACAACCGACCACTGACCCGCCTGCGACAATCCACCCGACAAGCGGCGCAGGAGGGCATCGTCACTACCACCGAGAACTCACTAGCGGTATACGTAGACGCAGCTATCGATAATTGCGTTCTGCACACCAGTCTCGTATGCCCCGCGCAACCTGAAATCCAACATATCTGCTCTTACGTAACAGAGGCACCGTTCCCATCCGTATTAGCGGAGCTCACTGCTATACGGGACGGGTTAACAGTTATGATATCCAAAATGGATTCTTTGTCACACGATAAATTGCTTGTATATACGGACTCCACGCAGGCAGTTCGAGAGCTGCGAAAAGTGACCAGCTCCATCGATATAGCCTCCGATATACACCGACTGATTCACTCATGTGCCTGTCCTGTCCGCGTTCTGTGGACCCGCCGGTCTGCACCGGCTCAAGTGGAAGCAGATGCCGCTTGCCATCCAGCGACTGTTCAACACCCGCTGCCTCTACTTCGTTTGTCCCCGAAGGACAGCTTGCTCGTGCACAAAGAAACCCTCCGGCGCTCCACGCGTGCTCTCATTCCTCCGCGTGGATCCGACCTTCCCGGCGGCTTAACTCGCCGAGAGGAGGTTGCGCTCAGGAGGATTCGTGTGGGCGCCGCCTTGACTCCTGCAATCCGGGCTACATGGACATCTGGTGCACAGCCTCCCCCAACGACGTGCCCATTCTGCGTTGCCCCAGCCACAGAGGCAACGCTTGATCACCTATTGGGAACCTGCCCGGGCCTTCACCAGGCTCGCACTCGCCACCTACGCGGCCTTCACCACCACCCCGGCCGACCACCTGACTTGACGCGCTGGACGCACGGTCCACTGCATCGACAACTCCTGGCCTTCATACAGGAAACAAAACTTCTCCTTTTTATTTAACTGATGCCGTAGGGCATACTAGCGCCAATAAAAAAAAAGCACATTATTTACAAGCGCAAAAACTTAATTGGTCTCGAACTGCACATACAGCAAAAAACCTGGGAAAGATGTTGGCATAGCCTTTGCAAAGGCTGGCAATGACAACAGCTAAAAGTTCAAAACAATATGGAAGGCGCAGCCAACAGAAAAGTCTAGTGACACATATTAGCGCTAGCAATACTAATACAACATTGGCGATGCGTATGCCAAACAATGCTAGCTGAACTCAATTTTGACATTAATGGCGATATTTTGACCCAAAATAATGGCTGCAGCAACCTTGGCGAATATTGGCCATTCCATTCAATATTGTACGAATGCATATTCTGGTTTAGCGATACCAAAAAAGCGACCGTAGAACCACTATTTCTGCCAATGTTTGCTAACCTTCAGAGGAGATTGGACCAATCCAAATGTGCTGCCTGGGCCTTCCCTGCACTCTAGTGAGATTGCTGGCTTAATCCTACCTCTAAACAGAGTTTTGTGGAGAGGAGGGACTGTGATACGGCAGTATATGGGAAAGTGGAGCTCGGTAACTGACAAAGATGACTCCTTCTGCGTAAGTGCTTCTTTCTTCCTATTCGTGGAAAAATATATGCTTATTTATTTGTAGGGTGCTTTTTTCTGAGGAGCATGACGCAGTGTTGTTGTGTTTGTGGAGTGAATGTGTTCTCTGTCCTGTGTCTCTTCTGTTTTTCCAATAAAAACTAAGCGGCAACCATTTTTTTCGTTCATTATGGTTATGAATAAGTCTAACAAAGAAAACTAACCCCTAAATTTATGCTTCTTTACCACACTCTTAGTTTCTTGTCAGATTTGCGCTGTTTTACTTTCAAGCAGCAAGGATAATTTGTTATCCGCTAACCTTAGGCGGCTTGCTCAAACACGGTGGTGCCCTATTTGTGAATCCATCGTAATGTAGCTGTGTAATAATAGCTTCTCTTACGTCGAGTTTTGTGAACTCCCAGTGAAATAATTTCGTTACATATCAGTATTACAGCAACAGTTCAGTTACGGCAACTCACCACTCTTCAGAATCGAACACTGTCACCATCACCTTAGTCAGAAGTCGAGCGCTACGATTCCATGTCTCTTGATATTCTTTATAGCATTTTATGCCAGGATACTCCATCGTTGATAAGTTCAAATAGATTACCTTGGAGTGCATAAACTGGAGAAAGTAACTTACTTAGTGCAGCAACTCATAAAGTTGTAATGAGTGAACACTGAACATGAAATCAAACTACTGTATATTTTCATCTATAGCGCAGTATGTAACTTACATTGGCGTTTGCGCTTAGCGACGTGCTTATCCGCCTTCTGAAACAGGAAGCGTGACTACTTGGTTGGTTGGTATTGTGTTTAAAAAACATACACTTTCTTAGTGCGCAAGGGACATTTAAGAAAAAAGGCTGATAGGACAGCGCGCACACTTGCAACCATATCATGGAACACATTGCATGAATATACACAGGCAATAGGGTGAGGAGCTGACAGAAAAAAAAGCGAGAGTGATGGCACATGCGCCACAACATCCTATTTCTATAATGAAATCGCATTTTACTTGAAAAGATTAATTTTACAACAGACTGAAAGATGCGCCACATACACACGCAGTTAAGTTCCTGCTTTTTAAATAAAAAACGCTTCATGACTTTCACATGCCTTCTTGTCCCTCTATCGATTGCTTGATTTCTGGGGTTTCACGTCCTAAAACCACCAAATAATTATGAGAGACGCCGTAGTGGAGGGCTCCGGAAATTTCGACCACCCGGGGTTCTTCAACGTGCACCAAATCTGAGTACACGGGCCTACAACATTTCTGCCTCTATCGGAAATGCAGCCGCCACAGCCGGGACTTGACCCCGCGACTGGCGGCTCAGCAGCCGAGTACCTTAGCCACTAGACCACCGTGGCGGGGCTCTTAATCCTGTATCTGGCCATTACTTCGCATTCATCAAACATCAAAATGCCTCCACAATTGGCATCGTTTCTTGCGAGGTGGCTGTCCTCTCATTCCCGCTGCCAGGTGGCTGTCCTCTCATTCCCGCATGAAATTCGCGTGTTTCCTAAGGCGATCGTTCAGACAACTCCCCGTGTGAACGATGTAGTACAGACAACATGATAAAGAAGTGAGAATTCCTTCTACGAACACTTTTGTGTGTTTCTTCTCACAGCCAACCCTTGAAGATCGTTCGCAGTTCACTCTTTACATAGAGAGCCTTGCTTGTTTTTGGCCGTGAAATCAACCTTCACCACAGTTTTTTAACGATTCTTTTGAGGCAGTGCGATACTTCGTGCACATAAGGAATGGCAGACACTTTCCGCGTCGGCTCGTTTCTAGATTTGAACTGTGTATTCTTCTCTTACTTCACTTCATTCAGGAGTGATTGTGCTATAAGTGGGAGCTACTGCTCAGGAAAGCCTGCTTTCTTAAGTCTGTTAACATTGTTGCCAAACCTGGCGCCAACCTGGTGTTGACCTGATTTTGACGATGATGTCATCATGCAGTCTTTCGCAATTTCTCTTTTAGCAAGCTAGGAGCACGCTGAACTAAAAATCAAGGTCTAAATTTTCAAAATCATTATTCTCAAAGAACACCATCGTCAGCTGCAGATTAGTCATGTGCTCAGAAAAAAATGCAAAAAACCTTCTTCGCGTGCTCCCGTGTGTCCCGCTGTTCGCGCGACCCCTCGACAAAAGGCCAAGACATGTAATTCCAAAAAAGGAAAACTTGGTGTATGCTTGATCTTCACCTTCAAGTGTAGAACGCGAGAGCATAATCGATCTCTGTTCGTGTGCCTTCTTAATTGCTAGCTTATATTCACTGCTGAATGTATACCTAAACAATGCTGTAAGAAACAGAGAGACAGAGAGAGATAGAGAGGACAGAATTGAGGCTGGGAGGTCAACAAGATATTAGCATCTTGTCCAATACACATCGACAAAACCCTTTCTGGGCCGGCCGTCGTAATCTCTATATCTTCTTCCTCTGCCTCGCTTTCGCTGATCGCACGCGCGAACCTCGCTGCCGTTCTTCGCAATCACAGTCAGACATAAAACGCGTACGGCGGTAACCGATAGTGTTTCTGGTGGACAGCACTGGCTGTTTCGAAGTGGCTGGGCGTGGCCACGCTGTGACTTGGCCTGGAAATATCACCATGATCGGTCGCATTGTCTTTGTAGACACTGGACCTTGGCTTATACCTCGGCCGGTGATGACTCTGGGGGACGTCAATGATTGTTTTGTGGCCATCTATGACATCGGCCACTATGTGGCTCTGCAGACAAAATGATTTTATTTTCGTATGATGGACGGAATGGGCAGTCTCGTGGTGGTCAAAGTCGCCTAACGATGCGTCTGTGCGGAAAAATTTCTCGGTGGTTAGTGTTTACGATGCTGCAACATGTTTTGTACTTTGTTTATAACTTACCCTGGTGAACGACACTGGGTGTCCCACAGTTGTCATCGCACACCTAGTAGAAACTTATATTGAGCCAGAAAATACTTGCACTCCACAGAATGCCTTTGAGCGCGGACCGGCTGTGGGACATTATTGTGATTTGACACGGCTTCACATGCCTTGCTGTCATTGCTCTTTCTTGTTCTGTCGTCATACTGCGCCTATATGCGCGAACGCAACGATTCTTCCATTCTACGTCGACGTCGTTGCAGTTCTTCGACGGAACCTTATTGCTTTGGCCGAGCTGGTCTCTGTCCCATTATTCGGTGGCAATTTCTATACTGGCAAAAACGGCTTCGGGGTTGTGGGCGCAGCTGCCGGGTGGTTATGTTATGCACGTTGTCACGCGGAAAATTGCGTGTGATGTAGACAGTATTACCGATGCCGCCTACCTCCGCCTGCGGCAGCTCGATGGAGCTAGCACCCTCGAGCAATGACTGCTGTGGCGCCCGCAGTTGTGGCAGCGACTGGTGTGAGATGGTCTCCCAGCTACCCAGGGGCCGGTCTGGTTGTGACGGTTAAAGGTCCATACAATTATGAAAACTCACTTGGTATTCGATAATGAACATTGATGGTACCATACTTGAGTCGAGTACCGACGAGTCCGAAACCTCATATGTTGAGCTGCAGTGCACAACTGCAGCCTCGAAGTGAAACCCCTCTCAAGGGGCATCATCGGTAGTGGTCAGGTTGTAATAAATGATGCAAAAATACCGGGGGTGCCCTTCCAAAAACAGGAATTAGCTTGAAGGTCTGCTTCGCCCCGCACTGCCGCTGCAGCCTTCATTCCGGTGCCTCGCCGCAGCACCTGCCCGAAGGTGGTCTAGCACCACGAGCCGTTTCACATGCTCCGTCCAGGCCTCACGCACTGCTAACGCATCCACAGTTGTCATCGAGCTCTCGGTATTGTTCTGGAAACTGTAGAATTCCGGTAATTCACAGACGACCAGTAATGTTGAGACGGCAGGCGAAAATTCAAAAGTCACCAACGCGTAGCATTCCAGCTGCTCTGAGAACTGCATGAGGACACACTTGAGATTTATGCGCTGCTTTAGAGAGCAGGCCTCAAAGTCTTGTGAGACGGCTGCATCTAACATGGCCTTGCTGGCGCTCGGGGCTGGTAGGATTGCAGGAAATAGCACACAGCTCGGTGCTGCTACGGCGCTGACCATGATACAGAGTGGTGCGATGGTACGCCGCAGCTGCACTGCGCTGTCAGACAATCTGTCTGTGGGGCCAGCGGCAAGGTTAGAGAAGTGGAATGTAGAAGTTGTGCTCGCGGTGTCAGGTCACCTGTCAGAGGGAGCTTGAACAGCACCCATAGGCGTAACTTGGCCCCACCAAGACAGCGAGTGTTCTTGTTGCCCGGAAACGCTGCTCACACTTCCAACGGAAAAAAAGTGCACCTGTATACCGGCCCGTTGGAACTGCTGTGAAATGCCTACTGTAAGCACAGCGGTGAAGTAATATTCTTTTTTTGCGTGTTGATGAGGGTGCCCCTCGGTGTGTACAGGGATACACTTGCGCCTGCGTCGTGAAACATGTGGTTGAATCAAAATCGTACTAGTTTGTATTTTACTAAATATTTAAACACATCAGGGGTAGATTATACACAAGCAAGGCTGGCAGAAAAAAAATGATAGTTGACCTCTTGTTAAAAAATACATGTTCATAACTACAAAAATGCGAAAATACGGCGTTCAATAAACATACCTGCTTCGAGATATAATACAAGGATATAATAAATATGTGGGAAAAATGCCAATAAAACAATGTCAGATGAACATTAAAATAAGCAATTACTTGGTATATATTTTTAGAAAGTAATTATTTGAGAAAACACTAGGATAATGGTTTTTTTATAATTAAACAGAAAATTCACTCATGACGCTATTGATTTCAAATTTTCGTATTTTTGCGACATTGGCTGAATGAAACTTTCTGAAACAGTGTATGTTAGGACTGTGGAACGCAAAAATTACAATGCATTTATTTTGCTACGTAGGTTGCAGTAGACGTGGTCAAAATCTTCCACGTCAAGGTGTTGGTTTGGGAATCTCAAGGTGGCGTCTCCACCCACAATTTCTTTTCGCGTATTTGGTCGTTCACCAAGGGAAGAAGAAGAAGTGTCTCTTTAGAAGAACATTCGTTTCTGCGCTCTGTTTTATTTTAGTGAAATCATCGGTCTTTTGAGGTGCCTCGCCTCCCCGTCTTGCGGTGATGGCCGTGGAGCATGCCGGACGCCCGCCTGGTCACCGGTCCTCACAACTGTCAACCACAAGGAAGCGAGCTGGCTCCCCCAGTGACACTTTGGACACCGATTTCTATTCTTTGTCGGAAGACGACACATCCGATGGCAGCTTTATACCTGTCCGGGGTAAGAGGGCAAAGAGAAGGACGGCGAATACCGCAGCATCAGCTCCTGCAAGCACAGCGACTGTGCAGTCAAGGCCTGCGTGCTGGCCGCACGTCATCTTCTTCACGCCCGAAGATCCATCAAGCAACCTACTGCTTCTGAATAGGCAAGCCTTTTCCGTTGCTCTCGAATGTGCGGTGCCACATCAAATTAAGAACGTACGAGTAAACCCAAGGAAGAACATTCTCGCCATAGACGTGCACGTTGTGAGTGCGCTAGGACAGCTGCAGCAAATGACTGAGCTAGGTGGCATTAAAATGCGCCCCTTTATCCCGATGAATGATATATCGATTTCCGGTGTAATTTATGACATCGACATTGCCATTCCTACGGCTGACTTGTCTTACCCTCATCAAGCCTGCAAACGAGGGAACTGTCATTACGCAAGTGCAGCGCCTTAGAAATACGCGCTGCGTAAAAGTGTTTTTCAAAGGAGATTTATTTATTTACTTATTTATTTATTTATTTATTTCAGGTACCCTCATGGCCCAGAGGGCATTTTTGAGGGAGTGGTACAGGATAAGGATGTTGAAAGGTGTTCGAATTGTACTAACATTGCACACATATGAGCAAATATACAAAAGCACTGAACAAACAAGTATCCAGCGGTGCGTAGAAGTATAGAAAAGTTTAACACAAATCTGCACAGGTATTGCCTCTAGCATGAAAAGATAACAAAACTAACATTGACAACTGCATGCATATGACATATTATAAGGTAAATAAACACTGTGAAGTTCAAGCTATACAGAAGTAAAGTAATCAGACACTTTTTTCCTAAACTGGTCAATATTGTTAGTAAGCACTAGGGATGGTGGCAGGCGATTCCACTCTTGATGTAGTTCTAGGCATAAACGAATTTGAATATGATACAGTGCGACATTTCGGGATACCCAACTTTGCACAATGATCGATGCGCAATGAAACATGAGCAGGGGGTAAGATAAGAGCAGTTTTAAGGGTATTGCATACAGATTGCATACCGTCCCACGTTAAAGTTGGATATTTTCGACATGCGGTTCGACCATTCATCCAAAAGCCACTTCAATGTCATCAGTGCTTCAGGCTATGACACGTCAAGGGCGTATGCCCCAACTTACGACTGTGTCCCCGCTGCGCTGAACCTCATGCTGAAGACGCCTGTCTGCCGACTACTCTGAAGTGCGCCAACTGCAGCGGTCCTCATGATGCCTCGTCGAAAGACTGTCCCTCGAATCCAAGGGAGCACGCGGTTCTCCGACAAATGGCCCGAGACAACTCGACACACAGGGAGGCAGCCGAAGTAGTCCGGCGTCGGCTTCGACATCGGCATCATCGAAAGAAGGCACATTCCCGAGACGCTCCTTCCCACTCTTTAGCGGTTCCATACAGTAGCGCCGCGAAAAGGCCCACCACTTCTACGAAAGGAACAGAGAAGCCTCCTTCTCTGGAGGAAGGGCCCACGCTCCCGACGCGCTCTGCTGCCAAGGAACCTCTGCAGGTTGTGGCCACACAAGAGCCGTCTCCAACCATGAAATATTTGCCTAAAACCGATCGTCAATGATCTCGGTGCTGCGTTCTCTCATGGAAGCTATCCGAGTAATATTAGTCGACATGAAGACACGATCTGCTCGAAGCGCACGTGGACTATTGGACGCCCTAAGCCCAGTGCTTGAATTTCTCAACTAGGAAGATGGCTACTCACACCTCAACATTTCGTGAAGAAGTCAAGGCTGCATCCGGCATCCAATGGAACGCCAGAGGACTAAAATTACGCCTCTGAGATTTTCGTCAGTTTGTGTTTACAACGTGTTTACAATAATCGTCATTGTCGAAACCAATAGGACAACTGGGTACGAAGCTGTCATGTCTTCAGCGAACGGTGCGTGCAGAAAAATATCGTCTTTGTTCGTCGTGAAATAACGTATGTTGTGCAACCAATTGCACCTCACGATGACAATCAGTATGTCTGCATCACTGTGAAAAAGAACAAACTCATGTTTACTCTCATAGGCGTTTCATATCGCCGTCGAATATTGTCGATTCCAGAAGATTAGTGGATATTTCGATAGTGTGTCCTGCACCATGGGTCCTCATAGGTGATTTCAATGCACACAATCACGCATGGAGAAGTACGCGGACAAATGCAAGAGGACGCAGGTTAGCAAACATCGCCTACAACTATGGTCTTACTCTCCTGAACGACGGCAGCCCCACTTTTCTTCGAGGGGTGACATACGGCAGCTGTCTCGACCTTGCCTTTGTCTCCAGGTCCCTCGCGAGATACGTCAAGTGGTTTCCAGATGTTGAGACACGAGGAAGTGATCACATTCCAATCTACCTTAACATCAAAGGCTTGCCTAGTTATGGTCCACGGACGACCATTCGAGCAGTCCAATGGACCAACTTCAAATCTGACATGAAAGATGCTTGCAGCGATGGCCTACGATCTGGGTTAGATGAAACAATTAAGAGCACAATGCAAAACGCCACTCGCACGGTGACAATATCCTCCACACGAAACGACTTTGATATAGAGTTGGAGCGACTCCGAGCACTGCGACGCCGGGCGGAGCGTCGCTATCGGCGTACAAAATCAATTCACGATCTTAGGGCAGCCAGGAGGATGGAAAAGAATATTCGGCGTCGCATGAATAGATTAGTGTCAGAACGATGGACAACGTCTTGCCAGTCACTAGACCCTCGCAAGCCACTCTCATACATTTGGAAAACAGTGCAAGGTCTGCATCACCCTACGGAACAGCGCTTTCCATTCAAAGCGCTCGCGCTATTTCAAAAGAGGCAAGACATCGATGTAGCAGAAGATTTCTGTGCGCAGATCGCCAACCAAGCCACTCATCAAGATTCTCTAGTGAGAGGTGACATCCCCCGTTCCCATGACTACCACATGGACCTCCTTTTTACAATGGAGGAGCTCGAGGTGGCACTAGCTCTCTGCAGGCGTTCAAATTTTCCGAGCCCAGATGGTATTCCGTACCGAGCCTTGTGCAACCTTGGGGAACGTGCAAGGAGAAAACTGTTGAGCCTCTACAACATCTCGTGGCAGGATGGCAGTGTTCCTGACGACTAGAAAGCAAGCCGCTTGTTACCCATCTTGAAGCTGAGCAAATCCCCACTCGAGCTCACCTCATACCGCCCAATAGCACTTGCCAGCTGCGTAATGAAGATAATGGAATGTATGATACTGGCCACCTGGAGTGGCATCTTGAATACTACAATATTTATTCAAATTCAATGGCTGGTTGCCGACGCGACCGCTCTTCTATTGACAATGTCGTTGATCTAGTTTCGTAAGTTCAGCACGAAAGATCCCGTAAGCGACTATCTGCAGCTTTGTTTCTAGATGTGAAAGGCGCTTGTGATAATGTACTACGTAAAGCCATTTTGGGTGCTCTTGCGGAGGTTGGCCTTGGTGGTCGAGTCTTTTGGTGGATTTAGAGTTACCTGGCTGCAAGATCATTCTTTGTGTTAACAGAATATGGCCCAACTACGCGACGCGTTACGTCCAGGGGTGTTCCTCAAGGCGGAGTTCTTTTCTTGACGCCATTCATCATCATCATCATCATCATCATCATCATCATCATCAGCCTGTCTACGTCCACTGCAGGACAAAGGCCTCTCCCATGTTCCGCCAGGTAACCCGGTCCTGTGCTTGCTGTTGCCAATTTATACCCGCAAACTTCTTAATCTCATCTGCCCATCTAACCTTCTGTCTCCCCCTACCCCGCGTCCCTTCTCTGGGAATCCAGTCGGTGACCCTTAATGACCAGCGGTTATCCTGTCTACGTACTACATGCCCGGCCCATGTCCATTTCCTCTTCTTTATTGCAGCTATGATATCCTTAACTCCCGTTTGTCCCCTAATCCACTCTGCTCTCTTCTTGTCTCCTAAGGTTACACCTACCATTTTTCTTTCCATTGCTCACTGCGTCGTCCTCAATTTAAGTTGAACCCTCTTTGTGAGTCTCCAGGTTTTTGCTCCGTAGCTAAGTACCGGCAAGATACAGCTGTTATATACCTTCCTCTTGAGGGACAGTGGCAATCTACTTGTCATAATTTGAGAGTGCCTGCCGAATGTGCTCCACCCCATTCTTATTCTTCTAGTTACTTCAATCTCGTGGTTAGGCTCTGCGGTTATTACCTGCCCTAAGTAGACATAGTCTTTTACAACTTCAAGTGCACTATTACCTATCGCAAAGCGCTGCTCCTTTCCGAGGTTGTTGTACATTACTTTCGTTTTCTGCAGATTAATTTCAAGACCCACCTTTCTGCTCTCCTTGTCTAACTCCGTAATCATGAGTTGCAATTCGTCCCCTGAGTTACTCAGCAATGCAATGTCATCGGCGAAGTGCAGGTTACTGAGGTACTCTCCATTAACTCTTATCCCTAACTGTTCCCATTCTAGGCTTCAGAAAACGTCCTGTAAGCACGCAGTGAATAGCATTAAGGAGATTGTGTCCCCCTGCCTTACACCCTTCTTTATTGGTATTCTGTTGCTTTCTTTATGAAGCACTATGGTAGCAGTTGATCCCCTGTAGATTTCTTACAGAATGTTTATATATATTTCATCTACGCCCTGATTCCACAGTGTCTGCATTACGGCTGATATTTCTACTGAATCAAACGCCTTCTCGTAATCTATGAAGGCTATGTATAGTGGTTGGTTATACTCTGAGCAATTCTCTATTACCTGATTGATAGTATGAATGTGGTCAATTGTTGAGTAGCCTGTTCTAAATCCTGCTTGTTCCTTTGGTTGATTGAATTCTAATGTTTTCTTTACTCTGCTAGCAATTACCTTTGTAAATAGCTTGTATACTACAGAGAGCAAGCTGATCGGCCTGTAATTCTTCAAGTCCTTGTCATCTCCTTTCTTATGTATTAAGATGATGTTAGCGTTCTTCCAAGACTCTGGTACTTTTCTCGTCAGGAGACACCTCGTAAATAGAGTGGCTAGTTTTTCTAACCCAATCTGTCCTCCAACTTTCAGCAGATCTGATGTTACCCGATCCTCACCAGCAGCTTTGCCTCTGTGCATACTCTCCAAAGCTTTTCTGACTTCTTCTATCATTACCGGTGGGGTGTCATCTAGGTTACTGCTGGTTCTTATAGTATTAAGGTCGTGGTTGTCTCGGCTACTGTACAGATCTCTGTAAAACTCCTCCGCTATTTTAACTATCCTATCCATATTGGTAGTTATTTTGCCTTCTTTGTCCCTTAGTGCATACATCCGCCTTTTGCCTATCCCAAGTTTCCTCTTCACTGCTTTGACGCTTCCTCCGTTTTTCAGAGCGTGCTCAATTCTCTCCATGTTATACCTTCTTACATCGCATACTTCTATTAATCAACTTCGAAAGCTCTGCCAGTTCTATTTTGTCTGTTGTACTTGACACTTTCATGATTTGACGCTTCTTAATTAGGTTCTTCGTTTCCTGGGAAAGCTTGCCGGTGTCCTGTCTAGCTACCCTGCCTCCAACTTCCACTGCACACTCCGTGATGATACTCGTCAGATTATCATTCATTGTATCTACGCTAAGGTTCGTTTCCTCGCTAAGAGCAGAGTACCTGCTCTGCAGTGACACTCTGAATTCCTGTACTTGCCCTCTCAGTGCTAGCTCATTGATTGATTTCTTGCGTATCAGTTTCTGTCGTTCCTTCTTCAAGTCTAGGCGGATTCGAGCCCGTACCATTCTATGTCACTGCATCTTACCTTGCCAACCACTTCCACATCCTGCACGACTCGTGGGTGTGCAGTCATTATAAAGTCTATTTCGTTCTCATTTACGCCATTAGGGCTCCTCCATGTCCACTTGCGGTTTTCTCGTTTTCGGTAGAAGGTATTCAAAATACGCAGATTATTGCGTTCTGCGAATTCTACTAGTAGCTCTCCTCTGGCGTTTCTAGTGCCGATGCCATAATCTCCAACTGCCTGGTCTCCAGCCTGCTGCTTCTTCCCTACCTTTGCATTAAAGTCGCCCATTACTATAGTATACTGTGTTTTCACCTTACTCATTGCCGATTTCACGTCTTCATAGAAGCTTTCAACTGAAGCGTCATCATGGCTCGATGTAGGCGCGTAAGCCTGTACTACCTTCATTTTGTATCTTTTATTCAGTTTAATTACAATGCCTACCACCCTTTCATTATTGCTATAGTAATCCTCTATGTTGCCAACTATGTTTCTGTGAATTAGGAACCCTACTCCCAGTTCACTTCTGTCTGACAAGCCCCGATAGCAAATGACGTGCCCATTCTGTAGCACAGTATAGGCCTCATCTGTCCTCCTAACCTCACTCAGCCCTATTATATCCCATTTAATGCCTTCTAGCTCCTCGAATAATACAGCTAGACTTCCCTCACTAGATAACGTTATAACGTTAAACGTTGCTAAGTTCAAGTTCCAATGGTGGCCTGTCCGTATCCAGAGATTCCTAGCACCCTCTGCTGCTTTGCAGATCTGACCGCCGCCGTGGTCAGTTGCTCCGCAGCTGGTGGGGACTGAGGGCCGTGAGTTAATTGACGAATGCCTACGGGAGGGGGTGGCCAGATACTGCACCAGGGTGGCCAATCCTTCCCTGGTGAGATCATCGGTGCGTACCGGCTTTAAGCCGGTACGATCAGACAGTAGTGGGAATGCTCCATGCATGTCTTCCTTATTGTTGTTCAGCAGCGTTGGCGGCCACCCACCACGGAGCCCAACGAGGGGACGCTACAAGTTTACAAATGCTGAAAGCTGCAGACGCCAGCCGTACAACGCCACTATAACCCAATGCGCCTAGACCAAGGTAGGCTATTTGCACAGGGTTAACCCTAGCCGCCAGGAAGTTTGGAAGTAAACGGAAGAGAGTAGAAGACAGGACAGATAAATAGTAAGATGTAAAGACGAAGATGTAGGGAGAGAGAGATAGGAAAGGCGACTGCCGACCTCTCGTTTAGTCCTAAACCTCTCGTTTAGTCTTTGGAATGTCCGCTGGATGGCGGTACTTCTATACAGTAGCGTTAGCCGCCGCCCGATCTAAAGGGTATAGCCACATCAATCCATCCATCCAAGGGGTATACACGGTATGTAGTACGTGTGGAAAGAAGAACGAAACTGCCCAACACTAGATAATGTTCTGCAAAGGGCTTCACCCTACAGTTCAAGATGATGACGCACAGCTTTTCGAAGCACTGGGGTTCAGGGACAGGGAGGGCAAAATAAACTTTAAGTGAGTAGAAATAACTAGAGGGTGGTTATCTGATTGGTGGTTAAAGTCAAGACACCAGTGAAAATTAAACCCTTTTCTGCAAAGTACGAGCCCTCAACCTCACTATTTAAAGACAAAAAAAAATAAATCCAGTGTTTGGTTCACTATGTATGACAGCTTGGTGGTGTTAGCCACAAAGAGCCAGGCACATATATCCCATCCCATCCCATCTCAACCTACCCACCCACCCAGATACAGAGAAAAAACTGGAACTCGAGCACGAGAGGTAAAAAATCGAGCACGAGAGCTAAAGATTTCGCTGACTACTTTTTCTAGTCGCAGCTAAGTTTCCATGAGCGCGTGCTTAAAATTTGAGCAGTTACCTTGCTTTCTAGAAGAAATAAAATTTTGTGACATTGCTAACAATGTTGACATTGTTTTCTCATCAGTTCCGATTAATAATGCTCTGTTCACGTAACGCACACAACATTTATTTTGTCGCAATGCTAAACTTCATAGCAGCAATTTGCTACGGGACATGCGTGCATGTGCATTTATTTGTGTCATGTCACAAACCGAGTTCGCGCTCTCGAGGTCAGCTGTATAGACCAGCTACTCGAGCAACAACTGCTCTCGTGACTGCTCTCAGGTTTTTTCCGCGAGGCACCAAAAACCATCACAATTTGTCAAAGGGCGATTCTAGAAAACTCTTCACACTTTGTAATAAAGTTCCCGTTTTAGCCATTATGGCGATGAGGATCGCCATCTTCCTCCAATCGTAATCACGAATATCCTTCAGAAAAGTTCTGCTCATAATAAATTTCAAAGTTTGGCCAGTTAGTACAAATGCTTTTATAGTTACAGCGCAAAATCTACGATGACAGAAAACGGAAAGGACACAAATGAGCACTGACTCGCAACTTAACGTTTCAGTTGAAGAATGTGAAAAGATGGAAAAAAATCATAGAGTTAAGCGTATCAACATTGCGCAGAAGTGTTGTAAGAAATATAAAAAGTTACATAGCGTATTTCTTGACGGCACAATTGGTGAGAAGATATGTGAAATATTTTTCCTGGATACATAGATGCCTCATTGACGCATGCTTCATTCATTTGTTTAACACGGAAAGCCTCTACCACTTCCCTAATTATCTGAGATCTGCGTTTCGACAGAATTTCTGGATTGCCCAGGTAGTACAAAAGAGATGTAGTACGTCTTATTAGGCGGTAGATCATCTACAGTGATGGCATGCCAGATCTATAAAGTGAACGTCAGAAAGGAATAAATCAAGACAAAAACCATTAAAACGAGATGAACTTTTAAAGATGCTTCCCAATCTTGCACTAATTGGCCTTGCTGAATACTTGCCAAGCACCATTAAAATCTCAATTACGCAGACGACATCTGTGTCTGGACATCGCCAGTCACACGTCCTCAGATACGTTCCCGGCTTCAAAAAGCAGAAACTATGATTGCCAACTACTTGTTCAAACAAAGTCTCAGCATATCACCAGAAAAATGCGCGCTGGTGGCCTTCACTCACAAAGCAATGACCCTTTATGTCATCTCAATATGCGGGCGACCGATTTCTTACACCAAAACCCACCGGTTTCTTGGCATCATTATTGATAGGGACCTCTGTTGGAGTCCGCATGTGACCTATATGAAGAAATGACTGACCGCTATTTCCCAACTGTTCAAGTTCCTGGCAGGAAAGACTTGGGGGATGTCAGTAGACGCAATGATGGAGCTCTACAGGGCCCTGTTTCTCGGTTTCCTCAGATATAGCTTGCCCGTGCTTAGCAATACCTGCAAGACCAATGTTCGTGTTCTACAGGCAGTACAAGCTCAAGCGCTGAGAGTGTGCCTCGGTATGCCCAGATGTACGTCAACGGAAGCAACAATTGCAATTGCTGGTGACTATCCGATACAAACTCACATTGTTGTAGAAGTCCTGAGAACGCACATCAGACACTTCGCACGTGCTCCGTGCCATCACCTTGCACTGTTGCCTTCAGAGAGGCGCCAAGCATCGTTCGCCAAAATTATCGTGAAATACAACGATAAACTTCCTTCGGGCTTCACTCCTGCATCTAAACCATCCATACCACCTTGGTGTCTTATTTTACCCACAGTGCATCTTAGTGTACCAGGGATCCGGAGGAAATCTGAGCTTTCGTCGCCCGTGCTGAAACAACTGTCTCTTCTTCTTTTGCACGAGAAATATACAGACAGCATGCATGTATACACCGATGATTCCACGAACCACCAGTGTTCGTCACGAGCAGTAGTTATCCCAGCAAGAGGTGTTACCATCAGCTTTAGGACTGACCACTCCGCAGCATCTACAGCAGCGGAACTAGCTGCTTTGCGCGCTGCACTTTGTGTGATCAATCGGGAACCACCGCAACAATGGTCGATTTTCAGTGACTCAAGGGCTGCCCTACGATCTGTGCTCTGAGCACGGCGTCGCGGACCATACGGACAGCTTGTTTTCGAAATTCGATGCCTGCTCCACACTTCACACGAGAAAGGGCATCATGTGACGCTTCAATGGCTGCCAAGTCACTGCGGCATCACAGGGAACGAACATGCCGATACTGCCGCGCGGGCAGCCCTTGAAGGAACACGAGAAGAAGCCATACCACTTTCGAGGACAGATGCTGCCAGTAATCTTTGACGACTTGCGCGTGAAATCACGTTTTCGCAATGGTGCCCACCAAGCATCGATACGAATCGTCAACACCACATTTCCTCTTTGATGGCTCTCCGCATGCCCACTGGACTCGACCGAAGAGAAGCCACCCTTCTTTATCGCTTATGGCTAGGAGTGGCATTTACAAAATCTTATTCCTTTGTCATAGGCATGGCCGACAACGCTGTCTGCGATGCGTGTCATTGCGAAGAGAGGCTACACCGCATTCTGTGTGACTATCCGTTGTATGAAATCCAGAGACATTCACTGGCGTCCGCTTTTGCGCGCATCGACAACAGCCAAATGTCTGTGGAGACTATTCTGTCAAGTGCCCGAGAGAAGACATTGCAAAAGAAGGCGACGAAAGCTCTATTGAAATTCCTACGCGACACCGACTTGAACAAGCGACTGTAACAGCAATGTCACACACCGCGAAAGACAAGACTGGACTATGACTGAGTGTGCGCGCGTGTGCTGCCGAATGTGCTGTTTCTCTCTTCCCTCTCTGCTCTCTTTCGTCTCCCCACCCCTCTCCCATGTGCAGGGTAGCGAACCGGCTGCCTATAGGCTGGATAACCTCCCTGCATTTTTTTCCCTCTATTTTGCTTCCTTCCTTCCTTTCTTGGTCGTTCGCCAAGCATTTCCTTACGGTAAGGGTGGTTTTTTCTAGATTGTCAAACTGTAAAATCCTTAGTACACGAAAATCGTTTTCCATTTAGTGTCATTTAGGTAATAATGCATAGAGATTAAAAGATTGCGAACGTACATGAATAATAAATGCAACAATTCGGGTGGATTTCTGTAATACTATTCATTTATGCTTGTGTGCTATGTAAGTAGTGATTCTTTATAGAAATCACTCGCTTCCTAATGAACCGCTTTATGACGCCGGGTGTATTTTATAGGTTTTGCCTTGCAATACTTCATCCATGAGTAACTACTGGCACTCAGAAACAACTTCAAGAACGGTCACGGTGCTGCACTGGAACACCCGCTAGCCACACAGAAGTACTGTCTTTACTTTTGAACTCACCAATGACTCTTTTTCGAATTCACCTGGGCCTATCTTGAATTTTCACTCTACGACAACGCTCATTTTTGTTCACAATAATTGCCTACGATGCTCTTACCTGAATTTTCGCAAAACTATATCCTTAACGATATCGCGTTATTAGGTGGTAACTGTCACCAGAACGTGTATCCACAAATTGTAAAAAAAGCGAATTGTTAAAAAAGGGTAAATCCTCGGATTAACACAACCAGTGTCAACAACAGGCAATCAAGCCAATGATAGGCTAGGTGACAGTGTTCCTCACTAAATAACTGTTCCATGAAGAGAGTAAAGCAAATTAAAAGCAATTAAACTAACAAAATGCACCATTTCTACATGTGGAATTTTAACCTGCAGCGCTGCGCCTAGACGTGCGATGCCATGCCTTCATTTGCAGCTAAGAGGTTGTAGGTTTTAACGCTATTGAGAGAAAAAGCGCTTTTTTGTCCACTCTGTTTACTTCTGCGTAGGTCATAGTCACTGCACTGAAAACAGAAAAGGTATTGTTTTGTATACATTCCATGGCTTAACTGTTCATTGCTTTCATTTCTCGTATCCTCAAATTGTGAGTATTGTGTCTTCGTGCGAGAATATCTCGCTAGTTTTAAGGACATTCTGAGACCCCGTGATATCATTGTTTGTAAACTTTCTTTGTCATATCCATGGACCAGGAAGTACGTATGTGAGCCGGCACGAGCTGCTTTTGTGTGTGTCAGCTCGTTTTGGGCTTATATAAGCGAATATAGTATTTTGCAGTTCGCACAGTAACATGTCGGTAAAGGGGATTTCGTGGGACTATCAGTATGTTCATATTAACTAAAGCTGCGAAGGAAACAATGAATTATTAATGTTATTTTGTAGTGTTGCATTGTCTTGAACACGCAAGTAATTCACCTATTTTATTCATTTACAAGCAAATTCAAGCGGCAATTTCGATCACACTGCCAGATTGCTCGCAATGGACCTGCGGCGCAAGACTCCTGTGACCTAATAACCTGAAAGCTCCTATGCACTCTTTCTTTACCTTCAACGCTAGTTTGCTGGCGTGCAAAAAACTTCTTTCACAAAAAAATGGCGTGCGTCGCCTGTCGTGCACCGCGATGTTGCGAGTGAGTTTTATGTCAGAATTTAGACCACGGTTGAAATGCTGTTCGCTTTTGACAGTTTACATCACTTTAGTCTTTTCGGACATTGCGCGTTACATCAACTGCGAACAAAGTTACTGAGCATCGCTACTGCTATGATTGAAACAGTGATGCCTAACTATTTGCTATTGCAGTCATGTGGCTAAGGCACTTGGCTTCTGACCCGCAGGTCGCGGGATTTTATACCAGACGTGGCGGCCACATTTTCGACGGAGAAGAAAATTCTCGAGGTCCATGTACTTATATTTAGGTATACGTCAAAGAACACAAGGGGGTGAAAATTTTCGGGGCCCTCCTCTATGGCGTCTCTCATAACCATATTGTTGTTTGGAGACGTTAAAATATAACAATCATTAGTCTTGGGGATGATGAATGACGCTATCCGAGGCAGCAATTCACGCATTTCTTGAGGTACGCGTGCAACGTGGTCATATCAAGTTGAATGAATATCCAGGGCTCAGCCGCAAAGGAAATCACAATCGTAGATTGGATATCTCAAAAATGCTTGCGGAAATGAATCTTCTGCTTATAGCAACCACCCTGATAAAATCGCAGTCATGATTGGGTGCTGTCACTGATAGTTATCACGCAGTTTACGGGCACCGGCAAAAAAGGGCAACTTAAAACATTGGCCCCATATCTACTTGTTGCACCGCAAATGTCGTACCTTTAGGGTACCGTTAAGAGTAAATGAACAGACAAATGTACAGACAGACAGACAGACCAAAATTTTTGCGTCGAATGTCCCCAAGAAAGACTATCGTCTTTATTAATTGTCCCGCAGCCGTTCAAGTCTTGATCGCTGGCAACGCAATGGTAGATAACAACCGCGCCGTTCTCATTGCCAGTCGCCGGAGAAGTATCGTAGGCGGTAATGACCACCAATAGGCACCAAGCGTTCTGCTTTATCTGTCGTTACCGTACGTTTCGGTGAGATGACTACCACTGCCATTCGGCACTCACGAAGGCAAGGGCTGTAAACAAGGCATGTGCTAGCTCCGTGAAACATATATGCAAACATAATTGTTTTATGACGCAGGATTAAGACATTTCCCCCTGTCTAGCGTGTGCTGATTCACGTTTGCACGTGATATGTCTATTCTTCATTACAATTAGGACCCATTTGTGTTATCGTCAAATAAAGAATGACCGCTAACGGTGACTTCACCACCTGCTTGGATGCTGATATGAGCCATTGCTTGGAGCCAACATAAGTTACGCTTTGTCGTTTTTGTTGTAGTTGAGCATATATACCAACTCGTATGTGCCTTCAGATGAGAAAGAAAAGCCCCGTGCTCTGATTGTGTGAGAACCTGTGTCACCTTTTCCAGCCTTGCCATTCGGCCTTTTTGCGTTTTGACCCTGTTGTGACTTCTCTGGTTCATCGCATTTGGTGGAGAACGCTGAAATCACCACGCAGACTTGGAGTTCTACTTTCGCAAGTTGGCTGGGAGACGACCGCACAACATGACGGAAGTAACCACTACCTAGCTTGCCCCAGCAAAACCAGCACCACCGGCTGCCCAGTCTACCTGCCCTGGCGCTACCAGCCAACGGAACCCACTCATCTTCAGATGCAGTGGCGAGCAACAGGTCGAAGACTGGCTGTCCTTGTACGAACGCGTAAGCACCAGCCACAAGTGGCAACAGGACTCTAAACTCGTCTACGTTATTTTCTATTTGGCTGACGTCGCTAAGCTTTCGTGCACCAGCAGCGAAACAGCCATCGCCGAATAGTCCACGTTCAAGACCGTCGTGACCGAAGTACTCGGCCGACCAGTTGTCCGCAAGCTGCACGCTGAGCGGCGTCTACGCCACCGAGCACAGAAGCCTGTCGAGACGTTTCCCAGTAATATTGAGGATGTGCTCGACCTCTGCAGGCGTGTTAACCCTTCTATGTCTGAAGAAAAGAAGGTCGAACACACTCTCAGAAGACAACAAATTCAAGATTTTGCTGGAGAAAAGCCCCGCCACTGTGGCAGTCCTCGTCAGCCTGAGCCAGAACATTGATGTATTGCGCCATCAGCGTTCTCTCACCCGGCAGAGTGTCCCACCTCCAGGTTGGATCTCGGTCGTCGCAGTCACAAACGGCAACTTTCACCGAGAAACTCAATCCAACCAGATTACGAACTTATCAAGAGAGGAAGTCACACGATAGCAACGCGCTCACCGTAAGCCTGCCTTCGACACTGCAACAGGCTATGCGTGCCGAAATTCGCGATTTCCTCCCAGCAGTTCCGAGCCCTTACGGGTGCACTTCCATCTCATCTCTCGACTACCGGCTACACACCACCTGTGCCAAATTCTGCTCTCAGTTGCGGTCACGCGGCCTCAGCCGCATCTCTAGGCTCCTGATCTCCAACACATCATCCCGCCTCGCTTCCAGTTTACAGGCACCCACTTCACTTCTTCCGTCCATCTGATGCGTGGTGCACCCATGATATCCACCCTATCTGCCTCACGTGTGGCATCGCTGGCCATATTGCATGCGTCTGCCGCCACTGTCGCACACCTTTGGAGCTCCTACCTAAGCGCCGCAACATGCAATTACATCTGCATCTGAAAGAGGCACTCGGACTCTGATCACCGCTGATCAAGTGCTTGTTTCTCATCCACTCATTTGCGATCGTCATTTCCTATGCGTCGTCAACCACCTCCTGAGAAAGGAAACTAGTCAGTGCCTTCCAGAGGCAAGAACTGATACTTCTGCGCAATTCTAAGGCCTCTATTTTCACCTCATTTTCCCCGTTCAACGTTATTGATGTCGATGTTGAGGGATTCGCCACACTATATCGGCTGTCTTTTTAGCAAACCTGCTAAACCCACCACCCTGAGTATTCGAGAACAGTTTTGAAGAAAAGTGCAATGAAGTTCCGAATAAACATTGCTGTTCAAGTGTATTCGCAAACACTGCTGTTCAAGCGCCAGTTTCATTATTTTCCGAAAGCAAATTTACACTTCAGTTTAGACTCAAAAGGTATACAGCGCACGAAAACGACGTCATGAACTCAAGGTGGGGCGAATAGGCCTTGATGGTTACAACCACACTTTTTTTTGCCGAGCAGTCAGCTCACCTATGCATTCGCGCAGACGCAAGGCGGATGCTGAGATGACGACATGTCATGTTGAATACATCATGAGCATCATTAGTCCTCACAATTGGCCAAAGGACTCTGTCAATTACGCAGTGCTTAAAGGAACTTTCTTGGTTGAGTGTACTTTTTTGTTTATTGTTAAGTGCAGCTGCGTGATTAGCAATGTGATGTTGTGCTCTGGCGGGAAAGGAGCTGCATGTGATATCGTTTCGAAAACGCAGAGATCTATTCAAGCAGAAGTTGTGTACGCGTACAAACATATTGGTGTTTATTCCTTAGCGAATTCGAGGCAGTATTATTGATGCTTATATCGCCCTCTTGTCTTCTGCACTCCATTGCAGCATAATAAAAAATGCAGCTCTTCCTGAGCAGGCCGGTCTTTCACTTGCGAAATGGATTTGTGCTAGGTGTTTTGCGCTCAAGCAGTGAAAATATTCTCACACAATGTCAACATTAAACATACTAAGACGTAACGTTTGCTACAGCAACGATGCCAGACCTTCTGACGTAATTTTTTACTATCTCAATGTTTTGAAATAAAGAACTACCAATACAAATGCATAGATTTATGCGAAACTGAACTATCTGAACCATTCTAGAGCTACTTGACGTCAGAAAAGTGAGCAATAACGATTGGATGGAGCATTGGCGCAAACGTTGGCACACAATTTGTGCGATAGGATTGGCCGTTGTTTGCACTTATAATCATTCTTAGGCTGTAACAGAAAAAAACAGCCTTTGTTTCAATACTGGTCATATAGAAGGGCGAGAAATATTTAAGTGCTAGCTATCATCAATGTTCAACTTATACTGCCGGTAAATCAGAGAAAAGCCTATAAAGCTTTATATTTGTCATATCCTATTAGTGTAAGGACAGTTGTAACCCAGTTGAAACATGGCTCGAGCGGCGTTTAAATGCTCTACAGGCGTTCTCGACTAACTTCTTCAATACTCAGCTCAAATATATCCATTAGTGAAACGCTCATCGCTGTGAAAATCACTGCGAGTACGGCGATCTAGTCCTACGCAGCGCCCGTAACATTAGAAATGTCGGCGAAGGTTTTGAAGTGTCCTTCACGCTAATGTGGGATGGCCCATTCGATTGTCTTACCACAATTGGCCATGACCATACTGCGTTGCGTGGAGTAGTTTGTGCTGAAGCGGCATCCTAAAAAAACAGAAAAAATCAGTCAGTTGCGCTCTGATTAGCGAAATTGTGAAATCATAATAATTCACCACAGCCCAACGTAAGTTCTTTGACGCGTGTTTGCCTGTATATTGCAGTAAATTTGTAGCCATGTGACGAAAGTCATAAAAAGAGTATATTTTGCTTACGGTAATATAATATACGAGATGGTGAAGAACATTCATGAAATTTTTGCGTGTTCAGCGCCGGTTGTGCAAATGGCTTACATTTCGGGCTCTCTTTGAGGTTTTACGGACAGTGCTTTCCTTCACATTTATTGCCTGCCTATGCTAGCTTTTATGAAGATGACAATAGTTATAGCAGGAAACATAACAATGAAACAGAGACTCTGTGTCGTCGTTCTGTTCTCGCACTTCAACTATCGTCATGTCATACCGACTAGCCCAAGCTGCCACACTTCATGAAGATGTTGAACAATGCAAGTATTTCGTGATTATTTACTACACATAGATGCGGCAAAACATGCATTCTCTTCTCTACGCAGTTGTTTTTGTGCTCATCCTTTGGTGCGGTTTGAGGAGATACCATACGCTTCGCACCATCAAAATCTTTGTCATCATCTGTTACATTTTCCCCCTAACTTCATTGGTGACCATCAACTGCACCGTAACCCAAAGGTATACTAAAACCAAGCGTTTCACACTTCTAGTGTATGACCACCTGGAGTGAGTCCATCATTGTTTGACTCGGCGCAACTACTGCACGAGACAACCATTTATTCCTCTTCCCCAGCACAGGGTAGCCAGCTGGTCCAAGAACTGGTTGGCCACCCTGTTCTTCTGCTATTTCTTTCCTCTGCTTCGTTAGTTTAAGGGAAATCGTAGCAGTTAGTGGACTCTGTAGTGGTCCATTATTCATTGCTTAAATGATTACTCTACTGTCACGACTTTCTACTACACAACGCCGTATCATATTCGACAGGCTCTTTTTGACCGACTAGTTTGCTCTATAGGTCACTGTGTGGCTTAATTCATGACAAATACTATTGAAGATTGCAGTGTTTCTGAATAGTTTATTGTACGAAAAAGAATCGGCACAAAGTAATATTGGTGTGGCTTTATGGTACTTGCGGTATTGCAGGAGCAACAGATCTAAAGAAAATTTGTGACAAGTCACTTGACAGATTTGTTTCACAGCCTTCTCAAAAACATCGAAAATATTGATCGATATGTCGGGTTCAACACCCAAAACCCACCATGTGATTATCAGAGACGCCTTAGTGGAAGGCTCTGTGAGTTTGGATTGCCTATGGTTCTTTAACGTGTACCTAAATTTCAGAACATGGTCCTACAGGATTCTCGCCTCCAAAACTTCAAGTCTTACCATCTTAGAAATTTTAAAGAAATCGGTGCTCTCGCTGTATTACGTCGCTCACATATCGACCCTTTCGAAGTTGCCTACTGCTGAAACATTTCATGTTTGTCTCAGCTAGACGTGATACCTTGTAGTTTTTGAAGATGTGCCCTGATGGGGTGCGAAAGAGCAGCGGTGCGCACGGCGTTGACGAGGTTGAAACGGGCGTCGACATGGATGCTGGAAGAATGGTTTGAAGCAAATCTTGGCGTAGAGTTTGCTCAAGTAAACGTTTGTTTGAAACGCAAAGACACAGAGGGCGGTTTGGGTTTTGTGTTACATCACAGACGAAAAGAGTAGGCAGGTTTAGTAATGCATCCGCAGCAGCCATACGAAGGTAGCCTGCAAGACTTTTGAATGGCAGACCACGCCAGTACATTAGCCACTAGACCACTACGGCTGCTGTGGGTACGCAGCTGAATCTGTCTAGTGTTTCCAGTCGATAGTCGATGTGCGGTTGAGCTTAGTGGGTGTCGGAGAGGGTGAAGCGAGCGATACGTGTGCTGCGAGTGGGCACAGGAGGCGGCAGCGGCTGTGGGCGAGGGAGAGTGGCGTCAACGAGAAGCTGTGACTTGACCTAATAGGAACCGCTCTAACACCTACGGCGAGGAGATTGTGTGGACACACGGGACAGCGTTACACAGGCTAGTCAAAGAGTTGCTTCGCATCTAAAGCTCAACTCAACTTCGAACTCCGCATACATGAAAAGGGCTCCTGAGGACGCTCAGCGAACAAACCATGACAAACTGAGATTAGATAAATCATGCGCCTTACAAGTAAACTTCATTGTGAACGAACGAACTAATATAGATTATGGTGCCTTAGAATAAAAACAGCATAGAAAGACTGAGAACACTAAAATTCTTGTTGTTCCAAGGAAAAAGTGCTATCAGAAATAGCCAGGCCATCGCGGAACACAAAGCACAGCTACAGCCAAAGCGTGAAGAGTTGCTTTTCAAGACCACGTTGTACATGCTAATAAAATATTTAGGGCATTTTATCGCAAAGCCAGCCAGGTTATGTATATGAGAGATGTTATAGTAGAAGGCTACGGAAATATCAACCACCTGGGGTTCTTTATCGCGCAATGACATCACACAGCGCAAGAAAATCTTTCACTTTGCCTGCTTCGTGAAGTGATTAAAACATTCTAGTTGATGATTGATATGTGGGGTTTGACGTTCCAAAACCACCATAAGGGTTATGGCAGACGCCGTAGTGCAGGGGTGCGGAAATCTTGACAACCGGGGTTTTTTAGAGTGCCCCCAAATCTAAGCACACGGGTCTGCATTTCCGCCTCCATCAAAAACGCAGCTTCCGCAGCTGGTATTTGACCCGCGATCTGCAGGTCAGCAGCCGAGTACCTTAGCTACTAGACCACTGCGGAGGGGCTACCACATCCAAGTTCGAACCAGCTACCATCACGTCAACAGTCGGAGACAGCAGGTAATTATGATCCGCGACGGATAGTTGTAGACGCTTTTAAAGCCAACAAAAACAAGTACAAATAAAACGTATCCACTACACCATAATGCAGTGTGATTTCAATGATGTCGGGAAGCACCTCTTATGCCTAATTTTAGTATTCTTTGGACAAGTGATGATGACGATATGTAATGTATAACGTCTTAAAACCCATGTATTATTATGAGAGGTGCCGTAGTGGAGGGCTCCGGAAATTTCGACCACCTAGGGTTCTTAAACATGCACCCAAACCTGAGCCCACGGGTCTACAGTATTTTTGCCTGAACAAAAATGCAGCAGCCACTGCCGGGATTCGATCCCGCGACACTCAGGGCAGCAGTAAATTAGCCACTAGACCACCGCGGCGCCGCTTTTCGAAGAAGTGTGCTGCTTGCTACACCTTTGTGAAGGGCTTCTAAAACTCCTCACGGTAACCTAATGGACAAGGAACTTGGCTGCTGACCTGCAGGTCACGGAATTGGCTTCCGGCCGCAGCGTACGCATTTTCGATTGAGGTAAAAACGCTTCAGGCCACTATACTTGAATGACGGGTATTATGGGTGATAAGCCGCCCACTACTGTGAAGGAACTAGCTAAGGCCTTGTCAGATTTTTCTGCTAGAATTGATACCAAACATGATGAGCTAAAGAAAGACATCACAAAGGTTATTGAAGGCGAACTAAAAACTCTTAGACAGTCTATCAACTTCATCAATGAGCAATTTGAGCAATTCAGGGTGGAACTTGGCGAAACAAAGAAAGAGCTTGCTGCGGTGCGAGCAGAAAACCACGCGATTAAAAGCGAAAACAGTCGCCTCGTCAAGAATATTAAGTAAATAAAACAGGAACTCACTTCTCAGCAACAATATAGTAGACAGAATAACCTAGAAATAAAGGGAGTTCCTGTGATGGAGGGGGAAAACTTGGTCTCCACAATGCAACAGCTTGCCAGCTACCTGAAAGTTGAAATCAAAGAAACAGATATAGACGTCGTGCACCGAGTGCCATCAAGGAACGCGTCAACACCTAACATCATAGTTAGGTTTCTTTCGAGAGCTGTGAAAGATAATGTTCTGAAGACTGCTAAGAAGCAACGACTTAACACGACAGCTTAAGGTTTTCAGGGCATCGCATCTCCAGTGTACATAAATGAGCACTTGTGTCCGGCAAACAAGGAATTGCTAACAGCTGCTCTAAAGACAAAGCGGGAAAAAAAGTGGAAGTACACCTGGGTAACTGGTGGAAAGATTTTGATGCGGAAGGCGGATAATTCACGTGTGCTTGACGTCACATGTGCTGAGGATCTTTCCAAAGTTGTTTGAGGATTGCCTGCTTGTTTCTGTAACCTGGAGTTTCCTATATTTTTAAATGGCGTTTTCTTTTTCTGAGGTTGAAAACATATGGCTGCAGCAGGATCATTTCGCAGTATTACATTGTAATATTCGCAGCATAAAAAAGAACTTCGATCATCTGCTTTCGTACTTATCACAGCACTCGTTTAAATATGATGTCATCGCTATAACTGAAACTTGGCTTCGAGAAAGCGAATCAGTTCATTTACCCGGCTACGTCATGCTTTCGCAACCTAGAAACAGTGTTACACGAGGAGGGGGTGTGGCGCTATTTATCAAAGACTGCTTTAGTTTCGTTCACCTTAGCAATAGCTCATGCTGCAGTTCATCGGCAGAGACTCTTTTTATTCATCTTCAGAATGGTGTCATCATCGGTGTAATATATCGTCCACCAATTTCCAGTGTGGCTGACTTCATTACTGTGATGGAAAGTACCATGATACCCATTGTGGCCTCTAAAGCACCTAATATTGTCTGCAGTGATATTAACATAGACGTGTCTGGAGATACATGTGATGATTACGTGTTTTTGCTACAATCAGTTAATCTGAGAAATGTTATTTCATCACCCACTCGCATAACAGACCACTCGGAGTCAATTATTGATCACGTGTTGTGTAACGCTGACCTGGATGTATCGGCAGGCGTATACGCTGTTGCTATTGCGGATCACAATCCCACCTTTCTATTTTTACCCCAGAAATACATTTTTGCTCCTGACATACCTGCCATTAAACGAACAACACGTGTCGACTATAATTCCGTGCAAAAACTACTACAAGGAACGAATTTTGATGCCCTCTATGATGAAGACGTGGGCGCCGAGTGGGATAACATTGTAAAATGCATTATGGATGTCATTGAACGATCAACGCGTAGCTGTTAGCGCCGAAATTATGACCATGCCATATGTCCATGGATGAATAGAAATATACTTGAGGTTTTGAAGCTGAAAGATTTTTACTACGACAAAAGGAAAAATAACAGGAGCAATGAATACTACCATTAAAATTTTAAGCTTTACAGAAACAAGTCAGTAGCATTGATAAGAAAATCGTAGAAGTGCTACTATACCAACCTAGTGAAAAAAAATGATGGTAACACGAAGAAAATATGGCAGATTGTTAAAGACGTCACTGGCATGGGTAGCAAAGAACGCATTACACCTGATAATCCAACTCGTGAAGTGGCCGACCACTTTAACGATTACTTTACTAATATTGGTCTCAGCCTTGCGAGGAAGTTCCCTACTCATATGCAGAATTTAAATGCACCCTGTACTGTTACAAATAATTTCGATTTATGTGATGTAACTGAGGATGACATCCGACAAGTAATTAATAAGTTACCAGGGAACAAGGCAGCTGGCCATGACGCCATATCATCAAGGATTTTAAAGGAGAATATTGATGTTTTGTGTGGTCCCTTATGCCATATATTTAATCATGCATTTTCCTCTAAAACTTATCCTAGTATACTTAAGACCGCCAAAGTAATACCAGTGTACAAATCTGGTGATCGGAATCTTCCGGACAGCTACAGACCAATATCTGTCCTGAGTAGTATTAACACTACGCTTGAAAAACTAATTTCGTCGCAATTAAGGTGCTTCCTGGGTGAACAGAATGTACTTTGTCCCCAGCAACACGGCTTTGTTGCAAACAGGTCCACTTCAACTGCTGTTTCGATGCTTACGCAATATATTAATTCCGCGCTACATGAAAACAACATAGCAATAGCAGTATTTTTAGACATACGAAAGGCATTTGATGCTATTAGTCATTCTATTTTACTAGAAAAAATGCATTCTGATGGGATAAAAGGTAACTCGCTTGATTTTTTTTCTAGTTATCTATCGGCACGCAAACAAAAGGTAGTCATTGGTGACATCAAATGATCCTACGGTTATATTAAATGCGGGGTGCCACAGGGTTCAGTTTTGGGCCCTATATTGTTCTCTCTTTATATTAATGATGTCCCGCGATCCCTACAGAGGTCAAGGGCACTGATGTACGCGGACGACACTGTTTTAGTTTTCACAGGACACTCCTTAGCAGATTTACAAAATGACGCGATGACCGATTTATCGAACATTTCGGAATGGTTTGCCAGGAATCAGCTGACTGTTAACTGTACTAAAACAAAGTACATGGTGTTTCACTGTCGTAGGAAACATATTGACGCTGAATCTCTTAACCTAACAATAAACAACGCTCCTATTCAACAAGTTCCTTGTTTCAAATATTTAGGCGTCACTTTTGATGAACACTTACACTGGCATGAGCAAGTACAAAGTGTGTGCGCAAAGCTAGCCTATGGCTGCTATTCTCTAATAAAAGCTCGCCAATATTTTCCACAAGCTATACTCCGCACACTCTACTTTTCATTGTGTCATTGTCACATAGGTTACTGTCTGGAATCGTGGGGTGTGACGTACAACAGTTATCTAAAAACTCTTGAACGACTTCAAAAGCGTACACTGAAAATCATAAGGCAAGGTGAATCAGTAAGTAATATTTTCCAATCACAACGCATTCTCTCGGTTCCGATGTTGCGTGACTACAAAATTGCTGTTTCAGTAAATAACATAAATAATAGAAATTCACCTTTGCCTGCTGATCTTTTTTCAATTCCTAAACGCAATACGCGACATGCTTCGAATGGTAATTTCAATCTGCCCAAATGTTTTAATGTTTACGGAGAAAGACTGACACAGTTTAGTGGAACAAAAATATGGAACACGGTCCCCCTAGAGATTAAAACGGCACGTAATTTCAGCATGGCATGTAAATCATTTTTTCTGTGGAGTCAAGACATGTAAGCATGTGTGTGTTTGATTCGATTTTCATTGTATTTTTAAAATAAGTGCCTAAGTATAGAAACTAGCTGCAAGCTAATAAGTATGCATATCTGCAAGAAAAAATGTATTACTGTGTTATCTGTATCATATGATTGTTTTTTTTTATGTTGTTACCTCAGAGCTGACCTGTACACTTTTTTATGTTGCACATTGTATTGGACCGTCCACTAGCCACTTTAGGCTATCGGTCCAAATAATCCCTGTAATTGCATATATCTATTTATGAAAATAAAGCTTCATTGATTGATTGATTGATTGATACTTAGTTTGAGGCGCACGTTGAAAAACTCCAGATGGTTGAAATTTTTGGAGCCGTCTATAAGATGGGTTTGTACGTTAAACTCTAACGATTAATATTAGTGTTTGTGCTGTGTCTCATTTTGATGAATAGTTACGGCCGAGCCAAGTAAAAAAAGTTAGAGTCAATAACGACTCAACTAGTAGCGCGAGGCCCAATTGAATTTGAACATAAATCTGTCTCGACATAGTACATCTGTTTACACGATTATTTCCTTGACATCACGTTATTATACAGTACTTTTGCGAACCATTCGCAAGCATGAGAGAGGGCCCCTGGTAGAATACCCAACTTCAACGTAAAGGGCTATAGTTCGAATGCCGTGTGATTTCGGCTATCCCTTCTGATTTCATTACTTTTTATTGCAATAGCAGCAACGGACGCTGGTTGCGACGGGCGACTACGGCGCCAAAATTGGCTGTTGTTGTGAAGACATGACAGTTGTCGCTGCGGAATCCCAAGTTGCTTAGACTGCGCTGCACAGTGAAAGTGGCATGTTAAGAGCGGCCCTCAGAGCAGATATTGATTTTATACAGTATTCCTTGGCCAGCCCTAATGTCAAGTAGGCAAGCACCCACCGTGATTTGCATAGTCTTTTATGTGTACAGTTGAGGTACCCGCGGTACATCTGCGAGACATCATCTGCACTTTGTTGATGCTGCATTTGACTGATGGAATGGAATGAAAAAGCTTTATTTCAGTCCTGCAGGACGCGCTTAGCGCGTAGCGGGCGTCTCCCACGTAGGGACCGACAGGGAGTACCTGGTGGCCGCTTCGTGGGCCTGCTGGACGGCCCATTGCAGGTCCGTGAGAAGTGAGCTCCTGAGGGACCTCTCCCACTTGTTTAGGTAGAGTCGGGAGGAGTTGTTCTACACTCCCAAAGCATGTGCGCGAGTGTCGCTGTGTGTCCACATGATGGGCATCTGTCGCTGTGGTATGCATCGAGATAATAAACGTGAAGCGTGGCAAGGTTTGGGTACGTGTGTGTCTGTAACAGGCGTAGGGTTAATGCCTGCGGTAGGTTAGGTTTCGGATGTGGGGGTAGGAAAATGCGGCGTTCCAGGTAAAATTGCTTTGTAGTTTCATTGTAGGTAATTGGTGCATAGCGATTGGTATCTAACCCAGCAAGATGAGGTTGCCCTGTGGCAGTGCGGTCGGTAAGCGCGCGCTGCATCATGGGCGATCTCGTTGAGGTTGGATAGGGCACCCGGAACCTGGCTGAACACGGTGAGAATTAACAGCTTAGCAGTGCGTAGTGGGTGACAGGCATGGAACCAAGCAGGTGTCACGAAATCAGCATTGTGTGATGGTTGGTCACTTTTTTTTACACTTCTGCCACGCAAGCTCACTCGTTTCCGGGCCGATTCCTCACCCGGCTCGGCACCTCTGTAGGTGCTTTTCGCAGAGCAGCTTCAAGTTTCTTTGTCGCTCTTTGGTAGAATACTCGACTGCCACGAGAGGTTCCGGGTTCAAGTTCCATCCTTTCTATGATATATTTTGTTATTTCTACTTACTTCACACGGTTGCCGTTAAGGACACCAGTAACAGCGGACAAGTGCACTACTGCTATTGTAATTTTTGAGCAGTTTTCGTCTGTAAGAGCAGCACAACGATTAGACGTGATACCCCGAAAGAATCATGAACATGTTTTTGCTTGAAGGTACACAAGCGTGAAATCATATTTACATTGTGCCCTACACTATGTCAGACAAGAGTTTGAACAGAGCGCCCCGCACACGGAAATCATGTCGTCTTTGACGTCTCTTACAGTGTGCGATATTATCATAAGATTACCCCCAGATGATAGCACTCAGGGGGGGGGGCAGTGCTGGAACAGTGCTCGTAGACAGCGAAATGAGTTCTTTCACGTTTCAACTGCCCTGGGGCTTAGTAACCCAGTAGTCATACACCCTTGAAAAACAGTCTTTCATGGTCAAACATGCCACGTCGGTGTCCATAGCAGCTCAATGGAAGGCAGGGTAAATAATACGCCACCCTGGCGCTGCTCGTTCCGCTGCTGCTTATAATCTTGTGATACTAAAAGACGTTGACGGATAAATTTTGGAGCTGTGCGCTCTATATAGCGATAGCTTAACGGCGTTATTCAGTCGATGAATCAAGGGCTGCTGTGAAAATGTTCTGCAAAAGTCAATTTTTCTTGCGTAAAAAAATAACACAATATAAAAGTGCTGATGTTGTGTCGTGTGGAGTTACAAGCTAGTTTAAGAAACGAATACTGCTACGTCTCTGTTTTGATGGTGAGTGGAGACGTACATAGAGCGCATACTACCTAGTCTGGTTGAATTGTTAAGTACCTGCATTATTTTATGGATGGCCCACTGTCTTAAACATATTATTTATGACGCATCAGTAAAGCGGTTCTTCAAAATATGTAAACAAAAGCGTCCACGATCTGTGCGGCGTTAGTGGGGACACCATGGTTGACGAAACCGTCCTATGGAAGAAAGAAAAGAGCTAATACTCGCAGTACCACAGGTTAGTAGCTTCTGTGCAATCGCATGGCAGGTTGTGTAAATTGTCGAAATATTTACCCTCTCGTTACCAAAAATGGATAAGGGAAAGATGTCAGAAACTGAAGGCAACCGGAAAATAAAGTTCGAAAAGTTCGTCAAGTGACTGCATAATTTGTTCGTGGGATCACCTATTGTTTGACGGTGTTGCACTGGTCGTATATCACTCAGCCGCACCCAGAGAGATAATAACTTCGCCAGTAATCTCGACATTTCCAATGGTCGCACATTCGAGGTACATCATGGTTACCGGAGGTGTGGCTCTCAAGGAACTGCCCGATGATACTAACGCATAGGTGCCAAGGTGCTATCATGAGCCGTCCGCGTTAAATTGTGTGGCCACTGTGATGGTACGTTAGGCTGTCCTTAAGCATTATTAACTGTCGAGTGGACGGATCGAGCTTCGTAGATTGTATTTTCTCAGTATTGCAATATAAAAAAGGATGTCTGCATGGTTAATTACTAGTTCTGGACAAAAGATAGATTGACAACGCACATGGTAGCTCTTCACGAAAAACCTCGGGAGAGTTCACAGATGACGAGACAAGCTATCAGCAGGAAGGTCCAAGTGGCCAGATAGGACATCGCCACGCACTTGTATTCTTAAAGCCGTAGTGCACCGCGACAAAAGATGCCTAATGGAATCTTTCAAAGACCTGAGGTGGAAGAATGCGCCACGTGACAGTTTATGACCGCAAGATCTTTACGTGTAAGTATGACCTAAATGTACCTCCCAGCCGAACGATAGCAAGGCACTCCCTTTCGATGAATAAGTAGTCCCTTTGGGCACCCTAGAGGAGACTGTTGACATTGGCTATGATGCAGGCTCCCACTGCCTGATGCTAGACCAAGATAGAACCCTTTTCATGATGGTCGTCATCTGTGTGAAACTGTTCAAGTGGGTTGTTTGTTTGGGGCAAACCCCTCAAGTGGGCCAACAGTAGGTGTTGTTGTCAAAGTAATGAGCGCAGAAACATTGTGGGCTACACAGCGCCCAAGAAGAAGGGCGTATTTGTCTTTATTATGTGCATGAGGGCCTGTGCAGTGCTTACAACAGTGTTCGCAAGGCACCTAAAGTGTGAGCCCACACCGAGGAAGGTACGGCATCCTACGTGCAAATGTACACAGGATTCTGCTTAGGTACTATTTAACCATGGTCGGTGCGTACACCAAAGAAAGTTGACAAGGTGTCCAGCCATCATGAGTTGCTGCCATGTAAAACGGGACCCTGATCCATTGCGAATCACAAAGAAAACGGAAGAATATTGAGGCGGATTGGAATGGCTGATGAAAAATTCTATATTATTATCAAGGAAACTAGGGTAGATTTACATGTTAAACTTACAGAGAACAGTGCTGATCATCCGCTCGCAGATGGCTGGAAGGTTGCACAGCCAGAAGAATATAACTTCAGTTGGTCGAAACTGTGCGGTAGCTCAAGTGAGTTCTTTTTAATGGCCAGCTTGAACTGAGAAATTTCTTTATTTCCGTGAAGTCAACTTAAAGTTTCATCTATGCGTGGTAGCTCGTATAACATGGTTCAGGAGACCTGGTACAAATACCAGTTGTCTATACAGAACCTCCAACTGTTCTTGAGAACAATTACAGGGGTACGTGTATGGGCTACGCGGTTGTTCAGTTATGGGCTAATGAGCATCTCGTCCACGTTTCGCGATGTTACCTTTATTTCAGAAGTGGATAGACCAGTGATGCATTGTTGGTGTTATTGTGGCAATGCACAGCTCATTTTTGACCTAATAGAAGATCAGAAAAAGTCAAATACATGCCAAAATAATCTCAGGAGGTGAATTAGCGTTTCAGCTTTGTGAAACTATGGGTATTGCGTAGTTATTTTTACAATTCAAAAGAGTGACTCAGTAGCGAGCACGAATGATGTTTTTAGTTGAAGCGACGAAGACAATAAAGATCATGGGTGGACAAATCTTAAATGGCGCCCCGCCATGGTGGTCTAGGGGCTAAGGTACTCGGCTGCTGATCCGCAGGTCGCGGGATCAAATGCCGGCTGCGGCGGCTGCGTTTCCGATGAAGGCGGTAATGTTGTAGGCTCTTCTGGTCGGATTTGGGTGCACGTTAAAGAACCTCAGATGGTCGAAATTTCCGGAGCCCTCCACTACGGGCGTCTCTCATATAATATGGTGGTTTTGGGACGTTGAACCCCACATATAAATCAAAGCTGAAATGGCGCTGTCGTCTCAGGGCTGCAGCATGGCGAGATCTAGTCCACTTGATAGCACTCCTGCATATCCACTAAAATTACCCCAGTATGCACAGAAATGCAGCCGTGACGTTTACTTGACTTTACAGTAGCGAGAAAGTGTAAATGTGCGTTTATAGAATTTATATCAATGGGGCGAATATATTCGCTATTACTTGCTGGTTGTGGGGACGTTACTGTGCTGCAGGTCACTGTTAGTAATCATGAACAAAGACGCTAGGCATACCTGTTTTTTTTTTGTTCTTCAGTGCGCTCAATGTTTGAATTCGCTGGCAGACAAATATTGATGTGTTGTGTTTCCTTAGCCAAAGAGGCCCCTGACGCTACTGCTTTTGATGATAGTAGGAAATGATCGTTGCGTCTGAGTAAGGTGTCGGTAGCGTTGAAGCATCCGTACGTTAATCGTTGAATGGCTTCGTCTGGCGCTGTTGTACGTTTCTGTCACACACCAATATGGTATTGTGACTGTTTTTCTGAAATAACGCTGACATAAAGTCATTTATAAAGCACTTTTGAGCATTCGTCTGGACTCTGTGATTGAAATGCCTCATGTCCTGTCGTATTAATGCGTTATACTTCGTCTGAATGCGCGCCTTTCACTTTTTGGTTACATCAAGGCTTGTAGCAAACAGACCACGTCGACGACTCCTCATTTTCCACAATATGGGCGCGTGAACAATATCTTCTTAAAGCATAGCAGCCACGCAATCGCCAATGTTATGTGTCTAAGGATGTGCATACGTACCATAAAATAATAACTGCGGCATGCACAAATTTTAGTCTAAGCAATTTGCTATAGTTACTGGAATCAGACAAGCACTTACATCCGCAGATTCAAGCCTGTTCGTTTTGCCAATTTATTCCATCGAACTGATCTCTATGTCCTAGTTGCGATAAAACAACTGTGTTAGAAAAAAAAGGCTACTAATATAGACTGTTGCAGCGTGCCGCCCTATGACCATCAGTAAAAATGTACACTTCACTTGGATGGGGTACACGTGCTCATAACATCTCCCCTGCTCTTTGTTCCTATTTTTTTCACAATCTCGTGATACATAATCTACCAAATTTAAGGTAACAGTGTTTATAGTTGAAAACATATTTTTTGAGAGCAAAGACGATAATAAATTAGAGATTTCACGCTCCACATTGAAAGTGGCAAGGTTAGCGGATGTTTCAATTTTATATTTCGCAGCCATTCGCCAACGATTACACACCGTATTGTCGTCGCTAATGTCATTACTTCACATTCAAGTTGGTTGAGTACAGTTGGTAGAAGTTTTACGCCTTGTAGTTTTTATAAGGAAGCAGTTTGGGTCGGTTGTACACGCCAAGATAGCCATAGCACTGCAAACTTGTTAGGCGCACAATGAGTTCGTGTCTTAGCGGCCACCGTTTTGTAGCACACCGCTCCTGCTTTGCATTCCAATCTTCTTTTTTCACCTTTTTTTGCTTCCACTTTCCCCGACTGTCCACAAGAAAACACTTTGCAACCTTGCAGCGTAACTTGAATTGAAGCGAGGGCAGCACTCTTACGCTTTGCAGATTTTGTTTTTGAGACGGCAATTACCAACAGGGACACACGCCACCACCATGAGGTGACCTGACTGCTGATTCTCTTAAAGCTAACACGCCAAGGACGGCAGGGCGCTTTCGACAAAGATAGGTCCTCCTATCGAAAGGTAGGTCAGCCTGTTTTTGGCACTTCCACTATTCGCCCTGATTACCCCACTACAAGTGTCCCACTGTCGGCTCCCATCTTGATTTTGGATTAAACATCGTAGTTATCACGTTGTCTTTTTACTTACACAAATTATTGATAATGGTATGCTAAATGTAAAATTATATCTTCACCTATATTATTCAACTATAGAGAAATAGCATCAAAAATATACTTCAAAAACATAAAATTCATAACTTACCTCTCGTTCAACTGCCAGAAAAGGAGATATAGCTACAGAAACTAGAAAAAATACCCCAAACAAAAAGGTGTTGAAAGCCATCGGTGGCTTGCAAGTAATAATGCTTGTACAAGTATTTCAACGTGTACTTTTGAGTGCAAAAAGCTGTAAGCGAGCCTGCATATATTCGATTCAACATAACCTTCTCGGCAGGAAGTTGAAGTTTAATGGCACAATGAAAGGAAGGACGTGAAAGAAAATAAACGCAAAGTTTTCAAGAGTTTTTGAAGAAATTTTTGCAAATATGGAAACAAGTGTCGAGAGCCAGTTTATTACTACTTTGCCCTTTGCACGAGAGTCGCATTTTGATAATCTTCATAGTTGATTTCAGCTGCTACTTTAGCGGAATTTGGAGGGTACCGATATTACTTTGCACATGTTCTCGCTCTGTTTAAAACTGCAGTATCATGAGCACAGACCATAGCGTTCACATGGGCTTTCACATGAGCGCTCAAAAAACAATATTCGACTCATTTTAGGGGCGAAGCTAATTAAGGCGTGGGTCTGTCCATCCCTTGTATGTATGAAGTAGTAAGTAGCAACCGGTGGCACATCCCCGCTCTAGAGCAGGTATGAGCCAAAGAGAATGCGAGATTGGAGATGGCCGTACTTGTGTTCTCTAGATGGACGCAAGGTCGGACGTATGGACTGACAGACTAGCAGACGGACGAACGGATGGATAGACGTGTGGACGTACGAATGAATGAACGCGCGAACAGACAGAAAGACAGACAGAAGGATGAACGAAAGCACGGACGGACGCATGAATGGACGCACGAATGGTCGCGTGGGCGGACGGAAACGCGCATGGGTTGACTGACGCTTTGCCCCACTTATCATCATCCACTCCGTCGATATGCTGCTATTTTTTATCACTTTAAGAGATTGGTTCTTGTTAAATCGCGAAATTTCATGAGGGGAGTATACAGCCCTGTCTTAGCGACGGTATTACTGGAGTGGCTTCAAGACGCTTTCTATTCGCTGTGATTAGTACAGAAAAACTGCGGCAAGCCGCTTAAGGCCATGCAATCTGATCTAACCTAAGCTGATTTAATTAAGAACAGAATATAAATCATTTCACACACAAAGTGGCGTTTAACGAAAGCCTGATTCTGCCAATGCGACTCATTGATCGAAAACGTCACAGCGTTTCAGAAGGTCGTGCGGGGCGTGAACGCATGCACAAATCGATCGACCTCACATTGCGCTGATTGATATCATCGAAAGAGCTTCTGAGCCTCTGAGCAATGAGCTTCTGTTTGATTTCATCAAAAGAGCAACATAGTCACTCAGTTAGGACAATCATGTAAGTTTCATAGGCACTTCGTAAAGGTTATATGGGAACACGGAAAGCAATTTTTCTGTTGTCCGTCCGAGGATTGAGTACCATGTTGACGATGCAAAATAAACTTCGACAGACAAGTTGCTTCAGATGTTTCGGTGAACCCCAAGACATACAACATATCAAATTGTGACCTGCGTTAATCTGTACATGCTCTACAGAATATGTGCATCACGATGCCGATTTATATGACCGATTTGATTTATCAAGCTTGCTGAAGTGCAAAGAGAGCCCTCTGCACGAAATGATGTAAACCAAACAGGGTGGACTGCCTGTACAAAGAATATATAAACTGTGCAGATTTCTTGTGTGCGACGTGCCTTCCAGCAAGCGGTTGGTTACATGTATACTCGTTATGTGCCGGAGTGATGGATACCAGCTGCGATAGATCTCGTTCTGTTTCGGCCCGAAAACGGCACGCCAAGGACTGTGATTATCTCTATTAAAGTACAGTGCTTAAGCACTTCTCAAGCAACTGCCGGAAGATTTGTGTGACTTTTCAAATTTGAACCCCAAAGTGTTTTATGCCACGCTCTACATAAAACTGACTTAATTTCATCACAGAAACTACGTTGGTGAATTGCGCACAAACAGATGCAGGTGACAAAGCAAAAATTCTGATGTGGCTGTTCATGTAGTTCCAAATTCTGCAGCGTTGCCACAGCGGTTTAGTAGCTAAGGTACTCGACTACTCACCCGTGAGTCCCGGGATGAAATTCCGGTCGCGGTGGCTGCATTTTTAATAGAAGCGCAAATGCTGAAGGCCCGTATGCCCAGATTGAGGAGCAAAACAAAGAACCCCAGGTGACCTAAATTACCGAAGCCCTCCAATACGGCGTCTCCCATAATCATATGGTGGTTATGGAACGTTAAACAACACATATCAATAAATCTAATTTCTGCGTAAGTACAGCTTTAATTCTCTCCAATTTGTAGAACCACTTAATATAGAAACCCATATATTTCAGTTTGTAGTGGTCCAACTGCTCAGTTTGCCATTAATTACGTCAATTTCTGAATGACAGATAAAGAGGTATGCACGTAACGCTTGCTCCGCACGACTACAACCTTGTTGAGAAAGTTCGCAATCTTGATCTGCCACTTAAGGCCCCGCTTTTTCGACTTCCTTCATTTCATGCCTGGATATATTCGTGCCATTTGACGGCAGTTGCGTCAGGTATTTTTACCCTTGACATGTAGCAATGAATGCCCCGGTTGGAGTACAATCACGCCTTTGGTGAGGTGGTGGTGCCCTCTCTGAGTGGCGCAAGTCTCAGCTGTGTGTTTTAAAGTGTTTTTAGGTATTTAAAGTCGTTTGAAATAAGCTATGGTTATTTCTCTCATTTATATTATATTTGACCTGGTACGGTTATGGTAACACATTTCAGAGCACTTATACTTTTTGAAGCTCTTTATTGTTCAATTGTGAGCGTGTTCATGCCATGCTCTATCTACGAATGGATGACAAGCCATACAAAGCTACACGCGTAAACCCGGAGGAAATAATATTGTTCACGCGCATGACTTGGGAGCCCATAGCATAACTCATTGGCCTGCGATGAGGGTTTCCACGCGCCTTACGCATTCAGCTACCGTCCGCAAAAACATGCATGGAAATTTACAAACGCAAATAGTGATACTCACACTTTGTCCTCATCAGTAGACACATAGTTGGCAAGGTTGATACATACATAACACCACCACCACCACCACCACCATCATCATCATCATCATCGTCATAATCATCATCATTGTCGTCGTCATCATCATCATCATCATTATCAGCCTGAATACTTCCACTGTAGGACAAAGGTCTCTCCCATGATCCGCCAGTCAACTCCGTCCTGCGCTTGCTGTCGCCACTGTATACCCGCCAACTTTCTAATCTATTCTGTCTACCTAGCCTTCTGTCTCCCCCTCACCCGCTTGTTAGTTACTCCAGTTTGTAACTTTTAATCCAGTTGGTGACTTTTATAGACCAGTGTGTAACCTGCGTAAGCACTACATGCCCAGCCCATGTCCATTTCTTCTCCTTTATTTCAAATATGATAGCCTGAACTTCGGTGTGTTCCTTGATCCACTCTGCTGTCTTCGTGTCTTTTGAAGAGGTCATGACAACCAATTTTCAATCATAATCTGTGTTCTGTGGTTCGATTCTTGTACGTTCACAAACATTCAGGCGAAGTTTGAGCGAATTTGGTCGAGCCGTTATTTCTAATCAAGTGTTTTTATAAACAAGCACGTAGCCTTAGAGTCGGGCAACATTGGCGCGATGGCAAGCCGTGACGTCAATAACCGCTTGCTGTGCGAGCTGCAGCACGGTATGCATTCCGGAGGACAGTTGTGCGCCGTGGACAGCTCCGCTTGCAATCGAACGTTTCCTCCGTTGTTCAACTTGCCACGGGAAGTAAATTATTTACAGGGATCATTTAGGGGTCATCAACAAGGGCACCGTGGCACCCATGTAGCACTGGTACTTGCAGCAAGCAATTTTGGAGGTCAAAAGGTGTCCTGTGAATGTGCAATGCATATGCCATTTGCCACTACAGGTAAATAGTGAAACTCCTGGCAGGCAAAGCCAAGGTTGGGCGCCACACTTGCTATTTTTTTACCGGAACCGAATGCAATTGACAGAGTTCAAGCAAATATCAGCCATATACTGTGAGCGACCCTGGCACCGCACTGAGATGCCATTTCATTCAGCGTTTACGTATGACGCACGTAACTATCGACAGAACAACAACGGTCCCGACGTACAGCATTTCTACAACCACATATTTATTATGTTCAGCACCGAAAGTCATGCATGCGCGTCAGTTAGCCAACAAAAATCTTCACGCTTTGCGAATTCCGGGCCGGTAAATAATACTTGAAGTTGAAGTTGAAGTTTATTTTAGGCAAAAAGAAAAGCAGTAGAATAAAAGAAGGAGATGTACGAATTACCTTTTTGCATAACGGACCGGCGAAAAGGCATAAAAGCTTGACAAAGCGCCTGCCGCCTGTAAACCCAAAACCCACAAATATAACAAAACGTTCACTGTAAAATTGAACATGAATGTGTTGCTACATGAAAATCACATCAGTGCGAGGAGAAAAGAAATATATGAGAGAATTCCCGCGAATGCAGCGTCGACAGTCCTCCGTATACCAAGCTTCCTTTTCAACCTGACATGCTTGAATTAAAGCTACTTATAATTGCGGAAAGCCGCCTGCAACGTCTTACACAACGGCGACGTCGTTGGCATCTTCTGGTTCACACCGTCTTCGACACTTTCTTTGTCGCTTGAGCTGGCGGTGACGGAGTCGAAGTCCGAATGTGCAACGTACACGACGTCGCCGCCGCATGTGGTGATGGTACCGGTAGCACACGACAACGCTTGCATCCTACTGACACTCGCGAACCAGGCAGCAAGCAACAGTCGCAACACTGACTACGTGCAGAAGGTGCTGTTTGGAAGCAGACGACACTGCTCCTTCGGCTTGTGACGTCACGCACTTCATAACAAATTGCGGTCACCAGCGGTGGGCGGAATGTACAGCCGATCACTTATGCGTCTTATTTAGTCTGAAATAATTTCTTACAGTCCAGTTTTTACACGTGTACAAGCAAATTGAACCCTCTTCCTTCGTTCTTCGCTGAAAACCGTAAGTTGTTGGGGGACCATGTCTTGACCCCTTTAAGGTTACACCTATAATTTTTCTTTCCATCACTTTCTGTGTCGTCGTCAATCTAAGCTGAGCCTTCTTTGGAAGCCTCCAGGGTTCTGCTTCGTAGGTAAGTACCGGCAAGATGCAGCTGTTATATACCAACTTTTGGAGGGATAGTGGCAGTCTACCAGTCATGATTTTAGAGTGTTTGTTGAAATTAAAAGTGTTTTGAAATTGAAATTAAAAGTGAGTTGTTAAAGTGTTTGTTGAAATAAGACTATTGAAATGAAATACTGCGTTGGCGCATTAACGCAAGCCGACAGGAAGCGTTGCGGTAGGCTCAGCGAAGCGTAGGGTTATGGCACAACGTGACAAGGGTCGTGATTTGGTTTAGCCGCTACACATTAACGTTCATTGCTATTTTCGCAGTGAAGCTCCTTATGCTCGCATCACGGTTGTTGTCGCCATTGTCGTAGGTCTCCGTCGGCCTTCAGTTTGTAGCATACATAGGGAATTCATAAAACAAATATATATAAAAAATAGACCATACACTGTCTGTCCATCTGCCCATTCAACTGTGTTCTATATTTACATCGGTCCATGCGTGCATCCGTCTGCTCACCTATACGTGTATCTGTCATTCCTTCTACCCGTGCATCTCTTGGTGATTTAGCACCACCCTGAATCCCTCCGTTCGTCCTTCTTTGCATCTGTCCATCTGTTAATGCTGCCATGCGTCCATCAGTGTTTCGTTCATGCATTTGTCCATTCATTCATCCGTGCGAATGTCCTTTTTATCCGTTCATCATTTGTACTAGTCGGTGACTTCAGTGTTGACAACATGGACCTCAGAAGCTAGCTTAGCTTCATCATCAGCATTCATTTAATGAATCAGCTGCCAATTATTCGCGTTCTCCAGGCGTGTGGCGCATTGTCGCTAGAATATTTTATCTTCCGCATGCACAGTGTTTTTTCACCGTGTATCATATTCCGATCTTACTGTTGTAATTTTTAGTTGCGCACCATCGCATAAGGATTTTAATTTGACCCATTACACTAAGTACAGTTGCGCTGAGTAAACGTTTTGATGGACCAAGGTCACAGAAACGCTAAATTGTGTACGGGTGAATGTACCCCGGGGAATGCTTGTTATAGTGCTAAGTGAAGCGGCTTCGTAAATTTACTGCTCAAGCTACGAAATCTACTTCTGTCGTTCGCTTAGCATTACGTGGTAGGTTGAATACTGACAAGCCCACAACTTGTTCTTTTTCTTTAAATAACGATGCTTTGTATAGGCAAATATGAGGTGGTCATGTTGTTGTGTGCCTTTCCAATTTCTTTTGCGCAGAATATAACCATATCCCTTTGCAGAGCTCTTGGACACCACAAGGGTATATTATTAGACATTGGGACTAGACTTTAAGATGAACATGTTCCACGAAGCATCAAAATGCTTGCATTTACCTCAAACTGGGATGTAGCCATTAAAGATCAATACACATTGCGTGAACTCTTATACGCTCATGCACAATAAACACCGAGAATCTTCAGTGAAGACGTGCTTGACATCTACGTCAGACCTAGTGACCTCCCCCACCATATTGAAGCAATCACCTGTCCATCAACATCTATGCATAGCGTCACAAACCATTTTTAAGCTAATTCATGGCTTTTTTGTACGTTTTTTGTAACCCCACCCCTTATGTAATGTCCCCCTGGGGACCTTTATGGTAATAAAATGAAATAAAATGAAATGAAATGAAATAACACTTGGGTCATTTAGGTTTAGATAAGCTATATTGTCTGCTAACTCAACCAAGATTGCCTAAAAAGGCTCCTGGAAAGTTTCAAGAGTTGTATTTAGGCATGTGAACACACAACATGTTACATTTTCACGACTGAAAGCGAATTTGTTACTCGAATTTAACTAGTCAACTTTATCTTCTTGCAAAAGTCTGTAAAATAGTTCCCTTTATTCTGTTGGTCGCCTCTAATCTCACCTTAACCAAGCATTTCTCTTGCGCTGAATACTGCCTATTTCTGTTTCTTGAGAAAAAAAAAACGCGGGAAGCTTAACAATATATCATGGACGCCTGCTCACACGCCAGTATAAAGTGCTTCCAAGCGTTTTCTAGTTCATAAACAGCTTTCGTTGTCATCAGGATAACCAAGAGAATCAAAATCAAAGAAGCAGTAGCTACAAAGAGGAATACGTTGCTTAAGAAACGTTTGGCTGGTACTCTCATGAAGTACAGCAGGACCAAAAAACTACGATTTATAATGAAGTGGTGATTCGAAAACGTAGTTGGAGTTGGTGACTCAGTTGGCAACTCATTAAAACTGTCTTTAGAGATATTCTTGACGCATGTGCTCTCACCATACTGAGTGTTCTGAGATAGTGCCTCGATGTAGGTGATGATTGCGATGGCTACTGGCGTTAGTGGTGTAGCGCGTCACCTCCATAAACATTTGGTGTTAGTCAGAGCTCTAATGACATAAGCGCTTGCGCTGTCAACAGTTTGACAGAACCATACCAACGCTTTGCAAAACAATCATTGAAGAGTAATAAGAGACGTTGATCCCTACGAATGTATCGGAGGGTTATTAGTAGTTATTGCAATGAATAAAAGGTGTGAAACAAGACAATTTTCAGCCGCAGAGATCGAGCCTGATACACTCGAGTATCATGTTCGACGCTCCACCGGCTGAGCTACAGTGGCTATCATCACCCCTTCTACCCTGTGGACAATATATGTGCATTTATTATCACAGTGTTGGTCAGCGCCGCTAATAGCCATGAGGGTGAATGTGCAACACTTTTGTTCTTTGTGTTGGCGTTACTTCGCACGTGATTTTTTGACGACCAGGCAGCTCCGCAATAACCTCTCGTGTACTACCTGTCGGCATTTTCTGCAAAGAAGAGAACCTCGTTGTGAATGAAGGAAGTGGAAAATAAATGCTTTTTCTCTTTCCTGGACACAATAACAATCAGAACTAACTCACGTGGCACGGGAACTCGATTTTATTAGTGCTGGAGCAAAGCCAGAAATAATAGGGTAGGTCATCCTCTTCAGTTCCTCCACCATATAAACGCCGTTCACCATCGCCACGGCGTCGATCATTGTCCACGATGCAGCCCATGCTCTCGCAGGCGACCAGAAAAGTCTTCGCAGACTGCGGGCAAATGCTGCGACGCTGTTTAACTGTGAAAGCCCGCAGAGAAGCTCACCGAGCATTTTAGACGTTTTTGTGTTTGTTCACGCATTGGCACTTGTTGATACTGGAGCCGGCGTATCTGCCATGGACGCAAAACTTTGTCGATTATGCTCATATCACCTTCCGTGCCGCCAACTCATTCGCCCCACAACAGTGTGCCCAGGCCACCTCATCATTCAGGACGCAATGTACGTCGTCAAATTCAACATAATTTCCGCGTGCACTGACGACGTATTCTTAGGGTGGCATTGCTCTACCGTCATGATGTTGCCATTCGTGGCGCACCAGCTGAAATAGAGCTCTCATCAATCTCCTATTTGACGCCGGCCGGCATTCTGTATGCTGCAAGGAAGGTACTCGCCAAACACGACACCAATGTACCTGCAAACTCATTGAAGATAATGTCGGTCTACTGCACCAGTCTTCCCGACACCGCTGCACTCATCTCGCTATCTGACTTAGTTTTCATGAGGGAAGATTTGCTTGTTCTTTTACCGACCGTGTGAATCACTCACGGCAGCACCTCTGTGCTTTGTTAACTCATCCCCGTACAGTGTTACGTTGATGTGGGGAGAATGTATTGGCAGCATAGAACCCTTTGATGATGCACAACTCATGGATGAACTTTATGACACGCACTGCTCAAGTTCCGGTTTGCTCATGGATCCTTCTATACGTGCTTCATCATACAATGATGTATTTTGTTTGTCCATTCTCGGCAACTTTACGCCGGTCCAGTATTCCCACCTTCTGCATTGGTTAAAATAATTTGGCTCTTCTTTCGGTGTCGCTGAACCTCCCTCAGCCGCACATCTGCCGTTACGCATCGCATCGACCGAGGCACCAAACCACCACTGCGGCAACGTCCACATCACATATCTCCATGAGAACACCGTGCGATCAACGACCAAATCGACGAGCCCCACCATGGTGGTCTAGCGGCTAAGGTACTCTGCTGCTGACCCGCAGGTCGCGGGAGCGAATCCCGGCTGCAGCGGCTGCAGTTCCAATGGAGGCGGATATGATCTAGGCTCATGTGCTCAGATTAGGGTGCACATTAAAGAACCCCAGGTGGTCGAAATTTTCGGAGCCCGGCACTACGGCGTCTCTCATAACCAAATCATATGGTGATTTTGGGATGTTAAAACCGATATACATATCTATGAAGTCAGCGAGAGGCTTCGAAACAATCTCACTTGACCCTCTAACAGCCCAACCCCCGGGCGCCTCCTGCTATTCTCGTTGCGAAAGACGGTTCTGTGTGGTTCGGTGTGAACTACCGACGCCTCGACAAATCACTTAGCGAGATCAGTTAGCGAGATCAGAAGTGAGAACACTCGAGAACAAAGAGAGGCATTTATGTACACGAAGGCGGATGCGTAAATACACACTACAAAAACACACACATATGTATACACATTCGCGGGCTTATGTGGGAGGGAATTTAATATCAAGTTCGCGCACTCACGCCGCATCCTTGAAGCGGGAGTGTCGTGGTCGACCGGGGTTATCTCGTCATCAGGAGGTTGTGCTCGTCGCGGTTCCCGAGTCCGTACGGGAACGTGTCCCGGCCTACATTCATCAAAAAAAGGTTGTGGTACCTACTAAGTTCAGTTTACTATGTACTTGTGACATACGTTACTAACCGGTTCGTAAATGAAGTTAGTAACGGGGAGGCTAGTAACCATAACTACCTTCCCTGTTACTAACACAATTAATAATGGTTATTAACGTGGGTAGTGACGGCTGCTTGCAAAAAAATGTACTAGACGCGCTCATTTTCCCTCAATAATCACCTGTTTTATAACGGTCGTATTCGATAGAGCATCAACAATTTGATATATCACTTAGTAATGACGCGAAGAATGTCATAAAGAATACCAGCACACATACACAAGTCCACGCGAGAAGTACTGTTCCTAAGCAGTTCCAGGAGTACTTATAGCTCTAACCTTGGGGAATGCAGCTGGTGCCGGTGGACGGCTATGCTGTAGGCTGTATAATTTCAGTTAGGCGCCTTTATTCGTAAAACGTGAACACGCGCATATAGCTGCGCTTCTTCAATTCATGATCATCATCACGGTGTCTCCAGCGCACTTCAAATCGGCTTCGCTTGCCGATAACAAACAAAAGATCGGTCCGCACACCAATGACAAACAGACAATCGGCTGACACACAGTCACCAGGTCAATTTTTTAACATAACGTGTATTAACTGCAGCTAATAGAAGATGCGCTTGACGGCCTGCAGAGAACAGAATTCTTTTCATCTCTTGATTTATGGTCAGAGTACTGGAGAGTACGTTTGACAGAAGACGCTCGACTGAATACCCCATTTCTCACACGCGACAGCTTTTACGAATTCAACCTAATTTCGTTCGGGCTGTGCAATGCATCCGCCAACTCTGACCGCATGATCGATACCATTCTGCGCAACCTAAACTAGCACACGTGCCTGTGCTACCTCGACAACGTCCTCGTTTCCGGTTCTGACCTCTCGACGCAGCTTTAACTCCTGTGGCATGTTTTGATGCGTTTCAGAGATGCCTGTCTGTCACTGAATCTAAAGAAGTGGCAATTAGCAACACAGCAGCTGAGATTACTTGGGTACGTCGTCACAAACAAGGGTTCCTAAAATATGTCGTGGCGTATAGCTGCACGTTTGCGAAAGCCGAGACCAGTTACATTGTCACGGAGAGAGAGTGCCTGGCAATGATGTGGTCCTTGCAAAGTTGCGACCTCATTTGTATGGGCGCCCATTTGATGTCGTCACCGACCATCACGTACTCTGCTGGTTGTAGTCATCGAAGGATCCTCCAGGCATTCTCGCCCATTGTGCACTTCCCCTACAAGACTACGACATCCACGTGGTGAACCGCAACGGGCGCCAGCATGCTGACGCCGACGCCATGTCACGCTCTCTCTTGCCTAGCGTCAATACCCTCACACACGCGTCTCGCCTTGCCGTTTCTTCCATGGACATTCGTAACATCGCTACCAAACAGCACAAAGATCAATGAATTGCCACTCTGATAAAGTTGCTTACTGAGTCATCGGCAAGACCGCCTACTCGCACGTTTCGCTGCCAAGAAAACCATTTCGCCACTGACGACAACCTCCACTACCGACGCAAATACAACGGTGACAGCTGCTAGTGACTACTATTCATACCCGCGCTGCATTCACGAACACTACATTTAGCGAGGGATGCACCGCTTCGAGCCGAAGTTTGTTCGCTTCTGCACAGATTGTCAGCACCGCGAAACATCAACGAAGCAGTCGCTAGCAGGTCTCCAACCTGTACTTTGCCCTGACTGACCTCTTAAGTGCGTTCGTATTGATTTGTATAGGCCGCTTTTACTAACGTCGGCTGATAACCGATGGGTCATCGTCGTACGCGATACGCCGAAATCACCGTCCTCTCCACAGCAACTGCGTGCGATTAGACCTCCTTTCTCCTCGAGCGATTCATATTGCATCTCGACTAAACCCAGGAGCTACTCAGTGATTGAGGCCGTGTCTTCCTGTCCGAAGTCGGGGAAGCCATTCTAAAAGAGAACAACGTCGTTCACTTCAAAGCTGCTGCTTACCACTCACACACGAATAACCTTACCACACGTTTCAATCATACGCTCGGTGATAGGCTCTCCATATACGACCCTGCTGGTCACACAAATGAAGACGCCTATATGGTGTTCGTCACCTACGCCTACAATTCACCCCTCAGTGCATTTCGGGATTTTCACTTTCCTACTCTTTATATGAAAGGCACCCGTCGCCCACCATCGACACAACGCTCCCATTCAGGCCCCAGCTATCCGTATATGCACCTACTTCTGACACAGCCAGACTTTCTGAAGAGTGACGAGAGCTTGAAAGGACCCTTACTACACATGATCAAAATCAAGAGTGGCATAAGAGCATTCCCACTGATACCAGCACTTCTGCGCATACGTTTTTCCTTGAAGCGCTCCTCTGGCTCCCGACTCCTGCTACTACAACTGACCTCTCTTCAGAACTGCTGCCCAAACACGACGGCCCCTACGATATCACCGAACGCACTTCTCTACCCGATCGTACGCGTCGAACCACCTTTGGATATGAACCATCGAGGATGCAAAATTGTGAACTTGGAGCGCGTCGAGGCCTACCGTGACCCGCACAAAGTAACCAGCTGTTACGTCGCGAAGCGGCTCCCCCTTCATACCCGGGGTATTTGTAGCGAAGCCTGAAACTATACAGCCGACCGTCCTTTACAGCGCCCAGTGTTTGGCCACCCTCTTCGAAGAACAGCAGCTCGTGCAGAGAGTCGATACTTGCCTTGACCTTCGCTGTCGTGCATCGTCGGCGAGTAGCCGCCTATGAACATCTTTACAAAGCCAGTTTCAATGTAAATAGGAAGAAGGGATTGTGGAAGGAAACATAGTGTGACTCTTCTAATGCAAGTTGATCTTCGATGAACAAGAGATTTTTGAGACACTAAAGTGAAGCTTAAAAGCCCTCTGTGGAGATCTGTACTTTCTATTTGTATCCTGGTCGCTCGTCGAGTCCAAGCATTTCATTTCGGTCCGCCCGTTGTTGTTTAGCTTCATTATTAAAGAGCGCAGACGGAAGTTAACAAAAATGTCAGCCCTTTCTTCCAAGGCGTCATGCTTGCGTATCAATCCCACACGCTTCAATGTTGTGCATACTCTACATTTAGCTCCAACATGCAGTCACGTGTAGTTCATAAGCGAGCATGGGAAAGCGAAGCAAGAGCGGGTAGCAGAAAAAGGAGGATGGGAGAGGGTATGGCGTAACATCTGCTTGGGGAGAGTAGTATATTTAGGGAAAAAGAAAATGAAGATGCGGAGCAGTGATATCCGAGTGGGAGCAGCGAAACTAGAGGGAGAGTAAAAGGTAGCATAGCCGTGTGCGGTGCAGCGTAAGCAAGGGGATGAGGAATGAAATTGAAGATAAGGAGGCATGATGTATGATTGTTACAGGTGGGAATCCGGGCGGTGAGGTTAAATCGTAGTAAGCCACACCTAGTATAGTAAATGAAGGGGATGGGCACATTTATCAAAATTCAACTTGATTGGTGCAAATAGGATTTCCTCAGCGTTATGGACTACTGAGCATAAGAATTTAAACTTTTTTGCATTTAAGACACAAAAGGGCAGCAAATAACTAAGTATCTGTGGCCGCTTGTTTATTGACACAGTATTCAGTTCACCAGCTAGATGGAGCTAGCAGAAGCATTCACGAAACAACTGCAAAGAGAACATTCGCTATGTTTTTTTTAATTTTGCAAAATCAGCTGCAGTGTCTCACTAAACATACAAAAAGGCGTTCCAGGTAACTTCCTCACGTCGTATTGAATTTTTCGTCTAATCTGGTCTCTTTCACCACGGTGAAATTTGGTTTGCAGACTAATGCCATTCATGGCAATCTACAATGTTGAAAAACGAGAAACATACTGAGAAATTTCGCCAATATAACATAAGCATCGTGGTTTCGCAATTGAGAAATCTGTAACAAATCGGACATGAGTTGATGCACGTGCGAGAGAATATTTAGAGAGGCTTTCTCGTGAGATGAGCTGGAACTTTTTAGTGTACTTTAAAAGCACGAATATGAATGAGAGAAAGCGAATTAAAACAGAAGTAGAAAGTGATATATACTTCAATGATCTCACCAGAAGCGATCGAAATTGTAACACTTACGTATTGCCAGCAGCAGTGCACGATCTCCATGTCCTTACTGTAGGACACGAAGGCTCAGTGGTTGTCAGACCTCTGAATTTAATCAGGCTAATCCAGATGTCTAGCTCTTGTAAAAGCTCCTGATTTTTTGTTATTCCAGTCGAAAAAGCTGCCCACCCTACTTAGACAATATGTATCGGCTGTCTGTCAGCGAGATAGTACGTAATGAATTGTCATTGCTATTATGAAATATAATAATGCTGCGTGATGGACCTAGAAGGAGATGATGAAGTGTAGTTTCATCAGCTTGCCTTTGTAAACGCGGACACAAATAATTCTGGCGCTGCAAAGCAGGATTCGGAATTTTTTTAATGATGCTGGATCTTCCAAAGTGTTCAATAGGTACACGGTGGCCATTCAATTGCAAAGAGGAGCTGTGTATCGCGAGCGCAAAGACTTGCTATTGGACAGTTAAGGCGCTGTAACTAATACGTGGTGGCTGTATGTTAGTTTCACAACAATAACTTGCACTAACAGGGTTCAATATATATATGTAATGAAATTCACCATATTTCACCTTAAAACCAGTGAACCCTGGTGTCCTGTATGAAAAAAATGAAGCCATTTTTCTCGCATACTAATGGGATGCTCAAAAAAAGTTTTCGTGTTCTTGTGGTTGTAGTAACTCTGAATCAACGATAAACAACAATATCTGCCGAAAAGAAATTCCGGGTTGAAAGGGTACAAGGAGTATCAAGTCATTTGAGGTCATCAAGCTCTCCCAGAGAAGGAAGCTACATGTGCTTCATTGCGACCGGTAACTATCGGTCGTCAGAGAAGAATATAACCATTTCTTGAATTCCCTCTATTGTCACGACGATTCCCCGGTTCCTTTTTTCTCAAAATGACAGGCGCAAATTTTCAAAAAATAAAGTTCCCTGCACGCAACCTCACTGGCTTGCAGAGGGTGCCTGCGTTGGCGTCGCGAGGCAACAGAGAGGGGAGTTGCGCGCATGCGGTGTAGGAGTGATCACGCCGTCCGCCTAATTGCGGTAGACCAAAAGACACTTCGCATATCAAAATGCCACACCGCCGCATTCATGACAGTAGCCATGTGCCACTCTCTGGCACCTCAGGACTGGTATATTGTCTCTGCATTCGGCAAGCATAAAATAAAAACATTACGAGACAAGCATATCGTTGATGTAGAGGGCGTAAAACAGTTTGCGATGGCCATCAACAAAATCACAGTTGAATAGTTCTAAACGCCCTCTATCAAGCAGGAAGAACCTAATTAGGAAATGCGTCAACTGTAATGTCGGATGTGAAGGTGACCTAAATGTTCTGTATAACAGTTTATGAATAACTTTTATATTGAGAATTGTGATTTCTTTAGCTCCCCATTATGAACCGCACAGTATATCTGTATTCACTTACACTATGTATGACGTCGCCGAATAGTGTGTCTTAACGTCAAGCACGCTGTAGGCTGTCAACCTTTCTGTACTCTCACACTTATTATGTTTCAAGTCTTCCACTTCATTCCTAGCTAACGATATACACAGTAAATGCAAAAACGTTGGCAGCTACGCGCTACAGAAAATTTATTAGGTTTGGCTTTCAAGCAATTTTTTCTTATTTTTCACGTTTAACCGGTAAAATAGTACGATTATCGTATCAGGCGTCCCTAAGGCACTGACCGCGGTTGTTTTAAAACTTTTATAAGCCTTTATATGTTCACTGGGTGGTGACGAATGCCTCTGTCGTACATCGCGCTCATGAAGCGAAATTATCCTGAATCAAGTGAACAACCCTTCTCGTCACAGGTGCTAGCTGTGTGAAGTGCACATTAACCTTAGAAGTATGCAAGCAACCAGCAGAAAGACTATTATGAGCATGCTTTCATGTCTTATTTTAAAATATTTGAATATCTCCTCACATTACCGGGCATTTATTGGTGTAGGATCCACCGTAGAATCTGCCATAGGTGATCAGCACAAATTCAAACTTTGCCCGGTACATTCAGCAGAATTACACTGAAAGCGCAAGCGTGAAGACTGAGTCTAGAGGCTGTTTCAAACTCCATCACGGCAGCTACCGCATGTAATACTGTGAAGTGGACATTACTTTGTATCTGATTACTCTTTACCACGAAATGTCTGCAATGTGTTTGTAAGGTCATGTGCACGCGTACTTTGTTGGTGTTCTGGGTTTCAATACCTTAGGTCTGAATTATGACTGAGCTCTTCAATATTGAGGGGGCACGTTGCAAGTAGCACTCGTTACGCATCTCGCATGGCCTTCGGCATTGTATACTACTGCCACTGAGATATGGCATATTTTTGTGAAACCAACGGAGCACAAGCATGGTTTCAAGGCAGCCTACTTGTTCGATTTGAAGTCAAAGCCCACTTTTCTTTCTCACTGTATACGCGACGGAAAGAGGTGGTAACGGTGATGGCCACCGCTATGTAAAATGGCTCCAGTTCTGAACAATAGTACGAAGTTGGACTTGTTGGTAATGCACAACTGATCACGTAGTTCAAATTGTCAGATGCAAATGAAGGGATGGCTGAACAAACCACTCACATTTATTTATTAATATCACTTTTGTACGTGATAAGTTGTGCTATTTCGATGGGAGCCTGCCAACATAACTGAAGTGTAGTATTTACATGGGGCGAAACAGTGGGGTCACACTCGTACAGACGACGATGAAGGTTTTAAGCGTTATATTTAGGGGCATGACCTTAATTGGTCGGGCCACAAGTCTAGGGCTGCACTAGCCATTGACGTCTTCTGCAGAAGCAGCGCCTTGACCACAACATTCGAATCCTATTGTTCCTGGCTGACATGATCCGTGAGGAAGTTAGGCAGGTGGTACGGGAAGCTTCGGGTAACGCATTTAGAAGCGGCGCTTCAACAGCAGCCGAGAATGGCCTATGCGAATATACTACTGCAAGGACCTCCAGGACGTGCGGATGTCACATGCGCTATACCTGTGCAGTTCTCGATGTCACCGAGGACACTGCAGCCACCGCCCCAGAGGAGGCTCAGGAAAAGTGTATGAGGTCTGGCGCACTACCGCTTTGTTACCACTGTGCCGAAGCTGGTCACCTCTACCGAGGGTGCCACTACTACACGTGGTTTTCCTGTGAATCCACCTCGATCAGCAGATGGTGCGCCCATTCTACTTCGATGAATACCTGTCGAGTTTTTAAAGGTAAATTGGCTTCCAACAACAGCAACCTGAAACAACGACTTCGAGGACGTATAGGTGGCCAATCTCCCACTTTTCAGCAAGCTCCTCAAGGTCTCGTTGCCCAAGCCCGCATCGGGAAAACTAGAGACATGGGGCTTGTGGAGGAACGACCGCTGTTGGCACTACTGCAAGATAACCTCCATCGGTGACTAAACAAGAAACAACTCAGAAACTGGTGCTTTTATAATCGCCTTGATTGCGATTTACGTGTTTCTTGACGGCTACGAAGTCATCGTACTGGCGAACTATTCGCTCAGATTATTCACTGGTAAGTAGCGGACTTTCTAAAATACTAAAAGAAAGAGCTGATTCCTTCGAAGCAACTAAAATTTCGCACAGTGGGAGTGCACCACATTGACCCAACTGGAATATTCACTGCAAGACTTGGAATATGGAGTTTAACGTACATCGCACACTGTATTGTGGTGCCAGAATGCTCAAGAGACTTGATTATTGGCATAGACTTTTTACGAGCTAACGGCACTGTAAATACTTTGCGAGAATCTTCTGTCTTATTCTCTACAAAATTTGCAATCTCTAGTTTTGAAAATGAAGAAAACGTATATTAATTATGCCTTGCTGAGTATGACGTCTTGATGCTGTCAAGATTGAGCACACCTGTCGCGCTAACCAACAAAGCATTCAGTTACTTCTAAGGATTTACTGACTACAACACCACCTCGATACTCCAAAAGGGATCTGCATTGAATGAGTCCTTGTTCAGTCACGTGAAGGATATACGAATGTTTTGCTTACAATCTTTGAAAATGACGTGCAGTGCGTTGGATGGCAACCGTCATTGCTAGTCTGAATTATTTCCTCCACGTTACGTAGCTGCGCAATTTCGAAACGAATGAGCCTGATTTGCATGACGTAGAGCCTGTCCTTGCCGTCATCGAAATCGAGCCAGGGCTGCTACCAAGTCAAAAAGAGCAAATAGAGGGTCTTGTAAGTGACTTCGCCAAATGTTCTCGTTGTCATCTAAAGTTTGACGCCCTCCTATCGCCAAACATCCAATCATTGTGGACGAGTAAGTGAGGCCTATATACCAGTGCCATAAGCACACTGGTATACAGAAAAGCTACCGATATTCTGGTAAAGAAAAGCTCATGAACGACATGATTCAGCATTCATCAAGTGCACGGGCATCGCCTGTTGTCCTTGTAAAAAAACAAGAGACCGGACCTTATGTTTTAGCACTTATTACCAAAAGCTTTACACCATCAACAAACGGGTTGTTTATGCTCTTCCAAGAATTGATGGCACCCTGGACAGGCCACCGAATTCGACTTATTTTTTCCTCACTAAATCTTAAAAGTGCGTACTTGCAGATAGAAATTTGCAAAAGATATCGCAAAATAACAGCACTTTGACACCAGATGGTTTCTATGAGTTCAGAACACTTATTTTGGTCTTTTTTCAGTACCCGCCATATTCCTTCGATTGATGGACACAGCGCTTTCCAGTCAGAAATGACAGATGCCCAGTTATGTCGTACATGTTGTAGTTTTCTCTGCTAGTATTGAGCAATATTTAGAAACGCTGCGGGGCCTGCTCACTGCTATCAAGTCAGCGGACTTGACGGTGAAAGCGCACAAATGTCTTTAAGCTCCTGTGAGTTTTTTTTTGTTGTTGTTGTTGTGGTTGGCCATGTCATCAGTGCAGAAGGCATTCACCCAAACTTAAAAAAGACTGAGGCCGTATTGACATTTCCGAAGCGAACGAACAAAAAGACCGTTACGAAATTTTTAGGTTTCTGTGCCTACGGTATGAGAAAAACGTTTCCACGAATCACTGAACCACTAACGAGCCTGAGGAAAGAGGACAGGCTATCCGTATGGCTTCACAAACAAGAGGATGTCTTCAATAAACTACCAAAGTTACGTCAAAGCCATTCAGTCTTGGCTCATTTCGACGAGGAAGCGGAAATCAATATCCACACGGGTGCGAACCATTTAGGTCCTCGGGCCGTACTATTTCAAGAGCCAAACGGACAAGTACGAGTCATATATGCCAGTTGCACTCTTTTGAAAGCTCAGCTGAAAAACTCAGCGACTGAGAAAGAATGCTTTGCCGTGACATGCGCTGTTCAGTCGTATTTTTATGGTAGACCTTTTCGAGCTAGAAGTGACCACTGTTGGCGATTCTGGTTGGCTAATCTCCTGGACCCATGTGCACGGCATGCAAAGTAGAGCCTGAAATCACTTGAGTGCGTTATGACGCTTTCATGTTCGCCCGGTCGCAAGCATAGCGATGCAGATTACTTGACACGTGCTCCGAATCAACCCGCTGCACCTACTTTCACCGAGGACGGAGAGGATTTTGCTTTCTTGGGAGCTGTGAACACGTAAGAGATAGCACGTCATCAGCAATTAGATGCTGAGCTACTGAGCTACTCCTGTTGATCAAGCACCTACAATGTTCCACGAGCTTTTGCCCAAGGCTTGTAAGCATTTGTTCTTGGAAACAACGGACTGTCGACTAACTCATCGAAGCGCATCGCACAGCACAGATTCAGAGATTTCGCGGTAGCAAGACCGGCCGTTGGTTACTCGCTCGCATGGGACTCACCACCTCGCCATCGGGTGCAGACCTGGTCTCTATACCTCCGACTTTACGTCGATGTTTTCTCATCAAACCACTGCCGCAAAACGTGCCTGCAGAACACCAGGATGGTAGACGGCAAGCACGAGCCCAAGCCTTACATGACGACTACGCCTCGCAGCCCGATTTGGCCTACGTGGACGCGGCCCACTACCCCTCTAAACCAAGCGCGTACGCACTCAGCGTAATAACTACTCACACCCCCCTCAACACCGACGCAATCTTTTGAGTAGCTGGCTCTGTATGTGCCCTTTACCCCGCCGAAGCCGAGGAAGCAGCTATAGCTCTCGTGGTGCCCTCCTGGTTTTCTACGATGCTCAGCGACTCGAAAACCCCTATCTCCCATTTCGCTCATGGCACCGTTGCTCCCAATACCTTACGGCTCCTCGAGTCCCTCGCCTACCTCGAAGACGAGCATCCACCTCCCATATCTCTTATCTGGGTCCCGGCGCACACAGGAACACCGGGGAACGAGGCCGCCTACCCACAAGCTCGAGATTTCGTCAACCGAGTGGTGGGCCCCACCACGAACCCAGAGAACCCCTCCACCAGCGAGCGAGCCCCTCATATCCTCACAAAATTCCTCAGCACTATCGCCTCGCACGTCGAACGAAACCACCACCGCATCTCAAACTCACGAAACCACAAAAAATCACATGGTGCCGCCTCCAAACAAACTTGTTTTCGTGCCCGTGGGCATACGCACAGATTTACCCCGATCTGTTCAGTCCGCGTTACTCAAAATTTGGCTCCATCGCCTCCCTCTCTCATATACCATGGGACTGCAGCGAGGATTCACCCCCACCTGATTTACTGACCACTCCCTCGTCTGAGGCACGGGAAAGAGTACACCGAGATACGAGCCTAGAAGTACCAGTACCGCTGCTCCGGGCTATACAGTGAGCTGAAGAGATGGCGGCCAGGCATGGCCTGATCACCATTCCTCTGTGAATTTTTCTACCTTAAATAAAGTCGTTTCTCTCTCTCTCTCTCTCTCTAGGAAACAACGACCAGTATAAAAGGAACTTTGACAATAATACAGCGACATTCCTTCTTGTCGTCCCTTCACTTTTGCGACGAGAAATTTTGAAGGCTTGTCACGACAATGCATAGGCTAAACGTTGAGGAGTAAGCAAAACGTTAGCACGCATCCGCACTAAGTACTACTGACCGAAGTTTCTCAGCTTCGTACGACATTACGTCAGAGCTTGCTGGCACTTCCAGAGACGTAAAACACCACCATGAAAACCAGCAGGTTTCCTTTAACCGGTGAAATCACCAGAGGCACCATTCACAAAAGTGAGAATGCACTTACTGGGTCCATTTTCCACGTCGTCATCAGAAAAACGGTGTATGATAATTGAGAACGACTTTCTACTCGATATGCCGAGACAGCAATTCTCGGATCTGCCCTGAAGTAGTCGAAATATTGGTCTCGACGTTTCGAACATTGTACTACGGCATTGAGCTCCTGGAATATTGATCACCGGCCGGGGAACTGAAAGCAAAACTGAAAATCGACATTAACTGATCAAATTTGCAAGGAAGGGACGTTCAGTTCGCAATAGGAGACAGAGTACCTATTTGGATTTCCGTATGGATACGTGATCAATCTGAATACTGCTTCACCACTATATTGGCCCGTAAAAAGTGCTCCACCACGTTGCCTCTCAGAACTACAAAGCTATTCTAGAGGGACAAGATTTATCCCGGCTGCGGCGGCGGCACTTCCGATGGAGGCGAAATGTTGTAGGCCCGTGTGCTCATATTTCGGCGCACGTTTAACAACCCCGGGTGGTCGAAATTTCCGGAGCCCTCCACTGTGGCGTCTCTCATGATCATATGGTGGTTTTGGGACGTTAAACCCCACATATTATTCAATCAGAGGGACAAAACCATTCATCATGATAGTGGCATCACATGGAGACTCTGCATGTTGTCAGCATAAAACCTAACTTTGACAGGCTATGAACGATCGAGTGCACAGCGTTGTCGGACGGTAACTGAATCCGTGAAGAGGCGTTATAAATGACCGCCATGCAACCAGCATGTCACTAGCATCGGGACGATTGTCACAGAACGAGCGCTAAAAACGGGCGCGCCGCCAAATTCTTGCGATAACGCGCCCGAGAGACGCGGCAAGGTTAACGAAAAAAAAGAAGAAAAGAGAAAACAAGCATCCAAGGCTCCCCGGGGCGCGCGACGCCTCTCCTCTCGGAAGCGTGGCTTCGCCGATGAACCTCCTCACCCCACATCGGCGGCCGAGATAGCCCGCGAACGTTCTAGAAAGAAAGGGGCGTGGTCATACCGAGTTGAGTCATCGGCCGTGGAGGGCATTCCAACCGTCTCGCCCTCTTCCCGGCCTTCGCTGCGTATCGCGCCGACGAAATGACGAGAACCGTCTGGAATGTCGCGCGCAAGGTATTTAACCGAGCAGCCGAGATGAGAGATCAGGAGGAGACGGAAGTGAGCGCCAGAGCGCGTAGGGATTCCGCCGTGTAGTCGGCGAAGGTTTTGGTCCGTAGGGACGAAGCCGGAGATGAAGAGGATTTCCACCTGAGGGGTGAAGGCTCGAGCTACAGGCAAGAGCGTGTGTTTACCGCTATCGAGCGAAGACGCGTGGCAACAGCTGCGGGTGTGAAGCCGACGTGTTGCGGCGAAGAAGTTGAAGTTTGAAGAGTGGCCGATTGAAGACGCGAGGTTTCCTGGAAGAGAAACTTCGGGACAGCGGAACGGCAACAACGCTGGACTTTGAGTGAGTGATTCTCGGAAGAGTATCATTCAGACTTTGGTTCCAAGGACTTTGGACTGAATAGGTTTTCTATCTCTTTAGTCTTTAAGGGTCTTGGTTGTTCAATGCATGCGACTGCATTGTATGTGTACTGTTGTCTGTGTCCGTTGTTCGAGTGTGGCTAATTGTACTGTGTAGTACGTTGATTGATTGGTTTGATTGGTGACATATTGTATGCAACTATTGTGGAGTGTGCATTTTTGTGTATTGTTTTCGATCTGCCATTATTGAGAATATAATTTGTTTGTTTATCAACTCTCGGCTCTGACTTGTTCGTTGGGCCACAGCCGGCGTCCGCTGGCGCGCCAAAAAGGACCACTTCTAAATTGTCCACGCTTTCGTGGTGCGGTTCGGGGGGCCGATACTTCGGCTCTTGGAATTAGCCCGGCGATCACCTCCCTAATTTACGGGACCGGTGAGACAATTAATCTGGCGTCCGCGACAACGATGCACTCTGGAAAGGGAGGGGGGTGGAGGGGCAATGACAGAATGTGACTTCAACTTACGTGCGCTGCCCGTTACTTATCATCTGAATAGTTTGCGGCGTACGTGCCTTTGGGACCAAGCTACGCGCAACCCCTGCTAGGCACAACTGAACGTCGAATAGTAAGAGGATAGCTATTTTGACTTCTTGGAGATTTCTCGAGAGGACTCAGCAGCTTCGGAAGACCTGATCTGGGACTTTGTTCGGTAGTTGGCGTAAATTTCGCGTAAAATTGAGCAATATGCATTTCTGTGCAATAAATATTACAATATATTAGGCGGTTGCAACCGTGCCAAGTCATCTCGTGATCAAGGGCACAGATCATGGTTTCCTCTTTGCCTAATGATGACCTGCCATTCGCATACCTTTTCAGCGGTGGTCTTACGAGCATTTTTGTTGCGCTGGGGCCTTCTTTAAGTGGGGGATTTATCACGCTCGACAACTCAAAAGCTGTCTAGGGGGAGCTCCAGATTATGTCATCGCACTTTCAATTGTTCAGTGACCTCCGTCAGTTTGAAATAGGTGGTGTGGTTTTTAGGTCATCAGTTTCCTCATCTGTCGTGGACCTCCTAAATACCAAGGAATTTACATCGCGTTTGGACATTGCTTTTATTACGCTTCATTGCTTTTATTACGCTTCAACTAGGACAGGAGACGTCATCGAATGCTGGTGTTAAAGCTGTGTACCGGTGTGATTGCGTTATGAATGCTGAGAAGATTCCCACGAAACCGGTTATTGGCCCCTTCTCCAGCACTTCTTGGCCATCTGAGTTGAGGTTATGGCCACTCATTTTAGGGTAGAAGGCCTGGGTTCTCGTTCTTTTCAGTGCCGCAACTTCTGGCGCTTTGGCCATAGGAAATAGGTTCTCGCTGCCGTGCCAGCAGTGATGACTATCCCTGCAGTTATTGCACCGATAAGATAAAAAAGTGCTGTATATGTGGCGGAGACCACATGGCTGAATACTGAAATTGTGAGGCAAGGTCTAACAAAATTATGCTGTTAGAAATAATTGATAGGCGAAGGCGTTCACGGCGAGATGCTATTGCTGTTGTCAAAGAACAGACCTTCGGTTGTGCCCTTATACAGCGAGGGAAGACTCGTTGAATGAGGCCAAGCTTCTATAACTTGTCACACTAGAAAAAGCAATGTTAGCGGTCTGGATCAGATAATCACAGCTGTGACTGACAGTTTCGCAAGTAATTTGCTCTCAAGTGGTACCGCTATTTTTCGAAGCTGCAGCACAGATGATCAAACTGATATCTTGTGCCACAACTGCCGCGATGTCTAATTTAGCACAACAGCCGTCTATTCAACACTCCAAGTAGCACCATCTCTTATTTTTTCATCATATATTCTGTATATAGAAGCACCGCCATTCAGCGGAAATTCCAAAGACTAAACGAAAGGTGGCATACGCACAATTTCTTACGGCTTGCGCTTCGTGTCTACTTCCCGCCTTTAACCAACTCGAGTTCATGGTGAATACTAGTTCACTGTATTCGTGGAACTGCGGCCCAACGCTCGCTAAGCCTTTCTAAAACCAAGAAGGTTACGCCCAGCGAGTATAACGTAGCAACCCTTTCTTGTCAGATATTGCTTAATGTACAAGCCAATGGCTGCTAATGGGGAATGAGTTACAGGAGAATTCGGCTTTTAGTTAACGCGCATGCTGCGAATTTTTTATTGTTCAACAACGCACAGGAGAAATCTCCCACCGGCACCACCTTGCAGGTCAAAGTTTAGGACTGGTTACGCACTACGACTACGACGAGGGACGAACGGGTGCCGTTTTAGGGAGCTTCTCCCCTAAAAGATGCAGAGCTCGCCCACCTGCCAAGTGTCGGCGGGAGCCGTCAGTTAGCTGTGCACTGTTCAGGTTGTGCCCCAGTTCACGAGCCCTTTTGACGTAACTGCTTGGATACTGGCGCATTTATTGAACTTGAGCATATGGCCGCCTCTTCCTCGTTCCATGCCAGTGCGTAATGCAGAAGCCCGATTAATGAAATGCTCGCCGTTTTCAATGATACAGACACTCAGATGATCAAAAGCGTTGAGCTGATATGCCGAACAAGCGGAGCTACAAGCAGTGCCTCACAGATTGAAAAAATTAGAGTACACACCCGTTGCATGCAACAGAGACTTCATTCCTACCAATAAATGTTTGCTAGGGTGGTTGCCCAAGAATGGTTGCTCACAATGCTGTACAACACTTGCGCAAGCTGTAAAGTGCGCAAAGTCAATTTTTGGTTTGAGTGCGTGATGAGCACGGGAAGAGAACTACATGCGTCACATGATCACGCCTTTAGCGCAGGCCGCAGTCGGTCTATTTGCACGTTTGAGGTGGCATTCCAGGCTTCGGTCTTTAGAGTAAAAACAATAAAAAAGGGCAGACGGAAAACAGCATGAGGAAGCTACACATAACAGTAAAGGAATGGGAAACTACATCACATGGTCAACCCAACTTAAAATGCCCAAGGGCAGCGTAGTTATAAATAACGCAAAACAAAACACGAAAACAAGGAAAACGCAATATGAAGTATTGTTAAACCTTCACCGCTTGCTAAATTAAAAGCACTGATTCACTCAAAGTGAATAATTCAAGTAGGTGCGAGGCAATTTTAAGATATGTATCTTCGTATATAGAAGCGCCGAATGTGTATATATAGCCTGTAAGTTTCGATATGCACTAAGAAAAGTTACAATCACTGCACTTCCGTGACGCGTCAAAAAGCACCAAAGTCTTTGAATAAGTCTGAATTGCACATAAATAGCACTAGATGCTTCAAAGAAAAAAATAAGCATGCTTTTATAACGCTAGCATATCCTACAGGGGAATCAGCATGCCATAAAATTTCTAGCTTAAGGGCCTAATTTGACGCTGAATTTCCGTTAAACTCGTATCACTCTGAACACGTATTCTACTTTCACAGCTACACTTGATAACGTTTCGTAGCTTCTGCCCATGCCGTACAATTTCAGCGCCCAGGCTGCTCCGATGCCCGGATGGATTATGAGTTGTATCTGGCTGTGCCTTTTAGATCAGGTGGCGGCTCACGCCACCTAGCCACGAAGTTAGGTACCATCACGATGTGTTGAATGATTATTTTTACTCGTGCCTTCATTGTAGATACCAATCAGTTAGCCTCCTGTTGATTATTTCTAACCGTTTATAGTCTATTTTGCCTTCACTGTCCCTCAACCCCAATGCTTTAAAAAAATTTCGCGCCATTATATTGAACTAAAGGGTGGAGCATTTTACAGAACAATGTTAAATCTTCAGCCGTTTTCTCCTCCTACTACGCAATATAATGTGTCTGTGGCTTCGTATCTAGCTCGGTACGTCTTGGCCCCAGTACTCCCGTTCTGGCCTCAAACAACAGAGAACTAGTTCGAAAATTATTGTAGATATTTTCTTTTGCAAGTCTTGCTTGAAAGTTCGGTTGGTCTTCAGTGATGATTTCGTAAGCATTCCAGTCTTTCACATGTCCCTTTCTGTTTGCTTCACCTTGTTTTTAAACAGTGTTTCCTTTTCGCATTGTATGCTGCTGTTGTCTAAATACTTGCTTGACAATTTGCGAGTTCGCTTCTTTACTTTAGTGTCAACATTCTTCTTGTAAATGTAGCTGAAAACTTTCCTAGCCCAACGCTCCTCTCTCATTTTTCTCTCTCATTTTTCTCAATCGCCCCCCAAACTCTATCTTTCTGCTAGCTTCCCTGCACTCGAAAGATGTCCATCCCATGTCACACTGTACCCCCTGATTGAGGGTATACCCATGTGCTCCCAAAGCAAGTCTACCTATGCCACGTTGTTTATACTCAAATCTTGCTTGAACTTCAGATTTCATGCACAAGACCACTTTGCCGAACGTGAAACGTGGGACCATGACACCTTTCCAAATCCCTCTTGCAATGTCTTAACTATTGTACTTACACAGTGCCCTATTTTTTATTACAGCTGCATTCCTGTTACCCTTAGGCATTACGTATATTCTGCGCTCCCTTAGGCACTCAGCCCTGTTGACAAAGGCGACAACAAAGGTGAAAAGCAACTGCCGAAGTTTGCATTGCTTCTTTCTAGGTTCGGATACCTGTTCTTCACATTTTATACCTACCTTTTTCCATTTATAGATATTCCTTACAGGATAAGTTATTCCCTCTTCCACATCTAGTGTGTCCAGTATTCTCCACGACTCTTCTTTAATCCCACTATCGCAAGCTCCCCACTATCGCAAGCTCCCTTATATCAAGAAATGCCAGCCACAGAGCCTGTGTTCTTTTACCACTATTTCAATACACTGCATCACTGAAAACAGACTGTCCGTCAACCTTATTCGTTTACAAAACCCTTGTAGTTCTCCCAGCACCCCTAATTCTCCACCTGTGTCTGTTGTATTCCGTTTACTATGAGCATAAACAGCCTGTAAACTACTGATGTCAGTGCTGTAGGACAGTAGTTCTTTATATCAGTTTTGTCCTCTTTTCTTTTACAAATCATGCTCATCCTGCCTAATTTCCACCCATTGGGGCGTCCCTATGCATTATTGCTTTGCTCACTGCGTCTCTTAGTGTTTGCTTTGAATTTGGTCCTAGTTCTTTTGTCAGCATGATTGCGATGCCTTTAGGGCCTGTTGATGTGCTACTAGGGATCCTCTTTTTGCCTTTTCCCACTCCTCTTGTCCTAGTGGAGCCAATGAGATAAATGTTTCATTCTCATCTGGAATGGCACATGCCTTTTCTTGGTGTGTAAAATTTTTGTCATCATCGCTCTTATATATTCGATTGCCTCATCCCCTTCTAGTCTGACCCCTTTAAACTGTAGTTATAAACCTCTGTTTCATGCTTGTCTTATTACTCAGAGAATTGCATGAAACAGAGTTACAAACCTCTGTTTCATGCTTGTCTTATTACTAAGTCGGCACGGTGGACCCAAAGCTGCCATGTCGCTAAACGGAACGCTTCTCTGCTTGGTGCACGTTTTTCTTGGCTTCGGTGCTTTTGAATACGCGCAGCCACTTTATGCGTCTTGCGACGACACGAGCCAGCTCATCAGCAAAGGCCCCCAGTTTTTAACGCTGTCGTCACCCGACGACAAAGTTCTACTGGCCTTTCCTTTCAAGCATCACAGTATGACGTCATCATTTGGCGCCGCTATAAAAGAGCACCGACACAATTTCCTCTTCTGTGGGCACGGTAGACCTAAAGCTGCCATGTCGCTAAACAGGCCGTTTGTCTGCTTGGTGCAGGTTAGTTCCCATTCTAGTTCTATACGTGGTGATTGTCGAGGCTTAGTGGTTCTGCGGTGCCCACGGCGTTGTTTTGTAATGGCGTATGACTGTTTTGTCGTTTGCAAACTACTAATTTGCGGTGATGTCGAGGAAAACCCTGGGCTCACCCAGAGGGAACTGTACGAGCAACTGCTTGATGGTCAGACAGAAATTCGAAAAGAACTGCTTGAAATTAAAGCACTATTTTCTGAGCTGAGAGAACAGATGCTTGACTTTAGGCGTACTGTCGAAAATAGAGTGACTGAGCGCTCAGCATAGCATGAGAACACCCATCAATTGCATGTCACATTGAAATCATTTGAACACGCAATGTTTTTTTCAAACTAAAAAGCTAACAGACCTTGAAGACCACAGCAGATGTTGAAACGTAATTATTCATCGAATACCTGAGACCTCAGCAGAATCCGAAAAGAACTAAAGGACAAGGTCGTGAAGGGTCTTTTCCAAGAAAAACTTCAGGTTAAATCTGAATCTGTTGGGCGTATCTATCGACTGGGTAAGCCCGTAGGAAAGCGGCCTGTAATAGTGTATCTGCAAGAATTTATAGAAAAGAAAGAGATATTGAAAAACGCAAGAAAACTGAAGGGCTCAGATATCTTTGTTAGGAATGATTACTCAAAATCAACGCTAAAAAACGCAGTCTGCTCTGGCACAGCGCAAAGGCCGAGATAGAACAAAAGAAAAGATTCAACTTGATACACGATAAACTAAAGATCGATAAGGATATATATTATCGGGATGAGGTGCAAAGTAGGCGGGTAAAAATGACCGGCTACAAGAACACCGCACCCCAACAGTCTAAAACATGACGTAATCTGCATGCGCATAAGCAACTTCGTCTACTTAATTTGAATGCCCGCAGAGTTATGAATAAAACCGAGCCCCTCGAAATCCTATTACTGCAGTACGATCCTCACATTACTGTTATAACTGAGACGTGGTTACATGAACAGGTGAATGATGGCGACATTTTTCCACCTTCCTATATGGCTTTTCGTAAGGACAGGCAATCAAGGGGAGGTGATGTGGCCGTCCTAATCCAACAAAACATTTTATGCTGTCTTGTTGGATGATGTACCGGAACTTGAATGTATCTGTATTGAATTAACTTTGTGGGGCCACTCATTCATCGTATAAGCATTATATAGATCGCCGGACTCAACTCATGAATGCCTAATAAAACTAAAGGAACACATGTCTAAATTTCATGGCAACAATGTTCTTTTCATTTGGCGATTTCAATCTCCCCGGAGTAGATAGGGAACGTTTTGAAAACTTTATATCCAATATCAGCAATGCAGATGCAGTGTTTGACATGCTCGCATATAATTTGATTCAATTGGTTCATGAATCAACGCCTTATCAGGGTACTGCTAGGTCTATCTTAGATCTGGTATTTATTCCCCGTGATTTCAGTACACATACCGTAGTAATTGATCAAGAGCTGTCTGATCACTACCTTGCGTCAGTTTCGATCCCTCTGGTACCGCTTTCGGAAACTGCCAACTCGTCCTTTCATTGTGTGAAAGACTATACACGCGCCAATGATGCTTGCATTGTCGAGCTCATAGAAATCTGTCTGATTGATTTTGTAGCTACCGATGTTTGTAGATTGTGGGAGCAATTTAAACGCATATGCTTCTACTGTATCAAAAATATATACCGTCTAAACGTAAAAAGGTGCATAAACATACGCCCTGGATGCAAGATGCATCATTCATCTCAAGCGTAAAGTTAAAAGAATAGAGAAAAAGCATGCTGACCCCAAATTTATAGCTGACGCTCTAGATAAGCTTGCACATGCCGTACACACCTCGAAGGAATATTACTTCAATATGTGACTCGCAAACTTCATAAAGAATGATCCAAAGAAGTTCTGGAATATATTAGCGAAAAAAAGAAACCCATATCACAGCTTTTTGTCAATAGTTCAATGGTATCTGATCAGGCTGCCATTGCTCAACACCTCAATGAGTATTTTCATGGTGTATTTTCTACTCCTACTGCTTCCCCATCTGTCATAATATGGACAATGCTGCAAATGTAAACTTGATTTCTTATTCTGGTGTCGTTGCTATATTGTTGAAATTAAAGACTAAGACTTCTTGTGGTCCCGACAATATCCCCCACATATTTCAGCATCGCTTTGCAGAGTCTGTTTCAAAACACTTAGTCGTCATTTTTGGCGTCTCTGCGTAGTCAGCGGAATTGTCATATGACTGGAAGTCGGCACAAATTGTTCCTATATTCAAGAAAGGCGACCGTCTAGTACTAAAAAATTATCGACTGATCTCCTTAACATCATCATGCTGTAAGCTTATCGAACACAAAATAGCTCATAAATTAAATGAATTCTTAGAAGAACGCTCAGTTTTAACAAATCATCAACATGGGTTTCAAATAGGATTTTCTCCAACAACACAATTGGTTACTATCGTTCATACCTTTGCAGCTTGTCTTGATGCTAACGGCCAATTTGATGTAATATTCTTTGACTACAGTGAAGCATTCGACACAGTTCCACACGATAAGCTAATTATAAAATTTCGGTTAGTTGGCATACCAGAATTATCTCCTGAATCTCAGCGTATCTACTCAATCGCAACCAATATGTTCAGGTAGGAGATAAGCAATCGGGCTGCCTTCCGGTGACTTCTGGCGTTTCGCAGGGGAGCGTACTAGGCCTCCTTCTGTTTCTGGTCTACGTTATTGACATTGTCGATGTAATTAGCACCCCAGTACAAATTCGTCGATTTGCTGATGATTGTGCTTTGTTTAGAGATGTCCCCTGCATTAGTGACCAATGTGAGCTTAATACTAACTTAGGCAATGTATCAAAATGATGTGAACAATGGGGAATGCTTCTTAATTCAAACAACCGTGTGTATCTCCCCATAACGCGCAAAAAAGTCCCATTAGACTTTACATACAATTTAGCTGAAGCACCTTTACTTAAAGTAGCCCCCTATAAATACTTAGGCTTAACGTTAACAAGTACCTTATCCTGCAATTTGCACATAAATAACATCTGCTCTGCCGCTTTCCTTAAATTATGCCTTCTCCGCCACAAGCTCAAGACTGTTTCGCCTAGTGTTAAAGTCCTCTCCTAATTTTCCTTAATTACGCTTAAACTTGAGTACGCCTCCATAGTTTGAAATCCCAACACAAAAAGTAATGTTCGAAACCTAGAAAAAATGCAAAGAAAAGAAGTACAATTCATATATAGTAAATTGATGTCAACCGACTCCCCCACTGCATTACTAACGGCAAACGGTATAGAACTATTACAAATTTCAAGAAAAAAAAGTCGGCTACAGTTTCTTTCAGACATATTAAACCACAGGGTATCCTTAGACACCGCAGCATATTTGTCCCCCTTGTTAAGCAGACCCACTCGGCCCCACTATTCTCATTCCCTAACGCCAATCTTCGCAAGGACAGATACTTTTCGGTGCTCCTTCTTCCCACAAACAAGTGATGATTGGAATAAACTAACTGAAGTTCCTCCTCAACGACCTTGACCATTTGTGTAATTACTATTCTACCATGACATCCTTAGAATTGCATTATCACCTTGTTGTTCAATTGTTACTTTTTTAGTCATAACCCCTCTGTCCTATTTGCAAAGAAATTGTGTAAAAAACGCTTTGCAACCTTGTTTGATTCTGATATTTAGTGTGTTTCATGTATGCTCACCCTGCTTGGACTTTTTATCCGCAGTATTCTATAAATAAATAAATAAAAAGCTGACATAGTTCCAAAATTTTGCAGCTGCCTTTCTATCCTTTTTGTTTACTTCCGCCATTCAATGGGCTCACTTTTTTTCAATCTTTTCACTGATCAAATCGAACGCTCTCTACTGCAGCTCAAAAAGTTATCGCAGTTTCTCTTGCCATAATCTTCAGGTTCACTCCTCTGATTAGCATACCTGTGTTCTGGAGGCTTCCTGACACCTTACTATGTATCTCTTAACTTCCTCATTCTACCAGCTGTTGGGTTTTTGTGTCGTTTTACTGGTCAATCTGACTTGTACCTTAGCAAGCTCTAACTCAAACAATACAGTCAGATTTGCGTACGTCCACTCTGCTTTAGTATTCTCAGTTATTCTTTCCTAAATCTCTTCAGTTGCTGTTTCAGTTTGCCTTTCTGAATAAATGTTACCATTTCGTCTCAGAATTACTTTTTTCGATGTTTATTTTTTTCCAAAACTTAGCTTGATGCGTTGGTGATCACTACCGAAGCTTCTGGACCCATCCACATTCATCTATGTTCATTACCCTCAGCCGATCATACATATTATGTCACATCATTGCGTAAGCTATCGTCGACTGCAGCCTTTCCATCTCGCAAATTTTCTGCCCTTTGCACTTCTCTGTACTGTTGCAAATGACCAAATTATGACTTTCGCACATATCTATTAGCATTCTGCCTGTTTGGTCAGTATATCTATCTATATAATCTATGTGCGCATTCATAGGTGCTAATATAATTACCTCGCACTGTTCTCCTAGTTCATCAATGTCATTTTCTAGGCACTGCATGATTTTTTCGTTTTTCTCTCTGGCTTTTGCGCTGGTCCACGAGTATAAAAAACCCAGGAGGGTCATCTGCCCTTCAGCTTTCTCTTAGCATATAAATGTTCCCTGCTCTCCTAATGGACCCTTTGCCAGTCTCTAATTTCAAGAATAAATGCCCCATGCCGAACCCCTTTTTGCTGTCTTCTGTTCTATTACAGTATTTCCATAGCTAGTCCTAATTTCTAGGTGATTGTTCCATGTCCCTAAGATGTGTTTTTCAAAATCACGTCCGATTAGCTTCTCCTCTTTTAGCTGTTTTTTATGTCTTTCCACTTCAACCCATCCCCGCCACCCTGCATGTTCATATACGTCTAAATTTGCCTGGCCGTCGTGCCTTGGTCTATTTCTCTCCCGGACATCACGTGTCTTAGATGTTGGTGCCACTTCGGAATAGTATATGTCTATACCACTTGTCAAAGAACCCCCTTGGTAGTTACTAGCTGTCCTGAACCCTGAAGGGCCCGCGTGCCTCCCCCTTCCCCTAAAAAAGCTACTGCGCATCCTCCGAGTCACCAACCGACCTCATGACCTAGCCTCCTATCGAAGTAGATTTTGTCTCGTTGAAGACCATCCCACCTACACACCTCTCTGTTTATTTATATACCATAAATCCTTTCTTTCGACTCATCTTCTATATCTCTTTGTTTGCGCCTACTACCACTCTTTGTAGGTTGCCGTCATGCACCGGTACCTTCGGTCTCATACATATCAATACCTGTACCTGAGGAGACATCGCGCGCATGTCATCGACCGCTTTTGCCAGTGTAGTAGCTATTTCTGCCAATTTTTAATTTAAGACATCGTTTAGACAACCCGCATTGATCACGAGGTTTTTTACATTAGCTTTAGTTTTCAGTTTTGCGCTCGCCCTTCTCATGACTGCTTCCAGATTTTGTCCTAGGAACGTTCCTACTGAAACCCTCTTCTCGCCTCTTACTTTCTCTTCAATTGCTTCTGTGGATCGATTTAAATTCGAGTCCCCGGTGATTATCGCGTGCTGTGACTTTTCTGCTAGGGTGTCTCGCACCAGGATGTTACTTGCGCCTGTGACGCTGACTAATTTGTCCCCTCCCACGCCCACCACTACTTTGCTGGAGCTGGATTAGCTGATAATTCAAATGGTTGAACCTGTTTTTTTCATGTTTTCCATTTCTTCTCCACTCTTTTCGTGGGTGGTGCCCTACCATTCTCTCTGTCGGCCGCTCTTTTCTTCACTTTCACTAGTGCCTCCTGAGCTGGCCTAAGCCTTTCTCCCATAGCCCTCGCCTTTTTTCGCTCTCTCGCCAATGCAGTCTCAAGCTCGGCGATTGTCATCAGCAGTTCACTATGGGCAACTACAATTTTTCCCATTGTTTTCTCGCGCTCACAATGGCTACACAGCGTCAGTTTCCTCTGCATTCGCGTCTGTACCAGCCTCAGAGTTCCAAATCTGCCCCGCATACTGAACCTTTTGCGGTATTCTTATTCTTGTCTTTTGACACTAATTGTCCTGCTGAATTGTCCCACTCGATAATTACAAAACGTGGCACACAACAAACCCTGCCCTAAGCGAAAAAAGTCTAAGCTCTACTAGAAAAAAAATACGTGTTCAGTGTACGTGCGCACCCAACACGTTGTGGCATGGTAAAAAGAAACGCACATTAACAAGTAAATACCAGGTGACTGACCCCCTCCTCCAAATGCTGCGCACTGTAATAAGTGCTCTAGATGTTTTTGCTGCTGCCTTATTAATTATAAAAACAAGCTCAAAGATGCAAAAAGTTATCTGCGCTGTTGATTGCGAGCCCTGGCTAAACACGTCTATCCTGCGTGTCAGTCCGACTGAGCTCGGGGCGCTCTCACCGACTCAACTAAGGGAACGCCCGCTGTGGGCGAGGGCGACCCTAGCGGTTTTCCCTTCTTTTTATACATTTTCGTTGACGCTTCATGACCAGTAAAAGTATTGAAGGAGTATAATTCTGCCAAGCCCATCGTTCCCGGAACGTCCGAAAAAATATCTCGGTAGACAGAAAGAATCTTCTTCATCTGCGCCTTCTGGGCCATTTCCAAGGCACTGGCGACGTTGACATCACGATAGGTCTCGTGCTGGTAAAGCGAGAGCAACGGTAGTTCTTGTTCCCCCTCCAGCTGCTCTGTCTGTAGCGTGACAGCCGCGTGGCTCGCCGTGAAATTCAACGGTGGTCTTTCCTCAAAATTTTTAAGAAGGTTGATGCATAACAAACTGGTTTGGTTTCCCAGGTCAACGACATATTCGATTTCACTGCGCTGCTCTTGTACAATGAAGGGTCCTTTCAAGTTAATATCAGTTTCTTGGAGTCAGAAGGCAGTAGAAGCACCACCTTTTCGACGAAGCAGTGTTTACGAGGCCTCGCTGTGTGATCTTTGTATTCATTTTGTGTCAGCTTGGCTTGCTGCCGCTCCTCGTGAGCCATTTGACTCGTCTCGTACAAATGATCGTGGAGCTCCATGACATAGCCAACGTAGTCTTTATTTGCGTATCCAGAGTTTTGCGCGTTCATTATTTCTTCAGTGTAGACATCGGTCCTCTAGTGTATCGTCCATACATCAGCTCGAAAGGAGAAAAGCCAAGCGTCAACTGAGGCACCTTTCTGTAGGCAATTAATATTTGAGCCATGTATTTATCCCAATTCTTTGGGCTTTCCTGTCACATGTGCCTTATCATCTGCTTTATTATACCATTGAAACGCTCATTAAGACCAATTGCCATAGGGTGGTATAAGCCAGTTGGCAACTGTCAAAAAAAACAGTAGTGTCCTCACTTCTTTCATCAGGCTTGAGCTAAATGACTTTCCCCGATCGCTCACAATGTCTCGTGACTTTCTCACGCATGAAAACATTTCTACCAACGCCTCTGCTAATCTGTTCATTTCTATGCTTCATGAAGAAACAGCGTTAGGATAACGCGCTGCGCAGTGAGAATAAAACGCTTCCCTTTTGCCGATGATGGTGATAGCGGGACGATTCCTTTTACTTCATATCACTCTTTCTGTTTGAATCGCCCAATGCGTCGTGCTGGCCGTGTCATGTTACTGTTGAAGGACGGCATGCAAATATTGCTTTCTGTGTTCTGTGTTATGTGTCAAGATTTTGAAATGTTCGCAATTCGATCCGGTAAATATCTTTTTTCTGTGTGGTATAGGTCACCAGACAGAAACCTTGATGGCTTATTTTGTTTTTATGAACCGCTTTTCGTTTTTTAAGTGTGAATACACTTTATAAGCGACCCCAAACCATCCACCGCCGTCGGCGGCGTCCGCAGTCTTCTCTCTATCTTTAAAAGAAAGAGGACTTGGCGGGCCGCAGCACGACGCTCTACCGAATAAGCCACGGACGCGACGCTGATATCGGTGTCAGTAACGCGCCTTTTACCCCCTCCCCCTTCGCTCACTCCTCCGCTCTCCTCGCTCGCTACAGCTGCGCGCGCACCCCTCTCTCTCGCGCGCCCGCCTTCTCTCTCAGTCTCCCGTCGAGAGCGGGTCGTGCGATGGATGTCCCGGAGGCAACGCTACCATCAACGACGAATGCAGTACAACCGAATGCCAGCACTGCACTCGTCGTTGGAGGTGACGGTACCGCGGTGGTTTCGCCGACGTTGGAAGACCAGGCGGCGCTGCGAAGGGCTCGTGAGACCGAACGTAAGCGGGCGAAGCGTGCAGCGGATGCCGAACTGCGCGCTCGCGAGGCCGAGGACAAGCGGGCGAAGCGTGCGGAGGAGGCCGAACTTCGCAGTCGAGAGGCCGAGGACAAGCGGGCGAAGCGTGCAGCGGATCGTGAACTGGGCGCTCGCGAGGCCGAGATGAGGCGTCAGTATCGAGCTGCGAACGCGGCCCAAGAAGCGGAACGACAACGCAAGCGTCAGACGGAGAAGGGCGATGAAGGCCGGCGTCAAGACGCCGTTCGCAATCGTCAACGGTGAGTGGACGTTCCCGAAGCCGTTCCAGCCAGTGAACGTGCCGCGCGGGAGGGGGCGCGAGCCCTGGACTTTGCTCGTCCGGACGCGTCGTGAAGTGTAAATAAATAATACTTCGTATAGAATGTATCTGTGTACAAATTCTTCATGACGAACAATACATAAATTCATTATTTACACTTTAGTCATCAGCATCAGCAATAAAACTCCCAAGCATTTCTCCGAGGTTGAACATGGTTGAGTGCGAATGCTTGGGGTGATGCTATGAGGGGGAGTAAAGTGAAAATCCGTTGGCATTCGCCAGTAAGTTAACGTAAAATCCCCCGTGTGATCAAAATGCGATTCCGAGGAACCATTACACCATAAAGGCACCATAGTGTGATTAATAAATATAATAGTGCGAAATAATAAATACCCCTCATAGCATCATCCCGTGCATTCGCACTTAACCATATTCACCCTCGGGGAAATGCTTGGAAGTTTTTTTGTTAGACAAGGCGTATTTTTGGTATCGGGAGGAGATTTTGGCATTGATACGTTATTCAACTCTACACCACTACAAACTATGAATGCAATTATTGAATCAAACGGATTTAAAAATACTTTTAGTTCACTGACCTGGATAAGAGAAAACAGCGCAACTTTACTAGATATGTTAATTAGAAATGCCGATGATAACATCTTTGCAGGAGTTTTATCTGAAGATATTAGCGACCATCTTCCTATCAGCCTCTTAATTAAAAAAAGCACCTTACGAGAACGTAAGTAGCGGACGGTAACCATTCAAGATATTTCTGAATTTAGCCTAAAGTCTTTTAGAAACTAACTGCTTGGTAGTAGCCTTTCTGAAATTCTTTCCATAAAGAACGCAGAGAAAGCGACAATACATTCTTAGACAAAATGTGAGATATTTATAAGCGTCACTTTCCCGAAAAATTGTTCGTTTTAACAAGAGAACCCGTATGCCATGGAGGACCAGAGGCTTGCTGAACGAAATAAACATTAAAAATGAACCTTATCACATTTGTCTTTTAAATAGAAAATCTGACATCTTAAAAGAATATAAAGAATACAGAAATCGAGCAAATACGGAAATTACTAAGCGCAGATCGCACTACATACATACCGAAGTAGAAACCAGCGCAGATGAGAATGACGCCTTACGTACGATGCTGAACTTATTTTGGAACCGTGGTACATTGCGGGCAAATGTAGAGAATCTGGCTATAAATAGGCTTAGCGTGTCAGGAGCTAAACTTGCAAACATATTCAATGACCACTTAGTCAATAATACACATATTAAAATATCTATAGATTTCATTCAATTTCTACCAGATTCCAATTCATCCTCCAATATTTTCAGATGCGGAGCATCTAATACTCGAGGCTTGTAGTGCGGCGCCGTCCGCAAGCTTCCTCCTCCTTCTTCCACCATCTGTGCATCCCTTCCTCCTCTACACACCGCGCGCGCTTCACTCCTCCACCATCTGTGCACCCTTCCTCCTCTACACACCGCGTGCGCTTCTCCTGTTCACGAACATTCGCTAGCTGTATAATGTAGCGCGAGTGTGCCGTCACGCTTCGAGAACATCGGCAGCTGACGCGCGCGCATGCGCCGTCGCGCTTCGAGAACATCGGCAGCTGACGCGCGCGCATGCGCCGTTGCGCTTCTTCCCCTTCTCGAACATTCGACAGCCGACGCGCATGCACCGTCACCCACCATCTGTGCCGCGCGCGCTTCTCCCCTTCGAGAACATTCTACAATTCTCCTGATTCTCCAGTGGACGCGCATGCGCCGTCGCGCTTCGAGAACATTCAACAGCTGACAGTGCATGCGCCGTCGCGCTGTATATATACTCAAGGTCGGCGCTCGCTCGCTCAGTTGCCGCTCGTCGGTTGGTTTGTACGGCGCGTCGACGTCCAAGGTCGCGGTGAAATGAATTCCAACGAATCCACAAACGCAATGATCGACGTCCCTTCGACCAGCGCCGCCCTTTCGCATACGTGTGTACGTGCTCACTCACTTAACACCCCCTCCTACAACCACGTTAACCAATTTAGCCATCGACCCAAGTAAGTCGCAATTTAACACCCCATTTCACAACCACGTTAACCAATTTAGCCATCGACCCAAGTAAGTCGCACTTTAACACCCCGTTAACCAATTATATGCTCCGCATCCTCCTCAGTGTTCCCCCGAGGGAAGCTGCGGGCAATTTTTTTGATTCTGTGGTGGGCGAAGATGTTTATTTCGTTTTATCGCAACTTAGAAGTTTTCCATCTGGTGATAGTTGATGATATGCAGATTATACACAATAAATATGCACTGGATAACCTTATTCCTTATATCACCCACATATTCAACCTCCGTTTTTCATGTACAACGTTTCCCGAAGTAATCCAGGTGACAGCAGTCAGTGTTTCGTTTAAAAAAGGCGCCCAAAACGCGCTTGTTCTCATATTATTCAAAAATAGAGATCAATATCTATTCTTCCGATGCTCTTGAAAGGATTAAAAAAGCTTATGCATCGTCTAATGTACCAATCTTTAGAAAAAGACGACGTGATTTGCCTAACTCAGTTTGGTTATAGGAAACATCGATCTACGGAAAGGGCAATATTAGAGCGAAAGGAGTTCATATTATCTGAATTTGAAAACAAACGTGCCGTGCCCGGTATGTTTGTTTCTTTTAGTAAAGCCTTCAACAACATTCAGCATTCTATGTAGTTTGAAAAGGTACATTGCTATTGTATTAGTGGTCACGCACTAGACCTAATAAAAAGTTACCTTAAAAATCGCGTACAGGTGTTTGAAATAGAAAGAAAGTTCTGTGAGCTGAAGCCTATTACTTAATGAGTACCTCTGGAAAGCATCGTTGGACCCCTTCTTTTTATAGCCTACATGCATCATATATACATTGCTATTTATCCAGATGCTAAATACGTCTTGTATGTCGATGATGTCACCATGTTTGTTTCAACTTAATATAATATCGCGCTTGAGGAAAAAATGAACCAGTTTCTTGTGAAACTAAACCACTGATCATGCTGTAATATTTAAACAAGAACACTTGTAAAACAAAGGCGGTACTATTCCGACCGAAAAATTAAGCCTGTTAATAAAACAATACATCTTAAGTATGGCAATACATATATTGAGCTGGTAAATGGTATAAAAATGGCAGCGTAATCATGGAGTGAATAATAGAGAGTGGGGCGAAGCATCCGTCCGTCCATTCGTTCTTGCTTCCGTTCGTTCATGCGTGCATCTGTGTGGCCACCCGTGCGTCCATGCGCCCGTCCATGCGTGCGTCTGTTCGTACGTCCGCACGTCCATCTGTACGTCCGTCCCTGCGTTCGTTCATGCATCCGCTCCTGCGTCCATCCATGCGTCCAACCATCCGTGCAGCCACCCGTGCGTCGGTCCATGCATCTGTCTATGTGTCCGTTTGTCCACCTGTTCAACACTCAAAGTACCACCATCTCGCATCTTTTCATCATATAATCCTCATATAGAAGCACCACCATCCAGCGGACATTCAAAGGACTGAACGAGAGGAGGCACACGCACACTTTCTTACGGCTTGCGCTTCGTGTCTATTTCCCTCCTTTAACCACCTCGAGTTGATGGTGCATACTAGTTCAGTGTATTCATGGCACTGCGGCCCAACGCTCGCAAAACATTTCTAAATCCAAGGAGGTTACACCCAGCGAGTACAACGTAGCAACCTCTTCGTGTCAGATAGTGCTCAGTGGGCCTGCCAATGGCTGCTAATGGGGAATGAGAGACAGGAGAGTTCGGCTTTTAGTAAACGTGCACGCTGCGAATTTTTTATTGTTCCACAACGCACAGAAGAAATCTCCCACGGGCGCCACCTTGGAGGTCAAAATGTAAGACTGGTTACACACTACTACTACGACTACGAGGTACGAACGGGTGCCGCTATAAGAAGCTTCATCCCTAAAATTCTTGAATGTACATTTTCAAGCAATATGCTTTGGAACGAACGCATTGACAGTGTCCTGGGTCAGTTATTTTTTGGAGTGGGTATGGTGTACAGTGTCAACCATACAAGGTAGAATCCTTACTTTTTGAATCGCTTTTCTATCGAATCTTGCTTATTGTTTATTGGTATGGGGGACTACAACTAACATGAACTTGCAAGAACTGTACCTGATGCAAAATAAGTATATTAGAATAATTTTTAACTTGTCGTATGATGCTGAAGCAAGCAAATTGTTTCAATAAGCTGGAATACTGCCCGTCTTTCGTTTCTGCGATATTAAGTTAGCATTGGCAAACAGACGCGAATTGAAATAAGGTCAACATTTTTGTGCGACCTCTCAAAACTGCTGCCAAATAATACATTGTTCGAAACACAAAATGAAGAAACATGAAAAATAAAAACTTTGAGAGCAAGCTACTTCACTGATAAGTTATCCTACATAGTTTCTCCGTACTCAATAAATATGGGAAAGCTTGCATAGGTTTCTTACAATGTACACAGACTCAATTGCGCGATGTACACACGCTTTGTTTTTAAGATTTCTCTGCAGTTGCTGTATTGTTTTCATGATTGCAATATTAAGCCTTGAAGTTTCGGCTTGATTTTTTATTTTATTTTTATTGTTGTTGTAGTTGAGTTCACATTGAGACTGTTGAGACTGTTTGCCACTGCTGCCATGCTGAAAGGAGTCTGTGGACCTTTCTTTGTCAAGCAGCCTCTTTCGGTGCGCAGCTTTTACCTGCAGCGCACCTTCATAAATATGTTAAAGAAAAATGAAACTTATTATTATCATTATTATTATTATTATTATTATGATTATTAATTATATATCGATCGCAACGTGTTGAAAAGGCACGTCAATCACCGGCATTTTTCCAAAATGGGCACGACCCACCAAGCGCTACGGAACAGTACGCTGACAGACTTTACAAAAGTGCGCAAATCGTGTAACCTAAGCCTGCACGCGCAGTCAATAGAATTCTTCCAGAATTCTATCAGTCCTCCGTTTTATTCCTTGGTGGCTTGCCATAACACCATTATGTGCCACCCTAAAGACGAACTGACAGAAGCTTTGCGAACCAACTGTCACAGAATGAGCGCTCAAAATGGGCGCGCCACCAAATTCTTGCGATAACGCGCCGGAGTAATGCCGCGAGGTCAGCGGAAAAAAAGAAAGAAAACAAACATCTAAAGGCTCCCCGGGCGCGCGACGCTCTCCCCTCGGAAGCGTGGCTTCGCCGATGAACCTCCTAACCCCACAGCGGCGGCCGGGCAAGCACTGGCAATTTCTAGAAGGAAATAGGCGTGTTATGCCGGGTTGAGTCATCTGTCGGGGACGGCCCTCGTACAGTCTCGCGCCTCTCCCCAGCCTTCGCTGCGTATCGCGCCGACGAAATAACGAGAACTTTCTGGAATGTTGCGCGGAAGGTATTTAACCGAGCAGCCGAGACGAGAGGAGGAGAAGACGGAAGTTAGCGCCAGAGCGCGTAGGGATTCTGCCGTGTAGTCGGCGAAGGTTTTGTCCGTAGAGACAAAGCAGGAGAAGAAGATGATTTCCACCTGAGGGGTGACGACTCGAGCTACAGGCAAGAGTGTGTGTTTACCGCTATCGAGCGAAGATGCGTGGCAACAGCTGCGTGTGTGAAGCCGACGTGTTTCCGGCGAAGAAGTTTGAAGCTTGAAAAGTGGCCAATTGAAGACGCGAGGTTTCCTGGAAGAGAAACTTCGGCGAGGTTTCCTGGAATAGAAACTTCGGGGGCCGCGGAACGACAACAATGCTGGACTTTGAGTGAGTGATTCTCGAAAGAGTATCATCCAGACTTTTGTTCCGAGAACTTTGGACTGAATAGGTTTTCTATCTCTTTAGTCTTTAAGTGTCTTGGTTGTTCAATGCATGCGACTGCATTGTAGTGTGTATTGTTGTCTGTGTCCGTTGTTTCGAGTGTGGCTGATTGTACTGTGTAGTACGTTGTTTGATTGGTGACATATAGTACTCAACTATTGTGGAGTGTGCATTCTTGTGTATTGTTTTCGATCTGCCATTATTGAGAATATAATTTTGTTTATCAACTCTCGGCTCTGACTTGTTCTTTGGGCCACAGCCGGCGTCCGCTGGCGCGCCAAAAAGGACAACTTCTAAATTGTCCACGCTTTCGTGGTGCGGTTCGGGGGGCCGATACTTCGGCCCTTGAAATTAGCCCGGCGATTGCCTTCCTAATTAACGGGACCTGTGTGACAATTAATCTGGCGTCCGCGACACAGGACCTTTTGGTGCACAGTGTGCCCAAAGTAGTGAGAAAGAGCCTCGAGTTGTTGATAGCGCTATCGGAACGATTTTGTGTGTTGCTCAGTATTCTCATTAACGAGTGCAGGGGAGTGTTCCGATAGACTGATTTAGGCAGATACTTTTTACACGCGGCAAGACTTTCTTTGCGAGACACCATGGATCTCGAGAAGTTATTTGCGCTTGGTGAGAAGATGGGTCTTTCTGGCGCCGAGCTATGGAAGTGGGTCACCCAGAAGCAAAAAGAAGAAAAAGAGAGAGCCAAGGAAGAAAAAGCAGCTGAGTTGGAACGAGAGAGGTTGGCAGCTGAAAGGGCGAGAGAAGAAAGAGAAGCAAAGGAGCGACAGCTGAAAGAAGAAAGAGAGGCAAAGGAGCGACAGCTGAAGGAAGAAAGAGAGCAGCAATTGAAGTTGGAGCTGGAGAGAGAGAAGTTGGGAGCCGAAAGGGCGAGAGAAGAAAGAGAAGCGAGGGAGCGACAGCTGAAAGAAGAAAGAGAGGAAAGGGAACGGCAGCGGCAGCACGAGCTGGAACTCGAGCGGCTCCGTTTGCAACAGCAAAGTGAAACTCCCGTCCAAGCTAGAGTTGAAAGCAGCGAACGGCAAGATCATGGCTTCCGCTTGAACCCGAGCAAGCTGCTCGTAGCGTTTGATGAAAGGAAGGACGACCTTGACGCGTACCTTCACCGATTTGAGACAATTGCAAGGAGCCAGAATTGGCCGGAACATCAATGGGCAACTGCTTTGAGTACCTGCTTGAGTAGTGAAGCGCTCAGTGTGTACGGTAGGCTGACGCCGACCGATGCAGCCAACTATGCCAAGGTGAAAGCTGCTTTGCTGAAGCGATTTAGATTCAGTGTGGAAGGATTCCGGGACATATTTCGGACAGGAAAGCCAGCTGATGGTGAGACGGCTACGCAGTATGCCGCCCGACTGTGCCATTATTTCAAAAGATGGGTTGAACTTTTAGGGACAGCACAGGAGTACGATGAGCTTAGAGAGCTCCTAATTAGAGAACAATTCCTTACTAGTTGCCACCCAAGCCTGTCGCTGTACTTGAAAGAGGGGAGAGCTAAGTCACTTGAAGACATGCTTGAATTGGCTGATCAATTCTTGGAAGCGCAAGGTGGAACTAATTTGGCCAAGGTCAAGAAGAAGTGTCCCGAAGATTCGAAAAATTGGGCACCCGAACAAAAGAAGCGTGCACCGGAGAGTGTTCCGCGATGTTTTCTGTGTAACCGAGTGGGTCATCGCGCGAGCAACTGTCGTACTAACTTTACGAGCCCTACGGTAGTAAAATGTTTTAAGTGTGGTCAGACTGGGCACAAATCAGATGCATGTCGAAACGGGGCGAGTCCAACTCACCAGGTATCCTGTGTGCTAGCAGCACCGAAATCCGATGGTGATGCCGTCACCGACGGATTCGTAGAATTGAAAAATGGGGAGAAAATTCCTATTGTGGGTGCTGTAATGACAAAATAGCCAACCGGTGTCACGAAGAGAATGCCAACGCTGCCTGGAAAAGTTGCGGGCAAGAAGGTTACGGTGTTAAGAGACACCGTTAGCTCCACCGTTATAGTGCGAAAAAATTTGGTACAGGAAAGTCAGTTAACAGGCAAAACGAAACCGGTTTGCCTAATTCACCGTACGGTTCGGATGCTTCCCGAAGCAGAGATTGAGTTTGAAACCCCGTACTTCAGCGGGAAGGTTACTGCTTTATGCATGACGACCCCCCTTTACGACCTTGTCATCGGAAACATCGACGGGGCGCGAGGACCGAATGATCCGGAATGTTTGGGAGAAGACCCTAAGATAGAGCCCTCGCCAACCCAGCGACCGCGAGATACAGTGGAGGAGCGTCCCGTGACGGATCTCACTAGAGCCCAAGGTGAAGTCGCGGCGCAAGAGACAGCGAATGAGAAGATGATCGTGTTGAATGAGTTCACGTGCTGGGCAGCTGGAGGTACGTCGGCACGACCTGAACCGACCGACAGTGTAAAGGTGACGGAGTCAGCCAGCCAGGCCCAATGCCGTGACAGGAACAAGCTGGTAAATAAACAGACCGAACCCGTTGAACGTTATGACCCGTTAACGGTGTCGGAAGTGACAACTATGGCTGAGACGCCGCCTCAGATACCGTCGTTGGAAATGGCTCGCCGAAAAAGAACGTGGAAACACCAGAAGAGATCGAGCGAGCACCGCAAGAAAGGGCGCAAGGGCTGCTCAAAGTACACAGGATAAGTGCTGAGGTCGAATCAGAATGTGTTTGGCAGTGCTCAGTGCCATATGTTGTGTTAATGATGTGTTATCCTGTGTCACAAGTGTCGAAGTATCTGTGCTGTGATGTGATGTATAGTGTTGTATAATTGTTGTAAAGACAGAACTTTGTACGTTTGTATTGTTTGGAATGTGTGATGAAGCGTTGTACTCATGTACCTGCGGTTATATTTAAAGTGAGTGAGATTGAATTGTAATGGCTAATTGTATTGAGCGAAATATTGTGAATGTGACGTGTCATGAGCGACGGACTATGTTACAGTCTTTGAAAGTGTGTGGTGACTGTTCGCGCTCGTTTGTGTGGTTTTGAATATTATGAGATAATATTCTTAAAGTTGGGGCAGTGTCACAGAACGAGCGCTCAAAATGGGCGCGCCGCCAAATTCTTGCGATAACGCGCCGGAGTAATGCCGCGAGGCCAGCGGAAAAAAAGAAAGAAAACAAACATCTAAAGGCTCCCCGGGCGCGCGACGCTCTCCCCTCGGAAGCGTGGCTTCGCCGATGAACCTCCTAACCCCACAGCTGCGGCCGGGCAAGCACTGGCAATTTCTAGAAGGAAATAGGCGTGTTATGCCGGGTTGAGTCATCTGTCGGGGACGGCCCTCGTACAGTCTCGCGCCTCTCCCCAGCCTTCGCTGCGTATCGCGCCGACGAAATGAAGAGAACTTTCTGGAATGTCGCGCGGAAGGTATTTAACCGAGCAGCCGAGACGAGAGGAGGAGAAGATGGAAGTTAGCGCCAGAGCGCGTAGGGTATACCGCCGTGTAGTCGGCGAAGGTTTTGTCTGTAGGGACAAAGCAGCAGAAGACGGAAGTTATCGCCAGAGCGCGTAGGGAATCCGCCGTGTTCGGCGAAGGTTTTGTCCGTAGAGACAAAGCAGGAGAAGAAGATGATTTCCACCTGAGGGGTGACGACTCGAGCTACAGACAAGAGCGTGTGTTTACCGCTATTGAGCGAAGACGCGTGGCAACAGCTGCGTGTGTGAAGCCGACGTGTTTCCGGCGAAGACGTTTGAAGCATGAAGAGTGGCCAAATGAAGACGCGAGGTTTCCTGGAAGAGAAACTTCGGCGAGGTTTCCTGGAAGAGAAACTTCGGGGGCCGCGGAACGACAACAACGCTGGACTTTGAGTGAGTGATTCTCGGAAGAGTATCATCCAGACTTTTGTTCCAAGAACTTTGGACTGAATAGGTTTTCTATCTCTTTAGTCTTTAGGTGTCTTGGTTGTTCAATGCATGCGACTGCATTGTAGTGTGTATTGTTGTCTGTGTCCGTTGTTTCGAGTGTGGCTGATTTTACTGTGTAGTACGTTGTTTGATTGGTGATATATTGTACTCAACTATTGTGGAGTGTGCATTCTTGTGTATTGTTTTCGATCTGCCATTATTGAGAATATAATTTTGTTTGTTTATCAACTCTCGGCTCTGACTTGTTCTTTGGGCCACAGCCGGCGTCCGCTGGCGCGCCAAAAAGGACCGCTTCTAAATTGTCCACGCTTTCGTGGTGTGGTTCGGGGGCCGATACGTCGGCCCTTGGAATTAGCCCGGCTATCGCCTTCCTAATTAACGGGACCTGTGTGACACCAACCAGTAGGTCAACTTCTTTCTTTGATCATAATCTGTAGTGTCATTGAATTATGTCCTTGGTCAAAACTTACTTTATGTTTGCTGATAGTTTTGCCATTGTTTTCCTAATCAATGAAAAACAGCTTTTCAAGGTGCAATCTTCTCTCTAGATCTCTTCTAGAACTTGTAAATTTATATTGAGTGCGTTCAATGCCACAGCAGGAAACTACAAAATCTTGGTTTCTTTCCTTCTCACTGCCCTCGAAGTCCTTAATTCTGGTGACATGCTTGGACTTGGAACAGGCTTCCCTGCTGGTTCCGACTCCTTATGCACTCTTGCAAAATCCAACAGGTCATGTAACGTGGTAGAAACAAAATGAAATGCTACAACATGGATGTTGCCGTGGCCATAGAGTGACTTCTATGCAGAGTGCCATTGTCGGTCCTCAGAAGAAAATAGAGTTGATGTAAACCTTTGCCTCTGGAAGCTGCTTCGACGAGCCGTCCATGAGGTAGACAATCAATACGTGTAATACCGGTGAAGGTATTTTCTGGTACCAGCGAATGCTTCACGACTACGTGTTGCATCCCGAGTCTCTTAGCACCGTCACAGGCTGTCCATCGAGATATCCAGCTGTCGTTGCCATTTCTTGTCTGAGCAGAACAGAAATTCATTTTTCTCTCAAAATACTTCTAGAGGCCTTTCACGAGAGTATTAATTCGAGGGACACATAACAATAAATCTGAAAAATAAGTGCGTGAAATTAATAATAAAAAATTGGGCAGATCCCAGGTACCTGGGAATCGACGTTTTGCGAAGCATGCGGAAGGAAGGGAACCGTGTTGCAATTTTTTTTTGAGCAACACGTCATGAAATGGTGCTAAAGATATGTAGAAATGTTGCACGCACTGACATAAGTGGAAGACTTGCAGATGTTCATATAACCAGTTTGCACTTGCGCAACGATGATAATTGCAACATGCATAATAGCAACACCAGAAGCTGGTATACGAAGCGCTAATGCTCGCGAGGATGCTGGCTCTGGACACGGCTACAGAAATCAACTTCAGCGCATGGCAAATAACCACGATTGACGTAAACCCGACGCGATGGCTGTATGAAAGTAGTACATATGTTGTGTTTACAAAATTTGGTAGGCAGCTCTGCAGCTACTTTTGATGTTTCACGAGATTAGCGTCTATTTGAAAAGTAGTCCCAAGACCTGGCGTATCTCTGTGGTAAAATGCTTCATTGCCACGCAGAAAGCTTGGGTTTGATTCCAGCTGCAACCCTGACATTTATTCTTTGCATTCATCAAGTCATTGCTACCGATGTCGGGTATTCGTTGGCACTCGCTGGTTAAAATGGCCCATGCGCATTCTCGTCGTTCGTGGGTGGATACTACGTGTCAATCACCTGGGGCACATACGCGAATACCAGCGCCACGTACTCGCCCATTGATAGGTGCCACTGTCTGGCGGGAAATGACGATGTACGCAACAGGATTGATGTGAAATGTTGATATGTGCCATTGATATGTGCCACTAGCTGACAGAAAATGACGATGTATGCAACAGGATTGAGACTTCACTCATGTATTGACCAGTGCGTCATATTCGTCAATTCAACTTACCCTCCAAGGGGGCGACCACGAGAGCACGGAAACCTAAGCGGCTAGATAGATAGATAGATAGATAAATAGATAAAACGATAGATAGATAGATAAATAGACAGATAGATAGATAGATAGATAGAAAGATAGATAGATAGATTGATAGATAGATAGATACGAAGTCCCCGAGGTTCACTAAAAATGCTTCACATTTAAAAAGTGTCATCCTGACAACTAGCAGGTATAAAGTCATGGCTGGGATACCTTCTTTTGGTGACAATACACTTTCTTATGCCACCGTGGAGGTACAATTCACGTTCTCCTTGCTTTTGTCAAGAGGCGTATTGTCATAATCAGCAACCGCACTTGACGCCTCATTGTTGCGGCTCTTTACATGCGGACACTCGTCAGCTTGATGACCGTGTTTTCTGCACTTCAAGCAAGAGGAATGCTTCGGGCGCTTTGTCCGCGTCCAAGAATCTCCAGCACGGTGACCTTCCTTGCCACATAAAAAGCACCGAACTTTTGCTTTCTCGGCCTCTTTCTCGCGGCTCTTGCTTGGCAATTCTCATCTTTCGCTGCTTGTTCCTTTTTTTCGTCTGCCGAACTTTTTCAGGTCTTCCACTTCCAGGTAATGATCAGCCGTTTCAGGTAGCTGATTGCGCGCTCAGCGTCTTCGCTCTTTCAACAAGATGTCAAGTTTCTCATCATATCGTTTGAACCACTGATAGAATACAACATTATCCCTCAATGCGTCTTAAGTTTTTGCTGTTTTCGCCATCTTCTGCTAATGATCGCAATGCCGGAGTAGTCGACCAGAAAATTGTCGCATTTTCTTACAATTCCGTGCCTCAGCTTAGCGAAACTTTTGCAGAAAGCCTTATTCGGTATACCGGAACTTCGCGCCAGCGTTTGCTTCAGCTTTTCGTAGCTTGTGGCATCCTCCTAAACCATACGTTCAACAATACAGAAGACTTCACCTGAGATGCATTAACTTAATGAAATCGCCCACTTGTCACTTGGTGAACACACTTGAAGTGCTGAATGTACGCGTCGAGTGCGTCACTGTCTTCGTTGTAGGGAGAAATAAGCTTGTGGGGGCTTCTGAACGCTTCGCTGCTGGCTTCAACGCCCTCTCCACCAGTTTCAACCGTACAATCAATGCGTTCAGCAAGACGACACTCAGCCTTCAGAAGACGTTGCTCCGCTGCCAGACGAGCGATCTCTTGTACATGCGCTATTCGCGACGCGTCCCTATCCTTAGCTCGTCTATCGCACTTCTTGTTCTGATGCTCATCGATCCACTCTCACTTCTTTACTCGGCAATCTAAGTTCTTCTCCATTCGGAATATACTTCTGCCAATTAATTTCCACCCACTGCACAAGCAAGAAGTGCGGCTCTGACTTTTGGCACCCTGGACCACTCCGGGCTCCATGGTCCTGCGTACTCCCACTCTTCTTGCCCGGCAGAACGTCTCGTCTTGCAGCCCGGAACTGCACTCCACCTGGCCTGAACCCTTGAAGCGCGCCTCGTGCCACCATGCAATCACGCTACTCTTTTTCGTCTCTCCATGCTCGGTGGTCTGCGCTCAAGTTTTTGTGGTATTTACACTTGGTAATTATGCTTTAACTGCTGTGGTAGCCTAATCTGTCAGCCTATAGCTGGACACACCACACTCAGAATATCTCGCAAAATAGGCATCAACTAGCTAGTAACGAAAAAATGTGTGAGGCGTTCCACGTCCCGCTGGCCTGTGCTCTTTCGACCAAGGCACGATATTTGTAGGAGAACGTCATTGATTTGCGGAGTGCCTATTACCACAGTGTAATGGGTTGTTGCTATCGCACACGAAGCAGTCGATGGCGGAGAAACAGTGTTGATACATGTGGAAGCTGTCGCGCTCCGACAAAGATAAGACACCATTTAACAGGAAACGTGAAGAGCGTAACGACGCCATGGGTGACTTCCCATTTCTTGCGTGACAATTATTTTTTTCGCTGGTATTGAGACTATTTTACTCCGCCTTAAAGCTTGGCTATACTTTAGCTTCTTCAAAGCAGAATCACTGTATTGGTGCTGATATTGTCATGACATAATGCCTCACTTGGCAGCTGAGACACGTTGGCAGCTAACCGCCCCACCGCACCTATACAAGGAAGAGGGCTTTGCGACAGCGTATGTTGAGAAAAATAAGGCGCGTTTGTGGTGTGGCAGCAGCATGCTCTAGAGCTCAGTTGGTAGTGCACTGGGCACTTCTCGCCGCGGTCCCACTGGTCTTGAGTGTGATTCTCGGCAGCGGAACTGAATTATACATATTTTTCTTCTCATTCTTTGGCATCTAATTCATCAGCGTCATTTCCGCAACCGAAATACGGCGCTAAAGTCGTAGGTAATCACGGCATAAAACACGTTTGCCTTGTACACAACTTCCGGAATCATACTACCTGAGTTTTCTTCAAGGAGTCTCATTATTTATTTTATGCACGTGTAGCACCAGCGCGTATATTATCACAGAGTATTTAGTATTAAGCAGCTGAAACCTACTCTGGTGTTACAGGACCATTGTTTTCTGACCAAATCGCCACGACACTGATATTGAAGGACGGCAAAACTAGAAATAAAAAAGAAATCATTTTTGTAATGTTTGAAAAGAAGTAAACTACTGTGGCTTGCTTTTGCACAAGGGCACAAAACATCGACCTTATATAAATAAAAAATTATTGCATAATACATGTAACAAGAGGCATGAAAGAAGGCCCAATTTATCTGCAACGAAGTATTAGGGAAGATTATTGCTCTTTTTTTCAAAGCAGCTGTGTCACAACTAATGGGGCTATAACGCAGATTGTTCTTTTCCACAGGGGAATCTGCGCAAGCAGGCGTTTCGTGTGTAGTGACATCACAGACCCGAGTTAACGGAGAGGTTCCGACTCCCTCTCATGCCTACGTGGCTGAGCAGTGTCCGGGAAAGGGAGAATCCGGGGGATTCCGCCGATGCTTGCTTATTGCAACTTTACGGCCCACCGGCAGAGACAACACACCCATTTGGCACCGGCTTCACGTAGACGGCACCACTGGGCTGACCCACCGAGGTTAAATCGGCAGCCGCCTTTTCCTATCTCTCTTTCTCTACACCATTGACTTAATCTGTCGCTTTTTGTCTGTCCTGTCTACTTCTCTATTCAGTTGACTTCCAATTTTTCTGCTGGCAAGGATTCCCTTTGTGGATATCTGACCTAGGGTAAGCCTCATTCGCTAATAGTAGGGGCGTACTACAGGCGTTGAGCAGACTTCACTTAGTGTGCCACGTCTCCATGTTGGGCTCCGTGGTGGGTAGTAAGTGTCATTACCGAATGAACCGCTCTTTACTATGGGATCACGTAACCCACTCTTCACGTATCGCCGCCTAAAAAGGTGGCGCACCGACGCGAATGCACAACGTTTTTAGGGAAAATACCTGTTCTCCAAATACCACGTTATTCACTACGAAAGCTGGGACAAAAAAAAAACCGGGACATTTTTCTATATCTTGTATCATGATGACCCACAGAAACCATCGAAAGTTTCCATAAGGCCAACAACATGGTCAGCGGGGATCTTCTGGTTGAGGTTAAAAGACGCAGTTGCAGAAAGTAGCAGACCTAGTAGCATTTGGGGGCAAGCCTGTCACCATCTCTCCTCATACAACGATGAACACCATCGAGGGCGTTGTGTCAGACGACGACCTAATAGATCTAACTTATGATTAATTCCTGGCTGGCTGGAAGTATGAAAATGGCGTACATGTACTGCATATTCTAATCAGGAGAGACTACAAAGAAATATGAATCAAGTATACAGTCGTGAATTTCAGGTGCTCCACACTTTCAGACGAAACAGTGACCAGTTATCTCAAACTACCTATGCGACCCTACATACCAAATCCACGGCGGCGTTTCAAATGCCAAAGATTTGGCCATGCTTCCCAGACATGTCACGGACAGCTAATCTGTGCGAAGTGTGGTACCACGGGGCACTCCCCGGATGATTGCTGCAATTTCGAGGTGCACTCCAGCTTGTTCCAATAATGTTCAGCATATTCTAGGTCCTGCAGTGAGTGGAAAAAAGAAAAAAAGAATTATAACTGTCAAAGTGAAACAAAACATCACTTTCCGCGAAGCAAGGCAGCTTGTATCTTCATATTATGCAAGCAAAGCAATGTTCGCCAAACTGGTGCAACGGGGGGCAACACCACAACGTCTTCAGGTGGCCGGCCCAGCTACGTCCAGCGTACTGGCACCGCCGCCTCTTGCCCCCACGGTAGGAGCAGCGACCGCTGCCCTACCTTCTGTCAAAAAAAAAACTACACCAGGTGCTGCCGCATGTTTGAGCAGCTGCCATGGTGGCGAAGTAGCAGCCAAAGAGGTCCACTCGACCTCTGGCCTGGTGAGGCCCAAGGCTTCGTCGGCACTGACGAAGCCAACCTTACGTAAAAAATGCTCTGTAGAGCGACTGTCCGTCGCATGGGCAGATGTGACGGACACTTCCTGTCCAATGGTGCAAACAGCACCAAACGAGCAGCGAGAGCCCCTCAACCACTTCAAATAACCAAAACGTGGATTGGAGGACGTTGCGAAAAGCCTGTTAAATAGGCAACTTTTTTCGTTCAGACGTGAATCACTCGTATTTTGTACACACCCCAGTATTTTGCTTTCATTAGGAAAAAAAGAATTAAACAAATAAAACTCAAGAAAAGGAATTTTTTTCGCCATTATATCCTATTTCGAAAAGACAGAAATCTTGCTGTGGCGTCATCCGATGGCGTAGCCATTATTCTTAAGAGAGAAACAGCATGTGCACATCTGGCACTGAAAACAACACTTGATGCAGTGGCCATTCGAGTAGTTTTTGCGAACAAACTCGCAACCATCTGCTCTCTGTAGATACCTCCACATCACAGTCTTGACAAGCATGAATTCAAGTCTTTTATAGACGAACTACCAGAATGTTATCTTGTCCTTGGGAACCTGAATGCACATAGCAGTCTATGGGGAGATTCTCGATGTAAGGCACGAGGTCGCCCTATTGAACAGTTCCTTTTTTGTTCCGGTGCCTGTCTTTTGAATAAAAAAAGAGCCAACATACTTTAACTTCGCCAACAAAACCTACTCATCCACAGATCTCAGTATTACGTACCCGTCGCTTCTACACCTACTCGATTTGAATGTAATCAACAATCCTTTTGGAAGTGACCACTTTGCTGTATCTTTGAGCACGCTAATATCAATGTCCTCCACATGTTAACAGATGGCTCACAGATAAATCAGATTGAGAACAGTTTCATAAGATTACTCGCTTAAGTTAAACCGACATATCAAGCTTAAGTGTAAATGAAGCTGTTAAGTACTTTACAGCTTTTCTGGCTGACGCGGCAAGTCAAAGCATTCCAAAAACATTTGAACTGACTGACAAACGACGTGTCCCATAGTGGAACAAAGAATTTTGAAATGTGCGCAGGAAGCAAAATAAAGCATGGAAGTTGTTTCGGGACTGCCCCAGAGCGGAGAATCTTATAAATTTCAGAAGCACTAAGTTCGAAAACAGGAAGAGGCGCCGACAGACGAGAAGGGAAAGTTAGCATAAGTTCATGTGCAGTGTTCAATCTTATATGGACGAAGCTAAAGTCGGGAACAAGTTAAATAAAATCAGCGCATGTGAAGCGTATTTACTCCCTTCGGCAAACAGAGCAGGGGACACCTTAGAAGACCAGGCAAGCTTTGGTGCAAACTTTCAGCTTCTTTCTAGCTCAGCACACAACTCTAAAACATTCCAGTTGCACGAAAGAAGATTAGGGAAAAAATATAACAGAAAGCGCGAAGTACGAGGCTTACAATGAACCTTTTTTCATTTAGCTGAATTACACACATTGCTAAACAGCTGTAACAACTCTTTCCTAGGTTCTGGTCATGTGGTATAAGAAATGTTGAGGAATCTGCTTTCAGAAACGCAAAAAACTTTCCTAGCCCTATACAATGCCTTATAGTTTTCCGGTAAAATCCTTGCCTCTTGGATAAAAGCAGTTGTTATTCCGATCTTGATACAAGAAAAGGAAGCATCTTCCGCTTCCAGTTATAGACCAATAAATCTGAAAAGTTGCTTTGTTAACTTTTAGAAAAAATGATTGACTGTCGGCTACTACACTTTTTTGAATATAACAGGTTGCTTGACCCACATAAGTATGGTTTTCGAGAATGTCCATCAACAATTGACCATATCGTACGCATAGAGACAAACATCCGCGACGCTTTCGCACACAGGCAGTTTTTTTTCGGTCTTCCCTGACATGGAAAAAGCATATGATACGACATGGCAGTTTAGCATATTGAAGGACCTCTCAGAAGTGGGCGTGGGTGGGAAAATGTTAGATATAATAGAACGCTACTTGTCGAACAGGTTACCCGGTGTTCGTGTTGGCAACGCCCTGTTACGTCCATTTGTTCAGGAGACCGGAGTGCCTTAGGGTTGTGTGCTATGTTGCACGCTTTCTATAATAACAATTAACTACTTGCGTTTGTGTGTCCCACGCAATACCTTCCGTTCAACCTATGTTGATGGTGTACAAATTGGTTTTAGATCCTGCAATCTCGCAATGTGTGAACGGCAAGTTCAGCTTGAACTTAATAAATTGTCAAAGAGGGCCGACAAAAATAGTTTCAGCCTGAATCCCCAAAAGAGCACTTGCGGGACTTTTCTAGGAAAAGAGGCCTAAACCCTGATCTAAATATATATTTGCAAGGCCATCCGCTACCTGTACAAATATACCACAAGTTTCGGCCTAATTTTAGACATGAAACTATCTTTTATACGACACATAAAATACCTGAGAGACAAGTGCCTCAAAACAGATTATTTTGAAGGTTTTATCGTGTACATCATGGGGAAGTGATCTCAAATGTCTTATGAACCTCTACAAAAGTATCATATTCACACGCCTAGACTACGGGGTCATAGTTTACGAGTCTGCTACAATGAGCGCACTGAAGATGCTGGATGCCATCCACCATATTGGCATTCGGCTTTCCACGGATTCATTTTAGACAAGTCCTGTAGAAAGAAATTACGCCGAATCAAATGAGTGGTCCCTTCATTTGCAGAGATGCTACGCTTCCTTCATATATTTTGGAAAAGCCTGCGCAAACAATGAATCCCAGATACAGTGCTGTGAATGATTTATACAATGGGCGGCTGTTTCACAACCATCCTTCAATAAGAGTCCCACTTAGACTACGTGTACGACGTCTTGCTGAGGAAATGGAAGTAGGACTCTTCGAAGAGCACCTTAAGGCACCTACTGCACAGCTGCTGCCACGGCAGTGGCAGCTCATAGACTACGATTTATCCTTCGAGCAAGTCACAGACCATGCGCCTCTTGCACATGTTGGTACTTACTCTCTGGAGCTCTAGCACAAATATAATTGTCCTGAATTTTTTACAGATGCGTGGAAGTCTCACGTTGGTGTGTCGTTTGCGGCAGTCTGTCCGTTCCTGTCGAATGTCGGTGTGCTCCACCCCCACTGTAGTATTTTTACAGCAGAAGCCTACGCGGTACTGGCAGCAGCTGAACATACAAGGAAATGAGCATACACCACGCTATTATATACATGAACTTCTTAAGCAATGTAAAATCTCTGAAAACTCTTAAAAGGCACAAAAATACTGTAATCGTATCGCTTTACTCCCTGCTAAGCACAACTTGCGCACCTAAACGAAATGTCATGATATGCTGGGTGCCAGGTCATCGCGAATTTGAAGAAAACATATTGGCGGATCAGCTTGCAGGATCCGTCCACAGAAACGCTACCAACAGATTCATAGCAGTCCCGGCATTAGACCTGAAACCTGCCTAAAACAAAAGTTCAGGTATTACTGGCAGCGATCATGAGGCAGATTAACACAGAAAAAACAACATGTCATAAAGCCAACTCTCAAAAACTCGTCATCAGTTACGAGGTCTCGCCGCACATGAATAACACTTACCAGGTTAAGAACTGTACACACACACACAGCACGCATGCATATTTTTTGTCTGGTGGTGACCAACTGAGCTGCGAGAGATGAGGAAAATTACTTGCCGTTTTTCACATCCTCATCCTGTGCAAAAAATTGCACGCTATTAGGAAAAACATTTTCATCACCTCACCGACAGCGATTTTCTATGCACCCGTGGATGTTCAATGGTAAGGATTCGTTTTTTAAAGTTGAATCATAGTTCGCACTTCTAAAGCAGATAGAGGTAGATCTCGTAGGTAACACCTGTCACCTACGAGATCAGCCCCATCTGTCCATCATCATATACTATGCGGCCCAGTGATATCGTACACGTCTCGCGGATCAAGCCCTACAATAATGCGTCAGATAACGACCTTTAAGGCACCGGGACGATGCCTTCGCCGTTGGGAGTCATGCTACGTGCCAGTGCATGGAGCTGAAGAAGACAAAGCAGATAGACTGGCGCGAGCTAACTGTGTGGCTGGCGCTGCTCGCCTAACCGGCTGAATATACATCGGTGACTACCCCTCTAAGTCAGTCTCCTTCCCGTAACAATATAAAAAGTTTTAACGTAATATACCCAGGCAACTTGCACACAATCTCTGAAAAGAGGATGTTGCTTCGGCAGCTACATGGTAGAATTCACCTGCCTTCCACTCTTTGGCCACAATGGCTTGAAGAGGTATCCGTGCTACTATTTAATCTTTCATAGTATTATCACAACAGTTTTCCCCTCATCTTCACGGCCCGCATTCCATGGCAGTCTCATTATTTTAATAAATTTGTTTTACCCGTCTTTACTGCGAGGAATTTTTAGGCGCATGTACAGCAGCTTACCATACCCATTGCCATCATCACCTGCACTTTGTACTGGCACTCTTTGGCCACCACATGGCCATTCAGGCAAGAAACACTGTATATCATCAAAGCAGTTTGTTCCTGTATATTTGCGCTAAGCTGCATGCCCATATCGCTGGATGAAAATGCGAAAGATATCGTCACAGTAGGCAGTCAATAAACGGGTTGCAATTCATTTTATTAAGATAGTCTTTATAGAAAGAATACATTATATTGAGTGCATTACGATCTTCACGCGACTAAGATCATTTTATATACATTGTCTTTACAGTCTTCACGCTGGTATTGTTTCCTGCTCATGTTTTTGGAAACTTCCTGGTATTTTTTATTGCAGAAGGACTGGCCGTCATTGTTTTTTATGAACAAGTTGTTCACCCATAGCTCCCAGTGTTCATTGTAAGCTGTGAAAAGACGTTTGCGTTAGGTCTCTTGGAAAAAAAGCATGGCTAATCACTCCGTCACAGAAATATTTACCACATGAAGTACCAGCTGAACGTTTACTGTATACCAAGATAAAAGAGCTTGCACATTTTCAATTAGTATAGGGTGGCTATAACATTGTTCCACGTCCACGCATTACTTGAAATCAACGGAAGATCGCCTGTGAATCCCAGAAATATGTAGATATGCCCTGTACGTGCGCCCCCTTCAAACACACTTGACACGTGGCGACCACAGCGCGGGCGCAGGCAGTGGACTGCCACCGTGGGAACGAACACGGCATGATTTACCTGGACGCGTGCAGCGCTCACCATGGGAGGTGGTACATGACTGCAACTCTCCATCAATCATCGTGGTAAATGGCGTAATATTCAGAGCAAGAAATATAAGATTTGCTGATAAGGTCGCCGTTGTGTTAGCTTCCCCATACCTGTATTCACACGTCATCATTCCAGACTCGAAAGGGGCCTACAGGAATACTCCTCACCTTGCGTATCCCATCTTCTTCATCCGCATTAGTCTAATTTCACCCACTGCAGGATGAAGGCCTCTCCCATATTCCGCCAATAAACGCGATCCTATGCTTTCTGCTGCCCCGTTATACCTGCGAACTTATTGATGTCAACAGCCTACCTAACGTTCTATCTCCGTTTTTTACGTGTGCCTAATCTGAGAATTCAGCTAGCTCTCTTAATTACAAGCGGTTATCCTGCCTACACGCTGCGTAGGCAGGATAACCGCTAGTAATTATGAGAATCATGACGTTCTTGACCTCAGTTTTTTACATAACTCACTCTGCCGTCTCCTCATCCTTTAAGGTTACACCTATCATATTCTTTTCCATCGCTCACTGCGTCGTCCTCGATGTAGGTTTAACCCTATTTGTAAGCCTGCAGGTTTCTACTCCACAGGAAAGTACCCGTAAGATGCGGCTGTTATAAACTTTCCTCTTGACAGTTAGTGTTGGAATGCCATTCATAATTTGAGAATGCTTGCCAAATGTGATTCACTTCATCGTGGTCCGGCTTCGTGGTTGCACCCTGTCCTAAGCTGACATATTCCCTTACAACTTCCAGCTATGGCAGATTGTTTTTTTTTACCGAAACTGTTGCACAAAACCCAAGTTCCGTGCATTTTTATTTTCAGGCTTATTGTACTGCTTTCCGTGCCCAGTTCAGTAACCATGCGTAATAATTCTTCCTGTGATTTGCTCATCAAGGCAAAGTCATCAGTGAATCACAGGTTACTGACATACTCTCTAAGTGCTCTTTCTATAAATCTTTCCAATCTAGGCTTGTGAAACCCTCCTATAAATACGTGGCGAATAGCATTGTAATGACCGTGTCTCGCCACCTTACAACCTTCTTCATTGGGAATCTTTGCCTTTTTTTTCATGAAGAACTATGGTGGCTGTGTATCTACTGTAGATTTCTTCCAATATGTTCATAAAGGGGTTCGTTGGTACTCTGCTTCTGTAGTGCCAGCATTACTGCTGACGCTTCGAATGAGACAAACGCCTTTTTGTAATCTATGAGAGCCAAACCCAGGGGTTGGTTGTATTTCGAGTATTACGCTATAGATTGAAAAATAGTATGAATATGGCGTATTGTGGCATAGCCTGTACGAAATCCTGCTCGGTATTTTGGTCTATTGAACTCTAATGTCACCTTAATTGTATTAGGTGATATTTTTTCTAGAGGGTCCGTAGAAAACCGACAGTAAGCTGATTTACCTGTTATTTTCAAGTTCTTAATGTCTTCTTTCTTATGCATTAAAATGATGTTCACGTTCTTTCAAGATACTTGTACCCCATCCGTCAAGAGACACTTCGTATACAAGCTGGCCAGTTTTTTATTAATATTTTTCTGCCAACTTTCAGCCGGTCCCTTGTTACCTTATCCTCACCAGTGTATTTAACGCTTTGTGTACATTCTACCGCATTCTTGACTTCCACTGTCGTTACAGGACGTCGAATTCCTCTGGGATATTGCTTCTTATGATCTCAACCTGGTTGTTCCGTTTTCTGCACAGCTCTTTGGAGAACTCCTCCGCAACCTTAACTAACTTATTCACATTTGTTATGAAATTTCCTTCCTTGCCCATCGTTCATACATCCCATTTATGCCTATGCACAAGTTTTCTTTCGCAGATTTTAGGCTTCTGCTGCTTTCTACAGCCTGCTCAAGTCTGACCATGTGATGCCTTCTGCATCTTCATGAGATTACACAGAAAGTACGTCTGGCCGGACCTTGTCGTGTTGTTGATGCATAAGCAAGAACTCCCTGAGACTGTCAGTGAGAGAAGAGAGCACTGGGTAGGTGACCCATACTAACCTAACTTATCTGGGATCTTTGATTGATTGATTGATTTATATGTGGGGTTTAAATTCCCAAAACTATCATGTGATTATGACAGACGCCATTGTGGAGGGCTCCGAAAATTTCGACGACCTGGGGTTCATTACGTGCGTCCACATCTGAGCACACAGGCCTACATAATTTTCGCCTCCAACGAAACTGCAGCTGCCACAGCCTGGATTGGATCCCGCAACCTTCGAGTAAGCTGCCGAGTACCTTAGCCGCAACACCACCATGGTGGGGCTCATATAAGATCGTCGCTAGCCATTCCAGCTAACTTTTCTGTTTCAAAGAAGCATCCTAATCGTTTTATGATTCGCAGAAGTAATTTATTTTTATTACGGGTTTATTCGAATGTGAAGAGCGAAGTGTTATTTTTTACTTGCCTGACGTTCCAATCGCATCAATTAGCAATTTTAGGTCGAACCTACCACTTTTCTCCCATGAAGTACATAAAATACATAAAAACTTTGTTAAACAGCAAGTTCTACGTCTTCACGAAAACCATGAGAATTCTCTAAGATGTTCTCCATAAGAGAAATGTGAACATAAGAAATACTGGCCGGTACTTCATGCATTCTTTCTCGACGGCTCTAACGCGAAAATCGTCTTTTAACACGAAAGTTCTTTATGTCAAGGTTCCGCATGACATTTCGTCAGGAACATGACGTTTTGTAATAAATACCCCGAGTGTGAATTGAAAAAAACAAAAACAAGAAGAAAATTTTCCTTCCCTGGGTGTTGAGCCTACGACCTCGCTCCGCAGAGCGCAGCTTGAAAGCACTATACCTTGTAGCATACGTTCTCAATCTTGCTAGCTCATCTACATATACCTTATACTATTTCGCGGAGCCCAGAGCTTCGCTAATTCATCGCGTTTTCGTAATAAAGTAGAATATAGCTCGAGGGCTCGTGTTTGACATGCTGTAATGGTCATTGCTTCTCGTGTTTCTATGAGCACGCATCTCTAAGAGCGTAAACTCTCGTGCGCAGCTGGATATCAGACTCACAATTTGAGAGAGCATGAAGGTTACTTCGCTTGCTACCACGGCACTATTTACGAAAGAAGCACGCTGTCCAGAAACGATGAACTAAGAATTTTGTGAGTTGTTTGCTCTCACCCTGTATTAACTCGCATGCTAGCTTCGCGCGCCTTTCTATCTCTTGGAACAGCACGCTCTAAATGTCGAGCTTTGACAGTTGTCAGTCAGTGCTCGTTCTCTGTAGGCTCATTCCGTGTGTGCTTCATGCCTGAGCTGCACGCTTCATATTTCCAGCTGCTTCCCTTTATTTGCGTGACATTGCAACTTGTAGCACTCAGCTCTCCTCCGTTGTGGCCAAACGATGCACAAAGGAAGCTGAACTGCACCTGTAAGGACACGTTTCTCTTTCGTGTTCAACCAAATTTAAGCAGAGGACTCGGCCACTTTTTATTCTTCTAACTCCTTATAACCATTCTCTCCCACCCCTATCAAAAATTTTTACACCGAGCGGGGTACCCAGCCGTCTCTTGAAAAAAAGGCAAAGCAACTTTTCTGCGTCTAACATTGTTTTGCAATGCTTTGCAACTGCCAACTTAGACCAAGTGATGAGGTCATGGGATGAGGTTATCACGTAAGCGCACGTCACGTTATTTCTTAATGACACCGAAACAGCATCACATATTTCTTGTTAAATTCACGTCATGATGACGTTACCTAGGGATGTCATCACGTGATGTTTTTTACCACTGTTATTACCAGTGACGTCGCGCCCCGCTGACGTCCTGGGCGGTGATTTTTTTTATTAGATCTGGTATCGAAAGTTTTCTGCTTAAAAGGCTTTTTTTTGGACCTTGATCAAAGTAAAATTTCCATTTATTTAGCCATGTGCTTCAAATAAATACTGAGGTGGTGTTGGTGCTTACCTTTTCCTGTTTTATTCCATGACTGCCTAAATATGACAGCACAATCTTGCATTGTATAGTTAAATATATAGGTCGTGTTTTCTTTTGTTGCTGAAACAAAAAAAGTGATTTAGTCTGAGCTGCTGCACACAACCTTAAGATGGCAGGCCGTGTGAATAGTCTGGCTTTGGGGTCGAATTAGCAGCGCATGGGTGTCTGGGGTGTCAGGGTTTTTTTGCGTGCGTGCTATCAGGCACAAACCTGATAGTAACCTGCGCTTCGCCGATGACTTTGCATTGCTGAGTAACTCAGGGGACGAATCGCAACTCATGATTACGGAGTTAGAAAAGGAGAGCAGAAAGGTGGGTCTTAAAATTAATCTGCAGAAAACGAAAGTAATGTATAACAACCTCGGAAAAGAGCAGCGCTTTGAGATAGGTAATAGTGCACTTCAAGTTGTAAAAGACTACGTCTACTTGGGGCAGCTAATAACCACTGAGCCGAACACCGAGATTGAAGTATCTAGAAGAATAATAATGAGGTAGAGCACATTTAGCAAGCACTCTCAAATTATGACTGGTAGATTGCCACTATCCCTCAAGAGGAAGGTTTATAACAGCTGTATCTTGCCGGTACTTGCCTACGGAGCAGAAACCTTGAGACATTCAAACAGGGTTCAGCTTAAATTGAGGACAACGCAGCAAGCAATTGAAAGGAAATTGGTAGGTGTAACCTTAAGAGACAAGAAAAGAGCAGAGTGGATAAGGGGACAAACGGGGGTTAAGGATAACATAGTTAAGGAAGAGGAAGTGGACATGGGCCGGGCTTGTAGCGCGTTGACAGGATAACCGCTGGTCATTAAGGGTAACTAACTGGATTCCCAGAGAAGGGAAGCGGGTTAGGGGGAGACAGAAGGTTAGGTGGGCAGATGAGATTAAGAAGTTTGTGGGTATAAATTGGCAGCAGCAAGCACATGACTGGGTTAACTGGCGGAACATGGGAGAGGCCTTTGTTCTGCAGTGGACGTAGTCAGGTTGTTGATAATGATGGTGATGATTATGATTAATATGATAATTTTGATGATGATGATGATGATAATGATGTTGCTGATGGTGATGATGATCAGGCACATGAACCCCGTCTCTAGCCATGAAGCGGACGATCGGTCGAGTTTGAAGTTTTGTTGAGCATAGCGGCTGCAGTGGTAAAAAATGCTAACTTTGTTATGGTGGCGTATTTCATCGTTTTGCACTACTACCAAACCTTAGAAAACCTGAACATCCACTGCGCTGTTAGCCTGAACCAACAGTACTTCTGATGTTGGGCCAGGCTGACTATGCATTGGCTGCCCCGCCGCGGTGGTCTAGTGGCTAAGGTACTCGGCTGCTGACCCGCAGGGCGCGGGTTCGAATCCCGGCTGCGGCGGCTGCATTTCCGATGGAGGCGGAAATGTTGTAGGCCCGTGTGCTTAGATTTGGGTGCACGTTAAAGAACCCCAGGTGGTCAAAATTTCCGGAGCCCTCCACTACGGCGTCTCTCACAATCATATCGTGGTTTTGAGACGTTAAACCCCACAAATCAATCAATCAACTATGCATTGGCTGCACTTTATTTTTTGACATAGCATATCAGAGGTGAACCAGTGATTGTGTCTGTGAGGCTGTGATTGTGTCCGCAAAACTAATACCATCTCTTAGAGATGGTACTAGTCAACCATCGGACCCTCTAACTTATAGAGAGTATAGTTTTTCATTTCGTCTTGACTTTGAATGTTTGCCTGTCACTAGACTTGCGCATGCGCTCAGCTGGTTTTCAGGTTCTTCTGTTTTGTTCCTTTAAAAAATAACTTAGTTGTGAGTTAGCGCTCGTCTGTCTCTTAGTCACCGTGTTTTTTGTGCGCGCTAAAAACGTTATATGGGGTAATGAGACGTGCAAACATGATAATCATGACATGGAAGTCACGTATAGCATAATTTACGTTCAGCTTCTAACGTTGAACTGATTATAAAGTGACATATCAATTAGGAGTGATTCATCAGCGCAAAAAAGACGAAACATTTAGAAACGACACACACCCACAGTGCTGTACTCAGAACTGATTTACTATTTCAAACACAGGGCCCTTTTGTAGGCACGCACCAAAACAACAGAAGATAACAGGATGAAAAATGGCGAAGAAAACCACGTGACAACCACTTGCCGAACAGACAAAAAAAACGAAAGCAATGACACCACAAGGTACCCCCAATATAAATGTAAAAAAAGGAAGAAAAAATTATGAACTTGATGCTAAAATCAACCAGGCCGAACACGTTAAAGCCACATAAGCCCAGGCACACGTAAAACACACGTAAGACGCACACGTTAAAAAACTAAAAAGAATGATAAGAACAGTGTAAAGCGCAAATTAAAACTATTAAAAAGGCCTTTGCTGTAGGTAACTTATTTACTTACTTCAGACAGAAATGGATGGCCTGCATACACATTTGTCCCCCAGCCTCGAATTTCGGCTGCTTCTAAAGTTTCTCTCACAATTTTCTCGCCATACCTGCCTAGGACAATTGTACCCTCGAATTGCTGGGAGCAGCCGCAGTCTCGGAAATGTATCGCCAAATGACTGCTGGCGACCGCTGAGAGGCTCAGCAGGTGCTGTCTAAGATGAACGTTAAGGCACCTGCCCGTCTGTCCAACATAGTACTTGCCGCATGAGAGTGACGTGGAATATAATACTCCTTGCTCGCATGGCCCAAAAGAACGGCGTTGCTTAGTTTCGCGCACGTGCATGTTCCGAGGTGGAGCGTTCACCACTCGGCACAATTTCGAGAGTTTTTTAGGGGCCGAAAACGCCACCCTGATGTCGCAATGCTCCGCAATTTTTTTCAGGGCTATTACGACATGTGCATGTACGGTACCACCACAGTCTTCTTCCTTTGAGGTGTCACCTGCCCTGCATCCAGTCCGCACCTTTCAAGCATCTGAGCATGTTTTACACAATGGCTGGTAGCACGTGGGAAGGGTACCCTTCCAAAGCCAGGCGCTCTGTTCGCTTAAGAAAGCTTGTTCCAATAGAGGGCTCGCACAACGTGCGCAAAGCATTTGTGAAACAAGCCCTCACCAATGTCCTCTTTACAAATTTGGAGTGCGCCGAGTCAAATGGAAACAATGACCAGTCTAGACAGCGTTGCATGAGCGGTTACAGCAGACGAATGTCGCACGAGTATTCTGGTTTGTAGAGATTAATTAGTACTGTTCAATACGGATCATGCACAATTTGAACCAGACGCTAATGATGTGCTGAATATTTCCATGAATGCATAGTGCCGCTTGTTGTGACGTGTGAATCGCCACGAGATGCGCACATCCGCTTTCTGGACCTCAGGCTAATACAGCAGCCCGAACATGTCTGGTAGGTCGTATGAACGGCGCACAAGAAAACCTTTGTTGCCATTTGACTCTGTGCACTCCAAAATTGTAAAGAGGGAATTGATGAGGGCATGTTTTACAAACGCCTTGCGTAAGTCGAGAATAATGCTGTCATGAATAAGTCGTGAATAAGTCGTGAATAATGCGTGAATAATGCTGCACACCACGCTCTCATCCTTACACTCGGCCATGACTGCGAAGAATTGTCTTTGGTGGGTAGTACGGGCTGCATTTCGAAGGTAGCCGCTTTGCACGCGACGATGTCTCTTGCAAAGGTGCGGAGGACTCAAGTGGCTGACACTGGCTGCCCCATTGTGGCCGCCGCTCTCGGGCACGCTGTGAGTTAGTCCGGGTGTCTGCCAAGCGGTCGACATCTCGAGGTCCATACAGGCTGCATCTTGGACGCTGGGCCACGCTGCAGCTGGTTTCTGGAGTCTGCCTCAAGTGTACCAGAAGGTCAAGACTGGCTGCATCGCTGTGGTTGATCTTGGCCTTGCAAAAACTCTTAGTGGGCAGCTGCTAAACATACACCTGATTGCGCGGCCTTTGGATGGCCTCGTATTCAGTGGCACACGCTAGAAACGAGGACGGGGGTGTCCACAACAGCATACCAGAATGCACGCTTGGTACCTTAGCTGTTGCGGTGAGAGGGCAGACAACTTCTGGGATATGAGGTGGAGAATAGAAGAGGCACGACTGGTCTTGGTATCCGTGGTGGGACATTTTGTAAAGCTTTCGTCATACAGGCTCCTGCCTGTATCTTAAGGGCAGAAGTTCTCCGCAAGATCTTGGTAATAGTTGTCTTGGGCTCCCCCGGCACTATCAACGTAGGCGTGTCAAGCATAGGCGACGCTTCTGTTTCCACTTGCCTCAGTAAAAGTCATTGTAGGGCTGGCTCCTCTAACTGCTCTGCATGAGTAATGGTCTCAGCCTCTTTCAGTGACATAATGACGTTGTATACCGGCTCGGGCACTGAGAGCAATACTTGAGTGCCGTACCTGCGTCTGGCATCAATCGTAGCACAGGCGGAGAAGCTTTCACTCGTGGGGCTAGAGGGCTTCGAGGAACCGTCGAGCTGTTGCTCCACTTCAGCTCGGACGAAAGTGGGCGCGTTCGTCAATGGTTGTGCAGCACAGTCGAGATGATTCTGTGCGGCTGTCTCGCTGGAGCAACGCCCTTCACGAGGTCCGTCTTCAGTAGCAGCCTCTGCCCGTGATAAACTTGCTTTAGGTATCGACAAAAGGGTCTACCTGCTTGAGTTGTAAACTGCAGCGCACAGTCGCAGCCTCGAGGTGGAAAGCTTCTAGAGCTTCATCCTCGATACCAGCCATGTTGGAATGGGTGGTGGTACAGAGTTGATGTACCACGTCGATGATGTGCGCCTTCCTTCGCCCATCAACGGGATAGAGGAAGTTAGCGTAGGGGACAGCAGTGGCATGAGCAAGTCGTTGGAAAACTTCAGTCAGCCTGGCACACCACTGAGGCCATGATTGTTGTGGCACACCCTGGTAGTTATGCAGGCTTTGGCAGTACCACGACGACGGCCGATGAACACACGCCATTTATTTTGGTCCGAATGATACATAGTGGCTGCCAAGATTGTTTACGGATCAACCCATCGAACGGCATTGTCCTCGAATCCTTGGAACTCCAGTAGTTCCTGTGCATCAACTGGTGGTAATGTGGAGTACAAGGATGCGGTAGCTTTTGCGCCCTAGGTAGGACAAGCGAGGAGCTTGAAGAGCCAGGAGCGATCGCCATGGTGAGTATGGTACTCGTGGTGGTGAATGAGATCTCACAGTTGAAAGGCGCCAGGTTGTGCAGTTGTTGGAGCATGCGTTTGGCTTCGCGCATTATATTCGCAGCATCGTCGGACAAGCCGCCCAGGGAACAATTGGCCACGGCCAAAGAATACGCTGTTTTCGCAGCAATCAGTGCGGCAATGTTCGGGATCAAAGAAGTGGGGGCAACCCGTTGAATGAAAGCGTTGGTATGACGCTGTTGAGACGCCGACAAGGCCTGCACGCTTTCGCCAGAAGGTGCTTGTTGGGGCACCAGGTCAGCGAATTCCGAGGAGACCTGAATGCCTGTCACTGAGCGGGGCTTTTTACGCTGGCAAACTTGTGGATACCATGACCTTAGAAGCATAGACGGCCTTTCTGGATTGGCAGGTCCACATCGCCAAATATGCTGAAAAACAGGTAGCTCATTTATGACGACTGCGCGATTGCAATGCGACAAGTAGACACAACACCTGATCTTTGCAAGGAAGGAAGGAAGAGCCTGGAATCCGTGGCACACACTGACGCTGGAGGGTTGGCCAAGAAACGGGTAGTTATAACGAGACTACCTGTTAGCTCATGCTGTTAGCTCACGTCTCTTAATTTACTTAGAGAATGAAGAGAAAAAATTAGGTAGGAGAAATTGCTCATTCTCTCTCTTCTTTTCTTCTTTTCACTTTTAGGATGTCTGCGGTCTGTGCATTCTTCCTTTCACTAACGTATTGTTCAAGATCAGACGGCGCTGCATGGCTCTGGCTGTTCAGTGTGGGGGAAAAGAGCTTTTTTAAGAAGTTTAGGCCTTTAACTACTCAGCGCCTCGTCGACATCTCGTCATTGGAAGAGGAGCGCCGCGTATTGCCGCAGAAGCAGGCAAGCGGGTGCAATGTCAATTCTTGCCCGCTTCTGGATCACGCGTGCAGTAGGGGCCTCCCAATTGTGCACAGGGTTGCTGTTGGGCATGTCATGCTTGGCACAATTGATTGGATAGTAAGGTAAAAACAGAAACAGACGACAGCTGTAATTAGAATGAGTGGTTACACTTGGAAATATTTTAGTTGTCCAGTGCCCTTCGCAGCTGCAGTGCCATGAACTCAGTTATTATTTTCATTATTTTACATTGGAGAAGTTTGTGCTGTAAGTTAAGCAGAGCGGGTCTTCTTGCGACCACCGCAAGAAGACCCGCAACGAACAGCTGTTCTAACAATTCATGTACGTATGCTCCCATACGAAACACTAATGTCCGCACCACTATTGTACTCTTTATCTGTTTTTTATTTGCTTTGCAAATATATGTGTACATAATCCAACCAATTATCGCAAGCTTTGTTGCAATCTTTATTTTGTATAAGCTCTGACCTAGTTCTTCACAACCTTATTGTATCTTTATGTTTCTTTTTTTGCCAACGCAGTTGCTGTGTTTGAAGAATGTAAGATGTGGTGCTAATGGCCTAGTCAGGTGACTCCTCTTGTCGCCTTTCGTCTGCTGCACCACGGCAATCATGTATTGTCAAACAAATAAATTCACAGCTTTGCCACGAAGGCGAAGCAATGAACACGATAGCAACAAATTGGAAGCTCACGCGCAGAATGACAAGCAGATCAAAATGTGCCCCGCGTTTCTCACGCACAAATGACGCACGAAACGTACTCACAGGTACAAATGAACGTGAATAAGCATCTCAGTTCCTACTTCGTTGTGATTGAAAAGCACGCCCTTTTCGCAAACGGATGCTGTGCAACGATTGCAGTGACTTTTGTGCGCTCCGTACCTACAAGACAAGCGTTCCAGTGCAAGCCCAACGCGAGCCGAGAGGTATGATTCTCCCCACTGGGTGATAAGAGCGTGCAAGAGATCCTCCATTCCCCACCTCTCCGCGGGCCAAAGTACGCGTTAGAGATGAGAGCTGCCGCGCGGTCATTGCGCCATCTCGCTGATAATGCTGAGAACGCAATAGTGCCCCCCGAGATGCCCACCAACAGCGGTAAGTGGAAGATATAAATCGCTCGGTGTGTGACCGCTGGGGGCGGTACAACTCGGTGGCTCAGTGGTGAACTCCACGGTGGTCCCACGCCGCGGAATTCACGCCGCGGTGGTCCCACGTTTGATTCCCCGCGCCAGAGTCTTTTTGTGGATTTTTTTTTCTTTCTTGCGTGTTCATAAATATAGATACGTATACATATACGGCGCATGACATCGACGCCAACAGCCACGTCGGCGCCGACAGCGAAAATCAGCCTAGCGTGTCCATATTATTGCTATACTCTGGGATAACTTTCTGTGGCACTGAGGAAGGCTACGAAGCCAAAATGGACTTGTGCCACCGCAGTAGATTATAGTGCCTCGAATGCGTCCGTGTTTTCAGCGTGAAAGTCATGAAAAAAAACAACAACACTATTTTCTACTACATGCTGTTTATAAAGAGACGTTGCACGCGCCGAGGAGATACCATTATTTGTTGTTGCTTTCACAGGAGTCACTTCGTGTTTTTGCTCGTCTGAAAACTTCTCACGTTTTGCGTGCCCCTCACAGTCAAAATGGCGTCTTCGTCTTTATGTGAGCGCGCGTCACCCTCCACTTATTCCGACGACTTGCCGAAGGTGCTTGTGTAGAACTTTACTGGCAAATTGCTGTGTAAGCAGGCGTATCAGATTGTGTGTTGTGGGATTACATGAACGCGGCCGTCAGTCGAAACACTAGCCGAACCGGACTATTTCACGGAGTAGTACAGGAGCAGTAGCTCCATCCCACTTAACCTTCCTTTCATTGCCACAGAAAGTTGTCCCCGAATATATCGCATTAATAAATCAAAATAAAAAAACATTGCATGGTTCTTCAAGCAACCGATATAATCTGGACACGAGAAATCATGAACTGTTTCTCGGCCCACGAAGTTCACAGATTTTCCGAAATTGATTCTGAGGCATGAATCGAAACCTATGTTTTTGAATATGTGAAATCAGGAATGTGGGGAATTGAGGCAGCTTACTAATGTCAAAAGATGTGAACCCTCGCACGCCAAATTTTTTCGGAACTTTCCATATTGGATAATAATCCATTATGTATGACCTGTATGAAAAGAAACAAATCCAATATACCTGTTATGTTACAAACTACATAATCTTCACAATTTTTATTAGGCAATTCAATAGTACAAGGATAATACTGATGCAACTATGCGCCACTGTAACACGCATCATTTATGTGAATAGAAACTTATTAAGAGCTAAGTAAGTTGCGAGATAGCATCTTGCCGTCCAGAAATAAATCATCTTACATATGTCGTTGCAAGTATTTTAAAGGACACTCGACCATGGCTGTACTCCTAGTAACTCATTGAGGGCAGGCTAACATTCACACCTTATACAGGGGGTTACATGCATGCAAACGCTACATATCAATGACTTATACAATACAAGGCTCTTTATTCATGCGCAGTCCATTCGCCTGTGCTTCTGACCAAATATCTTATTAAATGGCACTGCGCTGAGTTTTACTTTGCGAGATCGAACATTTCGAAACGGTAAACAACGTGCACTCAAGAACTTTGTCACGCAGCAAGTCGCACAGCAATCCGGGAAACATAATACGGAACCTGGACACAAGGCGTTGCTTTCCCTGAAACCCTTGCAGTGAGTGTTTAATGCACCCAAGGGAGTCTTCTAATTAGGACTTCATTCTTATGGCACTATATACGCTTAATATACGAAAACAGCAGTGTTCACTTCATGAAACGAGCACAACCCTCGCTGCTTCTACAATCGTCGCAAGCGGCAGAGGCGACAAAGATGACTCGCACCGAAAACTTCCGAGTTGAGAATAAATGTTTGGGCTGCGTTGTAACATAAACTAATCTCTGGTTTTCTTGAAAAACACGAATTGTGAATGATTCGCTGCTACTTCCCAATCACTTTGTAATTACATTACATTACATTACACTTTGTAATTACAATAGATGAATTCGCGGACTTAAATGAATCGACGAAGGCAGAAATAGTGTTTGGGACAGAATCATGGCTGATACCGTCAATCAATGATAGTGAGGTGTTTCCTAGCCACTTTAATGTTTACCGAAACGATAAGGCAAGAACAGGCGGAGGGGTATTTATGTTAGTTCACTCTTCTTTACGGTCATCTGAACTTGATATCCGGCACGATGACGTAGAATCGGTCTGGTGCACGGTGACACTTGCTGATAATATAAAATTTATTGCCGGAACGTTTTATCGACCACCAAATTTTGACCCAGATACGTTGCAGCAACTGTACGACATAATTTACAGAACATCAGATCAGTGTACATTTGCCTGGTGATATCAATCTACCGGATTTGACGTGGTATAATGGAACATGTATGGCCTTGACTGGTTGTCGCGAAAACATCAGCATGAAAAACAACGTTGATACGTTCGGTCTTACTCAATACTTTACTGTGGCCACAAGGAATAATAACATTTTAGATTTGCTTTTTGTTTTTGCCAAATATTGTTGACTCTGTCACCTGTATACCCGGTACCAGTGACGATATACCCACCAATCGGGGAAGGTATATTTTTATGATAAGGATACGTGATTACTCTGCCATTTCTCAGGAATTATTTGCTAATTTGCCTGTTTTCGATTGTCATTGCGAGAGCGCCAATGTTGTACAACTGTGGTATCTATTTAAAGCGAAAGTCATAGAACTAACGGAAAAGTATGTGCCATGTACAAACGCGGTTAAACTCAAAAAGTGCAAGAAGCCGTGGGTGACACCAACAATTTTCAGATTAGTAAGGAAAAGACGACGAGTACACAAGACATCTAAAAGAACCCATACTAGTTATCAGTACACAAGTTAGTCGAGATAACTAATGAATATAAATTTAAAGTTCGTAGTGCAAATGATCAATACTTCAATCGACTAAACGAAAGTATAAAAACGAACCCAAAACTTTTTTGGAGATACGTAAGAAACTGTGGAGCTGATTCAACCGGAGTAAACAAAATTTTCCATGATGATCAGATCTTGTCCAGCGATATTGATAAAGCGTCGTGTTTTAATGATTTCTTTCACTCCGTATTTTCACCTCGAACGGATTTTGAGAAATTATCTACGCTTGCAGAGCCACCTCTGGAACTCAGCCATTATTGCCACCGGTTGAACTCTGTGTGAGTAGAATCAAATCCCTTTTAAGAAATATAGACGAAAGCAAGGCTCGAGGGTCCAGATGGTATTTCCCCACGCGTGTTGAAGTGTTGTGCCTGGCCAATAGCATCTTATCTTTACCTAATATACAAAAAATCTCTCTCTACTAGAATTCTGCCTTGGGACTGGAAAATGGCTTTCGTGGTTCCCATTCACAAGGGTGGTTCCAAAAAAGAGGCCAACAATTATAGACCTATTTCATTAACATCTATTCCCTGCAAAATACTAGAGCGCATTTTCTATTAAGACATAATGAAACACTTAGTTCAACATAAATTATTAGTTGATGATCAACATGGTTTACGCAGGGGCCTGTCTTGCACAACACAGCTGATTGAGTTCGACATTGATTTAGTGTCCGAGGTTGATGACAACGGTCAAAGAGACTGTGTTTTCTTAAATTTCCGAAAGGCGCTTGACACAGTGTGCCATCCTTTGCTTCTTCGCAAACTCGAAAGGGCAAATATTGATAAGAAAGTACTGAATTGGATAGCCTCTTATCTATCACAGCGTCGACAATGTGTCATTCTCAATGGTACTACTTTTTCTACGGTGGAAGTAACATCAGGGTGTCCCTCAAGGGTCCGTTTCAGGGCCGCTACTGTTTCTATCTTACATTATTAATATTCCTGATGGCATTACTTCTCGAATACGTTTATTCGCTGACGACTCAGTTGTGTACAGAAAAATAAAAAGTGAACAAGATCGCATTGAATTGCAGGGTGACCTTACCCGAATTGTGCAGTGGTGTGATAAGTGGAAAATGCAACTTAATGTGAAAAAATACGTGCACGTGTCTTTCACTACAATGAAGAAATCGGATGAAGCGCGTTACTTTTTGAATGGTGACGTCATTGATCATCAATCAATGTATAAATACTTAAGGTGTAACACTTACGAGCGACTGTTCATGGAATGCGCATGTGCATGCTGTAGTTGCAAAAGCTGCCAGAGCCCTAAATTTCATTCAACAAAATCTGAGATACTCCCCTGCTGTCCTAAAAAGTACTGCGTACATTTCTTTTGTCCGCCCGATTTTGGAATATGCATGTTGTGCGTGGGATCCACGCCAAAAGTCCTTGATTGATCTGATCGAGAAAATAGAGAACAGAGCGGCAAGGTTCGTTCTCAGTCGGTATAAGCGAGGTGACAGCTGTACTGAAATGAAAAACAAGCTGGGATGGGAAGCAGCTCTCCTCTCGTAGGAGAAAATTGCGTTTGAAATTGTTATTTCAGATATACCATTAGAAGACTAGCATCAATAAAGACACTCACCTTAAACCACCGCATTATCTGTGTAGAAGGTGTGATCATGACGATAAGATTCAAGAATACCGGACCGGAACGAACCTTTATGCTAATTCTTTTTTTGTTCATAATGTACAAGAGTGGAATCAAGTTGTCTTGTGACCAAGTGTGCTGTCATAACGAATACTCGTTTTTTTTCAAAGCTGTAACCTTCCCGCTTACACGCCTTTGCGCAAAGGAGGGTATTTCTGAATAAATAAAGAATAAAAGTGCCAATTTTTTCACCTGCAGTGCACATTTTCACAAAATGTGCACGAGGGGGGTGAATGAAGAGTGTCTACTGACAAGGCGTACTCTTCTTAAGAAACTTCGGGCTGGTACAGCAGGACAACATATTAAAATATGCAACAATGTATTTACAAACAATGATAAATAAAAAGTGCTACAACAGAACAAAATGAGAAAACGATGCAAGCAAGTTCATTAGTCATCGAGAGTTATGTCTGAACTATAATATGTAGTGTATCACGAAAAGTCGTCTGGTCGGGAGTAATCATGGTCAATTGGTAAATGTAAGACGCCGACCAAAAACACTTAAAAATAACAAAGGCGTTCCGGCTTTTGTATAGGGCCTTCTTCACAAACGACTTTTCCTATATGTTCTCACTTGTTCTGAATTGACTGTCAGTCCTTACAGAAAGTCATTTGGGTCAAAATACTTGCAATCATTGTTCTCAAACGGTCTTACATCAATTGACTTTCAGTCATTTGAGATTAATGCCGCTGTACGGGAGCAAAAACATCTCTGTTATTTATAAAGTGTTTTTTGCTCGTCGTTTTACTTTGACCTTTTAAGCAAATATGTGCTATGAGAGTACTATGTGGCATTTTTAAATATGTAAAAACTGAAACGTATTATAAAATACGATGCAGTGTAATAATACTCTAAATATCGCAGCGCATCCACCTTAGAAGTGAGTTGAACATTAGATTCACAATTTTTTTCTTGAATTGTGTAATGTTTGTAACCTCCCTAGCGTAATCAATAATTAAGAAATTTTGTACAATAGCACAATTTAGCCATAAGCTGATTGTACACCACAGTCCATACAATGAGTATAGCCAATCATTGCACAGTTTATACAGAAGTCTTCTGCCTACTTATGCATAAAAACAAATGGGTAACGGACTGTATTTTTAAAGTGACCTTAGCTGGCAACACAATGTCGACAACATTTTAATGAGGATAGAAATGTCGTTATCTCTGAATCGATGCTTCAAGAATCTCTGTTTTTTTTCACTCGCCGATCATAAGTTGCATTCAAGTGTGAATGCAACACCAGGGGTAAGCATTTTTAGTGTTTCTGGAAAGTTTGCTCATGCTTTTCAACTTTTCATTCGGCTGGTCAGACCGCTCTCTAGAAATGCAATGTGAGATGTTATACTCCTCGTATTGATATTTACGGCGCGAAAGATACAAAATAAGCTTTCATTTCAAGACCATTTTCCGGGCGATGTCCAGTATTATCACCCAACGCGGTAGGATCCTCTAGACCAGGAACACTTTGGCTTGGACTACCCTGTTGGTCCTGGCGACTACTTGTCGCTGGTCTTCCAGGTCACCAAGGACATGCTGGGCACACGCTTAGACCCCTTCCCACGTTTAGATGAGGTGGTCGTCGTTAGTTTTTGGTGCCTAGCGCACGTCCCTCTATGGTTGCGTGTAGTGGTTTGCATGGTACTGGCAATCTAGGAGCAAGTGTGCTAGGTGTCTGGTACACTTCAGAGCGGGCACATTTAGCTATGTCTCGTTGGGTAAAGGTCGTGCTTTAATGTTTCGTGTATATGTGTGTTTTGCATCGCCGGCGTCTGATGAGCACGCTTTCTGCTTTAGTCAGTTTTACATGGCCTGGAAACCGCACCCACCACTCTAGCTTGTTGTGTTGACGTAAAGGCGAATGGGTGTTTGTACGGTCTCCATCTCTTCAACATACGTCGGGTATCTTGTGGGCTGAGGACAGCCTGGTCAGCGTGAGTTTCGAGAAAAACTATAGAAAATGCAGTTCTAAATAATTGAAAACTGTAATAACCTGCAGAACATTGGTTCTCTTGTTTTATCCTTGGTTTCTTCATATTTTTGGCTATTTCTGCCTGTTTTTTTCCGTTATTGTCTGCCCTGCTAGTTATTTATTTAGTAGTTATTTTTCATTTATTTGTTCCAGCTGATGCACATTTTTTGTTGTATTGTTTCTTATCCATTTTCTGCTGTTTGCTCCTCCGCGCATGGTCTGTTGAATTTCCGCCGCTGACGTTTTACTGCAGCTTCACTGGCTTGGACCTTTTCTAAAGACACTTTTTCCTCTACTGTGGCGCCGGCTTTCTTTGGAAACTGCACGCTGGCGTTCTAAACAGGCCGCCACCTTAACTTGTCTTTAGCAAATGGGGAATCTTCGCGATGCCAGTGCGAGGCATCAGACGATGACAGAGTAGTCCCTTATACAGCTGTATATTTAAACAGAATCCAAACTTCTTGAATGCGCCCTCTTGATTTCACGTTTACAGGTAGAGATAAGGAACCAACTGCAGATATTTACGGTGTTTCTGTGAGAATAACGTTGTTCCCTTAAGCATACGACAAATTTAGACTGCCTAAACGGATCAAAATTTTGATCGAGATCGCTTGTGTCTGCACGAAGTGAATGAACAATGCTCAACCCGTCACCGTATTCACTAGCTATAACCTAGCGTAAAAGCCTCTCTTGAAATCAATTATGCAAATATGCATGGCATCATGGAATTTATGGTTGACAAAGAGAGCTTAAGATTGTGTAATAAATAAAAATTGGTGGACACAGGCATTCGTGAAAACAATATAGTTGGTGTTATGAATAATAGACATTGTAGGGCCAGACAAAACAGAAGCAGCGTGAGTGCTGGTGAAATTGGTGACAAGGTACTTAGTCACCACTTCACTGCAACTAAATGAAATGCTTCAGTGGCTACGTTTTCATCTTCGTCAAGGCTAAAACCTTAGATGCGTCATCAATTCCCAAATCCTAAATATTGTCATGATGCGACGTCAGAGAAAAAGGTCCTGCAAGTTCTAATGCGCTTTCTGCCGTCGACGAACGGTTGTAGCAAAACGCCCTTCCTGTGCGCGTTTTTGTTTTTCTCCTGAGTTGACAGGCGTTTTGTAAAAAAAAACGATAGCCTTTCTTGGGAAGCTTCGACGAAAAAATTTTGGCCTGCTGTCTGTCTGCCTGTACACTTGTCTGTTTGTCCATCCTTAATTGTACCTTTACACCAGTCGATACCCCAAATTGCCGACCCCATCCACAACGCCCACCAATATTGCTCAAGACTAAGTGTTCATACTTGCGCGGTTGTCAATTTAAAGCAATTATTGTGCATATCTGAGGCATCATAACAACACGTCAATATTCTGTATGTGTGTATTTTACTAGAAAAGGCACACATAAGTAATTCTATGGACCATAATGTTTATCAGGCTCTGCTGACCATTCAACGCTTGCATGGAAAGGCAAGTGTTCCCAAGGAGATTTAAAAATATTGCTGGAGTGGAAATTCTTCGCCACAAAAAATAAGCCATGCCAACAGTAAGACGGCGGCTGCGGCAGCCATCTTACCAGGGGCATGATGAGCTGTGCACGTTCGGCGATCGAGAAGGAGCGTGTTCCTCGCACGCCCAGCGAGTTTACGCAGCAACCTTTCCGGGTCAGATAGTGCCTAAAGGATGTTTGTTTGTCAATAGTTTTCGTTACTAAGCCTGGAATTTAAAAAAAATTATTGGAGGTCAAGTCACGGATGCTAGTCTCTGGGAAAAATTTCTTCGGAAACCGCTATCTTTTAATTTATAATAACCCTGGCCTTTACACTAACAAATCAGAGCCACTGGATGTTTAAGTGAGAACCGCTAGAAAAGAACACGTTTCTGACTTCTTTGGAGGGCAAAAACTAGCTTCAATACTGCTGGAAAAGTATTACGAGAGCTTCCGCTTCAGAAATTTTTAGGGGCGGAGCTCCTTATAAGGGCACCCGTTCGTCCCTCGTAGTCGTAGTAGTAGTGTGTAAAAAGTCTTACAATTTGACCTCCAAGGTGGTGCCGGTGGGAGATTTCTTCCGTGCATTCTTCAACAATGAAAAATTTGCAGCGCGCGCGTTAACTAAAGGCCGAATTCTCCTGTCTCCCATTCCCCCTTAGAAGCCATTGGCATGTACAATGAGCACTATCTGACAAGAAAGGGTTGCTACGTTATATTCGCTGGGCGTAACCTCCTTTGTTTTAGAAAGGTTTAGCGAGCGTTGGGCCACAGTGCCATGAATACAGTGAACTTATATATACCATGAACACGAGGTGGTTCAAGGTGGGAAGTAGACACGAAGCGCAAGCCGTAAGAAAGTATGCGTGTGCCACCTCTCGTTCAGTCCTTGGAATGTCCGCTGGATGGCGGTGCTTCTATATGAGGAGTATATGATGAAAAGATGCGAGATGGTGGTACTTGGAGTGTTGAATAGGTGAACGAACGGACACACAGACACATTCATGGATGGACGCATGGATGGCTGCAGGGACGGATGGGCTCATGGACGGACGCAAGAGCGGATGCATGGACGGATGCACAGATGGACGTGCGGACGCACGAACAGATGCACGCACGGACGGGTGGATGGACGCGCGGGCGGCCACACAGACGTACGCATGGACGAACGGAAGCAAGAATGAATGGACAGACGGATGCTTCGCCCCACTCTCCATCATTCACTCCGTGGATATGCTGCCAATTTTTAAACTCTTTGATGTTTTAAACGCTTTGCTAAGACGACACGCTGGTGGCACCTACCCGTCGCCTGGCGTTCTTCACCTAATCACGTTTAGGACCGGCGCGCCAACCGTGCGCTTTCTTTTTTAAGACGACTAACGGCATGATAGCGCTCATGTTTCACGTGTGACGTGACTTGATGCACTCGTTCGCCTCCGCTGCCCACTCGAGGCACTCTAACGCAGCACCTCTAGAATACTATTCACCAATTTTTTGCGCAAAACGTCAAATAAACGTTTTGTTCACTATCTCCAGCCACAAGACTATACCTTCTTTTGACTGCATTTGCTGTGTACCTTGAAGATATCAGGCTAATTTTTTCTTCTCGTTTTTTGCTCTCTCTCTCCACACCCTCTACCTTGCCCTTATTTGGCCCCTCCAATGCACTTAACGCATATCTGGTTGACCTCCCGGGCTTCATCCTCTCTCTGCGCTGTATACGCTTTAGTGTCCTGCATCCGTGGCATCAAGACCTTGCGTGATGGCATCACCATATCACAATGTTGCTACATGCATGCATACCGAGATTCTAGGGTGCGACGCGCGTGTGTGCCTGACGACGAAGACGAAGGGTGGTTTCCACTCGCACGCTGGTGAACTGGTCACGCCATTACCGCTGGTTTGAAATACATCTATTCCTCAGCCTCGTCGATGCGGCGTCTCTTTTTTTCCGTAGCAATATAATGACGTTACAGACTACAAAACTTTGTGACCCCATTCTGGCCTCATGTAACATGAGGACGTCATCGAACACTATTTTCGCTCAGCTGAAGATGGACTATTCACGGAGACTGTGCAAGACATCGTTATGTGCAGGGAGCTATGAGATGGCGGCGAATAAATGCATCAACTGAGAAAAGACGAAAAACGGATATCGCTTTTGAAACAACCTAGGTGAATGCATGAGAAACTTTGTGAGTTCTCCCCTGTAATCTGGTGAAGTCTACAATAAGTGTTCATGAGCATCATAGAATGACATATACACATGCAGAATGTACCTACAGTCATTATACGAAAAACAAATATATGAACAGCCATTTTATAAAGCAGAAGCATCTCAACTTTATGCACTCAATAAATATATAAATGCATTCCGCTAAAATAGTTTGCGGCATGCCAGCACTTCAGCAACGAGGTAAACTTACCCGGTCCCGTCAGAAAACATGACCTCCATTAGCTGAGAGAAGGTTCGGTCTGTGAAATTCCGCTTTATTGTTTTTGCTCTAGTGCACGTTACTTCAGGTACTTCCAACGTTGTTGAGTTTAAATACAAAACTTTTGAAGTCATGAACTGTATGAAAATATAACATGTCGTTAAATCAGATTCCGGAGCTATCTTTGTAATGTGACTCAGAAACAAAACAAGACATGCACGCCTGTCTCAAACATCAACATCCTTGTCTCTATGTTTAAAAGGTTTATTCAAAATGCGTGTGGCTATCACAGTTGGCACAACATATCTAAACACACATGATTAACTGCGATTCGGGAGGCCTGCACGCTTGTAGTAATATACTTGTTTCTGAAAGTTAAGCGTCATTTTGTGGGTGACAATATCATTCAGGCAAAACTGAGGGCATAGTGGCAATGACGTTCTTGTCGCTCATGAGAGAAATGAGAAATAGCTTTTGCTCTGTTGTGAGTAGAAGCACCATTGAACATAGTTTTGTAAAATAACAAACATAAGCTACAACCCCACACAGAAATATTTGCTTCAATTACTGCAGCACCAATTTTCATAACTACAGGGCAGAAAATACAGAAAGGTTGAGCGTTGATACTTAGCCTGAGGGTTTTGCGTCCCATAAACATGACCTTATTATAAGATCTGCATGAGGAGATGGAAGCTTACCCGTGACCTTTCGGTCAGGAGAGGTGAGGAGCCTAACAGAATAATAGGTTGACCAGTGTGGTGAGGTTCTTATGAGCTGCCCCGAAGTAATTTTATACACGTTTTTTGACAATTTCAAACACTTGGAGGAACCATCAGCTACGAATCGAGAAAGTGAAGTTTGGTTTAGTTTGGTTTGGTTTGTTTTATTCAAGGCAAAATTATTGGTTTGGTTTGGTTTGGTTTGCTTTATTCAAGGCAAGATTGCCTTGGGGGACACGACTAAAGGCTAAGTAAATTTCTGACTTGGTCGTGCCACCCTGGCAGCAAAGCAGAAACATACCGCAAGTACATTACGCAGAAAATTACAACATCACGTGTTATCTTACACGTGATGTTTTATGCAAAAGTAAGGATGAAATAGCTCACGAACTATTATATCTATTCTTGTTCATTCTGAATTGCGGAAGCACCCTACCTGTATTTATGCTCTTTTGTGGATTGAAAACACTAAACGAAGAATTTCCAGGAAGTAAATTCGCACCTAATCTTCCCTTGTGATTGCACGATCGTTAACTGCCTTTGTGTGCTACCTGGGCTTAGGGTCTGCTTTCACGGCTTGGTGCACTTATAAGTTGGAAATAATATCAGTTGCGTAAGCGAAACATACTTCATCGTCAAAATTTGTCGAAGTGCACCTGGTACAGTGACTACACGGGGATCGTGTTCTGGGGCTGCCACCGAAGCCATGTTGACAAATACTTCAGTGCCTTTGGCCACGCACTTTGGACACACCCACCCGAGTTTCGCGGTTTTATGGCTTGGGAGTGAACTGTTTGTAGTCAAGGCCACTCAGAAAAAGCGGGGATCTATGCACTGCTTCGCCCCACATTGTGCAAGATGCACCGGATCATCAGATGATAAATTTTGATCACTCATCAGGCACTGTTCTCACACATTGAGCTGCCTCCATGGCGTTGTGACCAGCCAATGGCTAGCTGGTCAGCTGGTGCCACTCTCGAATAGTGAGACTGAACATAACAGTGCAGCCTGTTTTCAGGATTATGTGGCACCTCAATTATTTCATCTTGATTGTGAGTGCAGTATTGCGTCTTGTATTCTTCTGTCATCTCAGGAGGAGCACGGCGCACCATTGCCGGCTGTCCTAGACTGGTAAAGGGGTTGTGCTTGACCTTCCACCATGCAGATGAGGATGTAGAAGATATGCTCGTTGGATTGTGAAGGGCTTAACGGCTTTTCTTAGTAGTAATTATGGGAAAAACCGAGGACTTATATTGCGAGTAACGAGATGCTTAAAAAAACCCACATCCACTAACTACTCTTGTAAATAAACGTTGTATCTTACTGAAAATTGTTATCAGCTGTGACTGGTCTGTTCTAGTTCCCCCTGAAGACTGGTTAATTCCTATTTATTGGATGGGTGCCTCCTACTGCGCGGAATTCAAGCTGAAATTGAGGATTCCTGCGCTTCATGCTTTTCTCTGGTATTTAATAGTGCAGTTATTTAGCCACATCAGGTACTATGCATGATAAACCAAGCTCACTCCAAATATACCCAGAGCTCACTCTACGGCGGTCATGGTACGATAACAATATTGAGCACGTGATAGCAGCGCTGATAAAATGGCTACAAGAACGGTCGTGGTGTTAGAAACGAAGGTTGGGTATTTGCGGTGGTTATCAAAGAAACGCCACGTGCGTACACTTCGGCGCTGCCAATTAGTCAACATTTCAGCTGTGTAGAACTATCAGAGCTGCTAGTCACGCTATTTTTTACACACTTCACACGCGCATCCCACAGGCGTGTTCGTCGGTGCTTGCGCTCTTTCGAGCAAGTTGCTTTGTTCCAGTTGCAGCATGAAATTTTTCATTCTCGAAAGCAGGTGAACACGCACGACTTTCGTGCTGTTCGTTTCTCTTCTACTACAGATTGCAGATAAATATAAGGGCAGGTTGCCACCAGTTGCGCTCGCATCATGGCGGCAACGCGACCGTGAGGGGATACGTCGTGAGCGCGTTGATGTTGATTGCAAAAAGTCTCAGACACGAGGTGATATATCTTTTACTTCTACTTGCGTATGTGCATAGTCTGAGTGATAGAGCTTATAGATGAATCGCGCCGCTCGCTGGTGTTTAGGCTACAGCACTGCTCCTCGGCTCGAGTAAGCGCGCGATCACACTGAGCATTCCGGCCGCCAAAAGTACGCCAAATCCGATTCGACGGCGCCTAGACCCTTGAGAAAGAGCCCTCTCCTCGCCCGTCGCTCTTGGACCGATTTTGGCAGCGTCTGCCACTGAATCAGTCACCGCGGACAGATAGGAGGGCTAGTGAAAGAATGTTTAATAATGGCGGCCAAACTCTATTCGCTTGTCATGTCGCAGTGGACATAGCGAATGTTGTAACGGACGGGAGCTCAACCCACTGTGTGCCTACTTCACGTGCCTATTTCGTGGAAGAGGTGGGTGAACTTGTCGTTGGTGTGACCGAGCTTGTTGCCATCTTGTAGGACAAGACGAACCCGCCCACGCAGATGGCGTCGGTGGTGTTTTCTACCCTTCATGTTTTACAAGAAAGCGACTTGCCAGGCCTGCAAAGTGAGAACCAGCTAACAGACTCGTCCAAGTCTGGACCACCGAATAGCGTAGTGTCGCTTGCGAGCAGCGACAACAATCGGGTGAGCACTCACCCATCCATCGTTCACCCCGTGATATATGGTGTATCCAGCAGTGCGGGCGCGTCTAGTATGAACGACGCTGCGATTCGAATGCAGGTGGGAGTGGTGAAAAGCTTTATTCGTTTAGAGGCCAAAAGGTAAAATATTATTTTAAAAATTAAAAAGCAGCGTTTTGGGCGGCCTTCAGGTTACTGAATGTGGCATCCAGGCAGTGCCTAGGAGAATTTCGCTCGCTGTAGAAAGGGGATGCTTCAGTGTGAAGTAGGGCTAAATGTCCTGGGCGGGCCTGAGGTTCGCCACGGGCTTCTGTCAATCAAACTGATTGACGCATGAACTCAGATACAAACTTGTTGATTCTTATAAAGCCCTAGGTAAACTCGTGACTGTCGTAGGGCCGGTGGGAATGTCGACTGTCTGATGTGGTGGACGCAAAGCAGCAGCTTCTCTGCATATAAAATAATTTGGCCATCTTGCCCTTCTTGTGCAAGGCCGTAGCTTGTGATAATCTAGCTTCCTCCAACTTTCGAATTCGGTTGTCTACCCATCTATTTAATGCGCTTTGAAGTGAAGGCCGCATCAGCTCTGTTATAATTTGATTATACCAATTACCTGGATGCTAATGATTTTAACACAAATCCGTTTTGTCTCAATTGATAAGATTTTAACTAAAACGGCAATAACTATATTGGATGCAATTATCCATATCATCTGTATAAAGCTATTTAGCGTAATTTATATTAGCACAATGTAATAGACAAAACATCAATTACATATAATTCGTTGTTTTTTATGGCGCTCATGATTAACATTACATCAATTTGCATGAGTTAGATAGTGCACGCGTCATTTACAAATTTTAGGTCAGCACATTTTTACCTTTAGATAGAATAATTGCCATGCCCCTATTAGGTGTGTTGCTATTATCTTAGTCTCGGTACCACGACATGGCCTAATCACCTTGGTCACAGCATGTCCTGACGTAACCAGCCACGTAACTGCCCAGCCACACAAGTATACCCCGCCGCACGTTATCGTGTGCAAGCAGATGGCGAACAGGACAAATAAGGCGCGCAGCAGCCGAGCAGCGCGCTAGAATGTACGTGCCCATCATGATTACCAACACGTGGCTTCAGGTATAACCACTGCAGAGGCACTCGGCCGGAAAAAAATGTCCAAAACCACCATGCTCATTATTCTATAACAAATTTAGTGCAGAAATTAAAAGCTTCAAAACATAACTAGGCTGATCATGCCTGTGAAAAATTGAATAGGGCAAAGCTCCTGACACTCTATTATTGCGGGTGCACCTTTGCACTCAATAGAAGAACAAATAGAAGAAGACGCCTCTATTTGAACACACTGCATATCTTTGTCGACCATCCTTCACTCGTTGCCGGGTTGCTTCGTAACCAATTAAATGCAGCACGATGTTTCGTACTGTTGGCTCATCAGTGAAGCGTGTTGCTAAAGCTCGGAAAGATCCCTAGTTTTCCCAAGCTCCGGCAATCAGCTGAGTGCCCCATTTGTGAAACTGCGTTCACAAATTTGGGCCTGCAACTGGCCTACCATACGGGTCTTTGCAGACTGTCATCGCATCTGGGAGCGGTAACGTAATACACAAAATATTGCATTTAATACTTGACTTGCTAATAAAAAGGCGGCGTGATAAGCTTCACAATCTCACCCCTGGGTCAACAACTTGTCTGAGTTTTTATACACGATGCCAACGGCAAATTTCGCAACTAGTATTGTTGAATACGACTGCTTATTATAGCAGCTAAAGGTATCCGCTTTAAAAAAAGTGCAACGCAAAACCAAACATCATGTCCCCAAGCTGCCGCCAGGACAACTGGTGCCAGCTATCCAGGATTAGAAAGAGTTATCAAAACCACCATGTATGCCCTCCGTGATGTGGAAACAATCTTTGTCACTGGCTTAGGGGCTAAAGGTTTCATAAGCGTCTTTGGTGCCTGAGCGGCATTTTGTATATATTTTTGCATACTCATGCTCATGAGTGCAGCTCTCATACAAAAACTCAAAGCTGACCAGAAGGCCCACGATGCGGCGTACGTGAGAGCGGCTCACGAGTCTACCCCTATAAAACAGGGGTGAAATCCTTCAGGGCCGCAATAAAGTTTTTCATTCATCCACTCATCCATAATTTACCACTACTTTGGACACTGCACTATATCAAGATACTACAAAGAGGACGTTCTGTTCGTCACTAATCGTACTGCTTTTGCAAACACCTTGAAGACTTATCTCAATATTTTAATAGGTGTGTTGTGCTTACATACCACGTATCGGAACGCAGTGCTGTTATCACTATTTCACTGTATCACATGAACGTTGACATACTCTAAGAACGTTCGCATGAATGCTCATGCGTTGGTATTATTGCCGAATGCGCAATAAGTAACAGCTGAGTAGGCCTTTATTGCGTATAAGTTAATAAATAAATCTAACACATAGCAAAACATAATGTCTTACCACCCACGGTCTTCCCAACTTAGGTCGAGTTCCACCATCCTAGAAAGGCAAGAAACGAAAATTACCTGAAATATGACTTGCACAATCATAGAAAGCAGTTCTTCAAAAATGAACTCGTTTGTTTGTGGAAGCTTTTCAGTGGTAGGGTTACTGGTTCTGGTGGAAAATAGGTGGGCATATGGAACGAACACTCTAGGAAGCAGCGTTTTTCTACGGAAACATTGGAAATGCGAAGCTGAAGAGGACATATGTAATAGCCCAGACTTTTGAACTATATTGAGCGAATTCTGAACTCTGTCGAGGCTCTCAGAAAAGCTGACATTTATGCATGCTCGCTTTTATGCTTTAACGAAAACAGGTGATTTGTGTAGCTTGTCAAGTACTAGCGTTTTCATACCTCACACACTGTTTTGGTGTAGTATAGTGAAGTGGTGGTGTCTGTGAAGTGTGGTGGCACCGTGGTTTTATGTACAACGTGCTCAGAGGCGACGAAAGCGGTGCTTCTCAATTGAGCGCGGAAAGATGATGACGTTGGCGCGAAACGTCACGCACGAAACTGCGGCCCACCAAAAGGAAGAGGAAGCTTGGGCGAAAGGTTGCGCTGCCAAGGTACGAGAGGGAAGAACAGGAAGACGAGTCGGGGCAGAACGAGATCGAACTGATTGTAGTGCAGATCCTGGGTGTCGCACAACAGTGGTGTCGGGTTCTGGACCCGACCGCATGAAATCAGGCAAGGCCAGGACGCTCCAGCTGCCCACGGTGTACTCGGAGGTACGCGGCCTTCCAGAGTTCCGGCCGTGACTGTTCAAAGTCACTTCCCAGGTGTCCGGGCTTCGAATCTAATCCCGAAGCACCCGTAGAGGGTGGAACCTTCTGCGTTGTGATCATCTCGTCGAAACGATCCAGCATTTGCAAGCGGCCGCAGTTCTTGCTAAGGCAATGGCTACCTTGCCTTCCGCCAAGTGTCGCCGTGCTGATCAGCACGTGACTCCAGGTGCTGAGACATCGCCAGCGTCCGCCGCCTCAACTCACCAAGCCACCGCCACCATCAACGCCACCGGTGACTGTTGATTTTTATAAATATTACAGCTGGACAATTTACAGGACATGTTTTTATTTGCCAGCTTAGACTCGGTGTCTGTACATTACAACTTCATCATTTTTCCTTTCTTCTAATTATGCTTAAAGTTTCTACTTTTTTTTCTTACCTTAAACGGCTTCGTCATTTCTCAGCTTTGAGGCTTTCTCTCCGAGCAACAATTTATTAAATCGCAAACCTGCTTCACAAATTGGCGTCCGCGACAGGACGAAGTCATTAGCAGTAGCGGTAGGCGTATTAAGAATGGCAAGCGCACGAGATCTAGTGACTTTGGCCGAGCACATGAGGCTCGAAGGCGGAGAGCTGAGGGCTTGGCTAGATGAGCAGGAGGCACGGGCACGAGATGAGCGAGCTGCAGAACGTGAAGCAAGAAAGGAGTTCCTAGAGCTGAAAGAAAAAAGGGAGAGAAATTTGCAGTTTGCAGCTGAAAGTAGCCGAATCAGAAGACAATCGTAGCGAGACGAGAACGCCTGACTGTGAATCTAGAGGGAACGCTTTTTGGAACATGAACCCTCACAGCCTAAATCCAGTATTTAATGAGAACCGGGACGACTTCCCTACTGAAACGTTCCGTAGGATGCGGAGACCTCACATACGGAATTATTGGAATATGGAAGACGTATGATGCGGACTCCGCATAAGACGTATGATGCGGACTTCGCATCTTATGGAAAGACGTATCATGCGGAAATTACTGAAATGTGTGCATGTTACGTCTGAATGTAGTGCAAAGCAATATAATGTGTAAATTGAATAGACGTCCACATCTTGAGTACATGCAATACTGTGTACAAATCACAATATTTCTTAAACGTGCATGATAAGGGATTGAATCATCGGCATCTTACTAATTGTCGTGATGCGGAAGCAAAATTACCTTTTAAATAAAATACATTACAAAACTACTAAATTAACATGCTAGCGATCATAAATGGTGGTTACATTGCAACACATTAATGCAGTGTTCTATGCAAGACTTAAAGAACTTATAAAGTTATTATTATTAATAGAGAAGCATTATTATACACATCAGCCCTGCTGCAATCAATATGTTTTTTTATTTGTCTGTATGCTCCAGGTGTGAATAGTGACATTGCAGTGTTGATCGTACACAAATGAGGTGACTGCACCGCAATTTCACGAGCTCCACCTAAGCCACAGGATGGTGGCAGAATGTAACAGCAATTTTAGAACGAAATGTTTAAACATAAATAATAATCATAGCACTGTGAAAGTGTGGCGCTGTGTTTATCTCATGAATGCCTTGTGGAGAGCGGCGAAATGCTGCTTGAGGCTCCGGCACCACTGTAAATTTCGAAGGTCACTGCGATAGAACTTATGTGTCCTTCATAGGCACCTGGAAATGAAAATAATTGGCACAAATAATGTCTGAGACACATGTTAGCACAATAGTTTACATGCACAACAAATATAACACACAGAATGAAACTGAAAATTTGAGGCACACAATCCTTCATGTTATGCATATGTGAATAATAGAAGGAATGAGTGTATAAATTAGTTCTGCCACATCAAAAAACAGCATGCTTATCACAGTGAAAATAACTAGGTTGTCACGATTTTCAATGGTAGAGATAATCGATTAATATGTCCTTATGATATTATGATTTAAACGCTTCCTGCACAGTAAAACTTCAGGAACTGCAAGTGAAAGCTCTCAATGTTCATTTATTAGTGAGTGCATGTACATCTGCTGCCTTTATACTATACAGTTTGTGCACAAAATTGGCATTTTGAACAATTTTGAGAGTTAAACCTATGCAACTTATGAAGGTTAAAATCACCATGAAAGCAAGCAGGACCAGGCAGGTGCCATTAAAAATCTGTGCAAGCCAGATAACTATAACCGAACTGCACACATATAGGGGAGCAAGAGTAACAGAAATTCGGCTGCTGACCCGCATGTCACGGTATCAAACCCCGGCTCCATTTCCGATGGAGGCAGAGATGCTGTAGGCACGTGTGCTCAGATTCGGGTGCACGTTAAAGAACCCCAAGTGGTCGAAGTTTCCAGTGCCCTCCACTACGGCATCTCTCATAATCATATAGTGATTTTCGGACGTGAAACCCCACATATAAATCAAGAATAACAGAAATAAACTGCCAACAGAAAAGTTGGGTGCATGTGCTATCTGTAAGTGCTTACACCTTACTACATACAGCATGCTCATTCCATTTTAAATACCGATATTGAGAATAACTGCTCTATTAGTAATGTAAAAGGTAAGGTAGAACTGAACGACTCTACAAAAAGTGACCCTATTATGACATCACGTTTTCTTATAACAAAATTGACTAAGACTCTCAAATATCATTATGCAAGGAAAAAATCTTCAAAAGAACAATCAAGTTTGAAGTCATAATTATTTATATGGCTACTATGACTATAACCAAGAAATCGACCTCAACATGGCTAATGTTAGTTTTTAAGGCCTATGTTCACTAGACAATGAACTATACCACAAAAAGCACAGCGTTCAGGCAAAGCACCACACAAAAAAAGAAAGCAGTCCTTTTGTTATTACCTACAATGCCTTCAAAATGGTATTTTTACCTCTACTTTCCGCTTTTTACCTAAGTAACTGGTGTGAAACAAGTTAGCTGAAAATGCACTGTGCCTCCAAAACCTGTTGGTTGAATCTGAATTTTTAAAAAATGGGGAAGCTTGCACTAAATTAGGCTCCACAAGCCTTGAAACAGTGAGACTACATGACTCTTAGGACTACTTTATTTACATGTGTTTTGTTTCTGGGCCTAAGCATAAAGACAAGGGCTTAACTGAATTGCTGCTAACAAACAAATGCTTTCGAAATTTCCCGAGCGTCAAAGGATGCTCAGCCATTTGTTGTGTTTTGCACTGGGCTATTCTACACCAAACATACAAACCACACTGCCTGGCGACCATCACAGATGTATAGTTTAAAAAATGATGGTAATTTACTCTTCTGAAAATAGTTATTTGCAGAAATGTTTTGAAGAGAAAAGAGTAGTGGTCACGTGGGTACCTTCAGAATTTCGCAGAATGTCGTGCGGGTGTTATTTGTGAGAAAAATTTCAAAGTACCACTTTTTCTTGCCATATCAAATTTGATATACATATTAAGTAAAGATGCTTCTTAAAGTATTTGAAGTCAAGTAACATTAGTGCAATGTTTCTGCTACATAGGCTTTGAAGAATTCAGCCAAACTGTTTATCGTTTGCATTTCTTCTATGGCAATACTGCATTTTGTATGAGTATTTGAGCCACAAATGCTCACTGCACAGAAGTTATATTTTACGAAAAAAAATATAGTTAGGTCCAGATTACAAATATCACTAATAATCGTTTTTGTCCACATTGAGATGCAATTTGAGCTGTGTGTTTATCTAATTGAAAATTACTTTTATATGTAAGTTGAAAGCAAATAAACAGTTCTTGGTACATGCCAAGTATTATCATTACAATTTTTGTTTAAATGAGGAAAATGTTTTTTGAAGTCTCCTATTGAGGGCCATGGGGAACTTCGGAACGGAAGCTGTCATACATCAAATGCAGAAAACAGCTATCATAAGAAAACTTCAAAAATTCATTTCTACTTTAAGACAAAGTGTAATCATATAACTTGCCATATAAAGAGAACTGCTTCCTTGCTTTTGATGTGGCGAAAAAATTGCACTAATATTGCTGAGCTTCATGCACTACACACAATCACCTTTACGCAATACCAAGACCGAATTTGGTGTAGAAGAGGCAGTATTTTTGAAACAGTTTACTTTTTACAAACAACACCCAGACGACATCCTGGGAAGTCCAGAAGGCACCAACGTGGCCTAATATTTTGTTCTCTGCGATATACTTTAGCATTTTGCTGTTTTCAGAAAAATACAGTAAACGAGCACAATATTTTTTTTTCAAAACACATTTAGGACGGTTGGCAAAATGGCTGGGATGTTTGATGCGTAATTGCCTCACTGCCAGCATTTATTCTTCCGAAGCTCGAGCTATCACCTCTCTGTTGCTGCGTCCCTCACATACAATGCCTGCATTAGGAAAGAAAAAGAAAGGCAGGACCGACAAAGTTCACAAGGCAAGATATTTTCATGTTGGATAAATTCATTACCATAAACAGCAGCAAAATAACATTAATTTCGAGTAGTCCAAGACACAAGCTATATACCAGCATACTAAGAGCCAAGCACAAACTTTTCAATTGAACATGTGTGGTGATAGACAGGAAGCACTTATTGCAAGACTGATCAGTCTGTAACTAACTAAATGAAGTACAATGCACTGTTCAATCCAACACCACATAGGCATCTTTGCTATAGCAAAGCCATGTGTCATTGATTCATGCACTAGATGGGACAATGCAAATGTAACAAAAAAGGTGAAAAAAGAAAACAAGGGAAAAAAAGAAGAAAAGGGGGGATGCAAAGTAGGAGCAGTGTAGCACTACTTTTACTTTGCATTCCCCTTTTCTTTCTTCTTTTTTCTTCTTTTCTATCATTTATCTTTTTTTTGCTTCCCTTACCCCCAACCTCCGACAGGAGAACACTTTGTATCAGCGCAACCTAACTTGAAAAGAAGCAAGGGCTGCACTCTTCTGCGTTATAGGTTTTTTTCAGACAAACATTTCCAACAGGCACACACGCTTATACCAAAAGATGATGTCATTACTGACCCCATTTAAACTAACACGCCAAGGATGACAAGGTGACTTCTAAAAAATAGGTCCTGCTATCGCAACATCGGCCAGCTTGTCTGAAGCACTTCTACTGTTCACCCTGATTACCCCACTAGATGTTTCCATCTGTCGACTCACACCTTCATTTTGGATAACACTAAGACGAGCTTACATTGATGAATACGCACGAAAGTTTAGTGATGTATCATGTATGAGATTAAGCAACTCTGTTAAAAAATTATTGATAGCTTGCTTCCAGGCTTTTTATACTGTAGCCTGAAACTTCGTAATGTCTTCTATGCACATGAACCAGATTGACAACGTAATGCACAACATGCTTAAGAATACTGCGAGGAACAAGATAACGACAAAACGACCAGCCACCCAAAATTTTCGCTGTACATGTTTATAAAATGTTCATGTACCCCAAACGAGGTGCTCATGATACAAGCCCAAAAAACCTACAAGTAGGGCCTTGGAGTCTTCTGCAAGTAGACGTGTTGCATTTTTTCTGTAGAGGGCTTTACACCCATAAGTGAGGAACAAAACTCCTGTATAATGAAGGATGTTGGCAGCTATCAGTTATAGAAAAACCTAATGCAGCTAATCTTCCCCGACACATCTGTACATTTAGAGAGGTGACGTAGCTTCTGTGATTGTGGCAGTAACTCCAACAGGACCAGTGCGAAAATTGGCACTACTTGGCTAGACAAATGTCCAAACATGCCTGCCCGACTCCCTCTAGCCATCCTGGCTGAATCTGACACATGATTTCTTAACTGCTGGCTTGACAAAAACAAAACCACTGAAGCACTCACAATACACAGCGTGAAGTTCCTCTGGAGTGGTCAACTTCGTCTTCTGCGATGAAAGAGCAGCACAGTGTACTGATAAGGCACTCCTTGCAATGGTTTTCAATGCCACACAGTGACCTTGCTGTTCCTGTCGAAGAGAGCTTCGGGAGCTTGGAGGGTGCTTGCTCTTTTCTGGGGGCTGCTGCCGCTCCTCGTTTTCTGCTCAAGGTCAACCTGCATAAAGTTGTTGACGAGGCTTTAAGAGTTGTATATAATGATATACAAATTTTCGCTGAACACACATTTCCTCGTGGCACACTGAGGAATTTCTTATAAAACTTAAGGCCTCGCGTATGCAAACATTTACAATCGATCCGAAGATGCACTCGACTCTAAAGAAGCAAGTTTGTTATGTAGTGTATATAAAGAAAGGTCATTCAGCACAACCACAACTACAGTTGCTCACGAAAACGACATTTTACACGATCCTGTTTACACGGTCCTGTTTTACACGATCTGGTCTGCATGAACTCTTGACACGGGCACCATATAGGTTGAAAGACACACACAGACTTTGAGACAAACCTAGTTTCCCGTGGAGCATCGTCTTGCACAATAACAACACATCTCAATCTAGTTAGTTGGTCAGAACGAGGTGAAAACAGCTCGCACTTGAAAAGCACGGGCAGAAGGAATGACGCCTGCACCCTGTGCTTTCTGTACGTTCTCGTTGAGGGTGCTGTTTTTACCTTATCCTTATGCGATTTCGCATTTATAACATTGTTCGCTGCATAATCTTTGTGGCGTTAAAGTGTGTGATACCGTCATGTGTATCCCATGTAATTTATAAAAATAGAATACAAGATAGCTTGATTCAAAAATAACAAAGTGCATCGAGCACCATGTCCTGTAGCCATTCTTTAGGCAAGTGGCAGAATGATTTATTCTTCAAAACATATCTTACTTGTAACCACTACAAGAGCTAACTCGTACACTGGCACATTCTGTTTGCCTCTTCAGATTATAAGGTACCTTTTTTAGACCAGAAAATCTTCAAGAGGAATCGAAGTGTTGTAATTGTGGAGAAAGAAAAGTAGAAGAAAAAAAGATATTGAATAATTTGTGGGGTTTAACGTCCCAAAACCACCATATGATTATGAGAGACGTCGTAGTGGAGGGCTCCGGAAATTTTGACCACCTGGGGTTCTTTAACGTGCACCCAAATCTGAGTACACGGGCCTACAACATTTCCGCCTCCATCGTAAATGCAGCCGCCACAGCCGGGATTCGAACCCGTGACCTGCGGGTCAGCAGCCGAGTACCTTAGCCACTAGACAACCGTGGCGGGGCAGGAAAAAAAAGATAACCTGCCCTGTACATGGACCGAGCCTACGAACTTCGAATAACATGTCCGATGCTCTATCAACTGAGCTACCATGGCGGCTATCCCTCTTCCATTTTGTACGGTATATATGTGCATTTATACATGGAAGAGTCAGTCAGCGCTGCCTGTTACCATTATGGCGAGTGTGGGACACCTTTTTTTGCCTACTGGCAATTACATTACGATTGCAATTACGTAACGATTACTTCCAATATCCCTATACTTCTTTGGCAGCATTATGCATCTGTCCGTTCTCAGAAAATCTGCTAGTCACAGGAGGAGGCAATAGTTCGCCCTCCCACCTAAATGCATGTACTTGAACACATGCACAACTGATCAAAAAAAAAAAACAAGTCACACACGCTAAGATTACTGAGATTTACTGTTTCAGATTCATGAGTAAAGGAAAGAACTATAAATTTAAGGGTTTGTTGTCTTTGTTGAACACATTATAATGAGAACTAGCAGAAAATGATGCCAAACAAACTATAGGGGATGTTATCAAAAGTAACTTTAACAAAATTGTGAAAAGAAAAGTGAACAAAAACGTAACTTGGCAACATTTTTTGACAATTGAATTGACATTACTTTTATAACATCCCTTTATTTTACTGGGTAATGTTGTCGGGTAATTCTCATTATTAGAGTGGTGAGTAGGCTGACAAACAAAGTATATCGCATTGATACTTCTTTTGAACACCTAAAGGTTGAGGAACTTAAAAGAGTGGAAG